>JAESUZ010001048.1:0-600000 GCA_017311185.1 Proteles cristata cristata
ATGAAGCTGACCCTGGTGTCACCACTGATCACTAGACCTCTGATTGCCTCTGAGATCTCCCCTCCTGCTCTTCATTCCCTTGCTCACCACCCTCCAGATTCTTGAGGTATTTTTCTCCCTGAAAAACTGCCAAGCAATTTCATGCCTCTCTTTTGTTGTACTTGCTTTTCCCTCTCCCTGGAAGCCCCCACCATGCTCACACGTCCCAGTACTTCTTATTCAGACATCAGCTCCAGTGTCAAGTCTCAGGCTTCCCCTGAGTGCCCTATTCAATGCTCCCCCATCACTCTGTCATAGTACGCTATTCTATCTTCTTCAAGCCACATATAATCATCAGAATGCATCTCGTGTATGCATTTACTTGTTCATTGCCTGTCTCTTTCAAGAGAATGTAGGCTCCAGGAGAGCCTGGCTTTTGTCTGATCCAGTCACTGCTGAGTCCGGCTCCTAAAACCTTACCTGGCACGGAGTAGTTGCTCAATACATATTTATGGAGTGCATGCTCAAATCAGTGAATCTGCCTCTACCAGACCACACTGTGTGGTCCCTTCTCAATAAATATTAATTAAATTATAAATGTGCATACAATGGCCCATTTAGTAGAAGGCAAGTTCCTTGAAAGGAGACAATTATGCAAAAAAAAGAAAAAAAAAACTATGACAGAGGAGGTAAGATAAATTAGTTAAAAACAAATATGTGAAAATGGCTGCATGTTCCCCTCCACACTGGCTCATCTTTCTTTTCCCTTTCTTGAAGTGAAACCATAATACTGAGCTGGTAACAGCCCAGCTGTTGCCATAACAACAGACTCTGCGGACACAAACTTTCAGCTGAGATGAAACCATGTGATGGAGAAAGAATTGTTTGGCCAAGGCCTATCGGAAATAATTACAAAGATGACAGAGGAAAGAATTAGCTGAGTAAATTGGTTTTAAACAACTGCATCTTCTTAGGCAGATAAGAAAATAGAAGATAAAGCTGAATCACACCTAAGAATATATATCTGTGATGGAAAGTCACACAAAGTCAAAAAAAGAATTTTCCCCCATTGTGTAAGGAAATAAAGTTAAATATAAGCTGATCTGGAAGAAATAGCACCCTTCAGACACTTCGGGCACTTCTAATTCAAGATGAAACTGAACTGGCCTGGCTTTGCCTCCATTTCAATATGTTTTTACGCAATTGCAGGGTTCTTGAAAAACTGTGGGTTAAATCAAATGTCTAAAAACCAAATCAGAATTCAAGAGCACTGACCGTTTTGTTTTTTAAAGGAACTTTGGAAAAAATTCTCTGCAAAGCAAATAGTTCCTTTGTGATAGGACCAGACGTTCCCTCAAATATAGACCTTATAAGTCTTTACATGAAAAATATTCTTAAAGCTAAATTCTCTCAGTGACTGAACCAGAATTATTTAAGCTGATTATTTCCAAAGAAATGGCATCATTTTGGGGGGGGAGGGGGGCTCAGTTTGTCCACATGAAATGGGAAATGATTGTTTGCCAACCACGAACCTCATTATTTGAACATCATGTTTTTTTAAGTTGTCTGAATTCATTTCTTAAAAAGTATACACTAATTAAATCCCTCGATGATTGCCAAATGAGATGTTTGTTTTCTGTTACACATTCCTCCTCTGCATTTCCTCATTTTCACTGTCAACATAGACCTCACCTTTGTGACTCTTGGGACATGTAGGGCTTTTGATTTCTATTTAGTGACTATTCCCTTACTTCAGCCTGTGCAATCAAACAACAACAACTACAAACTCTTATTTAAAGAAAGATGAAGTTTTCTCTAGGCATCATTTCGGGATTTTTGGAGAAATGAGATCACAGAAATTCAATAAATGCATAACCACCTAAACCACCTGTAGTAATAAAACCTCTCTGGACAAGACTTCAATTTATTTTTTTTTAATGTTTTATTTATTTCTAGGAGAGAGAGAGAGAGAGAAAGCGTGAGCAGGAGAGGGTCGAGAGAGAGGGAGTCACAGACTGAAACAGGCTCCAGGCTCCGAGCTGGCAGTCAGCACAGAGCCCGACGCGGGGCTCGAACCCACGAACCGCAAGATCATGACCCAAGCGAAAGTCGAACGCTTAACCGACTAAGCCACCCGGGCGCCCCAAGACTTCAATTTAAAAAGGAGCAATTCACACATAAGTGTGTGCAAACAGTGACTTGTTTGTTCTTTTAGTTGCTTCTAGAAGGGATCGTCGCTTAGCTCAGCAATAGAACAATTACAAATATCTGTTATGTATTTATATTGTATTAAGTTGATTTGCCAAATTCTTCAAAGATAATGCAGGGTGATTCCCATTGTTGTGTAAAATTCAACATTTCTCTGTGTATGTATCTCATTTTTCTAAAATGTAGATTTGTATCAGTCATCCTGTAAAGTACACCATGAAATCTGAGTTCCAATCCCATAGCTTTTTATTTGTTTTTAGCAGTGTGCTTAGCACCAAGGATAGAAGAAAATGTCACAAAACAACTCATTTCCAAGAGCTCATGGTCTCACTGGAAAGAACAGTGAGGCCCAGGAAATAATGTGACAGTGGTGGCTAGGTATGAAGATGGTAGAAATCAGAAATGATGGAGCTGAGCATGGTGGGGAGACATAGGAGGTGGAAGAGCCCAAATGGGATCTTAAAGAAGGAGACAAATGTGGCCTGGTGGAGAGGAATGGGGAAAGTATCCTAGATTAGGAGACTCATAAAAGGAAAGACCCAATTCTATTCACTACCTGCCTTCTCGGGATAGAGTTGAAGATCCTGTAGACACCAAGTCGCTAGTAAGTGCTCAACGCCTCCTTAGCCTACTCTGATCTGGTCTGGTCCAGCCTATCTTTCCCACCACTATGCCACCCCTGCCTGGCTCCCCTTCCCCAGCACATCCTCTACCCTGCCCGGGAATGACCGTAAAGCAAAGGTATGTTCACATCTTTTCCACGCCCATACCTCATCTGTGGCTCCAACAACCAAAAAGCATTAGACAACATCAGAAGATTGATTCATAACCCACAGCAACTTGTTTTCTTTTTTTCTCCCCTTCTCTTCCCCCTTATGCCACACAGCAGAGCACAGGAGATATTCATCAGCCCTCTCTTCCCCAGATACCGAAAGGTTTCTCAGGCATTCCGTCAGTTCGGGCACCTTGCCTCTTCCTCTTCTCTCCCTGCAGTTATGAGTTACTTCTAGGAGTACACCTCTGACCTTGCCAGTGTCATTGCAGATCACCTTCCAGACCTTTCCAAACTGCCTGCTCCACCCATTATCCCCCATTTGCACAAACAAAGCAGCCAAGAGGACCCAAAATTTCCCTAAGGCAGGGTAGGAGAAAGACTAGGAAAACACTTAAATCGTTCCTGTTGAATACATTATGTCATTAAATCTTCTCAGGAGCCTTTTGATGTAGATTCAGATGTTACAGGTAAGGACATGGTATAAGGGCCTTGTTAAGAAGAGAAGGAGGATTTATTATATGGGTCTGTTCAACTTTAAAACTCAGGGTCCCATCTGTGACAATGCCCTGTCTCCTTCTGTGCCTTGCACAACATAGGTGTCCAATAATCCTTCAAGAAGAAAAAGCAAAGCAGAGGCTCGGCGGCTCTGAGACTATCAGGCAACCCATGCACTTGACAGTTAAGTGAGTTTTTCTGCACGACTGTGAGGCCATCAGACAAGCCGGGAGGAAGCCCAGGAGTCCTGCCTTCGCAGCTTCCTCTGACAATTTAAACAGCTTTAGAAACTTTTCACTTAAGGAAATTAGAGGCTTAATACCGGCAACACTGAATGTGTTTCAGGAGCTTGTCTCCCCAGGATCTGTAGCAGCTGTGTGCAAATTAATCAGTGATTTGCAGGCTACCCGGAGCAGAGATTGGAGAAACAGCTGGGCATATTTATGAAAGTTTGTCAGGGATGTACCAGCGTGTTCAGAGCTACCTTCTTCGTTAAGTGTCATTTCGCTGGCAAAGGAAAGGAGAAAGCGAGACAGATCCCGCTGGTGTCTAGAGGATTAATGAAAGCCTGGCAGAAATCTGAAGCTGAATATCTCTTCTCGTTCTAATTTAGGCGGAGATTTATGGGAAAGGGTCGGGGGAGCCAAACTGCATCGGGCACAGCACTGATGGGTGGCTCGTCTGATAACTACGGTGGCATTCAATTTTCAGTGAGTGCTGCCAACTGCTCTGCCCATGAGCTGTGATATCTGGCCGGGGTTGGATTGGAAGTCCCCGGGACCAGCCAGCCTCGGCGCTGTGCATCCTTCCCATGGTGGCCCATGCCGTCCCCTCTCTCTGCTTGCAGCCTCCACCTAAATTTCAAGAGCAAATAAAAGAAAACATACCAGACAATCCATGGTGGGTCTAAGTGAATCTAACGTGTCATGACTCACTTTTTTATCTTTAAATACATATGGAGAAAGCACAGATGATGAGAAACAAATCAAAACACACAGACTGAGAGAAGGAAACCAGTCTTCTGGGGAAACTAATTGACAAGCAGGAGAACCTGCTTTTGGAAACCCAAGGGCTTGTTTCCAGCTCATTTGCTCACTTACTTTCACCTATTTGTGTGTCTTTGTCATGAACAAATGTCCCAAATATTGCATGGGACATATTTATACCCCTAAATTACTTATCACTTATCTGAAATTCAAATTTAACTGTACCTCCTGGTATTTTTATGTTTCCAGACTGGCAACCCTACCTGTATAGGAGGCCATTGGAAAATATTTGGTAATTATACTAAGTGCTATCACAGCGGACAGCCCCTCTGGGTCCCTGCCCACGCCCTCGTTCTTCCACACAGTTCAGCGTATGCCGTGCCCCTGCTTTGCCAACTGGAGTCTGTCCAAGCACCCGTGCTGGGTCTGAGCATTATGGCCCTCTGGCTCCCAACTTCCTGTCAGAGACATTTGCCAATTTTGGTTTCACATTAGTATTCTATAAAAGTTTACCGGATTCATTGGGGGATTGCTTACGTCAAGGTGAGTTTAAATGTGTTGTTCATTTATTATTATTTTAAAATCATACTGAGGTGTGGTAGTTTTAATGCGTTCCTATATCAGTTAGGAATTCATTTAGTTACAATTAACAGACAGCTGGGCACATCACTGCCTGAACAAACCTGAGATCTTCTTTACAGGAAACGAGGTTGAAATAAATACTGAGTAGATCACCAAAAGAATCTGCCGGAATTCTTTCAATATACTTCTCTCTTCATCCTACTGAGGATCTTACAATCATACAGTTGTTCCCCTTACAATCCAGGACTTCCCCAGAACTTAAACACTGTAAATGCAGTAAAACATTGGATTGCAAGTAACTTGTTCTGTGAGTGTTCCTCAAGATGGGCAAACATTGCTAATAAATTTTAACTTCATAAACTTCATGAACGAGCTACGTCTTGCAATGTGAGTAGTACGTGATGCCAAACATCACATGATCATAATTGAGCCAATGGTTCTCTCTCTCTCTCTCTCTCTCTCTCTCTCTCTCTCTCTCTGCAGGATTATGGGTGTTGTGGGTGATCATCTCCCATGCTCAGATGCTCGGTCTAAGGCCACAGTGTTTGGCAGAAATCAATAGTTTTTCAGAACACTGGAAGGTGTCCACAACTAGCACTAATATAATTTTTGTCACTTCAAAGCAATTATGGACAGTCCTTTGCTTTTCCATCCCTAAGCTTAGGAATGCTTTGCTTTATTCTAGATTAGGCTGTCTGCAGATATAGATGCTTTCCTCTGCTGCCTTATTGCCAGTTACATTAACTACAGTATATGACAAGAGTTTATTAATACTTTACTGTAGTCACCATTCATGCGAGCATATACAATGGCCCCCCATGCAGAAAAAGACTCTATTGAGCCAGTAGATAGCAGTGATTCCATTAGTGACAGTGAAAGTCCTGCTATACAATAACCCTTCTCCCTCTGGTCTCCCACACACCAGCCATGAAGATTTTCAAAGGTAAATGCAGGTTAATTTGTTTATTTTTCTTTATATTTTGTATTTTATTCATTAATGCATATTATATTACAGTACTATAATAGTTTTTATATGAATATTTTTGGGTTGTGGAATGAATCATCTAAGTTTCCATTATTTCTTATGGGAAATTCGCTTTGTATCCAAGTCCTTTGGATTACGAGTATGTTTCCAGAAAAAATTATGCTTATGAACCAAGCTTTTACTATAATGACAACTACAGGGAGGACATTTTATTATATTTTTGGGGCTTCCCAGTGCCTAGCACAGTGTATAACTTAAAAGTAATGAAGAAGTATTTTTTTAAGATTCTACGTTTTTAAGTAATTTCTACAGCCATCATGGGGATTGAACCCACAACCCTGAGATCAAGAGCCATACGCTCCACTGACTGAGCCAGCCAGGCACCCTTTGAAGAAATATTTATTGCTGACTGAGAAGAGGAATGCAAAATGTGACTCAGATAAATAGCAAAAAGTGAGTTTTAGTATTATGACCTCCACTGCTAACCATAGTTAGATCATCCGTGAACACACATACACACGTTTTTCTTATGGTTTACTTTGATCCTATACAAATTTGCATTAATGCAAATCATATCAAAAATACTGCTCTGCAGTGTTTTGTTTTGTTTTGTTTTGTTTTACTTAACAGTAAGCCCTACAATTCTTTCCAGGTCAGTGCCTAGAGATCTTCCTCATTTTATTTTAGACATTCCTAGTAGGAGTCCTAGACATTCCTATCTCACATATATCTAGCACTTTAGAGTTTATAAAGTCCTTTCACATGTATTACTTCATCCACCTTCACTGGATCATTATCTGTATATTTCACAGATAAAGAACATAAAGGAGAGAGAGGTTGTCCAAGTCAGAAGTAAAACCAGCTACTCCCATCCCGTCCAACTACTCCCATCTCATCCAGCTACTCCCATCCCATTCCAACAATAGATCTTTGCCTCCAAATACATACTGAATTTGACTTATGACCACTTTACACATGTTCATCATTAGAACATTAATGTTTGGGCAAAGTTCCATAATCTTTAATACCCATGACTCCCAAGACATACACCCTCCTGATCGAAGTTAATAGAAAGAGAGGGAAGAGAAAAAGAAAAGGTCATGGGAGGAAGTAAAGGGAAAAGATGTCTGGCAGCAGGCTGAGGGGAATTTAAAATCGGAAGGGACTATTTCTGCTCATTTTTTCACATGTAAAACCGTAAAATGCACTTATAAGCAAATATACACAGGTTTCAACAAAGTTAAGGTGCAGTCCTTGGAGTCAGTACGGAAAACACAATCCATGAATCTGATCTGTGGTCTGTGGTCTGAGGACACACACTTCACAGGAGGGTCCATCTCTTCAGCCTCCAGGTCTTAACATAGGGCTTTATCCCAATGTAGATAGAGTCAGACCCCAGGTGAAAACTGGCTATAGGCTCACTGCAGATTTTGTGAGCAAACACTTTAAAAGGCACTGTCATGTGTGCTTCAAAACGTCATAAAAACAACTTGGAATGCCTCCTCCAAGGGACATAAGATGAAATCAATACATTCTGATTTTCTCCTCCGTTAAACTCTCAATGACTGAAACAGTAGTGTAGCTGGGGAGAGTTTAGTAGCTCAACTACCACATACTAAATTCTTCTTCTTCTGGATTATGGGACCTTATTTAGGTGCCTATTGGTAGAGCTTTAGGGCTTTAATGGATTCAAAAAATGCACTAATAATCAGTAAAAATAAATAGAGCACTCATGTACAAATGAAGATAATTATTTATGGAACCATCTGGCATAATAGCTAGCCTCAGCGCATGGTAACTAAATGCTACAACACTATTAAAGTTAATAAACAAGAGAGATTGTTAAGTGAAATGACGCCATGAAATCGGCAAGCAAGGATTTCAGAGGCACTATGAGTATTTCTCAGCAAAAAGACAGGCCACGTTATAGGTAAGATGGAGAGAAACTCTTGGGGACTCTGCCATCCTTGAGCTCTCTCTTTCTCTACTCCACACATCCAATCGACTAGCAAATTCCATGTGTCGATTGACAAAATTCATCCAGGATCTGGCCACCCATCTGCATCCCCACAGCCATGACCACTGTCCCTACCTCCAACATCTAAGACCTGGGTCCCTAAAAGCTGCAGGCTCATCTCCCTCCTACTGCTTACTTTCAAATGTATTCTTTACCAAGGTATCTTATAAAATATAAATTGTGTCACTAACTGGCTTAAGAGCCTCCAATGCCTTCCTCCTATTTGTTTCCTAGGGCTGAAGAAACAAAGGACCACAGACTGGATGGCTTAAAATGACAGAAATTTATTGTCTCACCATTCTGGAGGCTGAAGTCTGAAGTCGGCTGTTGGCAGGGCCCTCTGCTCCCTCTGAAACTTGTAGGTGAATCCTCCCTTCCCTCTTCCAGCTTCTGGAGGTTTGCTGGCAATTTTTGGTGTTCCTCCGCATGTAGCTGCCTCTCTCCAACGCTCTGTCCTCACATGCTGCTTTCACTGTGTCTTCACTCTTCCTCTAGCTACGTATGCCTGTCTGCGTGTCCAAATTCCCCCTTTTGATAAGCACACAAATCATCTTGGGTTAGGCCCTACCCTAATATCTTTTTTTTAATGCCATGACTCTTTCTCCAAGTAAGGCCACGTTCTGAGGGTTAGCTCTTCAATATATCCTTTCTTTTTTTTTTTCTGCTGAGGCAAAGGTGACACAGTTCAATTCATAACACCAACATAGAGCAAACTCCAAGTTTGTCAACTTGGGTAACGAGTCTCTCCAGGATCTGACCCCTGCCCACCTCTCTGACATCACCTCACTACATCCTGGCTCCGCCGGCCTCTTTGATGTCCATCAAGCCTGTAGAGCTCTTTGTAGAGCTTTGCACATGTGGCCCCCTCCACCTGGAAGACACTCCTCTAGGGTCTGAACATGGATGGGCCCTTCTTACTGTATAAAAAGGTGGTCTGTCATTTATCAATGCTCAGCAGAGGCATATCCAGATTGTGTGCAGCTTATATAACTCAGAGGAACCCATTTGAGAAGAAAAATACACAACTGCATATTAAAATAGGTCTCCAGCCTTGGAAGGGGCTGAAATCACACCCTGATTCAAAGAAATGCCCATCACTTACACTCCAAAGTTGTTCTGCCATATCTCCTGCTTTCACACCTATAACTTATCACTAGCACTTATAATGATCTGAAATTGTCATTAAAACATACTTTTGTATACATTGCCTCCCCACACCAGTTTGGAATCTCCTAAAAGAAAAGGTTCTACTGATTTTTACTAGTAGAGATTAAGTCTTAGCATGGGGCACTGCTTAGACCTGCACTCAGATAATGTTTCCTGAATTTGGATATGGATGAACAAGTGAAAGATAATAATATCAACAACATCAATGACTATTAGTTATAGGGTGCTTACTTTGTTCCCAGTGCACTCTATCGTTATCTCTCACCTTATAGGTGAGCCTGGTTAGCTGTCAGTAAATGGCAAAGCCAGGGATTTGTAGCTAGCACTCTGATTTCGACTTCATGCTCCTGACTCCTATCCTACACCGTCAGAGATAATGGAAGTTTGTTTAACTGACTCAGTGTCCATCACTATGTTCCAGAGATTCCCATTTCATAGGGTAAGAATTTGATAGGAAAGAATGGAGTAGTTTGTCCTTCACACCATGTACATGAGAAAGAGAGGGCACATGCCAGATCTTTTTTCCCAGGGTTCCCATAGAACAATGGAAGCCTTTCATGGAACCCAATTGCACCCCCTTGCAGACTTCTTCTTGTTAAAACTTCAATTTATGGTGAATTAGGAAAAATATCAATCATCAACTTTAAATCAGATATGCAAGCCTATAGGAACCTTCTGTGACTTACTATGGGCTCAGAATCTTTGCAGAAGCCTTTGCTGTCATGATTTATATGCTTCTTTTGCCCAGTAAGCTTGTGTGCACACACATAAAAGTGGTAATAGCTGGTATGACTTCTTATTCAGGTGTGTTTGCCCTACTGACCCACTGAATTCCATTCACATCACTTCCTATCCATTGAGTTTTGGAAGAAGGAAAATATTCAGTTATTAAATTTTTAAAAAAGCTTTTGCACTCTTCACAGCTTAAAATAAACTCTTCTTGACTTCTCACTGATAAGTCTGACAGCGTCTGTCTGTTTAGGCTCTTGTTATCATAAATAAGGCAAAAGGAGAAGTCTACAGAGGTCTCCAGCTTTTTTCTGAAGGATAGCAGCAGCAATCAACTATATTGGAAATGAGTAGGTGAGATAAGAGGACAAGTTGATGGGAGGAAAAAGGAAAATCCATATATATGTATATATGGATCCATACGTATAAGGATAAAATATATATATATATATAATTTTTTTTTTTAAGCAAAACTCCCCTGAATAAAGAAATGTCCCTATGGAGCCCTTCTTTGAAATAAACCAGCAGAAGCCCATCCCATCTAGTACCCCCTTCCCTGTTTGTTCATCTTTGCTCTGTTTTGTAATCTTTCTTTAATCCATGATAACAAGCTAGGATCTCAGATGGCTAGAATGGAGTACTCTCTCCCACCACCACGGGGGCCAAGAGATGTGTTTTATTCTCCGCATAATCACACTCCCAAAAGTAATAGCAGAAAAATGAAATAAAAAG
This sequence comes from Proteles cristata cristata, assembly GCA_017311185.1. Lineage (NCBI taxonomy): Eukaryota > Metazoa > Chordata > Mammalia > Carnivora > Hyaenidae > Proteles > Proteles cristata. The sequence continues at coordinate 10,656 of JAESUZ010001048.1, forward strand.
CATGAGGCTCAGCCCATCTCAGCTTTATATTTCCTGATGGTGATGATGAGAGGGAAACCCCAATGGCTACTAGAAATATCTTGCTTTTATTTAACTACAACGGGTAGAGGGAGGGGAGAGACAATGTAGGTCCTTCTCTTTTACTTCAGTTAGACTTCCTTTCCTTAGTTGAGAGTTTTGTTATAACCAACAGACTTGTAGAAGTATTTACTAGCTAACCACACTTGCACCCTGAATTTAGAGAATTGTGAGAGAAGGTGCAGAAAAGGAGAATTTTTTTTTTTTATCTATTCAAATTTTTGTAGTAAGTTCCTAGCGATGAATGCTTTCCTTCAGGTAGGAGATTATATCTCATCATTGGAAAAGAATAGTGCTTAAGGGCATAGTGTTGACTCATTTATTTGAGGCTTGAGCTTTCATTAGCTCATGGGAAACACAACAGAGACCTGTAGGCTGCCCGCATTCAACAATTTGTTTTTGTCTAGCCCAGAATCCACATAGATTATAAACAAGTGTCTGGTCTGGATTTGGAATACATTGAACCCGGAAGGGCACACACAAGGAACCTTAGTTACTGGTGTTATGATGATTTGGTAGAAAACTTTCTGTTCTGACCAGGGCTCAGATCCTCCAGGGAGATTCCGCAGTACGGTCATTCATGCTGTGCCTCACGTCCCCTGGAAAGACTGTGCCACCTCAACAAGTTTTGATGGAGATGCTGAACGTGATGTCTGTCTTCAGATGGAAGCAGTGCCCTCACTCTATTATCAATAGAACTTTCCAGCACAGTAGCTTCCCATAAATTTGCAATTGTAGGGTCTTTCTTCTGGTGCTTGAACAGGATCCCAAGACATTCAACACACCTCTGGAGCCACCAGGCAAGAATGCTGTCCCCAGGGGCTTCGTCTGTATTATACTAAGTCACATCACTCCCTGTTAAGCACCAAAACAACAAAAAATGGTGCCCTGGTTAAACATCATTTTTATTTAAAGCTCTCTGGATTTACAATTGTGGGAAACATTCTCTCTTCTAAGGAGTAGGTTATTCAAAAACCAAGGCTTTTTACTTACCCTTATACTTCCAAATTCTAAGAAGCAAGATTTAATGAATGCCTGTTCCTTCCTGGACTCAAAAACGAAAAATAAAAGTTCCTTGAGCTCCTATGATTTCCTAGGATGCAGTGATGACCAAAACAGATTTTTTAAAAATCCTTCTTTCTTGGAATTTAGGAACCAATCTCAACATCAACCAAAGACTTATATGAGCCATTCATTCCAATCTGTCATAAGAATTATGAAATAAGATACATAGGACACAAATGAAAAGTAGATAAATGTGTAAACTCTTACTTTCCAAGGGCTGGCCAGCCTGTCCATGGTGTGAATTGAGATCTCAAACAGAAGGAAAGAGTTCATGTTTTTACAGCTTCAATACCCCATGTCCCAGGCAGCAGAGCACACGTGGACAAGCCTCTTGCTAAATTAAATGCACGTGCACTGTTCTTGCTCCAAAACCCTCCCAAACAGCACTCCAAGAACACATTGATGTGATTCCCTGTGAGAACATGTATCAAATTCCCTATCAAATTATTTTTTCTATTCAATCTATATGTTTCAAAGGCTTCCACCAGTGTAACTTTGTTTTTTTTGCCAAACAACTCCAAATGGAATATACGTTGGGGGCATTTAATACGAAAAAGGCAATTTCAAATAGCTGTACACATGTTGAAAGTTTAAAAAGTTGTTTGTTAACTACTTTAGTTATAATTCATTTAAAAATCCCATTATGTTTGGCTACACAAGAGTGACTTTAATACACTTAAAGATGCAGTACTCCTTAGCGGTGACATATTTATAGTCTGAACATTAAAAGGTTTATAAAATAAGGCTATATTTTTTCAGTGTCAAACATCCCTCATTGAAGGCAATTATTCAGTCTGCCTATTTGTAATTAGGTATGAAATAATTTATGATTATGAAGATAAGTGAGCAAAATTTTTTAGAATAACTGCATATTGTATTTTATTATTAAAAGATTTCCATAATCTTTCCAGGGCTTGAAGAGTCATAAATTGCCCAGATCTGATTTCCAAAGGATTTCTCTTGGAATTAATAAACATATGGATCTAATCTAAGAATGTGTGTCAAAAATAATAAAGAGAATGGCTTTGCACAAAGCCGAAAATGAGATGGATTGACATAAGGTGACTTTGGTTTGGACAAGTGAAACAAGCTGCCTGTAGTCAACCCACAAAGACAGAATATGGCCATTCTGAGGGAGAAAGAACACACCACTGGGGTCAAAAATGCAGCCCAGGTTCAAATAACACTGGCTGTGAAATTTTTCCTTGCCACACTTCCTTCTCCTTGACAGGGACCAAGAACACTTTCAACCTGTCATTCCCACGTGGTATCTATGGCTTCCCGGGCTATGCAGTCGGTTAAAAGGAGAGGACAGAGCAAAGTCAGTCTTTTTCTCACTGCCTCTGCCAACAGAATGACCAAGCATACAGGGCATCAGCTTATTTCTTGCCTCCTTTCTCTTCCATTCAACATGAGTAGTGAGAATATGGGGCTGTTCTCAGTCTCATCTGAGCTTCATTCTGCCTGGCATATTTCTCCAGGTAACTTCTCAGTGTATGTCCAGCCCTTCTTCTAAAATCTGAGCAGAGATTGTCTAGCTTTTACTGCTAAGTTTAAATTTACTGTTACTGTTTTGTAGTTCCTCAAGCTCCCAAAATGTTCTGTGTAAAATACATTGTGTTTTCAAAGTTGAAGTGAATTTAAGATTTGGTAGGATGATTTGTGCAACGCCCCCTAGAAATTCTTGCAATTTCCGATAATAAGCCAAAAGATGAAGACTGGACCACAAAGCTGATCATAATACAATCACCATGCCATCCTAGAGAGAGTCTCTATGGAGCCCAAATAGAAAAATCTCTAAACCGATTACGCCCGAGTGAATCTGAACTTGCCTCTGAACGCAAATCACTTCTGCCAATTAACATTCAGTAGGTACTCACAGAGCATTTGGCCTGACGCCACAGATGAAGATTTCTCCAAATGTGAAACCGCACTTAATAATAGCAAACGTATTCAGTTGCTAAAGCAGAGATACTCAGCCCCACTACCTCCTTGCACAACTATTCTCCGACACTCTCAATTCTGGAAGGTATCCCTGGAATTGACTGTCCGATGAAAACACAACTCACCCTACACCCTGAAGTTATTGAAATTAGGCTACCGGAACTAAAAGGCTGTATTCTTAAATGTTTTACAGCTTCAATTTTTTTTTTGAAGACTGTATAGACCTGTTGAATCTAAGTGGGGCTCATAAAACAGAGTAGGTGACTTCAGGCTAGATCATCTTCAGCAGGTGATCTGTACTATCTGGTAGAAAGCAAAGCTTTCTTGACCTGGACAATTCCAGGAGACTATTTGGTATTATCCTAACACGTTCTTTCATTGATCTCTCTTCCACTAGACAATGCACAAAAAAACCAAACGTCCAGTATCATGGTGTAGAACCAGCCTATAAGAACAAGTCTCCAGGGCCTCCATGTTGTTCTCCCAAAATAGAGGTGCTTGTACATGCCAGCCACACAATCATGGCTGTTGAATGAATGAGATGTTAGTGTCAAGTCTCTCTCCATTTCTTTGCTCAAAGTGCCTCCCATTGAAGGATACAATGCAAAAGCAAGACATCAGAGACTTAGGGGGAAACAGATGAATCCTGAGATGGAAGATATTTAAGATATCATCTAGTACAACTCACCCTGCTATACAGTAAATCCATTTACAACCACATTCATCAGGTCTTGCTTGAACATTTCTAAAGAAGGAACATTTAATTCTTTGAAGAGTAGACCCTTTGTTAGAGAGCTCTGATTATTTTAAAGATCCTTTTCCATATTGAGCCTGGACACCAGTAATTTCTAACCATGGCTCTTATTATGGCCCCTTAAAACTCTTTTCACAGGCCTTCAAATATTTAAAGATAGCTGTTAAGCCTTCTCCCAAATGTCCCTTCCTTCAAGGAAAATCATGCCATTTCCTTCAACCATTGATTCAATAATTCAGTATGATTTCCACTTCCTTCATTATCCTGGTCAACATCCAGATAGTTAATGATAGTCTCAAAATGCAGCACCCAAAACTGAAATCCATACTCCACACATATTTCTATAGAACCATGGCAATTGGCAGGGGTTTCTCCATGTAGGGTTAATGTTATGAAACACCTTTTAAATTAGCCAAAGCAGGGGTCCACGTTTTTCTGCTTGCTCTATGTTTCCTTTTTAATTTACAGTGCGGGCCACCAGCCATTAGGTAGGTGTGGGGAATGTGATTGTTGCCAATAATTGACCAGTCCCTGGTTCAAGAGATACATAAAACTCTAATGGAGCTGTTATTCTTAAACCCACAGGATATATAACAAGAACAATAAAGTAATACATTTGCAATATCTGCTTTCTTTTTTTTTTTTTAAAAAGAAGATGCATAATGAAAATATCCATCTTCATTTTATCTCACATGATGATGTACAAAGTAACTACCTTAAAATGGGATTCCTATGTTAAGTGTTAAGAGAAGAACAGAACCTTACATCCACGCACACTTCCAGGGCATGCTAACTGCTAAAACATCTCGTCAATACATCAGTGTCTAGCTAGATGACCTTGGGTATTGTTAATATCAGCTTCCATAGCAACCTATTGTCCTTGCACACTTATTTATTCAATTGTATGTCCACACATGGAGCTGTGTCATACCTAGAAAAAGACGTGTTCAATCACCAAGCAGCTTCAGTAATGAGAATGCACAAGGCCCTCGAAGTTGACGTGGTTTGGCCCTATATCCAGAGTAATCTTCCTAAAAGACTTTTATTTACAGAAATAGGAGTATGAGTGCTTAGCGGGAGCAATATGAACCCCTAACTGCTATTAGACCCCTGGGTTAATTGTAGCTTAAGAATGGAATCAGGATATGCTGGTACAGACTGGAAGGGGGTAGAACTAAGGATTACCAAGACTGGCTGGAGAAAGCCAGGAAATAACAAGAATAGTCATGACAGTGGTTATAGTTATAGATAATAATATCTACCAACACTGAAGATTTCCTATGTTAAAATCCTCTGCCATGTACCTTACAGACATTGGTTTGGTGCAACGTTGTGAGAAAGGGTTTTGGAGTAAAATAAGTTTATCTTTGGAAATTTTCAAAGACATTCAGTACTTTGGATAACCCAAGGTCACCATGGTGATTATTTGTGAACTGTGTACAGTTTATAAAGATGGTTGTAGTAACACATGTTCCCATATGTCCCTGAACTCAATGGCCTCATGATTCTGTGCTTTTGGAACTTCTGGTTCTGTTTTGTGTTTGTTCTGTTTTCCCCAGAGAGGCCAATTCTTGGCACTCAACCTGTGGTGGTTCATTTCTTTCCATTACTTCTCTCCTAAGGACAAAGAAGCCAGGTAACTAAGACTACTAGAATTTTAAAGCAAATGGCAAGGCTTCTGAGAAAGACTCTCCATCGAGTAAGGACATGAGTGTTTATATCCAAACATATTAATATCTTTATTCACAGCTCAGTTGCTTTTTTATTCTTCTTTATTACATGTTCTTGTTAGGTACAGACATGAGCCGAGAGACTCATGGATACACTGCTTGTTCTTAATAGGAGTCTATTGCTTCAGATGCAGCGATATTATTAAATAATCCCCTTAAGTGAAAGAGCCATTAAGAGACTTCTTTTGATGGACAGAGTCCTACCCACCCTCACCTCTCCTGAAGAATTCATCTGTATTGTCAAGGCTACTGTTTCTCAAATTCTTTTGACATCGAGACGCGTGTTTAATGACAATTTTTGGAGGGAAAGAGGAACTGACACTTATAAAATAAAATGTTTACTTAGATTAAGTGACAAAAACAGTTTTTAATTTCATTATGAAATAGATTAAAAAGACTTCACTATATACAATATTACAAACCTAAGGTTTTGAAATTATAAGACAAACTAATACCTTGAATAAATGATAAGCATGAGTTTAACTGGCAATTCCTAAATTTTGCTCATGCAGCAATGAATTGTTGAAACATCTTGCATAAATCCACGAGGTAATTTCTTAGGCAATTCTTTTCTGAATCTGACGTGCCACTGTTTAATGGAAGATTGTAACAAAAAAAAAAAAGAATCATATACAAGTGTGTGGCAAAATCATTAGTTGCCTATATGTGCTGGACATGCCCCCACTGAATCACTTCCACGCGCGATCCCTCCCCTTGAAGGTGGACAGGACTGTGACTTGCTTCTAACCCATAGAATATGGTGAAGATAAAGGGACTTTGCAGGTGTTAGCAGGTTTATCACCAGTTGACTTTGAGTTAATCAAAGTAGAGATTGTCCTGCATGGGCCTGACCTAACTAGGTGAACCCTTCAAAAGAGGCTCCAGGCTTTCCCTGAAGTTAGAAAACAAAGCAGCACGAACACCTTCTGTATTGTCAGTCTGAAGAGGCAAGCCATTATGAATTTCCACAAAGAAGCAAATTCTGCCCACAACCTGAGAGAGCCTTGAAGCAGGTCCTTCCTTAGTGGAGGCTCCAGAAGAGAATGTAGTCCAGCTGACACCTGGATTTAAGCCTTATGAGACCCTGGGCAAAGAACCCAGCTTAGCCGTACTGTGCCTGGATGCTGACCCACAGAAACTGCACACTAATAAGTGGGTATTGTTTCAGGGTGCCAAATGTGTGATAAGTTGTTAAACAGCAATAGAAAATGACCATATTACTAATAGCGTTTCTCTCTTTGGAGTGAAATCTGTATTTCTAGCAAAGAACATTGCTGCACAGCTGAAAACTACATTCCCCAGACTTACCTGAAATGTGGTATAGACATCACTGAAGATGGTGTGTGACTGAGTTTCTTCCGGTCAGTAACACTTGAGTCTAAATGATGTTGGGACATTCCGGAAACACTTTTAAGTGAAAGCCTGAACCTTTCTTCTTTTATTCTGCTGCAGGAAATTAGACTATGATGGCTGGATCTCCAGCAGCCACCTTAAACCATGAGTATGGGAGCTTCATGCTAAGTGGAACAGTAAGCTGACAAAAGTCTGGACCATAGGTGATTCCATGGAAATAACAAAGTAGTTCCGTAAAACTCCCTCTAGGCTTCTTTTATGTAAGAGAGAAACAAACTTCTATTTAAGCCACCATTTGGAAATCTGTATTACTTATGGAAGTATCTAATGCTAAAATATTTTTTACTAAATATATATATATATATATATATTTGAAACAAATTAATATAAAAATAAAATAAAGTAGCATGGTTTATTTTGCTTCAACTTTTAGCAGCATCTTAGAGAGAACTAATAAATCTTTCAGTGTTGGCCCCCATGCTGACATGAACTAATATTGTAAAATAAAAACAAGACCCTTGTTAAGAAGCAACCTAGAGTCACATAGGTAAAAGAGGTTGTGCATGAAAATACTCAGATTGCCCCATGCCTACATAATATTAAAACACTCAATTCTATCCATAATTGAAAACAATTATTTGAAAATGGTGCTGCATTTGGACAGTTTAATTCAGCTGTCTCATGAACACAACAGGGCAACATCAGGCACCACCACAAATGTGTGTGATTTTAAGATTCTAAGAAGGCCCCAATGTTCAAAATCATCATTGTGTGCCTTCAAAATCATCATGTCGTACCTGTGTATCAGGCTGACTGCTGCCTGAAAGTTTACCAATCAGACTCCCATCCATTCGTGGCAAGATTATTGTGCCCGAATCACAAGTCCCCAGAGACCTCCAAGGAGCTGACACCGATGCAAGTACATAAGAGTCTTTATCACAAGCTCGAGCAGGCGCTCATCCGTCTACTGGCGCAGCGGCAGCAGGGTGAAGCCCCGAACAATAGCGAGCAGGGTTTTTATGGGGTAAGGGACGGGGGTGTTGCAGTGCACACGTTGTACGTATAGCATCATCACATAAGCACCAATCATAATTGTACAGCACCCATGGTAACAGTTTTGACCATTCAGTATCTGTGAGGCGTCCGTTACTTTTGGTGGGACCCAATCATGACCTTTGAGAATCCTTTGAAAATGACCAATTATTAGGTGAGCTCCAAGGGCCTACGTGGGGTTTAGGCAAGCGGTGAGTGATTGGCTAGTTTGTACAGAGTAACTACCTGCAGTTCCCAGCCCTGCCTTAGACCACAGGAATGTTACACATTTCTTTTGATTGGCTGATCCGAGGGGCTTCCAAGGGTGGCTTCAGCTGAAGCTTTTCCTGGACTGGGGTCTACGTGCAGCCCAAGGTTACTCTTAATGGAGGACTTAATTTCAGGTTCCTCAAGGTCTCTGCTCCTTGTTAATTGTTAAAGTCCAGGGTATGGACATCACTGAGTGTGGATGTCACAGGTGGACCACTGAGTGCAGATGGCACATAGGCGGAAGCAGCTGAGATAGAGAGGAGGACAAAGGCACAAGTGTGCTTGGCAGGGAAGTTCAAGCTCACAGGCTCATGGTGGAGAGCACAGAGGGGAAAAAAGTGTTCTCAGAGATAAACAGCGCCTACTTCACCATGTTCACTAAGTCAGGACTTCTTTCAAAGAATGGCTAATTTAGAAGTCACAGGTACTGAAGATATGGTGAACAAAACAGACCCTGCCCTTAATATAATTCAGCTACATCAGAGATGAGACCCCACCCACAATTTCCATGAGGACGCCTTGGGCAAGTTGCAAAGGTGTGCCTCTTTACATTCCAAAAATCTAAATTTCAAAAGGAAATCCTTGAATTGTTGGTCAGTCATCAAAAGCTGAATTTTCAATTCAGTCAAAAATTTCCAAACCATTTCATTTGTCAGAGTAGGTCCAATTTTTAAAGCCTAAATACATAAAGTCTATGAATACCAGTGGAGGAATGGCTAAGGTTGTCCTCATGGACCAGCCAATGCACTTCTTTCTGGCCCTTGACCAAGTCTGTTTATCCTGACAGTATTCAGCGGGAAATTATTACACTTGCTTCTATTTAAAAAGACTATTCGACCATAAATGTTATATTCTTGTAAGATGCTCTAATGTTCTGCAACCCAGTCCACTGCACGTTCCTACTTAGATGGTAGCATATTTCATGGTTATACACATCCATGACAGAGATGAGCATTTATATGCTAATAACTGCAATACAGGCAGCTACAGCCTTTTACTCTAAGCCATGAGACTTTTAATCAGAAAAAGCCATTGGGGCCCAATATATCACCAAAAAAGTGTGCTTGGCTTCCTTAGGTAGCCAGAAAAATATTTTTTCTTGTACATGTTTTTAAGTAGTAACAGGAGTATTCACTGTACCTTCACATCAAAAGAAAAAAAAAGGCAAATGAGTGTTTGAGTGGTAAAATTATAAATATACAGAGAAAAGAGAACTAGAGAGTTTCCTCCCCTGCGCCCATCACTGGTAAACAGAGAGCCCTGTGTGCAAGTCGACAAATGTTATTGGAAGTAGTCAGTGGCTATAGAAACAGCCCGAGGTACTTAGGAGAAAAATTGTTACTGGAGGACTTCTGTAGAATGGAGTGCTCAACAGCACAGGATAGAAAAGGAAATAGTAGTTTCTTATGACACCAATAAGGATAGCCTGTGGTGACTTCAATAGCTGTTGCTAACACTTCCGGTGTCTAATATCTACTGAATGCTTACTAAATGGGCTAATCATTCTACTAAGTGCTTTACATGTGTTTTGCATTTTAATTTTATACACATACTACCCCTTTGGTCCTACAACTGACCCATTTTTTTACATTTATTTTTATTTATTTTGAGAGAGAGAGAGAGAGAACAAGCAGGGGAGAGGCAGAGAGAAGGAGTGAGAGAATCCCAAGCAGCCTCCATGCTGTCAGCACAGAATCCAATGTGGGGCTCAAACTCAGGAACCGGGAGATCATGACCTGAGCTAAAGTCAAGAGTCAGATGCTCAACCGACTGAACCATCCAGGTGTTCCCACCCATTTTTATAACTGAGGCTTAAAGAGATACCATAACTTACCCCGAATTACTAAATGCAGATTGATTTGAGTTTTGGACCCATGTCTGTCTGATTCTAATGCCCAGAGGCTTGTTTCACTGAGGTGGAGAGGGGACCATTGCCTCCCAGTGGGCCACAGGCCATTGTGCAGGGGAGTCACCCAGTGGGCCCAGGCTGGTCACAGAGGGTACAGCACCTGCGGGAAGAGTGAGGGGTGCTCACACCCCAAGAAGTGGGATTTTGAGAGGTGTGACTGCCTCAGAGGCTGTGGTCAGTAGACTTCAAAGCATATCAGGGCTGACAAGAATAAGCGAACATGTGCTGAGTAGCTTGGGGGGAAACATGGCCGATCAGCAGATAGTAGATGAGGGATTACGAGGAGAGGGTCCCCAAAGTCCTACAGCCAGGCAGGTGGGGGCTCACGGGCTGGCAAATCTAGAGCAAGCTGCCTCCTATCTACCAAGAGTGGGGCATTCATTTTATCCCTATCATGTGATCCAGTAAAACTACATGGAGCTTTGACTGTATGCCTGTGCTCTTCACCCTGAAAAGATAACTCACGTTTTTATTCCTGCCCTGCAGGTGGTCCTGGTCTGTAAGGAGATATGGAGAGACATCTTGATGCCAGATGGACTACTGGGGTGCCTGGGTAGCTCAGTGGGTTACGTGTCTAACTGTTGATCTCAGCTCAGGTCTTGATCTCAGTCAGGGTTGTGAGTTCAAGCTCCATGTGAAGAAGCTGGGCGTGAAGCCTACTTAAAAAAAATTAAAAGTAAGTTAAAGGTGGACTATAATGCCTGATAACAGAGGTCTACCCACACTGAAGGCTTCCTGATATCTTCAGGAACCCTTTTAGTGACAACAGAGACACTGCTCTAAGTGAAGAGGGACTATGTGTGCCATTTGGATAATCAGGCAAAAATAAGCCACAGAAAGAAATGGTGTTGCATTTTTACTTCCATTTTAAGGCTCTTCGAACTGGAGTTGCCTTCTTATTTTCATCTGGTGTCTGTTCTGCTTTCTGACCTTTAATGCCAGGCAAGGGGAGAGACTACTTTTTGGCAAGAATGGACTAAATACTTGCAGACCTATAATCTGCTTTTTAAATTAGGGTCAGCCAATTATCCTTCTACTTAGGTTAGCCACAGCTAAGCTCCTTGTCCAAGTTCACAGTTTCATTAAAATGCTAACGTGATCCTGACTTTAACAGAGAAGAAGAGGGGAGCGAGAGAGGAGAATAACATCTGGCTAGGTAGAGTTTTTGAATAAACGCATTATGACCCATTCAACTTGATCCAGAATGACATCTCAACAAAGTCAGTTCTATAGGTCACAGGCTGTCATTTACCTTGAAATAAATAAGATCAGATCTACAATGAACACTATCGTTCATATATGTCACTAAACACACACTCATTGTGTGAAAATATGTAAGTTGCTCTGGATGTGCAAAAATAGGAAAGAATGTTTGAAAGGCAAATCAGTTCATCCAAACTAAGGGTTTTTATTTTTTAATTTCTGCATAATTTATGCTTAGTAGCATACTTCACCAGAAGGACACTTCCAGGGCCCCTATTTTGAGTAATTATTATTTAAAAATAAACTGTGTTTTATGGAATTGTCAAAAATATTTGGGGTTCAATCAGCCTCAGAGACTCATGACCACTAGAGCAGAGATATAGCCCATGTCCTCTCCTCTATTTTTTGTATCCTTTTTTTCCCAAGTGTGACCTTCTGCATCATAAGTTTGGTTCAAAAATCAGAAGAGTTCATTGTCTTTTAAAAAAGGACTTAAATCAGAAATATATAAAATTTCAGTGTGAATTTTCCAAAATGGTGACATAAACTTAGATTATAACAAGGCATTGGCACAGCAAGAACAGATTTTCCAGAATAAGAGGACCCAGCCACACATGTTACGTGTCACATCAACAGCCGCGTTGAGACTGTAGTGATCATGTTTTGTGGCCAACTTGTCATCTGCAATCCCCATTCTGGGCAGAAGGCACATTCGAGTAGGTGAGCCCTTTGCCTTTTTTAAAGAACTCCTCAGACCACTCTGAAAACAAGGTTGCTTTCAGGCAACAGTCCAAGAATACATGTATTGCGTGTTTCCTCCACTGCACAATCTACTGATAACTTTATTCCTCATATCTCTGGTTCTATGGGTGGAGAATTCAGCACAGAATGACCACCTGGTACTAGGAAGACACATTGATGGTCCTGTAGGACTGGGTGATATCAGAGGCAGCTTGGCAAGTCTTCTTATCTGAGTAAAGAGCCTTCTCAGGGACCGAGTTCATGTTGTTTCCTATAACTCCACTGAGTCCTTTCTGGTGGTTTCAAGATCAGAGACTTCCTGTATCCCTATTCTGTCTGGGATACTATCCTTTGCACTCCTGTATGCTAAGTATCAGAGGTTGCAAAGTGGGGGCCTGCAGGTAGGATCTTCTAAGATGCATTGTGTTTGGGCTACACAGTGTTTTCTTAATTTAGGTGCCAATGGTTTCAAACTGGGAAGATTTCACATAGATAACTGGGTAGTGAAATTGCTGGTTCATAGGCAGCCCCAGGCTTGAATTCTCATTGTTTAGCAATGTTTAGCTAGGATCAGCCAAAGCCTAAAAGAAGGTGTCTTCTTTAGACAGGGTGTCCAGTTACCAAACACTCTCCTGACCCGGGAGACTTGGTCCACTACGTGGTCTGCCAAACCCTGCAAGCATTTTGAGTTGTAGATTCTGGTGATGGCACAAATTGATGGCGTACTCCAAATGTGGGTCAAAGAAACTGGCATAGCCAAAGGGATCCACCGAGTGTCCAGAAGTCAGTTACCAGTACCTCAGAGGGTTAAGCTTGGTTGAGAATCCAAAAGGGAAGCAGGGGAGATGCAGTGTAGCTACAGAAAAGGAGGCAGGAATGGAGAAGTGGGGCATAGTTCCATGAGGAAGTTGTCAAGTTGCCCAGCCAGCCTTTGGTATGATTCCCATGATGCTGTGAATAAATTCCCAGGCTTACTAAGCCATGCTGATGATCTGCTAATTAATGTCATGATCTTGGACTTTAACTTTTCTATATATAGATCTTATTACCCCAGTGAGTTTCTAAGCAGAGATGTGTATGTGTTTTATGTATGCATAGGAGTGCTCGTGTGGTGTGTGTGTGTGTGTGTGTGTGTGTGTGTGAGAGAGAGAGAGAGACTATTAAAAGATAATATATACCACCAACAACTTTTCCCTCCAAAAGAAAATTTGGGAAGTTTAATAACTCAAGAATCCAGTTTCCAAACCCACTTGGTGATAAGATCTCAACACACACACACACACACACACCCCTCCTTAGGATCATCTCACCATGGGGAAATGGGAGAACACATTTAACTCTGCATTATAATAGACCGATTTCTTAATGAATGAACAAAATATGTTTCTCATCAATGACATGGAAATTCTAAGTCATCATCATGTATTCTGTGACTTTCTTAACCGCTTTGTGATCTTCAGAGTTTGTTTTTCCAACATTTCTCATTTGAGGGGATGACAGAGTAGAAAAGGACTCGGGCTGAATAAATGTTTAAGGCAGAGGAAAAAGCCTAACTTTAACATGTAAAAGGCCTCACATGAGGCCTAAAGTTACTTTCCTCCTAATAAAGTCTTGATTAATAGAGAAAAACAGACATCAATACTTTCTTGGGATGACTCGGAAAAAGGCAAGTCAAACAGGGAAAGCAACGATGTTCCCTCTGCTCCTCTTTGAGGGTGAGACCCCGCGCTTATCCTCCTAACCCAGCCATGAAGCAAGGAGAAGATGGCCACCATGGCAAACCAATTCCCCTTGTCTGCAAACACTCTGGGGAGGGGTCCCTTACGCTGTCCTTCCAGCACCTCCACGGACCAAATTATTAAATCCAGGACTGGAAGCTGGGAGTGGACAGCGGGGAATTTTGTTCCAGGCCCAATTGCCATATCATACATAGAAAGTAAGCCATAGGCGGTTGGCAGATAAAACAATGTTAATAATTAAGACTCATACGACTCTTTGCACACATTAACTAATGATGTCTTACAATGCCCCAGAGGCAAGGAAAGTAGTTACAACCTCCACTTTATTATTCATTCATTTATCCCAGAGATACTTACTAAGCACTTATGTAGCTGGTAATATGAGTGTGGGACACAAAGAGAATAAAGCCTGGCCCTGTTTGAAGTACTTCACAGTCCAATGGAGCAGGAAGGGAGAGGAGGCATCCTGGAGCATTGGCCCCGAGAGAGGCAAGGGGCACACTCAGCCTCAAACCTGTATCCCACCCTTCCCCCATTCCCACACATATACTCAGGTCCCCAAGCACCACTGAGAATCTTACCTCATGGAAAGTTGGGAAGGAAGAAAAACTGTCTTCTGACATGTTTTTCCTCCTTGTACTCATTCTCAAGTTCTGCCCATTAGCTCAGGTTAGATTTTAGCTTTTGCCTGCTCTCATTTTCACTCAAACAACTGATAATCACTACTGGATTGCACTCCAGAAGTGGACTATTTGTTTTTGTATTCCCACGGTAGAGAGTGGTTGGCACAGAAGAAACTGCCAAATAAACATTTGCTAAATGAAAGAGATTTTGAGGCCTTTCTAAGCAGGTCACACCTGAGCCAGGCTAAGCAACCTCATGGATAGGCATGTCGGATTTCATGGAGGGGTGAAGGGCCATGATTTCTTTAAAAAAAAAAAAAGTGCTTTCTCTATCTCCAAAGCCTGGAATCTCTCCAGTAGCATAGAATGCTTTCCATAGATATTCCCAGAGGACTTTTAGGGATAAAAGCTAATAGGTGAAGACACACAAGTATAAGTGAATGTGATCAAATCATTCCTCAGATCTGATCTGAACAGGAAAGGGATCATAAAAGAAGATTATATGCATCAAATTAAGCCAGATATAAGTGCAAGGCAGGCAGATGAAGTTGCTACTACTTGAAGCCTAGAGTAAAGGCCCCAGGAGAGCCCCCTCAAACAGAAGACCTCTCATAGATACATCCCTCAGCCCTCCAAGAGACCTTCAACCCATGTGCTAGGGCAGAGACCTTGGTCACTGACACAATGACTTCTAAACTTTACCCCTCTTTTCCTTCAATATATATTCATTGGACATTTACATTTAATTTAAGCCAGGTAGTGCTCTGAATGTTTTTCTATGTATTGGGAAAAAAGGAAGCCCTGTGGATCCAAAGAGGGAAGAAGTAGACTTTGTCCAAGGAATGAACCTAGATATTTCCTACATTCAACTCTGCTATATGCTATACAGTCTCTTCTGCATAGACCATTCTTTCCTGCCCCTCCTTCACCCATCCTCCCTATTACCCTTTTAACTTTCCCTCTCTCTGAAGTTCTGTTCAGGTGGTGTAAGGACCTCCCTCTCTGTCCCCCTTGTACTCCTAAACATATCTCTCTACTATGCATCATACCAAACTGCGTTACAATGATGTAGCCTGATCTCTCTCCCACTAGATTCCTTACAGTCTGCATCTCATCCACAACATAATACTTGGCATGGGGTAGCCATTCAAATAATCCTGCTGAATGAATGAGCTCACATTTGCACACACTATATTCCAACAGTTGACAGGACTTCAGGAGAAGATGCACAACAGGGAGGAGGTTTGAGGAAGTCAAGTTCAGTGCTGGAAATCAGGTGTGGGGAGTCACCAGTCTGAGGTGATGGCTGAATTCTTGGGGAATGATGAAATTGTGAAGGGGATAGAAAAAGATTCATAAGAGGGAAAGAAGCCAACAACAGAATGGAAAACCCAGTAGAAGGACCAAAAGATTACAGTGTCTTAGAAAGACAAAGAGAAAAGGTTCCAAGATGGAATGTGTGGCCCTACATGGTGTCATTCTTCAACGGGGGTGGAAAATGTGGGAGCTTTTTTGCATAAACTAGATTACAGGGAGCTAAGCAATAAAGTAGAGAATGGCTATTATGGACTGTTCTTTCCAGGGATACGGTCAAGCCAAGAACAGATGTCATGTGAAACAAAGGAAAGGTCAAGATAATCTTGAAGAAACTATTTTTTTGGATGAGCACATTTGTAAGTTGAAGAGGATGAGATAAACATGATGGAGAAATCAGCAAAATAGAAGAAACAAATGATGGCCTCAAGTCCCAGAGGAGGTGGAAAGAGATAAAATCCAGAGCAGAGGGTTAATGCTAAATGGTGTTGGGGTATCTCTTACTCTAGACAGAGAAATGAGTGGTAACTCTACTTGATGGAATGACAGGATGCTTGGCAGTTAAAGCACAGACTCTCAGCTTCAAATTCCAGCTCTGCCACTGACCAGCTGTGAGGCCCTGCGTAAATGTCTTTGCGTGTAACTCTCATCATATGTAAAATGGGGATTATGTTACTTCCTTCCTGGCTGGATTGTCATGGCAACTGATATGACAACTACTCTTTCCTCTGCCAAGATAAACTGGATATCCAAGATAAGCTAAAAGAAAATGGGCAGCTTGGGAGTCTGATCTGCAGAGAGATAAGAGCCTGTTGCAGGGCGAAGGTCAAGCAATCCCAAAGGAGTGGCAAATTAGAGATGGAGTAGAGTCCTCAATGCACCCCATGGCCTTGGGCTGGAGCCCCAAAGATGTCCACAGCCTAATCCTTGGAACCCATAAATATGTTATCTTAACAGCAAAAGGAACATCACAGATGCAATGAATTATGAATCTTGATATGGGGAGATTATCCTGGATTATCTAGTAGGGCCCAAAGTAATTATGAGGGACTTAATAAAAGGAAGCCAGGGGAATTAGAGGGAGCGAAGAAGGCATGCTGAGGAAGAAGAGGTTGGGGTGATTCTCTTTAAAGATAAAGGAAGAGGCCACCAGTGAAGGAATGCAGCCAGCTTCTAGAAGCTTAAAAACACAGAAAATATACCCTCTCATGAAATTCCAGCAGGAGAGCTCTGCTAACACCTTGATTTTAGCCTTGTAAGATTCAGATTGGATTTCTAAACTTCAGGTATGTAAAGAATATATTTGTGTCATTTTAAGCCATGAAGTCTGTAGTAATTTGTTCAGGCAGCACTAGTAAAGTAATAGAGGTAGGGAGCCCAGGGAGCTGGCTCAACTGGAATGGCACAGAGGTAAGCCAAGGAAGCTTGAGAATTGACCTTGGTGTATACGGAGACCTGTATTTACTACAGCACTCAGATATTTCTCATACTCTATTCCTCTTCAAGCCCAGGTGGTGAGATTGAAACTAAATGGAACAATTCATAAGGAAACAAACTTCGAATTTCAAGGCAAAACAGTAACAGACATTTTCCACTCAGTTTACTTAAGGAGAAGCCAGCAACTTGCCAGTGAGGCAAGATATTATAATTAAACACTAAATTAAATGGTGGCATCACTTTATTCCTGAAAGCTGGATAAAAGCACACTTGTCTTGGTGCTAAATATACCAGGGAGCTACAGAGGATAAAAATTTGGCCCAATCTCCTAAATGGAAGATAGGCAGCACAAGGAAGATGCTACAATGTGGATTTATTAGAATTTATACATAAATATGAGAAAGTTCAGAGTCTGAAACTTCAAAAGTTCTGCAAAATCTGCCAAGAAAATTTACGTTTTCATAAATAAAAGGCCTCTTGCATGTCGGCTGCCCTTCTGGAAGAAAACCACCATCATCACAAACATTATATATACAAGACATCAATGGGCCTTAGGTAGGTTGGAGGTAGGAACTCCATCTGATAGATGAGAAAACTGGGACTCGCAGGGTATGGCAATGAACCCAAGGCCACAAGGCTAGTAAGAGACAGAGTGTAATTTCCTGACTCACTCTGGTGCTCTTTCTTCCACATCACGCTGTCTTCCTGGGACAGATGTCAGAAAAAGGTTCACAGTACATACCTAGCAGCCCCATAGAAAGAAACAATGGTTCTTGAGCAACAAATTCCTAAACAACTCCTTTTTGTATCTAAAAGGATACAAAAATGCTGATTCAAAGGGGCACATGAACACCGATGTTTACTGCAACGCTATCGACAATAGCCAGAGTATGGAAAGAGCTCAAATGTTCATTGACTGAGGAATGGATAAAGACGATGTGATATATATATACAATGGAATATTACTCATTGAGAATGAAATCTGGCCATTTGCAACAACATGGATAGAACTAGAGTGTATCACGCTAAGTGAAATAAGTCAGAGAAAGACAAACATATGATTTCACTTATATGTGGAATTTAAGAAACAAAACAGATGAACATAGGTCAAGGGAAGCAAAAATAAGAAAAACAAAGAGGGAGACAAGCCCATAAAAGGCTCTTAAATATGGAAAACAAACTAGGGCTGCTGGCGGAGTGTTGGGTGGGGAGATGAGCTAAATGGGCAAGGGGTACTAAGGAGGGCACTTGATGGAATGAACACTGGGTGTTCTATGAATCACTGAATTCTACTCCTGAAACCATTATTACACTATATGTTAACTAACCTGGATTTAAGTTAAAATACAATACAATAAAAAACCAATTCCTAAACTCTTCTTCACTTCTATCTTGCCTTGCTCTGCAGGTGCTCTATCCCTTGTCATGTGTCGTGCTAATGGATCAAGGAAAGAAAGGAAGATCTTTGTCACCATTCCTTGAAGTCCCTTGCTCCTAGGAGTAACCTTTTATTTTTATTTATTTATTTTTTTTATTTCTAGGAGAGAGAGACAGCATAAGCAGGGGAGGGTCAGAGAGAGAGGGAGTCACAGACTGAAACAGGCTCCAGGCTCCGAGCTGGTAGTCAGCACAGAGCCCGACGCGGGGCTCGAACCCACGAACCGCGAGATCATGACCTAAGCGAAAGTCAGAAAGTCGGACACTTAACCGACTAAGCCACCCAGGCGCCCCTAGGAGTAACCTTTTAAAGGTCACCAGGAAAATTCTTCAGAGGATTTTATTGAAGGCCTGAGTCCACATAAAATTCCCCATGCAGGACTCTGGTAGTTCTTGCTAAACAACCTGTGTTGAATTAGCAGTTTCCGCCCATGAATAAGAACCAATGTTCCATAAGTAGAATAAACGAAAAGAACTAAATTCCTCTCTTTCACTTTACAGAGCAAAGAGCTGCAGCTATAGATCCCATTTGTGGCTTCCAAGTTGGCACTTTCAGTTTCTGGGATTTGGAGCTCATGGGGGTGAGGTAGAGGTGGCTCAAGAACTAAGCCATTTGTTGTTCTCTGTAAATGTGGTAGTGGGGAGAGATGTTGAGTGAGGAGGTATCTTTAAAAATAGTAGGGGACCCAAACAGTTAATATATTATGCCTACCTATCCACCATCAATTCATCAACCCATCCCCTTGTGGTCTGATTTGACTCATCCACAGTATAATATAGACAGTGATTAAGAGCATAGGCTTTAGAGCCCATTATATTTGAGTTTAAATCTTAACCCTGTAATTTAGTAGTGCTTTGACCATGGATCATTTGGTCTCTCTGTGTCTTCATTTCCTACTCTGTAGAATGGAGATAAGAATGCTCATTTATGAGAGTTGTTAGGATTTGAAATAACAAATCTAAAGTGCTTATCCATAGTTGGTGTTAAATAAATGCTAGATATTATTATTACTATTACTACTACTATTATCATTGTCTCCATGATTCGCAATTCTTTTCTGTATGGACACATGATGTATTTGCAGCTCAGTACAATCTCTGACAATATGTGAGTATGTGTTTAACAAAGATAAAATGGCGTTAAGGAAATACTTAGACACTTATTGGAGATTAATGATATCATATAATTTCTCTAGAGGGAATGAGCCACAGTATTCCTCCTTCGGTAATGTATTATTAATGATGATTTCCTTGAGATACATTAAGAGTGGATTCAGGACAGAGAGAGAGAGAATGAGAATTTACCCAGTGCCAATGCTTCAATTAATCAACTTCTGTTTCTGTAAATAGCCCTAAGTGAAAGAATCAAACGATGATGTTTTGTAGATGAATGATCAGCAAATGCTCAGAAACTCGTCTGTCATGGTCTAGTTTTGCTGCCTGACAAGAATAATGAAGCCAGCATGTTCTGAATTCATAAAAAGTCTGGGTTTCAATTTACATGAAATCCACACTTAATTAGGGTCAAACTAGCAGCGAGATTGAACACCTCTCTGGCGTGGCAGTGGGGTGGGAAGGCTTTATCATCTGTCCCTCTCAGATGCAGGCACAGAAAACCATGTGCGGGGAGGTTTTAAAGTGGAGGCTGATTGCGTAGTTCCTTCTTGGGATGGAAACTTTTTCACCAGGAGTGGACTCTATTCAGAGAAGTCTATTTGTGTGTGTGTGTGTGTTTTTTTTTACTACTCCAAAGATACGTCAAAATAGACAAGGTTTAAGGATTGTTGGGGTGTCTTTTGATTCCTTTGCTAGGGTCAAACAAGTAGAAACTTAACCCTTAAATATTTTATATATCAACATTGTATAAGGCACAAGTATGTAAGATTTATTCCAATTCTATAAGGAAAATTTGGGGGGGGGAATAAAATAGAAATGTTAAACCTTTATTTTGCAGTTGTATTGAAAGTGATAGTAATGTGATTTTCTATGGGAGAACAGTTTTATTTATTTAAATGCTGAATATCATGTACTAAAAATCAAAAGGATTTCTTACCTACCTTAAAACAAAAGATATAAAATCACAAGAATGAAAAGAAATAGATTGGTATCTGTGAACATTGATAGGGAGCAGGCCACAAAAACAATAACTGTATTAGTAAATGAAGCCCCAGACTGTATAGTGTTTCTGGAAAAATTCATGTCAGGCCTTGTATTTCTTCAGCGAATACTAAATTACAAAGAAGCCTACCTTCTAAAGTAAGTTGAGCCAATTCCATCAAGGAAATGCAAACAAAGTAAATAGATTAGGAAGCGTGCTTGGGTGGTTTCAGCGGTCGTTTCTGACTCGATTTCAGCTCAAGTCATGATCTATCAGTCCGCGGTATGGAGCCCTGTGTGGGGTTCTGTGCAGCCAACACAGAGCCTGTTTGGAATTCTCTCTCTCCCTCTTTCTCTGCCCCTCCTCTGCTCTCTCGCTCTCTCTCGCTCTCTTGCTCTCACTCTCTTTCTCTCTCTCTAAAAAACAAACATTAAAAAAAAAAAAGCAAATAGATCAGGAAAGCTTCATACAAAGGAAATAGCAAAACACAGTAAACTTGAGTGAATACCTGTATCGACAACCACAAAACTTACCGAAATGCCGTTCATGGCTGTGACACTGAGGACGGCCATGCTGCCGCCAGGGGATGCACCAGCAATGTTGTTCTCTAGTAATTTCCACCTGTCAATTGATTTTCTATTTACATACCCTTATGTCTTTTCTCTGAAAGCACTTCTAAATTTTGATAATATTTAAATATGTTTTAGAGTCAGGAAACAAATTTTGTGTGATTTCCGATCTGTGGAGATTCACCGGAAATAAAGCAAACAGTTACAAGTATCCTGCCACCATTGGGTGTATGATCTCATATATGAATGGTAGGGATTCAGCTTAGACAATGAGTTGACTCAGGTGAGTTGAGTCGTTTTTTTCCGGATTTCATTTTCCATAAGATTCTCTAGCAGCCTCACTAGCAGCAAAACCAGAAGCTATGAAAGAGAACAAAATAAAACACTTTTATTGCACATTTCTTTATCGCAGAGGCACCAACAGAAAGTGCACTGTGCTTTGTCTCCTATGTCCTGCAGTGCACTCATTCGTTTTGAGGAACTTGCTTCATGTGTCCCTCTTTACCCCCTTTCTGACTTTTGCATGACGAAACCAAGAAGCTCCTGTTAAGTTCTCTGAATCTGATTCCAATAGGGGCATCTATTCAAACGGTACCCCTGGAGGTATTGGGCAGGGAGCTATCCCTTGATATCAAAGAACTTTTGGGAAAATCCAATGACAATATAGCAGTGGAGGGCCTGCCTCATTCTGCCTAGGTTTGGTTTCTATGGATATATGCGGGGGCCCTTTCTCTTTCTTCTTAAACCACCTCTGACCTTCAATTTAGCAAACTCTCCTTTTATAAACTAAAAGGAAACATTTTAAAGTGTTATCTGATTCTCATTGGCCCCTTGAAATTCAGAAGCCCAGACTTTGATCAAGATGCTCTGCTTTTCATGGCAGTGCACTAATTTGAATAAATTCAGTGAGAATCCATCCTCCTTTCTCTAGGACATAACTGGACAAATAGATTATACAACCAGGCCTTACCTAAGAGTGTCATTTTGTGAATGATGTTCTTTAAATCAGTTATAACATGCCCATATTAAGGAGCAAGGATCGACTTCCTGTGTGGAGCCAATGTCGACAAAGCCCCCAAGAAAAATGGTTTAGAACTTGCATAGAGGGACCCCGTCTCAGAGATGCTGGGGAAGGTCACTCCTGGGCAAGCCAGAGACCTTAGCAAATTTGAAAGACCTCAAGGGAGGAATTCATTCATATCTACAGTAACTACTGGTGAAATCTAGGGGGGTGTCCCATACTTGGTTTCCTAGCTTTGGGAGAGAAGACTAAATAATGTAGGCCTTCAGTAGTCCAACCTGATCAGAGTTAATTCTCAGGCATTTGGGGATGCTTAGTACTATATAGCTCTGGGTTTGCAAAAAAAACTTGAGGATCCTTATATGGTCAATTAATACTCTTGCTATATCTTCAGCACTCATAGAAACAGAGAGCATAACAGGTCTTTGAAACCAACAAGAGATGGAAAGCTAACTAAAATGACGAAACGAAAGAGCTCTCCTCCAAAGAAATTCCAAGAAGAAATGACAGCTAATGAACTGCTCAAAACAGATATCAGCAGCATAAGTGAACAAGATTTTAGAATAATAATGGTAAAATTAATAGCAGGGCTTGAAAAAAACATAGGGGACATTAAAGAAACTACGGCTACAGACGGAATGGAAAATAAAAATAGGAATGAAGAATTAAAAAATGCGATCAATGAGATACATAATAAATTAGAGGCCTCCAATGCACGGATTGAAGAGGCAGAAAGGAGAATAAGTGATTTAGAAGACACCATTATAGAAAAACAAGAAGCTGACAAAAAAAGAGACAAACTGATCCAGGAACAGGAAAGAAGAATTCGAGAGCTCAGCGATACAGTCAAACGCAACAATATCCGTATCATAGGAATCCCAGAAGAGGAAGAGAGAGGGAAAGGTGCTGAAGGAGTCCTGGAACAAATTATAGCAGAGAACTTCCCCGACCTGGGGAAGGAAGTCAATGTGGAAATACAAGAGGCTCAGAGGACTCCCCTCAGACGTAACTTGAATCGATCTTCTGCACGACATATCATCGTAAAAATGGCAAAATACAAGGACAAAGAGAGAATTTGGAAAGCAGCTAGGGAGAAAAGGGCCCTCACATACAAAGGAAAACCCATCAGAGTGGTGACAGAACTATCTACTGAAACGTGGCAGGCCAGAAAGGAATGGCAAGAGATCTCCAATGTGATGAACAGTAAAAATATGCAGCCAAGAATCCTCTATCCAGCAAGCCTGTCATTCAAAATAGAAGGAGAGATAAAAACCTTTCCAAATAAACAGAAATTGAAAGAATTTGTCACCACGAAGCCAGCCCTACAAGAAATCCTGAGGGGGACGCTCTGAAGGAAAGGTTGCAGGGAACAAAGATTCCAGAGACACCACCACAAACATGAATCCTACAAAACATACAAAGACTCTAAACCCACATATTTCAATAATAACACTGAATGTAAATGGGCTGAATGCTCCAATCAAAAGACATAAGGTAGCAGAATGGATTAAAAAACAAAATCCATCTTTATGCTGTCTACAAGAAACTCATTTTAGACGGGAAGACACCTTCAGATTAAAAGTAAGGGGATGGAGAAATATATATCATGCTACAGGAAATCAAAAGAAAGCCGGAGTAGCGATACTTATATCAGACAAACTGGACTTTAAATTAAAGACAATCACAAGAGATGAAGAAGGGCCCTACATAATAATTACAGGGTCCATCCATCAGGAAGAACTAACAATCATAAATGTCTACGCACCGAATATGGGAGCACCTAAATATCTAAAACAATTAATCACAAACAGAAACAAGCTTATAGATAAGAATGTGCTAATAGCAGAGGACTTTAATACTCTGCTTACAGCAATGGATAGGTCAACCAGACAGAAAATCACTAAAGAAATAATGGACTTGAAAGATACATTGGATCAGATGAACCTGACGGATATATTTAGAACTTTACATCCTGAGGCCAGGGAATTTACTTTCTTCTCCAGTGCGCATGGCACATTCTCCAAGATAGATCACATACTGGGACATAAAGCAGCCCTCAATAAATATAAAAGAATAGAGATCATACCATGCACACTGTCAGATCACAATGCTTTGAAACTTGAAATCAATTACAGGAAGAATTCTGGAAAACTTCCAAAAACATGGAGGTTAAAGAACACCCTTCTAAAGAATGAATGGGCCAATCTGGCAATTAGAGAGGATATTAAAAAATAAATGGAAACAAATGAAAATGAAAACACAACAATTCAAAATCTATGGGATGCGGCAAAGGCAGTCCTAAGAGGAAAGTACATTGCTCTCCAGGCCTATTTCAAGAGATTAGAAAAAGCGCAAGTCTAAAATCTAACAGCTCACCTAAAGGAACTAGAGGCAGAACAACAAGAACACCCTAAACCCAGTAGAAGAAGAGAAATAGTAAAAATTAGAGCAGAAATAAACAACTTCGAGACCAAAGAAACAATTGAACAGATCAATGAAACCAAGAGTTGGTTTTTTGAAAAAGTAAACAAAATTGACAAACCTCTAGCCAGACTTATCCAAAAGAAAAGAGAGAGCACCCAAATAGACAAAATTATGAATGAAAATGGACTTATTACAACCAACCCCTCAGAAATACAAGAAATTATCAGGGAATACTATGAAAAATTATATGCCAACAAATTGGACAACTTAGAAGAAATGGACAAATTCCTAAACACACACTCACTACCAAAATTCACACGGGAAGAAATAGAAAACCTGAACAGACCCATAACGAGTGAAGAAATTGAATCAGTGATCAAAAATCTCCCAACAAATAAGAGCCCTGGACCTGATGGCTTCCCTGGGGAATTCTACCAGACATGTAAAACAGAATTAATCCCAATTCTTCTCAAGCTATTCCAAAAAATAGAAATCGAAGGAAAACTCCCGGACTCATTTTATGAAGCCAGCATCACACTGATTCCCAAGCCAGACAGAGATACAGCAAAAAAAGAGAAATAGAGGCCAATATTCTTGATGAATACGGATGCAAAAATTCTCAACAAGATCCTTGCAAATCGAGTCCAGCAGCATATAAAAAGAATCATCCACCAAGATCAAGTGGGATTCATTCCTGGGTTACAGGGCTGGTTCATTATTCGCAAATCAATCAATGTGATACATCATATCAATAAAAGAAAAGATAAAAACCATATGATCCTGTCATTAGATGCAGAAAAAGCATTTGACAAAATACAGCATCCCTTCTTATAAAGACTCTCGAGAAAGTTGGGATAGAAGGATCCTACTTAAACATCATCAAAGCCATCTATGAGAAGCCTTCAGCTAACATCATCCTCAACGGGGAAAAACACAGAGCTTTCCCCCTGAGATCAGGAACACGACAGGGATGCCCACTCTCACCACTGCTATTTAACATAGTGCTGGAAGTCCTAGCATCAGCCATTAGACAACAAAAGGAAATCAAAGGCATCAGAATTGGCAAAGAGGAAGTCAAACTTTCACTCTTCGCAGATGACATGATACTCTACATCGAAAACCCGACAGACTCCACCAGAAGCCTATTAGAACTGATCCAAGAATTCAGCCAAGTTGCAGGGTACAAAATCAATGTACAGAAATCGGTTGCATTTTTATACACCAACAATGAAGCAACAGAAAGAGAAATCAAGAAACTGATCCCATTCACCATTGCACAAAAAACCATAAAATACCTCGGAATAAACCTAACCAAGGATACAAGAGATCTGTATGATGAAAACTATAGAAAACTTATGAAGGAAATTGAAGAAGACACAAAGAAATGGAAAAACATTCCATGCTCATGGATAGGAAGAATAAATATAGTTAAGGTGTCATTACTACCTAAGGCACTCTACACGTTTAATACAATTCCAATCAAAATTGCACCAGCATACTTCTCAAAACTAGAACAAACTATCCAAAAATTTGTATGGAACCACAAAAGACCCTGAATAGCAAAAGTAATCC
This sequence comes from Proteles cristata cristata, assembly GCA_017311185.1. Lineage (NCBI taxonomy): Eukaryota > Metazoa > Chordata > Mammalia > Carnivora > Hyaenidae > Proteles > Proteles cristata. Next base: position 36,969 of record JAESUZ010001048.1, read on the forward strand.
TGAAAAATAAAACCAAAACGGGAGGGATCACCATCCCAGACTTTAGCCTCTACTACAAAGCTGTCATCATCAAGACAGTATGGTATTGGCACAAAAACAGACACATAGACCAATGGAACAGAATTGAGAACTCAGAAGTGGACCCAAAAGTATACAGCCAACTATCTTTGACAAAGCAGGAAAGAATATCCGATGGAAAAAAGACAGCCTTTTTAACAGATGGTTTTGGGAGAACTGGACAGCAACATGCAGAAGAATGAAACTAGATCATTTTCTCACACCATGCACAAAAATAAACTCAAAATGGATAAAGGACTTGAATGTGAGACAGGAAACTATCAACACCCTAGAGGAGAAAGCAGGAAACAACCTCCTTGACCTCCACCGCAGCAACTTCTTACTTGACACATCCCCAAAAGCAAGGGAATCAAGAGCAAAAATCAACTGTTGGGACCTCATGAAGATTAAAAGCTTCTGCACAGCAAAGGAAACAACCCAGAAAATTAATAGGCAACCAACGGAATGGGAAAAGATAGTTGCAAATGACATATCAGATAAAGGGTTGATATCCAGAATCTACAAGGAACTCACCAAACTACACGCCCGAAAAACAAACAACCCAGTGAAGAAATGGGCAGAAGATATGAACAGACACTTCTCCAAAGAGGACATCCAGATGGCCAACAGACACATGAAACGATGCTCAGCATCCTCCTCATCAGGGAAATACAAATCAAAACCACACTGAGATACCACCTCACGCCAGTCAGAGTGGCTAAAATGAGCCAATCAGAGAACTCTAGATGCTGGCGAGGATGTGGAGAAACGGGCACCCTCCTACACTGTTGGTGGGAATGTAAACTGGTACAGCCCCTCTGGAAAACAGTGTGGAGGTTCCTCAGGAAACTAACAATAGAACTCCCCTAGGACCCAGCAATAGCACTGCTAGGAATTTACCCAAGGGATACAGAAATGCTGAGGCATAGGAGCACATGTACCCCAATGTTCATAGCAGCACTCTCCACAATAGCTAAAACATGGAAAGAGCCTAAGTGTCCATCAACAGACGAATGGATCAAGAAGATGTGGTTTATCTATACCATGGAATACTACATGGCAATGAGAAACATGAAATCTGGCCATGTGTAGCAACATGGATGGACCTTGAGGGTGTTATGCTGAGCGAAATAAGTCAGGCAGAGAAGGACAAATATCATATGTGTGCTCGTATAGGAGGATTAGGAGGAACTTAACAGAGGACCAAGGGGGAGAAGAAGGGCGGAAATGGTGGGGGAAAGGGAGAGAGGCAAACCATGAGAGACTCTTGAATGCTGACAAAAACTTAGGATTGGTGGATGTGGGCGGGAGTAGGGGTGGGCATGGAGGAGGACACTTGTGGGGATGAGCACTGGGTGTTATGTGGAAACTAAGTTGACAATAAACTATTTGTGTAAAAAAAAAAGAAAAGAAAAAAGAAAAGGTCATCCTAGAAGTAGGGAGACCACCTGTGACAAAACTCTTACAATAATCCAGGTTGGAAGTAGCTCATATATTATTAGTGGGTTTACTATCAGCAAATAAATGATGCAAGAAAGATAAAAAAAAAATACTCTTGCTATATCTTTGTAAATAATTGGGCCAACTAGAAGAGAGCAGCTTCTTTGTGTGATCAAGAATAATCTTTGAAGATTATTTATAATCACTGAGGATAGAAGAGAAACTCAGCAAAGATGTCATATCTCAAACTTGGAAATAAACAAGAGATTGCTCACCATCATTCTCTGCAGTAGTAAACTCAACTTTCTATTGACTGGGTTACTTCACTACTCCACAGGACCAGAAGTTACCTTGCAGAGTTGTTCATGTAGAGATGCAAATAATTTCTGGTCAATGAAACAGAAAAACCCAATGGTCTTGTTAATTGCCCTGTGAGATTTTAATCAGTTGTGACTATAACTAAGCAATCTTACCCTTACTTGTTTTATATATATATATATAACAAGCTACATATGCTCTTACATATAACAGGATACAGCATGTCTTACATAAGTTTTCTTTTCTATTTTTTTTTATTTCGGAAAAATTTTGGACTTACAGGAAAGTTGCAAACAAGAGCTACCATATACTCCATGCACAATTACTCTTTACACTACCTTGGTACATTTGCTACAACTCGGGAGAAACATTGGTATATTACCATTATGTAAACTCCACATTTTATCCAAGTTTCACTAGTATTTTTTTTCCTGATGACCTTTTTTTGTTCCGGGATCCTATGAAGATTTCATTACACTTAGGAGTCGTGTCCCTTTAGCCTCTGCTGTCTGCAGTAGTATCTCAGGCTTTCCTTGTATTTGATGACCTTGACAGTTTGGAGAATACTGTCAGGCATCTTAGAGAATGCCTCTTAATTTAAACATATTTGATATTTTTCTCATGAGTCTACTAGAATTATAGGTTGAAGGTAGATGACCACAGAAGCAGAACGCCATTCTCATCATATCACATCAAGGATGCCTGCCACCAACGTGACTTATCAGCGATGATGTTCAAACTTTGATGTCCTGGCTGAGATGCTGCTGGTCAGATTTCTCCACCCTACGTCACTCCCCCCCACTGTCCATACCTTCTACTGTTTGGAAAGCAGTCATCAAACCCAGACCACAGGTGGTGGTGAAAAGGAAAGTTCTAGCTGCACTTCAAGTAGGAGTATCTATATAAATTATTTGGAATTCTTCTCTACAAGAGATGTGTCTATCTTCTCCCATTTATTTACTTATTCAATCATTTATTTATACCAGTTTAGACTCACGAATATTCATTTTGCACTTTGGGCAATTCTACATTATTTAGGGGTGCCTGAGTGGCTCAGCCAGTTAGGTGTCTGACTTCGGCTCAGGTCATGATCTCACGGTTCATGGGTTTGAGCCCCACATCGGGCTCTGTGCTGACAGCTAGCTCAGAGCCTGGAGCCTGTCTTCTGATTCTGTATCTCCATATCTCTCCCACCCTCCCCTGTTTATTCTCTCTCTCTCTCTCTCTCTCTCTCTCTCTCTCTCTCTCTCTTTCCCTCTCACAGAAATAAATAAAAAATATTTTAAAAATACTACATTATTTATTTCATTGATCCCATCATTCCTCCTTTGTCCATTGGGAGCTCTTTCGAGTTGGCCCAGAGACCCTTAGCTATGCCCCCATATTTGGTTTTTAGAATGCAGCAGGTTTTCAATGCTAAATCTCAGGTTTCTTGTAAGCAAGAGAAGGAATTGTAAAGTTAGCCTTTCAATACCATATGAGAATTTGTGACAAACAAGAATGATAACAATCATCCCATTCCCAGAATACTGATCACATGCCACATGCTATTGTAAACACTTATAACGATATTAACTCATTTCAAAGAATCGGTGTCTCTCAAATGTCTAGCTTTGTGTCTGGCACTTAACCCTATGTTCAAACCCTGAGACTCCTCATGGGGGATGACCCCAAGTCCAAGTGGGCCGCTCGTGATACAGCACACATATGCCTCCATCGGTTAGTTCATATCAGGTGGGCCAACTATAAATGACACACAGTGAAAGTAGGAGCCCATGTCACACACTCTCGCTGATTATTCAGCCTGTCCTCAGAGGTCTGTCTCCTCATTGACAGTTTCATTAGGTGAGATGTCATTATTGGCGTAGTCAGCATCCTCCAAGCACCAAAGCAACTAACCTCAGCAACCTTGAAGCTTTGGTCCTTATTAAAGATTTTATGTTTAACTGCGTGCTCAGCCTGGACCCCACAGGTATTTGGAAATAGATCCGAATGTCTGCGAAGTGCCCTGGACTGGGTCACGTGGCATCTTCTTCCATTTCCCACAAGACTTTTATTCTTAAAAGACGTTTTTCTTTGAGGCTTTTTCTAAGGAAATGTTTTTGTATTAGATGCTTAACAGCCAGAAATAATATAAAAAAGAAATCTCACTCTCAATATGGAAACTCTGTTGAATGATGAAGGTGTTTCCACCCATCAAGAGCAAAGGCTCTCATTAATATCATCCATCATCTTTATAAAAAATAAAATTAGAAAAATTAGGCTAATAGGTGCAGCCATAGCCTCATTATTTAAGTATCAAATATTAACAAGGGTGTTTATACCACCTAGTGTCTGAGGTGAATAAAATGAAAAATGAACAAGTCTGCTAAGTCCTACAACATTCACCCAAAGCAGCATGTGCCTTTGGCAGAAAACTTGAAAGCAATGTACAGAAAGAGATAAAATTAAATTATTTGCTGTATTCCCATACAGAAGTAATGGCAAGGAGGCTGCCAACTAAGACCGCCAGAGGCTCCCTTTGCTCAGGTGAACTCTGCAAAATTACACAGGAGATTTCAAAAGAAAACTCAAAGGTAACATGCAGACCAAAAATGATTTATTCTTTTCAATAAGCCCTTTGGAGGTGAGGAAATAGGATTCAGGCCTGGTTTGGCACAAGAGTCTAAAAACACTCACACCTTAGGTCTGCGGAATGCGGATGATAATCACATGAGAACGAGAAACTGAGAGGTCGTGGAAGACTTGGAGAGCCAAGAAAATACAGAGAGACTCTGGAGAATAGGTTTTCCCCCACATCTGGCCCCCTATTTCCATCTCCACCCCCCGCCCCACCCAGGGTAACACAGGCACCTGCATAAGTAGGTCTGTTACAAATGATGTACTGCAGGGGCAAAGATGAAGAGCCATCTAGACCGAGGACCCGGGTCCTCTTGTTCTCACTTTATAAGCCTGAGATGATCAACCATCCCACAGAGAAGCAAAGGGAATTCCTATCAGGACTGAGGTCAAGTTTCCCATTGACCAAGGTGATAAAGGTCCAAGACCAGAATCCGAATGACTTAGATAAATAAAGAATGTGACATTTCGCTTGCACTTTACGACTGCACATCACAAGATGATTTTTTTGTACAATATGCAATTCCTCATTGGGATCATACAACATACAAGTCCCTGTTGCTGCTTCTGGAAGAAAACAAGGGAAAGAGAAAAGGGTTCACGACGCATTCATCAATCCACCCTCCTGCCTGGTTCTCATGTGGTCCAGCTCTCACTTGGGGCATGTAGGGTGGAACCAAACAACACAACTTCATTCCTGATGGCAGTGGGCTCCCAGCATCAACCTTGGATGCCAGGCCCAATGCTGAAATGCACATCTTACTGAGACATTCACTCATCATGTATCTCTGGCATGCAGATGCCACTTCAGATAGTGACATTACACAGGCGAGTGCTCCCTGAGTCTCCAGTTCGATTAGGGCAGATATTGGGACAAAGGGCTCCAGTGCAACCACAGTGCACCACCTGGGCAGCAGCGACGCTGTGTGCTGGTGACGGTCACACTTCCAGCATCGACAAAACCACCTTCAATCCTTCGCCCTCGTACCTGCCAGTTATACCAACTCCTTTCACTTCTCAGGACCTTAGTTTCTGCATCTATAAAATAAAAACAATGCCTACTTGATAGGGTTGTCATGAGGATTAAATAAAGCAAAAGCGATATTTATTTTTGCTGACATTTATTGGATAATCATCAGGCACTGCTCTAAGAATTGCATATTTTGGCAACACATGGAAACCACACAGTATCCTCTGAGCAACTCACTACCATTGCCCTCATTATACAGATGAGGAAATGGAGGCACAGAGAACTTAAGGAGTTTGTCCAAAGCCAAGCAGTTTGGTAAATAATAGAGCAATGAACATTAGAGTTAGTGTACTATGAAAAAATTAATTGCAACAAATCCTAAGTAGTTTCATAGACATGGTAACAAAATTTTGTGGTAAATCAAAGAAAAGACTAAGTAGTCTACTTGATGATTAGGAAGGGGATGTCATTTGAGCTGGGTCTTAAAGGGTGACTAGGATTTTACCAAATGAAGATAAGGAGGAAAAAGATATTAAATATAGATTGAAGCATTTGCCAGTCACGAGGTATTAAGTAGCCTGAAATGGAGCTGGAGATAGTATGCATGAATCCCAGTGTGGCTGAGGTAGAGGGATTTCTGGAATGAGGGGCTAGAACTGGAATGCCAGGAAGTTTAGCCTTAGCCAGTCTTATCTTACGCACACATAGCCTAGGCTCTGTATGCACGGTGAGAGTTTTAATATCATCCTCTAGGCAATGCGTGGTCATTGGGGTCCTTGAGCAAAGAATGGGGAAGGGTACATAACTTTATAGGTAAGCAACTAAGAAGGAAAGGCAGTACAAGCAGAAGTAAGGAGACTCTAGCAGTGACAGGAAGACCAGCCAGGAGATCCCTGCAATAATCAAAAGGCAATGTGATGATGTCTCCAAAAAAATACAGCAGCAATAGGAATGCAAAAGAAGCAATGGAGTGAAGAGATCTTATGTGATAGAATTGGAAATAGCTGGTAACATGTTGAAAGCATCTATTTATTTACTCAACCAACAGCAAGTGAGAACCTACTAGATGCCAGCTACTATGGTTAGACCAAGGGACAGCATAGGGAGCAATAATGGATGTGCTTGGTGCTGGAAAAAAGAATACAGTCTTCCCATAAGGGAGACTGTGTAAAAGCTTTCAACAGACTGGAAACATTGAAGGAAAGCAAAGTTGGGAATGGAAGAGCTTGCTTGGGGACATGTCATGTTTGACGTGTCAGGTTGAACCAAGACCAGAACTATGAGTCTAAAACTGAGAAAATAGCTCAAACTCAATAATATAAATTCAGGAGTCACAGCGTTCTCACAGAGAGTGTATCATTTGACTTGAACATGCATTCGGTAATTTGGATTAATCCAAGACTTGTTATCTCCGTTTCACAGAGTGTGCAGACCTTTCATGGCGATGCATCATCTTGGCAATTGACATCCTTCTTGCAAAGGCAGGACCCACAATGTCCTGCATGGAGTGACGCTGCCACAGGGGTCCTTCTGTTGGGAAGAGCTAGGATCTCATGTTTTATCCTTCCTCAACCCTCAGCATTCACGATAGCTGGAGGAAGCACATCTCAAATGGAAGGCCATGTAAAACAATTGTTTTTCTGCCAAATTTAACAATCTATTGCTTTCGCTGTGGGTTTTGACGTTTTAGACTTGTTTCCTGGGCTTCCCTGACCCCTCTTTATACAACTAGAGCTGTTATTATTACAAGGGTGTTCTCTGATAAAATACACAGTAAATCTTGCTTTCCGGAACCCTGCAGTGGAATCAGAACCTGGCAAAGAGCAGCCGGCAGATTTCCCAGGAAATCAAATGCCATTTACACTGAGAGCTGAGAAGTACATTTGAATCTGACTCCTCCTCACCGAGCCGACCCCGGTGGTTCACTTCACTTGTAAAAATGTATTTCCCTGTCAGATATTCCCAGAGCAAGCTCAGCTGGTAGATAATGCATCTGTAAAAATGTTTACTCGCCCCAAGTCTTTCCTGAGGGTTACAAATACACTTGTCAGCATCCTGTCACACTCTTTGGGTCCCAGCGTACACTCCTTAGATCACACACCAAACATGTATAAAACACTTACTAGTTTCAGAGCACTTTGCTGCATGTTGGGGGAAATAGTAATAATAATATTTATGGAGCACGTGTACCTGGGTACCAAGCACTGGGCCCCATAGCTCACTTGCATATGCCCTTTAATCCTCACTGTATTTTTCAGTATCTTTTATTCTGTAGAGTTTAATAGTTTTATATTCCCTTTGCACAATACATGGTATACACTAAATACTTGGTAAATGATTTCAGGATGTACAGGGATCCTCACTTTTTGACAGTTTGTATCAAGCCACTTTGCCTTTTTGTTGTTGTTGTTTTACAATTTTTAAATGTTTATTTATTTTGAGAGAGAGAGTACAAGCAGGGGAGGGGCAGAGAGAGAGAGAGAGAGAGAGAGAGATGAGACACAGAATCCAAAGGAGGCTCCAAAGGAGGAGACTCCAAAGGAGGCTCCAAAGGAGGCTCCAGGCTCTGAGCTAATAGCTCAGAGCCTGACATGGGGCTGAAACTCACAAAAGCACAAGATCATGACCAGAGCTGAAGTCAGAGCCTTGACTGAGCCACCCAAGCATCCTAGGCCACTTTGCTTTCATGAAAGACCTGCTAGTACCTGTTTTCACTCACTGAGAGAAATCCAAAGAGGATTTTTGCTTCCTCCCCCACAAAAAATAAAAGTGAAAACAGCATTTAAGGTTTGTTTTGCAGCAAGCAGAGCCGTGAAGGTGGCAGTGTGCATGTCGAGCAGCAGAAGTGGCATCTGCCAAGCTCCCTCCCCGAGAACTACATCAGCATCTCAGCCTCAAGCCGCCAGAGCTCTCAACTGCCTGTGAGCATCTGCGCCTTATCTCCATTTATTTTGTGCATCCGTTAGCAAGATTGTCCCAGGCTGTGAGGAAAGCCTAAGGGAGGTTATTTTGTGGGTCTGAGAATGCTCAGAAATTTTCCCATGTAAATTAAGGGTAATTGCTTCTTCGCTTTACACCATTTCAGTTTCTGAAAGGAAAGCTCTCCTTTCGGACCACAGGGAAACGTGTAGAGAGTAAATGAAGGAATGGGCTGGAAGATGAGTCTCTTTTGCAATGGAGTATTTGTTGGTCGGTAGCAGTTCTTAGTGTGCGGCCCAGAAAGAAGCTTGTAATCAGGCTGTAAGTATAAAACAAGCACCAATGAAGCGGCGAAAGCACCCTTTCAAAGCAACGCAATATATAAATAAGCATAGTTGGCAGAGGGTGAATGAGTCAGCTCAGCGCCCAGGAGGAGAGAAGAGCTTGGAGCCTGCGAAGGACGAGCACGGAACGTTGCATGGCGCAGACACACAAAAGCAGCAGGGTTTGTATGAAGCCTCAAGGAAGTGGGAAAAATGGCCGGTGACCACAGTTGTCTTATTTCTTGGCTAACGCTTACCTCCCTGTGCCAGCACGTACCCTGGAGATCAATAACTCCTTAACTGTTGTTCTCACATAATTGAAAAACTATAGGGAAACTTTTGGCCCACCTTTAAGGACGAGTCATCACTTGACAGCTCTATAGAGAGAGGACTTGAATTTCCTCCAAAAATGCTGGTGCTGACACCCAGCAGCCCAGAGTAAGCCTTTCAGTAAAAACTCAATAACCTCTTTGCTATACTTCATGAAAGAAGAAAAGCGAACACTTTTTCTGACAGTTACTTAACCTCTTCCAGCCAGAGTCGCTCATCAGTAAAGCAGGAATGTCCTCTGTCTCTCAGAGGTGCTGTGAGGAGAAACTAAAATAACCACCGTTTCATAGCTTCCAGGTGAGGAGGATTCCTGATTCAATATTATCTGTTTCTGGAGGGATTTAGGGTGATATTTGAGATTATACGTAGGACTACGTCCAATTCTAGGAGTTGTTCAGAATCCATATCAGGGTTTCTCAACCTCTGTATTTTCCACCAGACATTTCTTTGGTGTGGAGGCCATCCTGCACATTGTAGGATTCTTAGCCGTATCCCTGGCCTCCACCCACCAGATGCCAGTAGCATTCCCTCAGTCATGACAATCAAATGTCTCAGATGTTGCCAGATGCTCCCCACCCCACCTCCAGCAAAGGGGGTGGCCAGGCAGGCAAAGTTGTCCTCAGTTGAGATGTGAGATATGTGTCAGTCCTTTTTCTAGCTTTCACTGTAAATGATAAAATGGGGCATTTTGTAAAGTCTCAATAAATAGAACTAAACATGCAAATGATGGATGGATGAATGGGTAGATGGATGGTCCATTTGAAAAGAGCGGGGCCAAAGGAGTGTCCCAGGTGACAAGAGTGATGGATGATTGCATGCATGGATATCTTGGAGAATGAGAGACTTTCATATCTAAATCAACTGAAAGTAAAGTTAGAACATCATCCCACACGCCATGCTAGATGATAAGAAAAACAAATGTGGTCAAGGAAATGCCTCAAGGAAAGACATGAATTGCAGTGGGAGATAGAGACGTGTCCGGGACAGCCGAAAGCCAAGTCTCATTTTGATGACACGGGAAAATAATTAGTCTAATTAGACTGCATTTCTCGTCAGAGTAGACACTATATAGCATTTATCTTTGTCACCTAAATAGAAACTGGTACTTAAAAAAAGTCTTATTTCTGATAAATATACATCAAGGAATTTGTCCACGAGTTCCATTTGAAAAGAATGGGGCCAAAGGAGTGTCCCAGGTAACAAGAATAGCACTCGCAAAGTGTAGAGAAGAGAACGTGCATACTTCACTTTGACTGCACAATCGCATGCAATCTGTAGCCTAGACATCTACAAAAACATAAAGCTAATAGATACCATTTAAAAAGAATGCACTCTATCTTCACACTTATGTAATGATCATTAATATTTAATTTAGCATGTAGAGGATATCTATACAATTTTGTTGAACAGCAACAGAAAATGGACACACTGAAACCACAGGACTCTAGAATTAAGGATTCTGCTCAAAGCACAGAGGAAGCACTTAGCTCAGCAGGTGGTAAACTGGCAGTATTTCTTACCCACAAGAGGCAATAAAAGCTAAAACTATACATAATATTAATCAGTTCAGCCACTGGCAGAATGGCATGTGAGGTTACTATGAGCAAGATTTGAACCTTGCTCTGTTTCTTAGTGAGCACACGACTGACTATTCCTTCCAGGATGTTCTCTCCTTGTGTGTCAATGGGAGTACCTTCCCTAAAGATTGCTTTGACAATCATGGAGGCTGTTTTCTACTTTGTATACTCAGTTTCTTGCTTCTGTTAGAGAACAAATTCCCCCCTTCCACTTCAAATGTGGTCTCTTCACTAGCCTCACTGGCCATCCTCTTTAGTCTAGGGATGGGGATATAATCTACCAACCCCAAGAACTTTCAAGAAAGAAGAGAGAAGGTACATTTTTTAAACTATAACAATGTGTCCCAGCGATATCCGAAAGAATAGACATTATGATTATGATTATTCATGAATACTGACTATAGCATTCATCTATTTGCACTTGACAAATGTTCGTTGACCACTACCTCAGTGTCTGGCACGATTTCACGTATTTACACACTTTCATTAATTCTCAAGAAAATCACAAGAGTACAGAATTATTAACATCTCTATTTTACAAATGAGGGGAATAAGCACAAAATGGTTGGAAAGCCCGAGTGACTCGGTTGGTTGAGCTTCTGAGTCTTGGTTTTGGATCAGGTCATGATCCCAGGATCATGAGATTGAGCTCCTAAGCACCGAGCATGGAGCCTGCTTAAGATTCACTCTCTCCCCCTCAATCTGTTCCTCTCCCATACTAGCACTCCCTCACTTTCTCTCAAATAAATAAATATATACATAATACATACATACACACACAAACAAACAAATAAACAAAAATAAGAACAGAAATGTTGATCAATTTTTCTACCTTTGTCCATTCCCTACTCACTAAGTGATAGAGTCATCATTCAAACTCACGTTTTTATGTACATATTATTATTGTTGCTGACCCCTTCCCGAATATGGTGTGTATGTCATCCCACCTACTCCCAAATACCTTGGTGTGTATTTTCCAAGAACAGGGACATTCTTTTACAAATCCACAATCTAATTCATGATTTTTAACATTGATACAATATTATTATAATAGTATTAGTCCATTTTCAAGTTCCACCAGGGCGTTCAAAATATGCTTTAAAGAATTTTTTTGATGCAGAATCCAATGCAATATCAAACATTACATTTTTGTAAAAAAAAATTTTAATGTTTGTTTACTTTTGAGAGAGAGAGAAACAGAGTGTGAGTTGGGGAGGGGCAGAGAGAGGGAGACACAGAATCCAAAGCAGTCTCCAGGCTCTGAGCTGTCAGCAGAGAGCTCGGCATGGAGCTAGAACGCATGAACTCTGAGATCATGACCTGAGCCGAAGTCGAATGCTTTACCAACTGAGCCATCCAGGTGCCCTACAAACACAGCATTTAATTGTTGTGTCTTTTTAGTCTCCTTTAGACCGGGAAATTTTTTAACGGGTATATTTTTTAGGCCCAGGGTTAACCCTAACATGATGCATGTAGTCTTGCTATGGTCATAGTCCCCCCTCCCCGCCCCCCTCAGCATAGTCCTTGCCTTCCTTTTCTAATGGGAAGGAAAATATATAATCTCTCTTAAAATCAGAACTTCACTGCTCCTTAAAATTACTGTCACTGGGTAAGTAGGGGGCCAAGTGAAAAGGCAGCCTACTAAGGCAGCAGCCAGAATAGTTTGATTGGATTGGATTGGATTGGATTGGATTGGATTGGATTGGATTGGATTGGATACATACAAGAAGATTGAGCAAATAAATAAAAATACTGAGAATTAATGGAAAGCAGGTTTTCACTGTCAGAGAAAGGAGTTACAAATATGGAAATTTATAAAACAGAATGACTCTTTCGGGACTTGGGGGATTAGATACAAATTGAAGGTATTGGTGTGAAATACTCATGGTGATGATAGATAAAAAGGAAGGAAGGAAGGAAGGAGGAAGGAAGGAAGGAGAGTAGGAAGAAAGGGAGGGAGGAAAGAAAGGAAAGGAAGGAGAGGGGAGGGGAGTGAAGGGAAGGGAAGGGAAGAAAGGAGGGAGAAATGGTTTTCTACCATGTCTGCTGCTAGATCCTAGAAGCAATTACATCCCAGTGACAATAAGCACAGTATATGCCCAGATAATAGTTTCTAAATATCATTCTCCTTGGAGAAATGGCTGATTCCACGGCTGGGTCTGAGTCCAGAAACTAAGGAAGGCCTCAAAAAATGATGTCAAAGAAACACCAAAGTCAGCTTGTCCAGGTTCTCATAGCCAATCTGAGACATCTTGAGATTAAAGAAATTAATCATATATCACACATCAAATTAAAGAGAACTCTGTGAGTCTCTACTGATATAAATAAATAAATGAGTAAATAAATGAGGAGAAGAGAAAGGTTTTTCCTACAGCTAACTAATAAATAGATCAGGCAAAACGCCTTTTGGCCCCCATCATAATAATCATTGATTCAGGCCGAAATCATTCAATGAATGCTAAAACTAACAAATAAAATCTTAATACATAAAAAGATATCTACACAGGCTCTAAGTATATCCCCCCCAAATATTTATTATATATAAAGGGAAAAATCGTTGCTTTATAGTGGAGAGGCCAGCAGATACATCCTTCACCCAGTGATGAACTTAACATCACCTGTATAGGAACAAAATAGGATTATGTGCCACATAATAGAGAGCCCTGAGAAGAATACACCATCACTTCCATGATATTTTTTCCCAAACTGCGAATCTGAATGTAATCATGAGGAAACATGACAATAACAAATTGAGGGACGTTCTACAAAATACTATACTCAAAAATACAAAAAACAAAAAATGAGCAGGTCAGGGAAACAATGAAAGACAGAGGAAATCTTCCAGTTTGAAAGAGGCCAAAGAGATATGAAAACCAAATGCAATGCATGAATTCATATGGGCTTGTCGGAGGCCGGCACCGACAGGTCCAGGGGTCCCTGAAGGATGGACGGTGTCGGCGAGAGAGAGAGTGAGAGAGCCCCGAGATTCTTTCTGATCACCAGGCAGGCATCTCTGACCTGTCGGTTTTGGTGTCTTTATTTAAAGGTTCAAGAACAACATGAGATCAGAAAAAGGAACTTTTACAATGGGAAGCCTTTTGTGAATTACCTCAATCGGAGTGAAGTTGAATTGTACAACTAAAGAAATAACAGAATGTTCTTAATGAAAAAAATAGGATGACATATATATGTTAAGTCGTAAATAGTTAGGCTAGGAATTATTCTGTTTGGCTCTCAAGAGGATGAATGTTTTTGAACTGGTTAATTTGTGGAAACCTATTTGATGCTAAATGTGTGAACACCACGGGGGCCCTAAAGGTGTTAGCCTTTTGCTTTTGGGTTATGTGTTAGCTACTCTTTTCTATCCTCATCCCAGCCACCTGTAAGGGAGGGTGTTTGCAGAAGATAGGCCTTGGGGAAGGGACTGCCATACATCACCAGTTAGAAGAAACTGTAAGTGTTAAGTTCTACCCCTGTTAGTTCCTAAACTCCAAATTGGGCTCTTTGTCCTGGGGCCAGGCTCAATTGTCTTTGATGCAAGGCCCATAGGAAGAGGCTTTTGACAATCACCCACAGAGCTCTCATCTAAAATCTCTTTTGTAAAGGCAGGAATATGCTTTTCCTTATGTGGTATCTGTGTTCGGAATATGGGTCTGATATGGAATATTGTGAGGCCTGGTCAATACCAGCAGGCTCATTTTTAATATGAGCCAGTAGTAGCAGAAGGAGATACCAGTTTTTGTTTCTCACAGCAGGAGCTGTGCAAACACTGCCATTTCCTTGCTGTGACTGCCATCAGAGAGGCCAATGCGGCTCCCAGCATGGGCTTTTTGTCATTAAGGGCATTTTTGGGACAATCAATAAAACTTAAAGTCTGTACATAAGAAAGTTATAAGGTATCAATATTAATTTTCAGAATTTGTTGTCTATACTATGGTATCTGTATTTTTAGGAAATACACATGGAAGTGTTTACAATTAATAGGGCACCATGTCTGTAACTTACTCTCAGTGCTTCAGAAAGAAAAAGTGTGTGTGTGTGTGTGTGTGTGTGTGTGTGTGTGTGTGTGTGTGTGTGTGTGTATCTAGAGAAAATAAGGAAGAGAGAGATTGGCAAAGCTAATGTTATGAAATGTTAACAATAAGTGGGGAATCTGAATACAGGATATGCAAGAGTGATCTTGCAAATTTTTTGTAATGCTTAAATTTTTTCAAAATATTTTTTAATTGACATTGCTATTAAATCTAAGATGGTGGCATATTTTCTGAAATAGTTATTCAACACGGAATTTTATAATTCTCACTAGAGGCATCATATTTCTATCTGAATTATCTAAAAGATTAAGAATGTCTCAAGCAAATACAGCATAATAATAACTGCTTCTATATTCTCTCTCTCTCTCCCTTTCTCTCTCTCTCTCAAAATAAATAAGTAAACTTAAAAAAGAAAAAGAAAAAGAGGGTATAATAAAGGAGGGTTTCTCAATCTCAGCACTATTGACATTTGGACAGGATCATTCTTGGTTATAAAGTGCTGTCCTGCATGTGATAGAATATTAGCAATGTCCCTAACCTCTACCAGTAGCAGCTCTTAAGCCTTGTTGATTAAAAATGTCTCCAAGCATTACCAAAGGGGCATTGGGTGAGGGAGGCCAAAATCCTCCCTGGCTAAGAACCACTGGATTAAACCAACAAATTTTTTGTCCACTGTGTGGAAGCAACACACTCCTACCTCACCTCTCTAAGGGATTTGTCCATTCTCACATTCTGGAATGCTCCCCTGTGTGTTTCTAGAACGTTTTAGGTGTAATATAGAAAACCACTTACCCCAGAGAAAGAAAAGGTAAGAGGTTCTGGCAGAGTTTCAGCCGAAGTCACTGCTAAGTATCTTCTTATCAGAGTTGTAACTGAGATAAAGGAACAGGCCACAAATAGTAGCAATAACCACCTGCATTTGTAAAGCACCAGACATCTTAAAAGTGATTTCCTGTGGACTGCTGCCCCGAATTCCAGCAATTTCATGAAAGAGGCTATTATTCACTCGACTTTACAGATTAGGGGAGTAAGGCTCCCCATATCTTAAGTGAGTGGCCAATAAAACACACACACACACACACACACACACACAGAATTGGTCCACATTTTGAACTCCAAGTTCAGTGCTCTTCCACAGTGTTGAGCCACCGTGGGAGGCCAAAACAGGTTATGATTGTGGTAAGAGGCAAGGCAAATCCTAAACCAGTTCATTGAATTGGTCTTGACGGAAAGCCTATAAGGTCATGCTCTAGGCCATTAGGAATGCAGTCTGTGTGCTTCCATCATCAGAAAGAGGTGACCTCGAAGAAATCAGCAGCGCGCTACTCTTTAGTGCTCCCCAGTGCTCCCTAAGGTCGTTGCCTGAGACATTAATCTGAATCTTCACCACACCTCAACACACACAGAATTGCAGTATCCCTTTCAGCCTTCATATCTAGTGCTGTTTTTACTTCTTTTTATTATCAGAGAAACAACTTATAGTGGAAAATGGGGTGGGAGGCAGGGAGTTCTAAAAGCCAGTGAGTGCCAATAGCAAGGATTACATTATGAGCCCCCACCCCACCTTTATGATTTTCCCCCTCGTTTGGTTTACCTCTGCTGGATTTCTCAAGGCTGCCCTGTAAAAATAAGTTGTCAACACTTGAGTCTGTGTGATGTTAAACTTACACCCTTAGCTCTCTGGTTACCAGTAATAAAGAGAAAGGATATATCCATATAGGTGTGTGTGTTTTGAGTTTGTTCAAGTGTGACAGAGGTTCTGTAATGTTTGGATGGGAGCCTTATTCCTGTCTGCATGGTTTATTCCTGCTTTTTGATGGTATTTGGAAGGTCTGTGTGGCTAAAGGTTTATCCTCATCCAGTGGTATTTGAGCTTGACTGGCCAAGCTAGCACTGCCTGTCAAACCTTCTACCACACTCCTTCTACCCTCAGATAAATCAAGTGATGTGATAAGCAAACAAAGTGTTAACTGAGTCCTCCACCCACAAAATGTCCTTGTGAGAAATGGCAGACAAGTTTTCTCTAACTTAGGCAACAGGCTGATGGCAGTAAGAATGGATTTAGCATGAACACACAGTATCTGAGAATGCTAGATGACCATCAAATTCTTATCCTGGAGGAACTGTAGGGGATTTTTTTTTTCCTTTCAGTTCTTTGGAAGTGTATTTGATGAGCTAAAAGAAACCCACTTAACAAAATAGTGATTCAAATCAAGCTCAGCCAATATAACATACAGAGTAACTAAACTAAACTGTAACTTTAAAGGAAATATTATTTGTGAAACATAGATGTCACTGAGTCAATAACTTAGAATCGTGAAGAAAAACATCTGCTATGGGGCACCTGGGTGGCTCAGTCGGTTAAGCGTCCAACTTCAGCTCAGGTCACAATCTCACGGTTCATGGGTTCGAGCCCTGTGTCGGGCTCTGTGCTCACAGCTCAGAGCCTGGAGCCTGCTTCAGATTCTGTATCTCCCTCTCTCCCTGCTCATGTTCTCTCTCTCTCTCTCTCCTTCTCTCTCTCTCTCTCTTTCAGAAATTAATAAAACATTAAAAAAAATTTTAACTGGGGCGCCTGGGTGGCTTAGTCGGTTAAGCGTCCGACTTTCGCTTAGGTCATGATCTCGCGGTTCGTGGGTTCGAGCCCCACGTGGGGCTCTGTGCTGACTGCCAGCTCAGAGCCTGGAGCCTGTTTCAGTCTGTGACTCCCTCTCTCTCTGACCCTCCCCTGCTCACGCTGTCTCTCTCTCTCTCTCTCTCTCTCCTAGAAGTTAAAAAAAATTTTTTTTAACTAAAAAAAATCTATGACCTTTTTCTAAATAATTAGGAATATAAAATCCACTATGTGTAAAAATCATAATAACTGATTCTCCTTACTACCCATCACATGCTCTCTGATAACAGGCATTGTCCAAAGGGAGAAACAGGTCATCCAACCCTGGCCAATCAGAGGGCTCCACATTCCTAGCTAGAAGGTTTCATTCAGGAGTAAGCACATGGCTCAAGCTCAGCCAATCAGAGTACCTCCTCCAATTATTTAGATCAAGTCTAGGAAGAAAGACCTCTAAATTCTTGAGAGCTAGAAACAGGAGACCTGGTGCTACCAACAAAAGTGTTGTTTTCATTTGGGAAACTTTAACCATTCTCTAGTCTTCTTTAGAGTCTATAAATTTCTAGGGACGCCTGCGTGGCTTAGTCGGTTAAGCGTCCGACTTTCACTTAGGTCATGATCTCGCGGTTTGTGGGTTCGAGCCCCGAGTCGGGCTCTGTGCTGACTGCCAGCTCAGAGCCTGGAGTCTGTTTCAGAGTCTGTGACTCCCTCTTTCTCTGACCCTACCCTGCTCGTGCTGTCTCTCTCTCTCTCTCCTAGAAATAAAAAAAATATTTTTTAAAAAAAGGAAAAGTTTTGTAAAATTTTCTAATACATCTTCCAATGATCTGTTTTTCCTAAGCTAAAGTGGGTTTCTAAGGTGAGGAAAATAGGGAGAGTTTGGTAAAACGGCACAAACGTTCTATTATACGAGGAATAAGGTCTCATATTATAATGTAAACATGGTGACTATAGTTGATAACACTGTATTGTATACTTGAAATTTGCTAAGAGTAAAACTTAAATGTTCACACACACACACACACACACACACACACACACACACACAATAAATGTGTGAGCTGATAGATGTGTCAAAAAAACAGATTGGGGGACTCTTTTCAAAATGTATACATATATCAAATCACCGTGATGTATACTTTAAATATCATACAATTTTATATGTCAATTATGACTCAATAAAATTAAAATGAAAGAAGTAGAGAAGGAGAAGAAAGAGAAGGAAGGAAGGAAGGAAGGAAGGAAGGAAGGAAGGAAGGAAGGAAAGAAAGAAAGAAAGAAAGAAAGAAAGAAAGAAAGAAAGAAAGAAAGAAAGAAAAGAAAGAAAGAAAGAGGAAGGAAGGAAGGAAGGAAGGAGGGAAGGAAGGAAGGAAGGAAGGAAGGAAGGAAGGAAGGAAGGAAGAAGGAAAGAAAAGAAAGAAAAGAAGGAAGGAAGAAAAAGGGATTTTGTTACATGCTTTCAAAAGACAATTAAAGTAATACTCTTGTTACATCCAACTCCTGTCAGTGTCAGCCCCTTATTGAAGCATCTGAATGTCAGTTTTGCATCTACCATAAATGAAGAATCTCAGGATCACACAACTGGACATAAGACAATGATATCCTGTAATTTATAAAAGAGAAAACTGAGGGCGGCTGAAGGATTATTTTCATGGGACTTGGAAGACAATGAACCACTACCTGCTTTCTTCATTATTAATGTTCAAAGGAAGCAAGATTTTAGGGTATAAACTCTGTTCCACGTTTACAGGGAATATGGTGTTCTAAAGTATGTCTTCAGATCAGCTCCGTGATTATCTGAGTTCAAGGTCTATCTGATTCTGTGCCAGATTCTGTGCAGGTTCTGGAGCACACAGAGAAACTGGCACGATGCCTGCCCTTGGGTTTCAAAGTCTAGGGTTTTGAATCTTGGAGCCACAAATGAAATCAGAAAGACAAGAAAGATCATTGTTTTAAAAAGACTAAAGGGCTGAAGGGGTTTTACATAAACTAAATCAAGAATGTCCTAGAAACCTACTATGTGCCAGGCTGAGAGTGATCCAAAAAAAAAAAAAAAAAAAGTAAGCAGTGTCCCAAAAAAAGGGTCCTTTGTTAGAAACTGGGATTAATCTAAAGTAGGCAGAGGGGCTGCAAGGCAAGAAATCAGAGGGCTTGCAAACAGGCCAAGCGAGGTGCATCTCTATCTGGCAACAAGGCTGTTTTCATCTCCGAAGATAGGGAAATGAGAGCCAGATAACATGGGAGCCCATCGCTAGCTTCCTTCAAACTAGCATATGCTCAACACCGTGAGCGCCCTGGAAAAGAGAGTTGTCTCCTACAGAGATCACAGTACACATAAGAATGAAATATTTTGAATTAAATGCTGAAATTATAACACCCACAGAGAGACCAGCACACAGCACGGAGCTGAAACTGAGTACCTTCCTGCACGGAGAGACTGTCCCCCCACCCCCACCCAAGACCACCCTTCGTTTGCTAGAGGGACTCAACAGAACTCAGGAAAGCTGTTTATTACAGTTTATAGCAACAGAAGGATACAGATTCAAGTCGGCAAAGGGAAAAGGTACAGAGGATGGAATCAGGAGGGGCAAGAAAATCCACCATGAGGGACAGTCACCAGACACAAGAGCAGCCAGAGTCAGTCCTCTGGAACCAGAACCGAGCAGTCTGCAGGAGAAAACGAAACAAAGAGATACAAACGATTAACAAGAGAAGGGAGGGATTAGAAGCCAGAAAGAATGAATTGAAAGATAGGAAAATTGCATGCCTTTTGAACAACATCAAAATGCCAAAATAATTACTTTGGAATTAAAAAGTCAGGGGACAAGTTAAACAGCACTTAGCTGAACTGGAGTGTGTACATTTCACCCTCAACACGGTTTTTAATCACTGCGTTATAAATAGTCTCAGATGCCTAGGGTTGCATTCACCTTTATTGATTATTGGCTTCTCGATTATTCAGTTAATCGGCCTCCTGCGCAGTCCCTCTCCTGGCTCTGTCTGTTTGTCTCTTGTGCAGACACGCTTTTGAACTTCCTCTACCCCCTTCCTGGGGAAGTCTGAGCCATGGATCAGTCCTAACCATCAGTTCCCAGCAGGACGCCAGATGAGAAGCAGAGAACAATTGAGGAAGGAGCCAGCTAGGGGATTAGGCAGCCTCTAGCCATCCCAGAGACAGGTCTGCCTCTCTGGAGAATTTGTTTGGAAGCACATTCACAGAATGTCAGATGCCCTGGTCTTCACATATGAGTACAAAAACACCTTCAAAAACCCCCCGGGATCGTTTTCTGCTCCACTGCTCCGCCTCCACCCACGCAAATCTCCTAGCAATGACTATTGTCTGAAAACTGCCTGATCTTATCGCCCTGTTCACAGGGTGGACGAAAAGGCGCTCACATCCCAACTGATGGATCACCGAAGCACTAACTTTAATCCCAGGGTAACTAAGCCGTCCTGAAAATTGCCCAAATGTTTAAATCTCACAGAACTAACCCATCTTAGTGGGCATTTCCATCCCTACCTAAATGTGAAACCCCAGGCTTAAAGTGAAGAGGAGGAGGAGGAGGAGGAGGAGGAGGAGGAGGAGGAGGAGGAGGAAGAAGAAGGAAGGAGGAGGAGGAAGAAGAAGAAGAAGAAGAAGAAGAAGAAGAAGAAGAAGAAGAAGAAGAAGAAGAAGAAGAAGAAGAAGAAGAAAGCGAAAAGGAAGAGGAAGGAGGAGGAGGAGAGAAAGGAGAAGGAAAAGAAGAAGAAATGCTTATGTCCAAGAAATTCATTGCATACAAATTCCCATTTCTCTACCCACTCCTCCGACCCTGTCTGCCATCCACTGTGCTGCCTCCTCTCCGCCACTCCCTCTGAAATCATTTCCATTTATATTAGTCTCTCCTAAGCCTTCTTTTTTAGAAGGACATAAATTTGAGAGCTTAACTGAATTGAATGTGTCCCTTTAAATAAAGCTATCTCACCCTGTAAAAGTCAGAGCAAAGTGACCCCGTAAGTCTAGCTCTCGCTCCTGGGGTGGAAGTGCTCGCTGTCTAGTGGGGCTTCATGGAGGCTTCCCCAGACAGAAAGCTCTGGAAGGTACTTTGGCGTGCTCCATGCAAAGGCAGCAGCCAATGGATCTCATCATTTCTAAATGTCAGCCTCAGTATAATCCCTCTGACCCATTCCAAAGCTTATAGGTCACAGAACATTTTATCTGGCAGTGCCTTTTATATATTTATATATTTTTTTTCAGGTTTAAAGTGTTATCCATTTTCCCTTCCCTCCCCCTCTGAAGGATACCTGGCTCTTCTATACATATGGTGAGTAAGGCATCAAGGAATTCAAGCAAATGATAAAAATATGTCTGCAGGGAAATAAATTTCTCTTTCTGAAATCAATCATGTGCTATTCACACAAGCAGGAGACAGCCTGAAATACCCCTTATCTCACGGCTGCACTCCACTCAGGCATCCTGTGCAGACACTTAAAGGCCAGGGGCTTTCTACCTCCATCTTCTTTCTCCCACAGAGGAAAGCAGGGGAGGCGGAGATCCCAGGGACAGAGGGGCTGAAGGGTGTGATTAGCCTGAACCGACTGGCTGGCTGTCACTGGAGCAGAGAGCCCGACGGGTCCATTATTCCAGGCAGATAGCGCACATAGCAACCAGCACCATGGGGTGAGGCCGGTCTTCTTCCCTGCAGTCGGCGCACACGAGAAATGGGAGCTTGTATTATTCCCACCTCCTGCCACTGCCTAATTTTGATTTTGGTGCCCGTGGCTTCTTGCTCTGTGGGGAAAAAGGGTATTGCAGTAAATGGCACTTTTGAAACCTATTTTAAAAGGGAGAGAAGTGATTTGGCGGAGGGCTGGTTCTTAACCACATCCTGGAAAGGGGACGGAAACTTGGCCGTAAGCCCCCAGTGCCACATTGAAGACGGCTACGGGGCAGGCTGCCCAGAGACACACGTGCTCTGCCATTTACTAGCTGAGCAGCCTGTGAAAATCCCAGAGCCTCTCCAGCCTGAGATCACTCGGGGTTATAGTTTGGAATAAATAAAAGGTGCTAAATGCTTAACCCAACATTTAGCATGTGATAGAAAATGTTATAACTATTAGGCAGGGAGAGAAGCTGATTTTGAGAGAGTGGCTTATAGACACCTGTTTCCAACCACTAAAATGGTTCGTTTAAATTTAAGGAGTCGTTACATGATGCCAATGGATGCCTACCTCTGAGGACCTCGTAATATGTCAGAGACTGAAACTTGCTTTCATGTTATGTTTGGGTGACAGTGGAAGGGACAAATAGGGAAAACCAGCGCAGAGTAGAGTGAATTATTGTTGACATAAGTGGTCCTACTATGAATGGCCAAAACTTCAGGGTTGCCTCTAATCTTGAAATAACTCTTTATCTGAGATTACTTAAAAAAAAATTAAGACCAATTCTACACTTTATCTTATGTTTATGATTTCTATTGATTTTTAAGAAAATAATATTTGCTTTGGGGCCCCTGGGTGGCTCAGTTGGTTGATCGTCTGATTTTGGCTCAGGTGTGAATTCAAGCCCCACATCAGGCCCACCGCTGTCAGCACGGGGCCCGCTTCAGATCCTCTGTCCCCCATTTCTCTGTGCTTCCCCTGCTTATGCCATCTCTCAAAAGTAAGTAAACACATTGGGGTGCCTGGGTGGCTCAGTCGGTTGAGCGTCTGACTTCAGCTCAGGTCATGATCTCACGGTTTGTGGGTTCGAGCCCCACATTGGGCTCTGTGCTGACAGCTCAGAGTCTGGAACTTGCTTCAGATTCTGTGTCTCCCTCTCTCTCTCACCCTCCTCTGCTCACGCTGTCTGTCTCTCTCTCAAAAAATAAATAAATAAAACATTTTTAAAAAATAAATAAACTTGAAGGGCTTTTTAAAAAAAAGTAAGTAAACATATTTAAAAAATAATATTTGCTTAAAAATAAAGAGAAGTGTGGTGGAGAGAAAAACTGAACAAATTTTACTCATAGCTGGAGTCACACAATGACTACTGTGCTTCATTTTAAGGTTTCAAGCTAAAACTTAAAGCTAAAAAATAAAATAAAATAGAGAGATCCTAAACAGAATACCATTCATATTTCCCCATATCATATAATCAATTAAATTTAAGAGTAATCGCTATTTGTTAAGTGCCTATTATAAACTGGGGACTGAGTTTGGCACTGATTTGTAATCTCAAATCCTCACGTAATCCGACAAAGTAGATACTCTGTTGCCTGTCTTAGAGATAGACTCAGAAATGTTGCGTGACTTTCCCAAAGTCACACAGCTGGTCAGTGACATGGCCATGCCTTAATCCTGGTGTGTCAGACTCTGAGTACACTAACCTTTTTCTTTATGTTATTCTGTCCCCTCGGGAACAGCCATCTGAGACATCTCAGGGAACTGGAGTAGAATCTGGATAGTTGACAGGCTTGCACCCATGCAAAACAAAACACTCCTGTGTTAGATAAATGTAACCCTTTATTCAATCACGCAAGTCGGCATGACTGCATGGACTTGGAGGTTCATGTCTGAACCCAGAGAATTTAAGCTCCGGACCCAAACTGAGTAATTGCAAAGCTAGATAAGAAAGTGCAGACCTAACCTGAAGGGGCTGGTTGCCATCATTGGGTAGCCCTCTCCAGCCCCACTCATCCAAGGGTGAGATAGCAAGTGGGTGGAACCCAGGATCAGACAGCTCTTCCAAAGCCCACCCGCTGTAATAGTACATGCCATTCTAATTATCTCCCTCACTGTCTGAACGAGCTCCCATTTATTCCAAAAGACTATTTTTATGAACCCTCCATCCACTTAATAGCTTTTTAATCCTTATCCCCTTTCAGAATCTTTTGACTTAGATGCCACACTGCTTTCATCGGTATCCAGCTCTGTCTAGCCTCTTAGCTGGCCCCAGTCGCTGCTTGCTCCACAGTGTGGGCAGTGCATGTCCGTCCCCCTCCCCAAAGCCCAGGCATACGTCACAGACAGAACCTCACTGGCTAAGTGCTTCTATTATGCATCACATTCTTTCCCACTTTGGTTTTTCAATGTTTATATTTGAGAGAAACAGAGAGACAGAGCACGAGAAGGGGAAGGGTACAGACAGAGCAAGACACAGATTCGGAAGTAGGTTCCAGGCTCTGAGCTGTCAGCACAGACAGCTGCGGGGCTTGAACTCACAAACTGTGAGATCATGACCTGAGCCGAAGTCAGAGGCTTTACCAACTGAGTCACTGCCCAGGCGCCCCTCTTTCCCACTTTTTAAAATCCACTTCGGCTTATGGACACCGGGCAGGTTTATGGCACCAGCAGAACCCTGCACCCACACTGTCCAAAGTCAGTACCATTGCCTCCGCTTTGCTCCAATGAGGAGACTGACTCTTGAGAAGCTGCATAACCGTCCAAGGTCACACAGCTCATGGAGGGCTGAGCTGGGGATCAAACCGTGATCTAAGCCTTCTTCTAAGTGTGCTGTGCTGCTGAAAATAGTCTGTCAAGAACAAAGTGACTCGCTGCATACTGGCTCCTTAATGAACTGTACCAAGGAGATTCATATGATCATCGATTCCAATGAGTTTCCTAGGGACAGAAGTCAAAGGGCAGAGAGTTGCATAAAGCCTCAGAGATCCAACTTTTGGAAATCAAATCTGGGTTCTGGACCACCTTACTGGTGAGCTGTATGAGTTTAGAAAGTTGGTTACCCAGCTTACCCAGAATGGTTGTTTACTTGATTCTTGAATGCCTCTCTGCCAAAATATGGCTCCAGCAAATAGGCATCTTGGTCTGCTATTTTCTCTCCCCCCCAGAACACGGTCTGGACCCAACTTGGTATTTAACAAATATTCATTGCCTGGATGCACACTTCTTTTCTGCCACCTTTCTTCCAAGGTAATCATGTCAAATGTGTTTGTTTTACTGCCCTTTCCTTCACTGCACCCCCCCCATAAATCTGTTATCATCATCATCATCATCATCATCATCATCATCATCATCATCATCTTCAGCAGGAGTTTCTGGCTGTTAGTTTTAGTAACAGAAGGATTTTTGTAATTAACTAGTTGCGTATCTGGTGAAGTGCATAGTTATCATAATAAAAATATCAGGGATACCTGACACTTACTGAGAACTTACTGACCCTAAATCAGAGCCCAGGCAGGTCATTCTCACCACAAACTCCCCATTTTACAGATGATGCAATTAAGGCTTAAAGAGCAGGGATAACTTGCCTGAGGTCACATAGTGAAGAGCCGGGACACCAACTGATTCTATTTTTCTTAATGTTTATTTATTTTTGAGACAGAGCGCAAGCCAGGGAAAGGCAGAAAGAGAGGGAGACACAGAATCCAAAGCAGGCTCCAGGCTCCAAGCTGTCAGCACGGAGTCAGCTGAGGGTCCCCCAAACTCATGAACTTCCAGGGTCATGACCTGAGCCAAAGTTGGACACTTAACCACCGGAGCCAGCCAGGGGCTCCTGAAACCAGTTGATTCTAGAGCCCTCTCTCCACCATTAGACCAGAGCCTGACACAATTAGGAAGAAAATGTTAAGTCTGCTACAGGAAATAGGATGCTCTTCCGAAGACCTTGCCTGGAATCCTGTCCCGCGCACGGGAGGAGATTGCAGAATTCTCCGCAGCTCCTCTGGCTCCGAGACCAAAGACGTCTTGCCCCTTCCTGAAGCGCGGGGACAGAGAGTGTCCGTGCTGTCGCTGCCTGCTGGCGCAGTGCCGTGCGCAAGACCCGGTGGCTCGGACAGCTGGGCGGCCGAGCACATGGGCAGGGGCAGGCCTCCTCAGTCGGCAGGTGCACCGTGACAGCTGGGCGATGCCCGAGGACGAGTCGGAGGTCACAGCCCTCTTTTCAATTAGATCACTCCCGGCCTGCCCGCTCTGGGTACCGCTGTGGTCGGACAGACGGCGCCCGTTTGCGGGCAGGGTGCCAAGCGTCTGCACCAGGCGTTCCCAACAGCCGCTCCATCTGAGGCCAGAGAGTCACCGCTCCCAGGCGTCCCGTCGCCGCAGCGGGGCCACAGGCTGCAGATGGCCGGAGCGGTCCTCGCTGCTGCGTAACATTCAGGGGCAAGCAGGTGAAGCTGAGAGGCCGCTATCCGTGTTTCCGCAGTCCCCATCCGGGGCGGAGAAGTCAGCTCCTCTCAATCTCCATTTCAGAAGGACTAGTGCTCTGGTGAACTGGGCAGGATACCATTTCAGCTGCTGAAACAGAGGCCAAGATACAGGTGACTGTGTTCTCTCCTACAGAAGTCCATGCAGAGCAGTCCAGGGCTGTCTAAGGCTCCCCCATGTCAGTCGACCAGGCACCTTACATCCGATGCCCAGCATCTTCCATATGCAGGTTCTATTTACTCATAGTCCAGGATAGCTGTTCCAGCTCCTTCCATCACATTCGTATTCCAACCAGCAGAGATGGAGAAGGGGGTAAATGGAAGGGGAAAATACGTCTACTCCTTTTATGGCTTCCATCTCCCGCTCACATACCGTTGGGCAGAACTCAGTCCAGCAGCCAATCGGGCCTCATAGGAAGGTATAAAATGTAGCCTTTAGCTAAGAAGCCACACAGGGGGGTAAATCTTAGAAATTCTATTTTGAAAGAAAAAAAGTGGGGGAGATACTGAGGGAGCCAGCATTCTCTGATATGAGCTTAGCCTTTGGCCAACCAAATATTTATGCACACCCTTCCTCCCAGGCTTGAGACATCATCGTCCCCAAGAGAGGCAGCCAGCAGCCCCGTTCCCGAACGCAGCTCCAATTTAGTAAGTCTCAGTATTGTGCATCTTCCCCATTAGGCTTGTTGTGGATGCCCACAGTCTGAGCTATCCACAAGTCATTGTCCCCTTAGCAACAGGGTTGAACAGAGTCAGGGCAAGGGACGTAAGAACCCCCGTTCAGAAAAGGAATGAATGAAAATCAACGCAACTCATGTCAATAGTGATTTTCACGTCCGGCTGGACAGTGAAACGAGATCCTTGGGTAGGCTCCTTGGTGGTTCCTGGTTTCCTGGGAGAAAGAACCTCGATGATGGAAAAGGTCCTCCGTGGCCTCAAATGGAGGCCAAAGGTCCTTAAATGGATTCTGGGGAGTGTTTCTGTCTTGAGGGCTGCAGAGGTCTGCTCTCTATTTCCTAGTGGTACATATAAGAAACTTCGGGGCTGAATAATCACATACTTTTGTAGACCCGGGTTTCAATTTCTTTGGAAATACTATTTTTCAAAAATGTCAAGATGTATTTGCCTCTGGACACTTCCAAGTGTGAATAACCACAACCAAAAGTCTACTCGAGGCCTGCTTTTTATATCTTAAAGGCTCTGGTGTTGGCTCCTGGGCTCTACCTGCTCTACCTCATCCCCTATTCCCTCCTCTTTACAGTGACTCTCTTGATGCCACCTAGAACAAACATCCCTGAGTGGGAAGACAGTGCCACCATTTTCCTTTGCAGCTGGGATGGCTCCTGTTGTCGGGCCAACAGCACTTACAGAGACACCAGAGAAACACTTGGGTAGTGTCATCTCCTATTATTGCAATTTCTTCATCCACCCGAGTTAATCCCTTGACAGCCATTCAAACAGCAAGACAAATCATCCGGCACATACCGACATCCTGAGTTTTTCCTATGGGCTCTACTGGAGTTAGGTACTCCGTTAGCATTAGGCCTGCCTTCTGAGATGCTGCAAGTGCTTTTCCAGGCCACCCCAAGTAGCCCCAATTCTCTGACCTGAAATATCTGTCTTTACCACCCAATAATGTGAAGAATATTCCTCATAGCTTATGTCTTACCATGGTGGCACCCCACATCTAAATCCCAAATTCTGCAGTAGCAAGTATACCAGTTTAGCTGCTCAAGCCAGAGCTAAAATAACAGTGGGTTAAACAAAGTAGCTTATTGCTCTCTCTGGGATGATCTGAACTTGCTGAGCCCTGGGCTGCTGTAGCAGCTGTGGGCTGGCAAGGACCCAGGCTCCTTCTGTCTGGTTGCTTCATGTCCTCAGTGGCTTGTTCCCACCTGGTGGTCCAATGTTGCTGTTCCAGCTGGTGCTACATTCCAAACGCCAGAAAGGGAGACGACTGTGGAGGGACCATGACACTCTGTTTGGGGTAGAACATGAAATGGTCATGCCTCACTTCTGTTCATACCCTATTAAGCCAGAAATAAGCCACGTGGCTACCCCCAGTTGGAAAGGAGGCTAGGAAACTAGAGTCCTTAGTTAGATGAGCATGTGAGCTAGGGATATTACTGGAAGGGTAGGAGGAAACATTCTAGGGACAAGAAACTGGACCCAGTCTTTAGCCTCTGCCACCAGCCTGGACTGGCTGTTTCCAGGACTGATTGATTCTTAAGCAGGATGAAGCTTAAGAAAGCTTGTGATCCAACTATCCAGCCCTGTGATCTGGAGCTGACAAAAGAAGGCGGAACAAAGGGCACCGGGTGGCTCAGTAGGTTGGGTGTTCAACTTCAGCTCAGGTTACGATCTCACAGCTTGTGAGTTCAAGCCCCGTGTCAGGCTCAGTGCTGACAGGGCAGAGCCTGGAGCCCTGTGTCTCGCTCTCTCTCTCTCTCTGCCCCTCTCCCACTCATGGGCGCGTGCTCGCTCTCTCTCCTTCAAAAATAAATAAACATTAAAAATTAAAAAAAGTAAAAAGAAGGCAGAGCAAGATGGAACTTGTAAATTCAGGGCTTACGACTCATAGTCTTTTTCTCCCCATGAAAGTGGCTTGGAAATAAGTAGAACTCCACACAGAGAAAACTCAAAACCCACGGCCAAAATAAGACAAAATTCCTTGGAAACACATTTTTTCTCCAACGTTAACACATTTTTTCTCCAATGTTAACAAATCTTGAAGGTAGAGATGTCAATTCTGGGATAGAGACAGGCTGAAGGTATACTCACTGTGTTAAAAAAAAAAAAAAAAAGAAAGAAAGAAAGAAAGAAAAGAAAAAGTAACAGGACAGGGTAAATTCTGTGGCAATGAAAGTGAGCGTATCTTTATCAGAGTTGACAGAGATCATTAAAAAGTGAAAGCAGGAGCCCAATATATTGATGATACCTCTAGAACTTGGCCTTACAACCACAGGCTGTATTCAGTGGAGTGTTTTTTTCCGTCTCATGCAGTGAAATTCAATCTCATATAAGTTTTTATTTGTTCAAAGTGATAGATAAGCCTCCTAAAGTATGGTTGAAATCAATATTCTGTTCCCCAGGTTAACTGAATCTGTGGGTTCACTTAATGAATAAATAGACATGCAACTTTGTAAGCACAGAACCATAATTTTTAAAGAGGGGAGGCCCAGAACAGGACTTCATTTGCAAAATGCACTTGATCGGGTTTTTAATACTGAAATGAATAACATGTGAGCATATCCACATTGTCTAATGAAATATCTTACATTGTATGGTAGCTGGCGGGCTTTATGAGCTAGAATGGAAACAGGAGGCCTGAGGAGAGTAAAAGGAAGTTGAATCAAACAACAATAATAGCTGACATGTAGCAAGTGTGTAAAATATGCCAAGTTCTGTTCTAAGCATATATATATATACCCTTTGCAGTTCACTTGACCCTTCTAATAATCCTAATAGTGAGCTCCTATTATTTTTCCCATTTACAAAAAACAAAAAGGCACAGAGAAGATAAGTAACTTGCTCAAAGTCACACAGCTTATTAATCAGTGGAGTCAGGCTTCAGATCTGATCAATTAATCAAGAAATGTTTAATACTTTACCACCCAACAAGTAGAATCTGGCTCCTAAAAGAACTTGGGGCTTTGTTCTTGGAATGGTGGTAAATTAGAACAAATCAGGAGATCTCCAGATTTAAAGGTTTGTTTGTGCTAGCTACTGATCTCTGACCCCAGATGAGTTCACTCTGCCCATTCTCCCTTACCTTGCCAAGTACTCTGTCCTAAAACAGTATCTGGTAGAAAATGACAGCTTTCAAATAAATTGTCTCAAGGCAACTGTAAACCTTAATCTTGTCCAAATAATCAATTTCCCAAAACACCAAAAGTGCGATCATGAATGATTATCAGTTATGGCTAAGGCATTGTTGGCAGGGTAACTGATTGACTTGAAATATTGTGATACCTCGTTGGGGTGGGGGTGGGAGGAAATAATTACTCAATAACTTTCAGTAGTATTCATACTCTTGTTTTCTAGAATTTAAGCTACTGAGTCCTCTCCAAAACTCAAATGAGCTCAAGCCTCCAGACATGAGATGTGGTCATCATTGACAAGACTAAGGGTCAGCAAACTGTTTCAGTAGAGAGTCAAACAGCAATCAGCCACTGTACCACAAAAGTAGCCATAGACAGATATAAAATGATTAGGTACAGTATTCTAATAAAACTTTATTTACAAACATAGGCATCAGGCCAGCTTTGGCCCACAGGCCAGGAGTTTGCAGACCCCCAGAAAAGAGATTCACCAGAACTCTTCAAAGGTACAAAATGTCTCACAACCTCCGTGTCAAGGAACTAATCTTTAAATGGACAAGCTATGTCTGTATCTCCCTCTCTCTCTGACCCTCCCCTGCTCACACTGTCTCTCTCTCTCTCCTAGAAATAAATAAAAATATTTTAAAAAAAAAAAAAAAGGGGGGGGCGCCTGGGTGGCTTAGTCGGTTAAGCGTCCGACTTTCGCTTAGGTCATGATCTCGCGGTTCGTGGGTTCGAGCCCCGCGTCGGGCTCTGTGCTGACTGCCAGCTCAGAGCCTGGAGCCTATTTCAGTCTGTGACTCCCTCTCTCTCTGACCCTCCCCTGCTCACGCTGTCTCTCTCTCTCTCCTAGAAATAAATAAAAATATTTTAAAAAAAAATAAATGGACAAGCTATGCCTCTTACTTACTCTTGTTGTAATCCTAATGTCCAGTGCTATTTCCGAGTGTTCCCTTCAGTGTGCTCATGCTTGTCAGAAGAGTTCAGTTTTTAGTTCAGAAAATGCCTTTGTCAAACCATCAATGAGTGATGTGATGCAGAAGAAATGATTACTAGAACATGTTATCCAACCAAACACAGAACAACAAGCACCTGCTACATGCAAGGAGATCAAAGACCTTACACAGTTACTTTGTGGCCAAGTCCTATGCCCCGCCAGGAGGTTGTTACGTGTATCCGATTCATCTAAATGTGGTGTCTCCATTAGAATTTGTGTTTGGCTGACAGAAAGAGCGCACCGATTGAGAGAATTGAGCCCCACCATCCTTAGGGAGTGAATCCATCCCCAAGGGCACAAGATGGACACAAGCCAGGATTCAAGGTAGGAAGGAAAGGAAGGACGATGAGTGAAAAGAGGTGCCTCCCAGCTGGGTGAGCCCCTGTAAAGGGCTCCCCCTGGATGTCGACGTGATGACTTCCACTCACTGCTCATTCTCCCCTTTCAGCAAGGGACACTGGGAACTGCAATGCTTTAGTTGGGCTCACTGCCTCACCAAATAAAATCAGTATATTTAAAGAAGAGTGGAGAATAGTCATGAGATAGGCAACCAGCCATCTCGGCCACATAAGTTTGACAAAAAGATTAATTCTTTTCTCTCTCCTCGAGCAAAGAAAAACTCCTCTTTCTGCTTAGCAGTCCTTTTTTTACTTCTCTTTACACTGGGAACTGTCTCCCAGGAAATGAAGGCCAAGCCAGTTGGAGGTGGGGCTCATTTACTTCGGGTGAAAGTGTTCTCCGAGTGGTGGTTAGTCTTCATTTCTCTCCCGCCCCACCCTCACCACGAGATTCTCTCTCTGATTTGTCTGCCTGGCCCTGGAAAGCTAACTTCTGTGCATCACAAAGGGTGTCTCTGCTCATGGGCTCTCCTTGAGTTTGGCCAACAGGGGGCAGGAGATAAGAAAGGTTGGACATAGATACTCCTTAGGGGTTTGGCCCCTGCTCCTGCCCTTGGAGACCTGGGGTGCTGAGCGCTCCTGATATTACTTCCCTACATTCTTCAGATTACTGAGTGCTCCCTAAATCCTGGCCTCCCCTCTAAATATTCTTTGCATTGGAAAGTCTCTTTGGGACTGTCTTTTTCCTGCCAGCACTGTGACTTCTAGATCTTGCACCTGACTTGTGAATCTGTCCTCCCAAAAGTGGAGGAAACTTGACCAAATATGGGATAAGTTGGGATTGCATCTACTGTTTTCAAAATGCTTAAGACATAGTGCCAACCAGAGAGATAATTGAAAGTCAGAGGGCTCCCCTCTCTATTCGGAATGCTACAGCCATGATGCACACTATAGAGATAATTAGAGATTACACCCGAGCCATACTGCCACCTGCAACACTAGCACCTGGCATACTTGACCTCATTCTTTCAGGTCAAGTCCAGTGTATCTTGTTGTTGAAGCCTTCACTCACCCCTCACTCCCACTCTTAGGTGACCTTTTCTGTGCCTTATAAATCATTTATGCCTGTTAGACTATAATTATCTGTTGACATATTTAGTTCCTGTCTAGACTGTGTGATTCTGAGAGGCGGGAACCCTGCCTTGTATACCCTTGCGTCTGCAGCAGCTAACCCAGACTCTGCCACTCTCCTCACTGAGAGCATGAAGCGACAGAGTCACAGT
Organism: Proteles cristata cristata; assembly: GCA_017311185.1. NCBI lineage: Eukaryota > Metazoa > Chordata > Mammalia > Carnivora > Hyaenidae > Proteles > Proteles cristata. The sequence continues at coordinate 69,728 of JAESUZ010001048.1, forward strand.
GAGTCACGAGAGTGAGCTAAAAACAACAACCACAGCAACCACACGGAAAGAGCAGTTTTTAAAAGTATGTATTGGGGCACCTGGGTGGCTCAGTTGGTTAAGGTCTGACATTGGCTCAGGTCACGATCTCACAGTTTGTGGGTTCGAGCCCCACGTTAAGCTCTGTGCTGACAACTCAGAGCCTGGAGCCTGCTTCACATTCTGTGTCTCCATCTTTCTCTGCCCTTCCCTCACTTGCTCTCGCTCTCTCTCACGCTCTCTCTCTCTCTCTCTCTCTCTCAAAAATAAATAAGCATTTTTTAAAAAGCATGTGCTGAACTGGATAACAGTAAGATTTTGAACCTGAGTCACAGGATGATGGTGGGACAAATGGCAGATCGGGAGGCTGAAAGGAAACAGGTAATAAGGGAGGGAAAGTCTGCCTTGTTGATTGCGTGCAACATGGTCAGGTACAACCGTGCAGGACGCAATCAGAGCGCAAAGACTGACATTCAGGGACGGGACTGGAGATAATGGGAAGGTGGAGGGGAGTCATGTACAGGGAGGCAATTAGAGAAACCAGGAGCAAGGGAAACATTTCCAAGGACAAGAGAGAAGAGCAGGCATGGACTTTTCAGTCACCCCTCCTTGCTCCGCGGGTCAACATTCTGTTTAACACTCGCGGTTAAATCCACAGCCCTCATCAACATCAACTCCATCAGATCAAAGACCAAGCTAATTTGCTAACACTATTAAATACATAAAGCCATCAGAAGTAATTTAATGCTTATCAGATATGCTTACTCCCTAATAAACCCTCACCTACCCTTATTTCAGCCTAATGAGCAAAATGGATTCAGAAAATGAATATATAATGAAGATTCCTTTCATTTATTTCCATGAAAGAATTAGAAGGGGGTTTAGACAGAAAAGGGGATTGGCATTTAAGGGGGCATTTAGCTGCTTCATTGATTTCTATTTCATTTTGGAGCATGTGACGCACAGCTGAGGTTTGTCAACCCTACGTTAGCCTGAGTCATTCATCATAGTTAAAGATCATATAGTCGAACTACAGATGCACTCTACCATTTGGCATGCATTGAATTTTCTTTCCTTTACAAAGGGAAGCACTGAGTGCCAGCCAAAGAAAGGAGCCAGTTTATCCATCAGAGGGAGTGCTGTTGGGGGGAGGATCAGCACAAGGCTGATCATCTGCCTGGGGCATCCTCCATCCTGGGAAATGTCTTCACCCATCTTAGCTCTTGCCTGCTTTCCGTCGATCCATAAAAATCTCTTGTTCATCGATAATGGCCCCTCCGTCTTGTCCCCACCATGTTGAGGTGGTGGCAAAAAATCCTATAGCTGGAAGTGTTGTAGGCAAGCGCCCGGCCTAAGCCCCCAACACCCTCACTTTTCAAATGCAAACCCTCATGAAATCCCTATTCCTGCCACTGGGACACCCCCAGTTCTTCCACCCTTCTGAGGTTGCCCATTTATGTAATATTTGGATGGCAGGCTCCTGGGTCAACGGGCGCTCTGTCCTGTGCCCTGTGATGTGTCCTGTGCCGTGTGTCCTGTGTCCTGCAGGTTCCGGAAACACTCACACTAAGTGTCCATCCACAGAGAAATGGGTCTGATTATGCTTTCTCTTCCAATAGATGACCTGTCCCTTCCTGACCTACCAAGCCCATGGTGCCTCTTTCTGGTCATTGCTGGAGAACCACTCACCTGAGACTGATCGTGCATTCATTCCCTCACTAAATACAAACCAGGTTACCCATCGGGTCACACACACTGCTAGACACTAAGTGAAGGAAAGCGAGCAACCCAGCCATGGTCTCTCCCTTCAGAGAGCACACGGTTGAATGGCAGCAGTAGCCACGCAGCCAGGGTACTCAGTAGGAACGATCATGCAACGGTGGTAAAAGCAAGTAAGGAAAGGGGCAGTAAGCCACCAGGAGCCTCACTGAGGCTGGAGAGTTAGAGAAAGGCTCGCTGAGGAGCACACATGTAGGCTGAGATCTGAAGGGTGAGAGGGAGCCTCGCGGTCCAAGTGTGCAGGAGCAAGTAGGGGAAGGTGTTTGTGACACGCAGGGAGAGGACACTGAGGAAAAACGTATCAGAACCAAGAAGTGGCCCAGTGGCCGGAGCCCAGTGGGAAGAGATGGGGGTCAGGGAAGACTGTAAGCAGGGAGGGACTCGAACTGACTTTATTTTTACGGCTTGTCTGATGACTCCTGTCTGATGATGATGGATTGAGGTGGATACGGTGCAGAGAAAAGGGTATGCGTGGCTGACTTTTACTTGAAGTTTGACTTATTCTAGGATGATGATACCAGCCCACAGAGCAACCAGCCACACTAAGTGGACTCTCAGGCCCCACAGCTGAACAGTTCCTCGGCCTCCCTGCAGCACTGCTACTGGCCGAGTCTTCCTGGGTCGGCCTCCATGTTGTTGTCTGTCTCCTTTATCTCTCCCAAATGTCTCTCTTCTTTCCTCTTCTCTATCCTCCACCTCCTTTCTCTCAAGCTTTCTTCAGAAACTCACAATTGCCCCTCTGCTCTCTCACCTTCTCCTTCTAGACCCTGCCTTGGGGTAGAGGTAGACTCAACCTCCACACTCAAGGAAGCTCACCAAAGTCTTTTTCTAAATAAAGACCCATTTCTCCTGAAATTATTATCCCACTCACCTTATGTATTCATTATCCATGGTCACAATGATGCTGTATTACAACTAACCACAAAGTAAGTGTCTGAGGCTCACACATCTGGGGCGGTCGGCTCAGCCTCTCTGCTGATTGTGGCTGAGCCTGCTCACATATCTGGGAAGTCTAGGATGGTCTCTGTTGGAAAGATAAGGCAACGTGGTTCCACGTGTCTCTCATACTCCTAGGATGAGTGGGATGTATCCTTTTCACAGTGATGGCAGAGGGCAGACATAAGCACAGATGAACACATTCTCACTCTCTGCTTGCATCAAGTCTGGAAATATACCACTGACCAAAGCAAGCCACATGGCTGAGTCCAGAATCAGAGTAGGGGGACTATAAAATGACATGACAAAGGGTCTAGATGGAGGCAAAGGGATTGGGACGTTAATGCGATCAACCTGTCACACCTTACTTGAGGCAGAAGAGGGCATGCTCAGTTTTAGGGGTTGGTTTTTCATTCGTACATTGGACCCACACAGTTAAAGTGACTTGTTCCAGGGCATGCATCTTTATAAGGACCGTCACAAGCCAGAATTCAGATGTCTGGTCAATCCAGTGGTCTTTTCACTCCACCACGTTACTTCCCTAGAAGCCACCAGCCATATGTGCCCATTTCCCTGTGCTTCCAGTAAGTTTGGCATGAAACATTTAAAGACTCCCATGATAGATTTGAGATTGTATCACATGCTTAGGAGCAGAAGGAAATGTACATCTAACTTTGAGCCCGTGCTACCACCCTGACAGGGTATTATAAACAGCTCAATAATTAGAAATTGAAATTATTTACCTACTTTTCCTTCTCTGAGAGACGGTGATGCTGTCTGGAGTTATTACACTGATCCAGAGTCCCCATACGGATAACACTTCTACATTTTTGCTAAATGCACGTACATCTTTCTTATTTATGCTCAAGAAGTCAGTGTAAACCTGTTTTCCTGTATTTCATGCTGAAAATGCTCCCCTACTCCCCAATCTGTTCAGACTTAGGCACTGGATACTAGGAACCTGACAGCAATTCTTTATAAATTTTAATTCTTTGCTCTCTCTCTTTTTTCTCCTACTCCATCTCTGCTTTAATTCAGTGGCTCTCAAATGGGAGAAATGTCTGCAGATGCTTTTGGTTGTCACGCCTTGGGTAGGGGTTACTATGGCAGTGGAAGAGGTCAAGGTTGCCACTAAACATCCTCAGGTTGCAGGACAGCCCCCCACAACAAAGAATTTTTCAGTCCAAACTGTCAATAGTGCTGAGCTTGAGAAATCCTGCTTTAGGTAAATAAGATATCAGTGCATAGATTGCTGACAACAACAAACTGATTACAAAAGATCTTTTTAAAAGTCAAGATGGGGCGCTTGGGTGGCTTAGTCGGTTAAACGTCCGACTTTCGCTTAGGTCATGATCTCACGGTTCGTGGGTTCGAGCCCCGCGTCGGGCTCTGTGCTGACTGCCAGCTCAGAGCCTGGAGCCTGTTTCAGAGTCTGTGACTCCCTCTCTCTCTGACCCTCCCCTGCTCATGCTGTCTCTCTCTCTCTCCTAAAAATAAATAAAACATTTTTAAAAAAAATTAAAAAAAAAAAAGTCAAGATAATTTATCCTGGGAAGATAGTGCTTCACTTAAACAATAGAGAAATGATAAACATAAATCATAAAACATAATCCTAAATTTCATTGTTCCCGTGTCCAGTTCATCTCTTCCCTTTGAGTCACATGGTAGTCCCAGGAGGGCAGAAGGATGCAGGGCGGTAAGTGGGGATATGGAGCTTCTGATAGTACACAGACTTGACATTGAACCCCAATTGTGCAAATGACTAGCTGGATGATGCTGGTCAAATTCACTCATGTACTTCCTGCTGCAGTTTCCTTTTTGGAAAAATGGGATTGTGGCCAACTACACACAGAGTTGTTGTGGGTACTAACTTAGACAATCCATGTAAACTACCTGGGCCAGAGTGAGCATTCAAAAATTGCCATTCCCATTCATTCATATTAAAACTCCTCTTAATTTCAAATCTGGATCTTATATCCTGGTTCTTTGGGACTAGCCAGACTCTAGTTAGAGCCAGCAAGTACCTAATGAGAACAAAAATTCTGCTGAGATTCCTGGCTCAAATTTTCCATCCTCAAGGGATCGGGCTAGGTTGGATGAGGCTTACAGGAGCATCAGAACTAAATTCCGCCCACTTCTTACTAATAAGTTTTGGTGTTATATATTCAGATCACTTCTATATTCATCAGCTGAGAAGTCCAACATTCCTTTGAGGGGTAACAATCTCAAGAATGGTTAAAGTCAAATCTAAAAACAAGAAGCTGGAGGCAAATATATTCTAACACGGCCATGGTCCATGATGCATTCTGGAAAATGACTGATATTATAGTCCTTGGGCATAAACCACGGAGCCGGTGTTGATAAGTTCAGATCAGAAGCAAACTTCTCTTTAATCCTCCTGGGGTGTCTTCAGGCTTCATTGGAAATATAAAGGACCCTCCAAAATTACTTTCCTTCCAAATAGAGGTAGTCTGCTATTGGTTAGCAGCATGTTAGGTATAAAATTCAAAAACCCCTTTCTTGGTTTTAGTAGGAATATGTCTGATATCTGATTCAGGCTATTTGAGAAATTCCAATCATCTTTGCAAACCAAATTGAAATTCCCTTCAGGCAGTTTGGCAAAATGCATCACAATTTGATATACATGAGACCTTTGACCCAGCAAGCCTACTTCTAAGTAACTCTCTTCCTAAAATATTCAGGCAGATATGCAAGGATATACTCACAAGAATAGACACTTATAACATTATTTATAACAAGGGGAAATTCAGTAACTTGAATATCTCATCAGGGGTAAATATGGTTACATAAATGACAGCCCAGCCATTCAATGGGATACTAAACTAAAAAAGAAAACAACATTGTAGCACCAACTGTGTGTGCATATGTGGAAGGATAGCTATGAAATATTGTCACATCCCAAAAATCAAACTTTATTTTTTATGTTTATTTATTTATTTATTTTTGAGAGAGAAAGAGAACACAAGCAGGGGAGGGATAGAGAGACACAGAACGTGAAGCAAGCTCCAAGCTCTGAGCTGTCATCACAGAGCCCAACATGGGGCTGGAACTCACAAACAATGAGATATGAACTGAGCTGAAGCCAGACACTTAACTGACTGAGCCACCACGGTGTCCCCCAAAAAACAAACTTTAGAACAATATATGCAGCATAAACCCATTTTTTTCTTTGTACAAAAGATAGAGTTGCATCTATAGAGAAATTCTAGGAGCCACAAAAAGCATTATAAAATTTTAACTGTGGCTCAAACTGAGAAATGATTTGGAAAAAGAAGGAAGTTATTGAAACTTTCTTTTTTATATTTCCATATTGTTCACTTATCACAGTAGTGATATACTGTTTTAGTATTTAAAATGATAAAGTCTCTCTTACTTTACATTTTTCACACATATGTACACACACACAACACACACACACATACAAAATAGATATAGTATTTCATAATATAGTAGTTATACCTTTCATTGATCTTTAAATCAACTGAAATTAGATAAAAAACATAGAAACCAGAAAATTTCCAGAAACTAAAGGTTCTAATGTTGAAAATTAGGGGCTTACCTAACAGTTGGAAGGGCTTGGGAAGCAAAGATCATGGAAACCACCACAAGCAATATCAGCCAGAAACACCAAAGTTCTCAAGAGTTTGCTGCAAAACATCTGGAATTTTCTGTATCCTCAGGAAATACCCCACCAACATTTTTTAGTCTGTGACAGTGAAGAGAGCTGTTCTCAAGAGCTTTCTTTTCTATTTCTTATTTTTTTAATATTTATTTTTGCTCTCAAGAGCATGAGTGGGGAAGGAGCAGAGAGAAAAGGAGACACAGAATGTGAAGCAGGCTCCAGGCTCTGAGCTGTCTGCACAGAGCCTGACACGGGGCTCGAACTCACAAACCGTCAGATCATGACCTGAGCCAAAGTTGGACACTTACCCAACTGAGCCACCCAGGCACCCCCTCAAGAGCTTTCTTTGAAGATTCAATATATTCCCACATATCTGGACAGCAACTGCCACAGAATCATAATGGCCTCCCCTTATATTCTGCCTTGCATATTTTGTATGATTTCTTCTCACTGGTAGAACTGTACAGTGTAAGAAAATGTAGTTTCTAGCTTCTCTTCTCTGATACAGAAGACACCTTAGAAGGGGAGGGGAGGTGTTGCTGAGTTGATAACAGATATTCCATGGCATTTTTCATTTTTCACAGAAATATAAAAAACAATCCTAAAATCCATATGGAACCGCAAAAGACCACAAATAACCAAAGCCATCTTGATAAAGAACAAAGTTGGTGGCATCAAACATGACTTCAAACTATAGCAAAAAGCTATACTAATCCAACCAATATGGTACTGACATAAAAACAGACACATAGACCAATAAAATAGAATCAAGAGATCTGAAATAAACTTGTGCGTATATAGTCAACTAATATTTGATGAGAGAGCCAAGAATACTCAATGAAGAAAGGATAATATCTTCAATAAATGGTGTTGTGGAAACTAGATATTCACATGCGGAAGAATGTAATTGGACCCCTCTCTTACACCACTCACAAAAATTGACTTGTAGTGGATTAAAGATTTAAATGTAAGACCTGAAATTGTAAAACTCCTAGGGAATAAAAAAGAAAGAAAAACTCCTTGTCATTGGTCTTGGCAATGATTTTTTGGATCTGACGCCAAAGCAAATGTAACAGAAGTGAAAATAAACAAGGAGGACTACAACAAATTGAAAAGCTTCTGCACAGCAAAAGGAATGATCAACGAAATGAAAAGCTGACGTATGGAATAAGAGCAGATATTTGCAAACTACATATCTGATGAAGATTTCATATCCAAAATGTATAAAGAACTCATCAATAGCAAAACAATCCAATTAAAAAACAGGCAGGGGCACCTGGGTGGCTCGGTTAGTTAAAGGCCTGACTCTTGATTTCAGCTCAGCTCATCATCTCAGGGTCAGAGATCAAGCCCCATGTCAGGTTCTGCACTAACAGGATAGAACCTGCTTAAGATTCTCTCTCTCCCTCTCTTTCTGCCCTCCCCCCACCTCTCTCTTTCTCTTCCTTTTCTCTCTCTTGTGTCTGTCTGTCTGTCTCTCTCTCTCTCTCTCTCAAAAATAAACTTCAGTAAAAGAAAAAATAAAAAATGGGCAATGGATATGAATAGACATTTTTCTCAAGAAGATATACAAATGCTCAAGATGTACATAAAAAACATGCAAATCAAAACCACAAGAGATATCATCTCACACCTGTCAGAATGGCTAGAATCAAAAAGACAAGAAATAACAAGTGCTGGTGAGTGTGTGGAAAAGAGGGAAACCTTATATTGTTGATGGGAATGTAAATTGGTGCAGCCACTATGGAAAACAGTATGGAGATTCCTCAAAAAAAAAATAAACATAGATACACCATGCGATCTAGCATTCTCTTTGTATATCCAAATGAAATGAAATCACTTCCTCAAAGAAAACAAATAATCAAGCACAGTCTACTCTTTGTTTTCTCAGCAATACTGTGCACCACTTTTACCCACATTTAACTTCTGAGTAAAGGTAATAACAGCATCATGCTTGCAACCATCCCTTGTAAAACTGAAGGTGCACTTATCCCTTCCCCTAGAGGGAAGACACATACCTTATATCAACTCAATTTCTTTATCTGTAGGTAATTTTTATTCCTTTACCAGTAACTTATACCCTTAAATACCAAAATATGTATATATTGCAATTAAGAAACTTCATGTTCAACATTGGGGCAATGGAAAAGGTGAAAACATGAATGACTAATTATAATAAATACTAATAAATGAAACAGATCAAAGTAAGGAAGTATCAAATAGCTAACAAAATACATTTAACTATTCCTTATATAATACATTCCTTGTTTTCACAATTGATCACATGATCATAGTTGGGTTTTGTAAGCTACTTCTCTCCCTGTCCATTCATATTCCATTTGCCCTCATTCAGCACCTCAGCTAATTATGGTGCTTTACCTGGCAAGGTGATGCTGTAATACCTAAATCTAATTGATTCCATTTTAGATTAAACCTCCATCTTGAGAACGAAGTAGGCCCGAACCCAGTCCCAGGTTCTGCCCTTAGTTACTTCCCTAGCAACAGCAACAGCCAATCAGTTTAAAACAGGTGCCTATATCCCAAGACGTTCCGGCTGGCAGTTTGCAGTCAGGCCAGATGGGCCAAACCAATTGGGTGCTGACAAGATAGCCTGTACCTATCAGGAGGCTGCCAGGAGGCTGCCAAGCTGGAATGCCCCTAATTCCAATGTAAGCACAATAAAAAGTCCTGCAATCACGAGTTCAGGGCTCCATATCATCACCGCTGCGTCGGAGTGCATTAGAGTCCCTGCTTGAGCTTGTAATAAAGACCCTTTGTACTTGCATCGGTGTCAGCTCCTTGGGGGTCTCAGGGGACACGTGAATTGGGCATAACAATGCCAGCCTTTACTCATGAAGGATCTATGTCTGTATTAGGTTACTGTAGTTTTCTTAAAGACAATGATTTTTTAGACCTGTTTTAGGTTCACAGCAAAATTGAGAGAAAGGTACAAAGGTTTTTCATACACTCCCCACCTCCACACATGCATACCCTCCCCTGTTATCAACATCCTCCACCAGAGTGGTATATATATAACAACCGATGAACCTGCACTGACACATCATAATCACCCAAGTCCACGGTTTATATTACAGCTTCTTTTTGGTGTTCCATTAATGGTGACAACTGTAGCTCCACTTGGTAATCAGATCATCATCTTAGCAAGTGCACAATACTAATCCCTTTTCTGCTTATTGGTTCAGTAGCATAAGTAGCCCAAAGGTCAGGAGGAGTATCAGTTTTTAATTCAGTGGAAGTCTTTTATGTATCTGGAAAAAAGAGGCCTTCTTTGGGGAACTAAGACAGTCAAAAGAGAGCCCGAATTGCAAGAATGGAGGCAAACCTGAGTTGTTACTAAATCATCAGGAGTAACAGTGATAGAAGCCACTATCACATCTTCCCTTTGGCTCCCAGATCTATGTATTTTACCCATTAGAGGGTATTATACTGTATATATTGCATGTTGGTTCAGAGCATACTCTGCATCTTGGAGAATATCACCCCTGTGCACACTCTCATGTACATCTTGGCCATTTGTGTATCTTCTTGAGAAAAGTGTCTATTCCTGTCCATTGCTCATTTCTCCTTTTTTCTTTTTTTAAAGTTTATTTACTTTTGAGAGAGAGAGTGGGGAGGGGCAGAAAGAGAGGGAGAGAGAGAATCCCAAGCAGGTTCTGTACTGTAAGTGCAGAGCCTGACATGGGGCTCAATCTCATGGACCCTGAGATCATGACCTTGTTTTCACCTATCAGTGTTATGACCAACTTATCAATTAGCCATTCTATTGCTATACTAGGTCAACTTCTTTGGAGTGATGAATATGTATGTATAAGACCAATGAATTCAGTATATGCATACATATAGGTATGTATAAGGCCAATGAATTCCATGGGTATAATATCATTGCTATTCTTCCTTCCTTCTAAAGTGAGTCCTTGGTCAGAAGAGATGCTGTGTGGAATTTCATTATGGTAAATGAGGCATTTCAAAAATCCACACAAGGCAGTGCTGTCAGAAGAATTGTATGGAGGACAAATTGTTGTCCCTTCCAAAAAATGGAGCCATATCAAGAGTGTGAATTTAGTTTCTGTTTTTGGCAGGTTAGGCATTCATGTCTTGTTGCCACATAATTGTTGAAAGCCCCTTCTTCAATAGTTGTCCTTTGTTCAGCATTCATATGAGCACTAATATATTCAGACTCTGTGCCCATTCTGAGCACTTCACCCACATATCTCATCCCCCAGATGTCTTTGTCACCTATGTTCTAGCCGTGTTTGTTCCAAGTCCTTGACCACTAGCCAAAGCACCACCCACTGCCCAGGAGTCACTATAGCTGCATACCACTTGCATGTCTCCTTCCAGGCAAAGTGAATAGTTGGGTGTATGGCTCCAAGTCCTGCCCACTGGGCATTCTGTCCCTTAGAAACACTTTGAGTAAGACTCTAATGCTGCAACGATGCACTTCTGCGCATCATGCTGTTTGCCCATCCAATATGGGCATGTCACGTGGCATATGGTATGCCGTGTCATACCTCTTTCTTGCTGAAAGAAGCACAATATTGTTCACATAGTCACAGCAGTATGTTCAAGGGAAGTAGCCTCAATTCCCAGGGTAAGGATCATAATGGGCATAAACCCATCCAGGTAAACCCATGCCTCTATGCTAGTGATTGATTTAGAGATGGTCACGTGACCTAGCTCAGGGTATTGGGACCTGGCAGGAAGTCTCCGATGTTTAAGAAAGATTCTTTTCTCCTGAAAAATGGAAATACATGGAAGAAAATGTCTCCTTTATGTGTCCCTTTAGATATCACAGTGTAGCGTAGTGATTTTGGCACTACAGCTTATAGCCACAAGAGGAAAGACAAGAGGGTGGAAGAAAGAGCCCAGACATCACTGAGCTGCTGAATTAACCAAGCCTGTGTCTGCCTTTTTTTTCAATAGGTGGTATAGTAATTCCCCATTATTGGGGTGCCTGGACATCTTAGTTGGTTCAGCATCTGACTGTTGATTTCGACTCAGGTCATAATCTCATGGTTTAGGGGATCAGGACCTACATCAGGCTCTGGGCTGACAGTGCAGCTTGGATTCTCTTTCTCTCTCTCTCTCTCTCAATAAATAAGCAAACATTAAAAAATATTTCTCCACTATTAAGTCAGCTGAAGTATTCTGTTGTAATTGAACCATTTAAAAGTAGTATTTTACATGTTATGTACACATGTCCTGTTACCTTGTCACAGGGGCTTTATATAAACTTATGATTAGCAGCTTTGCATAATTTGAACACCCTTTTGGACAACAGGTATGGGAATGGAAAAGTGGAGGAGAAAAATAACAAAAAAAAATCAGGGTGAATTTTCTTTTCCTAGTGATTGGAAGAATAGGTCACCCAGTCCACCCAGTCCATATCCCCAAACACACACACGCACACGTGAGCGTGCACACACACACACACACACACACATTCACCTTTATGTTTCTAGGTAGAACCTGGCAAGAATAGGTTTCTTTCGTTTTCAGGACCAACATACGAAGTGAGGCTGATGGCCAGGATAGAAAGAATGAACTGAGAAATGTGGGCAGAATCCATGCAGGTGTTTCGGGTCAGTTAGAGGTTTGGAGTACATGGTTTATGTGGAAAGAGAAAAAGCCTCAGTAGGAGCCCTGGACGGGCTCTGCACAGCGGTTATGGGTTAAGCAAGGATACTTGGAAAGGCAGCTGTCAGACTGAGTAGCAGTTCACCCTCTCGCGAGCATTACAGTTCTGCATATGGAACAGAGAACTGATGATACCCACTACTGGGAATTTTATTTTTGCACGACGCTTAGATCACATTCCCCCAAAATGAACTGATGAATACAGTTGTACACTTTATGAATTTGTTTTCCTTTGAATGAAATCAATATGCTTTTTGCAAGGGACTCTGCCCCGCGTTTGCTGGTGAACATTTGTGTCCTGCGAGGCAGATAGGGCAGGAGCCACAGCACTGGGAAGAGAGCAATCTCTGCTGCCATCTTCTGATGCCAGGCGTGAGGGACAGACAGAGGAAAAAGCAAAGGAAGCACACACGAATCTTGCCTCCAATAAATTCAGATGCCCTGGGGAAAGCTGGAGGCGCTGTCTCTTTGGAAATAATAGAAGCAAATTCCTCACTCCGCGGCCGCAGCACCTACCTGACCCTCCTCCGTCCCATGTGGTGGGCTTGTGCAGTACTCTCCCAGGTACAACTGCGGTAGTGGCTGGACAGAACCCACATTGGGACCCTGTGTCTCTGGGAAGTACGGACCCTAAGTTGGTTTGTAACTTAACTCAATAGGAATGGAAGCTTCCTTTCTTCTTGTTGATAGGACAGAAAGGCATTGTTGGCTCAGGTACTCCAAAACAGTGAAACAGTGGAGAGCCGCCATGATCAGGATGTTATTATTAACGTGTTCTCAAATATCCCTACAGGCTGTGAAATCTGGGGATGTGTATGTCATATCATGTGAAGTATTTTTCTTAATTCTTTTGTACAACTGACTTTCTTTACTTCTGACAGGAAATCATCCCAAAGGCTCTAAGTTTATCACTTGTGGAAACGGGTTCCAGCTATTTTCCCATATAACGTTTCCCGTTGCTTATTTCATTTCATCCTTTTGCTCTGAATTGCTGGCACTTCTCATCTTTTTCAGTTCATAATTGCTTGGGAAAACTATGCACATTTTATTATTTCAATTTCAAACCGTAAGGCAGGGCCTTCCATCCCATTAATTACTTTGAATTCTTTCTCTACTGCTATCATTTTCCTAGTTTTGACTTACAGAGCTGAGCTTAGAGTTTTAGGGGCTTTCTCCTCAACTCCATGGAGAGTGCCAATGTCTTCCAGGGACTATTTTAAGATTTCTCTGCATTTGTAGCCTTAATCATAGGCAAATAGGCTATTCACATACTGGTCGGTTTCCACAGGGCACTGTCCTGATCTGCTCCTCCTATACTATATCACTAAATTACTTTGGATTAAAACCTGTGACTATTGCTGCCTTCATTGGTCCCTTTCTCTTCCTCCCTTTTGGAGAGGCGTTTGGCTGTGCATTCTTAGCCTCAGAAGAAGAATGAGGTGAGCTATACCATGTCCAAATCTTCAAGCCTAAGAGTAAGGGGATACGTGGAGGCACAGAAAAGACACAGTAAAGAAACATAAAGGGATAAGGCTTTTCTTGAGGCTAGAACGTTGGGAGAAACAGTGAAGGAGTGGGGGAGGAGTGGTAGAAGACAGGCGGATTTACACAATGCTTTCTGGCTCCAAGGGAGGAAGGCTTTAGGTCCCAGAACAGCATTGCCTTCATGATGTCTCTAAGCAGACAATAATATTGGTGGTATTACCACACAGACAAATGAATAGAGGTCCCTCCTAATACCATGGAGCTATCTAAGCTCCTGGAATTTTCACATGAGCCAGGAGGGAGTAAACAGTAGATCTCATGTCAACTTCGTCATTGGCCCAATGAGACAAGAACTTGATATGGAAGTTGAATGATAGAAAATAGAGTAAGCTCCATGTTCCACATGGCCATGTTTATGGATCAAGATTCAGATCACTGCACTAAATTCCAAGCTTGGCATGTTCTTATGTGACCTTGAGGGCTCACATGACTTTCTAGTGCATCTGTTTCCTCATTTCTGGTATGAGGGCACTAAAACCTTTCCTGACTTAGTCTCCACTCTCTCTCCAGTGCTCACCACACAGGCTGGCATATAGTTGAAGGGCTCAAAAATACTTGCTAAATAGGTGTTATGGAATGAATGAATGAATGAATGAATGAATGCAGGCATGTATACATGAGTGTCTTGGTCAGTTTCATGTTTCTGTGAAAACTCCATGAAATAATACAGGTAAAATCATTTTGTACCCTCTAAACCCTTCACAAATGTAAAGCAGCAGCATTATTATTCTTTCCTTGGTTTTTACCCTCCACTGTTGGTAATGAAAATTGATTACCTATTAAGTGCTGAGTGAGAAGGTTAGCCTTAATAATTTTATTTGGCTTGCATACAGAAAACTCTGTTCTTGCCATACCTTGAATAATCATGGGCAGATATTTCAGATGCTGGCTCCCTTTTTCTGCCCACTCTAGCCAAGAGCGCCAAATCCTTTCTCCAATATATTGGATCTGAGATCTTGCCATGTGATGTCTGATCAAGAAAATGTCAAGTTGAAGGAAAGGAAGGTGGCTGTGTCTTTCTCCATAGCTCTTGGTGACTGTGTTGTCCTATATTAGCAAATAATTCTTTTGAAATCCAAACACATTATAGCACCATGTTATTGCACACCCTCCTAGTGGTTTCCTTGATGGCAGTAATGTGACTCCAAACACACAGCATAAATGGGGCAAAAACGGGTAGCAAAAAATATTAGGGGTATTCCATTTGCTTTAACCAGATGGTTCCTAGCACAGAGATGTCAAAAGAATAACCAAATGAAAACAGAATATTCTCTAGCTTTATATAGTGAAATTCTTAGAAGCAGGACCAATGAATTGGAAGAGATTCCTCTGCATATTTGATATTGTCCTTTTTTGTCATCAGGTGAAAATGATTTAGAATAGATGGGTTTTTTTTTATTTAAAGACATTCAGAAATTGAAGTGTTAATTCATCGCTTACTGGTCCACTCTCACAGTTTAAAGTCCATCAAATACCACTTCAGTGCATACTGAAACTGATTGGTTTGTTTGTTAAATCCTCTAGGACAATACTAAAATAAATAAACATGACCTCTGAAGTCTGGTTGAGAAGAGAAGGCACATAAGCACCAACACACAGACACAGACCACTGGTGCGATTCACAACAATGAAATACACCACAATTTAACGGTCTGATGGGTATGAAGCACATAAGGGCTATAGAAGAACAAGAAGGGAAAACTTATGGGAGCCTGGTGTCTATAAGAGTGGAAAAAATGAAGATAAGTCTCAGGCAGTAAAAGCAGAGTGCCTTGATCTCACTGAGAAGATGGAGAAGCTAATATTTATTGGGGCATCAATTGCATACAAGACCCTGTGATGGAGAGTATACATGTTTTATCTCACCAAAACTTCATGCTTACCACGGAGGTAGATATTGGATGAGGAAACTGAAGCTCCGAAAAGTTAAGTGATTTACTCAAGATCACACACCTATAAGTAGCAAAGCCCAGATTCAAACTATGGGTGTGTAACCCTAAGGTTCAAGTTCAAGTCCGTGAGTCTGTTCCAAACCAAAGGAGTTCGAGTTACAAAAGTGGTCACTTCTTATACTAAAGGAAAATTTTAAATGCTGGGAAGGGGGCTCCTGGGTAGCTCAGTCATTAGAGCATGCAAGTCTTGATATTGGGGTCATGAGTTCGAGCCGCATGTTGAGTACAGAGATTACTTAAATGACAGGAAGAATGTAAGTGTATGTGAGTGTGTGTGCATGTGTGTGTGTGCGTGTGTGTGTGTGTAAAACCAACTGTAAAATTCCCGAGTGTAATAATTCTGGATGTTCAGAATTTGGAAGAAGTGACTGTCAATCTCTCACTTATGTTAATTTCTTACTCTGCTTTTACTGGAATTTTCACCTTTTGAAACTTATGTTGACATGTTGAGAGATACCATCCAAGGAAAAGGAACAGAGGCATCTAATTTGAATTCTGTCTTACATGCTGGCTTTCATTCAGACTCATGGAAATCCACTCCCGACAGCTGAAGTCTCAGTGTATTCAACCTTGACCCTGTAAAATTTAGCCCAATCTGCACTAATTTAGGGAAGTAAACTTTAATTGCTCTGTCAGTAACCTCTGGCTGTAAAGAGGCTCACCTGAATGGAAAAGAGTCCAAGGGAGAGAAAGGGCATCCTCAGGAAAGTTACAGATGGCACCAGAATGGCCAGGGCCTGGGGGACAGAGAGGCAGACAATAGCACACCCTGCTTCACAGAGCAGGAACAGTGCCTGGAAATGTCTAGACCAGGACATAGTCCTGAAACACAAGTCCTACACTGTGGGAAGGTCTACATATGAGAAAACACATAAGGAAACATAGGTGATGCCACGTTGGAAGAAAATCTCCCCCACACAAAAGAACTATGCCAATCACTTTTCCCAAAGTTGGCTCATTCACTATGCAACAACATAAACATTTATTTAGCATATATTTCGTGCCAGGAGCTATATTGGACTTTAAGACAAAAATAAGTAAAAGAAATCTTTGTCCTCAAATTGCTTAGAATGTTGGGTTGGAGACAGGCCATCTTGTTAAGGCTGGTTTTGAGGTGTTTAAGACAGGAAGCAGAGAACCAATTAGGAGAGAATGACAAACTCACTTAGCACAGCATAGGTAGATAAAGAGGGAGGGACAGGTTTTTAAAAAACATTTAAGAGATAAAAATCTTTAATACCTGGTAACTTATTTAATAAGGAGGATGGTTGTTTCACAAAAAGAAAATAGAGTCAGAGTTCACTCTCACAGATATTTAGCTGGAGAAAAACCAATAGATGATAGGAATTTCAGATATCCATCCATCCATTAACAGCATTTATTAAATACTTTTTAAATGCCTGGGACTTTACCATCTTTTATGTAATAAAATCTACATAACAGAATGTTTTTCTAAGATTTACACATTGAAAGGAACCTAAAATACAATGTAAGCTAACTATTTCAAATAAAGAATAGAAGAAAAATATTGAAAACCCACAGTGCACACAGCACATTGTTAGAAGCTTTGTGCTTTATAACTAATCCTCAGGGTAACCCTCTGCGCTGACTTTTAGCATCCCCATTACAAGTGAAGAAATGGAGGCTAGGAGAAACTGTTTCACCCACAGATTTGCAGCTATAGAGTGGCAGAGGAGATTCAAACCCTGGCCCGTTGGACTTCACATCCCACACCATTTGCACAAAGCTTCGCTGCCTCCAGAAGGACGGGTCAGCATCCAAAATAACACAATCACAGAGCTGGAGCTAGGATTCCTTCTCAACTCCTTTCTTTAGCCCAGCGACCCTCCATTTAATATCAGAGCAATATGTGTTACATTTTATTTCTGACTTGTTAATTTCAAAGTCATGTGACTCATTGGGAACACCCCTTTCCACAGTTTTGTATTTGGCTGTACAACCAGCCCTATGCCAGACACATCTAATTCTGGCTCACAACAGCCAGTTGTTCACATTTCTTCCCAACTCTGTGTTCAGCGATCATTATGATGATCATGATGGTAGTTTGAAGTCAGCCATGGTGAGAGTATTTATACCACAGAAACTGAAAGAAGCTATAAATTCAGACTTTTTTCAGCTCTAGGAAAACCAGTTGTGAAATGTTCACCAGCACACCACTGTGTATAAGCATTTATAGATATGTGTTTGATACACAAAAATCTGCCTAAGGGCTTTAGAATCACTTCCCTAATTTGAATGAATTCAGGCTTAGCTAGTATATTATTACCACCGTTGATGTAACCTGTTGGATTAGCAGAAAACAGTACTACTGTCTGATGCTTTGTATACAGTGAAATTAAGTTTGCTTAGGTTCCATTTTAAAATATATTCACTCATCGTAGGATTCCTTTTTTGGTCAAGATTTCACTCGCCAATCATCTTAGTGAATTTCATGTTTGGGGACTTCTTGGCTTTATGTCGATTTACGAGGTTTGAGGAGAGGAATTGGCAGCCATTTATTCGTGGTGAGATCCTAGGATCTCCACTTAACAGCGACCAACCCATCAACTCTTAGCATTACATATACGATTATCATTACATATGACAATTACGTATGCTCATGTAGTTGCCATGATTTCTCAGCTGCCAGGATTGAATGACTATAACAGCTTTTTCAACAATATAGCTCTAAGGGAGTACAAATGCTTTACCTGAGAGCAATACTTCATTGCTGGTGGCTGCATCAGTTTCACAGGGAAATTGTCTTTCAAAGCAACTAATGCTACCGTCAAAACAACCTTCCCATACCTCAAGATGAAGAGCTGAACTATAATTCTTCCTTTCACTGGAAAAAAAAATGTACATTTTGATGAACTATGTGGGCACGCATTAGCTCAGAATGGTGGATTTGAGGGAAGCATGAATATTAATTTGCAATATTTTGAGAAGGACATGTTTATGGCAATTGGATGATTACTTACTGGTAATTGTGTCATAATAATGTTAGTAGTTTATATGCAATCTCAAAAACAAATAACCCAGGGAGCTTAGCACTGCAATATCATCAGCAGCCCTTCAAAAGCAAATCTTTCTCTGAAGACAAATAGTTTAAAGAAAACTAAATGAGAACTTGTGAAGAGTTCTGAATCTCATAGGTACTGGCTCTCCGTGGGCCAGCAGGTATGTAAAGAAAGCTGGTCCTCGGTGGGCACTGCCATAAACAGACACAGTTTTAGACTAACCCCCCACCCCACCCCCAGCCAAACTCTGGATGCTGACAAGTGCTATTGATTTCTCCAAACCTTCCAGGGATAAGGAGGTAACCAGAATGGAAAAATGCTGTGGTTTGGGGACAGTTTTGTAAAATCTGTAGAATCTTTTAAATTGGGAATTTCAACGCTCTACTTTCCAATCCTTGGAAGTTATTTGCGAATACAGGTAATTTTTTTTTTAATCCAAGAAAGTAGAAGTACAGCTGTTAAAACAATAAATATTCTTTTCCAGAAAATAGCATATTGACTGAGTTAGAGGTACCCTGGAAAGCAGCCCACAGCCTGCCATCTTGCATTTGAAAGGACAGGCGTCATGAATCACAGATACAGGACACATGAACGTGTGGGAGAGAGAACTGGATTTTCGTCATGTGTTGTGAATTTCTTAACTGCTCTTTAAAGAAGACATACGTGGCACCTTGAGAGCAACCACTTACAGGTTCCCTTCTAACACTTTCTATTCCACTTGTACGTGGATTCCACAAACATGCATTTGTTGTACATTAGCACAGGCAATGTGTATTGGCTCAAACCACCCACATGTGGTTCCTTTTGATTATGGAAATAAAAGCCTATTGTTCCTCTAGACTATTTAATCTCCCCTCCTTTCTTTTAAGCACATAGTAGGCACACAGGTTTACTGCTTCACTATCTTAGTCAACTCCAGCTGCCAGAACAAAGTACCATAGTCTGGGTGGCTGAAACTTATTTTCTCACAGTTCTGGGGGCTTTAAGTGTCAGCAGGGTTAGTTTCTCCTGAAACCTCTGTCCTTCTAAAACGATGGCTGTTTCCTCTCTGTGTCCCCACGTGGCCTTGCCTCTGTGTATACATATCCCTGGGGTCTCATATCCCAGTACTATTGGATTAAGATCCAACTCTTATAACCACATTCATCCTCAATTACCTCTTTAAAGGTCCTGAAAGGTGGTATAATATATACCCCAAAAGATACCACATTGGCATAAGGATTATTTTGAGCTGAAGGCAACTGAAAAGAAGCAGACGTTAGAAAAGCTCTCTGCCTTCCCCCTATTTGTTTCAAAGCAGGACATAAGTTTACAAAGGTGACCTTCCTCCCCTCCCTAAAGGCTAATCCCTAGACACAACTTTAGACCTTATCAGTGGGGAAGGCACAGGCTTATATCTGCATAACAAATCTTACTCTCTCTTAGGAGGTTTCCTGATGGTGATTCCCCATAACTGGCTTCCACACACTTTTCTTTCATTTATCTTTAGCAGAAGATGGCATTTAAACTTGAATTCTAAACCTTGGAGAGGTATTCATTCCTCCTGGGTACCTCATGTATACATGAATTATGCATGTCAACAAAGTTCTGTTTGTCTCTCTCTTGTTAATCTGTCTTTTATTCCAGGAGTCTCAGCGAAGAACTTAGAAGGGTTGAGGGAAATACTTTTCCTTCCCTAAAGTCCTGTCTTCAAATACTATCACATTGGGGGTTAGGCACTGGGGTTTAGGGTTTAAACATATGAATATAAGGGGGACACAATTCAGTCCATAACATTTACTTATTTTCTTCACTACAGAGGCAGTGGGGTAAAAAAAGAATATTGAGATATATGTATTCAAATAGATGGACAAATGGATGCATGATGGGTAGAAAGATAGATAGATGAATCAATCAGTAGATAGATAATCACAGTGATAATGGTATAATGTAAAATACCAAGATTGGGTTAAGCAGAGGAGGGTTCACATGTGCCTTGTAATACTCATTGATGCCCAGCGACATAAATTACACGAGCTCTCAGAGATTCTGTTTTCTCACCTATAAACTGTGAATCAATGCAGTCATTTACTCACTAAATATTAATTGAATGCCTGCTACTTGCCAGATGCTGTTCTAAGTACTGGGGATATGACAGTGAGCAGGACAGAAATTCCTCTCCACCCTTCCCCTAAACAGACAAATTCCTAGAGCTTACATTCTAGCTGTGGCGATAGAAGATAAAGATAAAATATGTTGCACGATGATGGGTGCTATGTAGAGAGTAAAACAGAGGAGATAAGTAAAGAGTGGGGGGAAGCTATAATATTAAATAGGGTGGCCAAATGGGGTCTTACAGGGAAGGAGACATTTGAGGAAAGCTATCTCAGAAGTCAGGGTACTAGTAGCCCATGGCGAGAGGTGGAGCAGAGCATTCCAGACAAGGGGACAGTGGCTGCCGAGTCTCTGGTGTGTTGGAGAAGAGGCAGGCAGGTCAGTGTGGTAGCTGGAGAGGGATGACCCAGGGAAGAAGTAATAGGACATGATGACAAAGAGGTCAAATTATGTGGGATTGTGTGCAGGGGGACCCAAGAGGGGAACATGTATACAGATTTCTTAGGCTATAGTAGGGACAATACAGTTTTCTCTGAGATGGGATGTTGCCTGAGGGTGTGAATAGACTGTGTTTTATGGAGAAGAGACCTGGGGGGAGCAGAGAGAACAGGTAGGAAGCCATTCTGATGGTGCAGGACCAGGGCTCAGACTTGGATGTGGGGGAAGGGGGCTGGGCTCCAAATACACTTTGAAGGTAAAGCCAAGAAGATTTGCTAATGGATTGGTTATAGGATAATGTAAGGAAGAGGATAATATAGGACACAAGGGGAAAAGGGAGTGGAAAAAATGGACTTATCATTTTTTGAGGTGGAGGATAATAGAAGAAGTATCCAGAAATAGGTTTTAGATGATTTAGGCTCGAGATGCCTATCAGACATCACGGTAGAGAAATGGGAGAGAAAAAACATCATAGAGTAGCTGTAATAATTAATTGAAAGACAATATATGCCAAATAGAAATCAAAAGAAAGAGTAAAATTAGCTACTGTATCAAATGCCTCTGTGTCAAGTACCATTCTAAGTACTTCACACATGTTATCTCATTAAATCTTCACAACCCAAGGAGAGATATTGTCTTATATATTTATAAGGACACCAAGGTTAAATATTTCCCCCAAAGTCACACACATAACGAATAGAGCCCATACCCTTGACACTAGACTCTTCTGCCTCCCCTGGGTAATGCGGAATAAGCCAAGGTCATTGTGGTATAATGTCAAAGCAGAAAATCTGTGCTCTCTACAGGTTGATACTCCACAAAGACCCCATTGACTTCTGGTTTATTTTGTTTCTCGAGGGCATTTAGATTTTCATGGAACAGGAAGCCCTGGGTGGTTTCCACCCATTTGCAAATATGAAGCTGCAAACCCCAGCATCTCTGCCAGTCCATTGTTGCAGCAAAACTTACATATTAAAGAAGAAAGGCAAGAACAGAGAACTACAGAACAAAAAAGAGAACACAAAAAAGTCTGAGAGCACAGGCCACCAATGTGAAGGCACAAAGCAGCAAGGTCCTTGAAAGCCTCCCAAGTGTCCCCTAGGAGAGCACGTTTTTAAGCTACTGGATTCAAATTAACAAATGAGCCCCCGACTGCGGAGGTAGAGCACTGTGCTCTCCTTCTCCTGCTTCTAAACAACAGGAGAGGGCCCAGTGGGAAGAGAGAGCAACAGTAGCAATTTATCCTTGTCAGAGCGAAAGTTCCCTCCCATCCTTCATTTTTTTTTTACACAAAGACTCACACTCACACACCCAGTAGTCAGCAAGGAAGGAGGGAGCGAGGCATCCAGATCTGAGGTCCCCAAGCATAACACATCCTGATTCTCTCTTCGAACCCACCACATCTCCACACTCCCCACCCTGTAAGGCGGCAGCCATGTTCACATACTTCTGAGCCATTGTGATGCCACAGGACTTCCAGTTTCTACCAAAAAAATGGGTCCTCAATTACAAAGCTTCTAAAACCCGAAGATAGAGACGAAGATGGAGGAGAAATCCTTTCCGAACTGGTAACCACCAGGTCAGTAATCTTCTGAGCCACAACAGCCAACACCCTCCATGATCTTGTCTAAAGAACCACCCCCTGGGTCCCCAGCATTTACCTTTGCCATGTTCTGCAGCCAAGAATCGCCACTGGGTGAAGCTCTCAGGAGAAACGTGCCTCTCATCATCTGATAGGAGCTCAGCAGACAAACGTGAGGCCATCCTTGACAGTGGCTTGAGTGGAGGTTTTAAAAGCTTGCGGAAGCCCTTAGCTGCTTTCTCTCAGCTAGATCTCAGCTCCAAGTTACCTGGGCAACATCGTGCGGGACCTCAGTTGTTCTCTGCACCTGTAGGAAGTGGTCTTCGTCAGCCTGGCCATCGATCACATGGCTTACTCTCTGCACCAACTCCGAGCCTCTGGCTCTCACAGAACACAGGCACATGGGAAGGGTTGCATCTGTCATGAGACTCAGACCCCTCCCCCCAGGTGACCTTGGGGCTGAGTCCTTTGCCCTTCTGGTCCTTCAGCTCCAACAGGAACCTCATGAGAACCAGAAATGACTTTAAGCTTAAGCCTATTTTTTCTCTTTCACTTTATTTTTTTAAATGTTTATTTATTTTGACAGGGACAGAGAGAGAGAGAGACAGAGAGAGAGAGAGAACATGCTGAGGGAGGGGTAGAGAGGGAGAGAGAATCCTAAGCAGGTTCTGTGCTGTCAACATAGAGCCCAATGCAAGGCCAGACCTCATGAACCATGAGATCATGACCTGAGCCAAAATCAAGAGTCGGATATTTAACCAACTGAGATACCCAGGTATCCCTCTCCTTCACCTGACTATCCCTTCAGAGGAAGAGAAGTTCACATCACAAAAGCTGTGTATAGAGCATTAACATGGAAGCCAGACTGAAAGAGCAGGAGACATTTACAGTCAAAATGCAAGCCGCCATGAGCTGAAATAAGAACCCGGCTTTTCAGAGGATCTTCCTCACAAAAGTCCAGTTTGGTTCCTAACCAGGTCTGACACCACTTAAGCTGGGACTTGGAAGAGGAGGTCTGGAGTCTTCTCAGGGGGGCTGTGGTAGACCTCTTGTGATGTGAATGCTTCTAACACAAGAAATGCCTCTGCAAATCATTTGAGAATACTTCCCTAAGGATATCACGTCTGGATATGATGTCTGGATATGACATTTTTTTGTAGTTTATTTGGAAGGTGTCAATGGAAAGAGTCAGGAAGTGACACAGGGAAGGGAGGGAAGGAGAGGAGGAAGTCAATGAAGGGCATGTGGACGAGCTGAAGTACCACATAGTCTTGACAGTGGGCAGCTGCAGCTCAAACCTGCCTGGGAACTCTGGGGGTTGGCGCAGGATCCATACTTCAGAGTCTTCCCAGTTGAAAAGCTAAGAAGTAGGATATGAAGGCTCCTTGCCTGTCACTGGTCAAGAGCTGCGTCTGAGGCAGTAAGGCACCGCTCTTGCAGCTCGCCCTGCCCCCTGCCGAGCCTTCCTCACCAACCGGATGAGAGCCCTCAGCCTGAGGCCCGCAGGTGCTCACCCACAGCTGGGCGGGCATGGCCCCAAGAATGCTGGACAAATGGATAAAGAGATGTTTGTCTGCTTGCTTGCTTGCTTTTTCTTTCTTTTTCTTTCTTCTCTTTCTCCCTCTTTCTCTCTCTTTCTTTCTTCTTCCTTCCCCTCTCCCTCCTTTCTTTCTTCCCTTTCTTCCTTTCCTTCCTTCCTTCCTTCCTTCCTCCTTCCTTCCTTCCTTTCTTTCTTTCTTTTTCTTTCTTTCTTTCTTTCTTTCTTTCTTTCTTTTTTTCTTTCCTTCTTTCTTTCTTTCTTTCTTTCTTTCTTTCTTTCTTTCTTTCTGCTTTCTTTCTCTCTCTCTCTCTCTCTCCCTCCCTCCCTCCCTCCTTCCTTCCTTCCTTCCTTTCTTCCTTTCTTTCCTTCCTTCCTTCCTTCCTTCCTTCCTTCTTTCTTCTTCTTCCTTTCTTTCTTTCTTTCTCTTTCTTTCTTTCTTTCTTTCTTTCTTTCTTTCTTTCTTTTTTTCCTTTCTTTCTTTCTTCCTTCCTTCCTTCCTTCCTTCCTTCCTTCCTTCCTTCCTTCCTTCTTCCTTCCTTCCTTCCTTCCTTCCTTCCTTCTTTCTTCTTTCTTCCTTCCTTCCCTTCCTTTCCTTCTTCTTCCTTTCCTTCCTTCCTTTCTTCTTCCTTGCACAACAACAACAACAACTTTCTTTCTTTCTTCCTTCCTTTATTTCTTCCTCCTTCCTTCCTTCCTTCACTTCTTTCTCTTTCTTTCTTTCTTTCTTTCTTCCTTCCTTCCTTCTTCTTTCTTTCTTTCTTTCTTTCTTTCTTTCTTTCTTTCTTTCTTTCTTTCTTCTTTCTTTCTTTCTTTCTTTCTTTCTTTCTTTCTTTCTTTCTTTCTTTCTTTCTTTCTTTCATCTTCCCACAGAAGTTAACCAGCAACACACATTGTACTATAACATGCTCTTTTTACTTTATAGTATATCTTAGAATTTGTTTCTAATTCAACATATACAGACCTTCATTCTTTTCCATTGCTGTATAGTATTCCACTGTATGAGTAAATCATGATTTATTTAGCCATTTAGTTTGGTTATAGTCTTTCACTACTACAAATGATATGTATTGTTTTCCCATATGTACAAGTAAATCTGGAGGAGAAATTGCTGATAAATGGCTACATCTATGGATATAAAGAAGACACAACCATTTGATCCCACCCAGCAATGCAGGGGAGGGTCCAATTCCTGCTCCTTGACCACCCCTGCATGCTCTTTAGTCTGGATTTTGTGCCTTCCTTTCCTTCCACCTTCCCAGCAAGCCTGTTAAGAGTGTAGGAGAGTGGGGGTGCCTGGGTGGCTCAGTCAGTTAAGTGTCTGACTTCGGCTCAGGTCATGATCTCACAGTTCGTGGGTTCGAGCCTCACATTGGGCTCTGTGTTGACTGCCAGCTCAGAGCCTGGAACCTGTTTCAGATTCTGGATTCTGTGTCTCCTTCTCTCTCTGACCCTTCCCTGCTCATGCTGTCTCTCTCTCTCTCTCTCTCTCAGAAATAAATGAAACATTTAAAAAAAAAAAAGAGTGTAGGAGAATGTACCTTAGCCCACTAGGCTAGTATGATTCTGAGCTAAGAGCCAAGCCAGATTGAGAACAGACACCAGGAAGATTCTATGTGAGGCGGGCAAGATAAGGGAACACTCACAAACACACAGACACACTTACAAACACACCCACCCATACACACAACTTTTCCTCGTTAGTCAGCAGCTGCCTCCCAAAAGCCTTCTTGCACACTTTTTACAAACTGTGGTTTTCATTGGCCCTGGCCCCTAGAGCTGCAAATGGCATTGTTGTTTTCATTCCCTGCAAGCAGCCTGATAGAGGAAAGGCACCCTCGCAATGGTCAGTTATCAAGTCCTCTTGATTCCCCAGGGCAAACTTTCTCTTGTGCTCTTTTATAGAACATCCCCTTCCCTGGGTGGTTTATCTATTTTAAACCCACAAAAAAATGATATGGTTTTTGAAGAAGAAAAAAAGGGGGCTTTTCTATCTTCTAGCACAGGTAAACTATCTCGCCTATTTCACCATGACTTATTAGAAATAAATGTCAGCTGTAATTTTGGAAGTACTAAGAACAGGTGTAATGGTGAGCCCACAGGTAATCTGTCCTGCTCAACCCTGGCTGACAAGGAGGAATTTTCTATTCTTATGAATCACCGTAATGCACTCGTAGAGGAGATTTGCAGCAGTGTCCGTACATTTGTAAGGCTGTGCCGCTGTAAGCCTTGCATTCCAGCTTTGAAATATTTATCATTTCTCTTCCTGTTTGTTCCAAAAACATTAGATGGCCAGCATGGAGGGGAGTCCCGTGTCCTCTCTCCTCAAGCGCCGAAAGCTTGGCCCCTGCGCCCCTGATAACAGAGACCAATATGGAACCAAATGAAACATGATGCATCCTCTTTGCAGCTCCCGCAGAATAACGCTAAAGAGAGGGAAGGTTTTTGTGTGAAAACCTATCACTGTTGGTGAGACCGCAAGCTCTGACGGGTGGGCAGTGCTTGTCTGCTGGGACGAGGGACGTGGGGGTTTACCTGTGGCTCTAGGCTGTGGAACATGTGAAGGTGTCACCAGGGACCCAGGGAGCAGCTGGGACACCCTCCCATGTCCACTCCCTCTAACCCTTCTAGAGAAGTCCAAAACCACAAAGGGCTTGCTACCCTGTCCCTACCACGTCGGCACCCACATAACAGTGGGAGACAGGGGTCTGGGTCAAGCTGGGGACCTTCTCTGAGGGTTGGGATGACACCGATAGATGTCCAAATGTTTGCTGCCTTTGTAGCAGAGGCCGGTGACATGATGTGTCGAAGTTTCCACTTCTTGGTCACCGGGACAAGAGTAAAATCTCCCCTCACAGGCTGTCAGGGGGTTAGATGTGCTGACGTAGGCAGTGGAGCTGACACTCGGTAAGGTTGCGCCTCTTCACACTTCATCTTGTGAGCAGAGAGAGCTGTCCGAGGGGTCTGATCAGGGTGGTGTTCACCCTAGTTAGATAACCGGGTAGCGTTGCTGAGAATGGACCAGCCACAGGGAGCTGTCCACACTTAGCAGAGAACAGTTTCCTCTCAAGCCTAGAGCAAGACCCGAAAGTGGGCCATGAGTTGGTAAGCAAACTATTTGACAAACCTGCAGTCTAATGTTGCCACTAGTGCCGTGTGTCCTGGGGCAGTTACTCAACCTCCCTGGGCCTCAACATCATTAGATTTTCACCTGTAAAATGGGGATGATTACAGTACACGTTGCAGGGATTTGTGATGAAGATAAAATTAGATGAGGACTGGGGAGCCTGGGTGGCTTAGTCGGTTAAGCGTCCGACTTTCGCTTAGGTCATGATCTCGCGGTTCGTGGGTTCGAGCCCCGCGTCAGGCTCTGTGCTGACTGCCAGCTCAGAGCCTGGAGCCTGTTTCAGTCTGTGACTCCCTCTCTCTCTGACCCTCCCCTGCTCACGCTCTCTCTCTCTCCTAAAAAAAAAAAAAAAAATTAGATGAGGACTTACACACACACACACACACACACACACTCACACCCCCATGCTTACCACATAGTAAGAACTCAGTAAATGATAGCCTCAATGATTAGGTCACACAGAAGCCTCTCTTTCCAGTTACACATTTGATTTTAAGAAATGCAGTCAGTGGGGGTGCCTGGGAGGCTCAGTCAGTTAAGCACTGGACTTTGGCCCAGGTCGTGATCACACGGTTAGTGAGTTCGAGCCCTGCATTGGGCTCTTTGCTGTCAGTGCAGAGCCTGCTTCAGATACTGTCTCCTCTCTCTCTCTGTTCCTCCCCTGCTCATTCTCTCTTTCTCTCCCTCTCTCAAATAAATAAATAAATAAATAAATAAATAAATAAATAAATAACTTTAAAAAAAAAGAAAGAAGTGCAGTCAGTGCACACACAAGGGAACAGATACATTTACTTCTTTCATGGGAAGCTGAGTAACGAGAACAAACACTTGGGCTGTCAGAAGTGGGTTGACATCCCAATTCGGTTGCTGTCTAGCCCTGCCATCTTGGCCATCGAATTTTTCTTTCTCTGAATCAATTTCCTTACTGACCCCTGGTTGTAAGATCCTGTAAGGTGAAGGTGTTTGTAAAGGACACGGTGTTGTTGAAATGTCAGATGCTGTATCATTGTTTAGACTAATGACATAGACAGTGGACCTGAAGTCAGACAAAGTCAGTTTTGCTTTCCTCCTTTGGCATTCACTGGCTGTGTGGCTTTGGGCTAACCCCATAACCTCTCTGGTGAACCTCTATCTCTATGTCTGTTACATGCAGATAATAATAGCTGCCCTGCTGATCTCACAGGGCGGTTAAGTCTCAACCCTGAAAAATGGAAACCAAAGAGCTTTGTCATTTACAATGCCACACGGCTGTTATTTAGGACAGTGATTTCATCACAATTAGGGCATTTGTTTGAGCGGCTCTTTGGGCAAGAAGGAAAGCTGGAAGACGAAGCCAGTGCATCCAGAGAAAGTAAGGAAAATACCAAAACAGCAGAAGTGATGTTTTAACCTGAGCTCTGACAGAATCCAAGGAGCTGTGGGATTGGGGACTGGCGGGATGGAGGGCATGGTTTGCTTCTCTGTGGTAAGCAAATGGGCCCCAAGCTGCCGCTGCCATTGGGAGCCTAGGAAGGCATCCAAGCAGGGATTTTAAGTATTGCTCTTCCATGGCCTCCTGCAAAGTCTCCGATGTTAGCAGCCAATAATGCTTAGCATGGAGGGGCATCCACTCTGTAGCCAGAGAACTGCTGGAAAGCACCGATCTGTACTCACTCCCCAGGAAACAGCCATGCCAATTTCACAAAGGGCCTTTCCATCCTACAGTGACTCATTCTTTTCCATGAATAACACTGCCCTTAAGTTATGATTCCAATACCAAGTCTAGTCTATTGTACAAGCATGAGTTGCATTGTATACTTGAAAGTTTCTGCAAAGACGATCGGCAACATCCCTACTGAGAATGCAGAGGAATCCAAGGGGAGGTCTCTGAAATTGTGACTTTGAGTTTTTGCTCTGAAATAAACACTGTATTATATTCATGTTAATGGCTGTATTTTCTTCATGCTTCGGATATTAATCTGCTTTCACTATGACCCCGTTGGAGAGAAAATCTGGGCAAACTCATGTCAGAAAAGGAAGTTGTTCCCTGTTCAGGTGATTTCTCCCCCCTTTTTCTTTCCCCTAATGCTAACAAAACAAAGAAGGTGATGGGCAGGCTAAAGGTCCATCCCACTGGGCAGACTGCTCCGCTATTTGAAGCGGCAGGATGCTCAGAACCATCCATGAAGTTCCATTTCCAGGACTATTTTCAGCACCAAGGAGAAAGCAAAGGGCCTGAAGGCCAAATCTCCTATCTTAAAATGATGGTTATTATTCGCCTCTGTTTGCTACGGCTGATGTTTTTTATCCCTGAAAAAGCCCGCTGTGGACGTGTTTGATGCCTCCCCACTGTGGCCCTCCCTTCCAGCTGGGCAAGGGGTGTCTGCCCTTCCCTGAATGTCACAAATCCTGTTAAAGAGGAAATGAAATGTCCTGTCTCCTCAGAGAGGAGATCTGGAGCAGCGGCTCCTCCCCCGGCCCGAGGCTGTAGCTCCTGAGTGATCCTGGGCTTGTGTCTAGACCCCCTTGGGATGCCCCCGACCTGAGCCTTGCGTTCCCATATCACCCTTAGCGGAGGGGAGCCACCCCTTCATCAAAACCAAACTGGTCACACAGACTGTGCTCTCATTCAGTTTGTACCGCAGCTTGTCAGGAAAAGGAGTTTAGCTCTCAGATTAGGAGAGCGCTTGTTAAATTATTAACCCCCTTAGATGGAATCCTCTTTCCGGAACAAGCATCAGCGCTGTGGACGCTGAGTGGCCGCCTCCCCTTCTCCCAGGAGTGCCCTGAAGACCTGGTCAGAGAAGCTCTCCCCTCCCCGACCATGTCTTGGCTCAGAATCAAAGGTGGAGGGAAAGGTCACATCACGACTGGCCACTCAGGTGAAAGGAGCCACTCCATCTGGTGCAGCTGCCCGGTGGGCACCTCACAGTTAAGAAAACATGAGTTAACCCCGTCTCTCTCTTCAGATTCCATCATCCTCCACATTTAGCAAATGCCTACAGATGGGTGTTTCCTGCCATCCAGACACAAGCCCGAGCAAGATGCCACTTAAAACACACCTGCTCTCAGAGGTGCCTGGGTGGCTCAGTCGGTTAAGCATCTGACTTCAGCTCAAGTCATGATCTCATGGTTCATGAGTTCTAGCCCCACATCAGGCTCTCTGTTCTCAACAAAGAGCCTGCTTCGGATCCCCTCCTCTGTTTCTCTGTCTTTCTCAAAAATAAACATAAAAAAAAAAAGAAAAAAGAAAACACCTGCTCTTCGTTGCCTGGGCCCTGCAACAACAGTTACCAACTGCCTCTTCTTCCCAGAAAGCCAAAAGCGTGCTTGTCATATAAACACCTGAGCATCTAACAGAATGTCAGTGACAGGTTACCAATTTCAATTACGCTATGCTTCTTTTCAACACTGAAAGCTCTTTTTGTGTGCATTTTCTAATTATGAAAAAATGACACATCCTTGTAAAAAAAAAAACAATTTAAACAGTACAATAAGTATAGTAGAAATAAAACATTCTGTAAAAACTCCCACCTCTAAAGACAACTAGAGTAAATATTTTAGTGTCCACCCTTCCAAAATTTTCTCTATGTATGCCCACTGTTTTTTAAGTAAACTCACACGAAGGCATATTGACAGCTTTCCTTATTTGACTCTAGTGAAAACTTTGAAACAACCTAAATACCTATCAGTAAGAAAATAGTGAATTAGATTCTGGGGCATCTGTACAGTGGAATCCCTCGCTAACAGGAGGAAGAGACAGAAGTGTGCCCCTTACGAGGAAGGAAGTCCACAGTACACTGTCCAGTGAGAAGAGCAAGTTGTATAACAATAGTGTCTTGAAGATTAAGCATTTGTCCACGTTCAGAGTATTTGCACATTCTTCAGACCTCCACTGATCATTTCACCTCCTTTTTCTTCTTCTTGTAAAGTTTTTTTGAAATGTTTATTTATTTATTTTGAAAGAGAGAGATCAGAGGAGAGGCAGAGAGAGAGAGATAATGGATCCCAAGCAAGCTCTGAGCTGTCAGCACAGAGCTCAATGCGTGGCTCGAATCCACAAACCATGAGATCATGACCTGAGCCGAAACCAAGAGTGGACACTTAATTGACTGAGCCACCCAGGTGCCCCCCACCTTTTTAAAGTTTTTTTTAATGTTTATTTATTTTGAGAGAGAGAGAGAGTGAAAGCAGGGAAGGGGTAGAGAGAGAAGGAGAGAGAGAATCCCAAGCAGGCTCCAGGCTCTCAGGGCAGAGCTCACCTCAGTTTTCACTTACTTATATTTGGGTGATTATGCAGCTGCCCGAAGATCAGTATGTAGGAGGCCTGAGGTGTTCATTCTCTGGGAATTTTCCCTACAGTTCCCTGGACCACTTCCCACAGACCAGCTCTGGACCACCAGCACCCTCCCCACCGGTGAAGTTCCAGGTACAAGAGGCTGGCCCTCTGGTCCAAGGCCAGCTTGCCCCCACCCACTAGTGAGCCGTTCCTGCTGCCCGGCTCTGGCCTGAGCCCTCTAGCATTCACTCACCACCACCAGGCTGCGAACTCTGTCCCGTCCGGGAGAAGTTCCATTGACTTCCCTCACGCCCTGCATGACAAAAACCAGGTGTGCTTCTATTTGCTCCTGTTTTCAACAGCCCTTTCTCAAGATACAGTCATGCTACTTGGTTCTTTTCTGAACCAGTTAGAACAGCTGTCTGCTCTCCTCAGGTATTAAATAAAATCTCTAGCACGTGTTCATTTTTATATCTGTATGACAGTCAAGATTTTTTTTTTCCAAAAATTTTTTAATGGTAAAAAGGCACAATCAATTATTCAAAGAATACAACCAGATGAGCCAAGTATATTTGTTCCCTATTGGTATAAACAATTACCACAAATGTAGTGGCTTATAAAAGCGGAAGCCCAAAAACCAAGTTGTGTGCAGAGAAGGCTAGTTTCTCCTGGGGCCTCCAAGTATGAACCTGTCTCTTCCAGTTTCCAAACACCACTGGCATCCCTCGGCTTATGGCCACGTGACTACAACCTCTGCTTACATCTTCCCATTGCTCTTACCTCTCACTGAACCCTCCAGCACCCTTCCATCCATCGAACTCACCCAGATATTCCAGCATGATGTTCCCATCTCAAGTCCTTAGTTAGTAAGGCCCATTAGGGGGCATCTGGGGGGCTCAGTTGGTTAAGTGACCAACTTCGGCTCAGGTCTTGACCTCACAGTTTCCTGAATTTGAGCCCCATATTGACCTCTGTGCTGACAGCTCAGAGCCTGGAGCCTGCTTCAGATTCTGTGTCTCCCTTTCTATCTGCTACTCCCCTGATCGCTCGCTCTCAAAAATCAATAAACACAAATAAAGTAAAATAAAATGACATAAAATAAAATAATAAAATAAAATAAAACTTAAAGCCCTTTTGTCATATAAGGTACATTCATTGTTCCCAGAGGTGTTAGAGGAGGGCATTTATTCAAGAAATGTAGGAAAAGCAGAAACTAGAAAAATAAAGAAAATACACAGTACTAGACTCCTACTAAGGCTTTCCCTCAAAGGCTTAAACAATGTTGTGAATAAAAGAATTATCAAATGCATTACAATACATACATATGTAACTGAAATACTATGCAGCAGTTATGACAAATGAGTTAGGTCACCCTGTGTTAACATTACATGCCACGACATAGCAAGATTTTCAAGATAGAGAAACTGGGAAAAGCAATGCTATAGATGTGAGTAGATGGGCTCTAGACACTGATATGCATGGTTATCCCTGGAGGGGAAAGTGGGATCGAGTAGGGACGTGAAGGGGAATTTTCACTTTCTATTTATGTCCTTGGGAATTCCTTGAGTATTTACAATATTATATTTGCATTATGCGTAATTTTTTAAGATCACAGTAATGAAAGTATCGAAGTTAATCCAGAGGAGGCAAAATGCCTTCCCTTCCCCTCCCTGTACTGCTTCTCCGGCCCCTCTGAGAAGCTAAGTCAGGTGCACCCTCATGGCTGCATCAGTAAGCAAAAGAACGACACTCTCACACACTGACACGATGTATGGGGAAGGACAGACAGACATGGGCAGCATCTCCCCAGAGGTAAGCGTGTGCTTGCTCATTTCTCAGGCTACAAGGAACCTCCTGGTAGGAAGCTCTCCATTATGCTCCATTTCTCATACCTTTTCTTTTCAGCAGGCAAGCTCGGTCCTGAGCAGGCCCCCTGGCCTCTGTCATAACATTCTGCCGTGTTTGCCTGGATCGTTTCCTCCTTTGATAACCCTGCCACCGTTAGGCAGGTTCTAATTAGCAGCCGGTACCTAACACAAAAGCAAGTTCTAGAAATATGCAGACAGCTTCCACAAGCAGCCTGCTTCCCTCTTGTTACGTTAATAATGAAGGTATTCCCTGTGGTACCTTGGGATGGGGGAATCTGATAAAAAGCGGCAGCCTGTCTGCATGTTCCAGATATTTGTGCTGAATAAACAGAGCGAGTGAGCGGAGGTGGAAACAGCTCCGACACAGCCCTTCCCACGAATACAAATTGGTAATGACCGCCATCTAAAAATCCACTTGTGTTAGCTCTATGAACTGAGCACACTTCACTCCCTCAAGCGTTCAAGGCTCACATGGTGCCTGAATGGGATCCCGGGGAGATTGTCCCTCTGCTCCTGAGGCATGAAGACAGCAGAAGCCGGACAGCTTGCTCACACCCCCCTCTACCTACTTCAGGGATCTGAGTGCTGTTCAGCGAGGGCAGCAGCCACTGGCTCCTCTTCAAACCCACAGACAGGGCACTGATCTGAACTGGCATTGACATTTATGGAGTACATTATGGGCGGTAGCAGTTGCCAAATGAAACATCAGCCTTTTTTTTTTTTTTCTAAGTTTATTTATTTTGAGAAAGCAAGTGAGCAGGGGAGGAGCAGAGAGAGAGAGAGAGAGAGAGAGAGAGAGAGAGAATCCTAATCAAGCTCTGAGCTGTCAGTTCAGAGCCCCATGCAGGGCTCCAACTCACAAACGGTGAGATCATGACCTGAGCTGAAGTCATCAGGCACTTAACTGACTGAGCCACCCAGGTGCCCCAACACATTAGTCTTACACTTCACACCAGTGATGGCCAAGATTTCTTTCTCAAGTCTGAAGACCCACGTATAGTTAAAAATGTTATCATGAGCCCCTAAGGGAGAACAGATTCCTTTTTAGCATTTATTGATTTAAAAAATATAAAATTAAAAAATCAATTCAGCAATTCTAAGTAAAATGGCGTCTTACTATCAAAACAGCATTTACATATACTTGAAAATCTTTATATGCCTATTTTTGAGTCTTATTATTATGAAATAAATGTTTGTGTTCCCATCCCACCCCCCCATACAAAATTCCTATGTTGAAACTCTCTTTCCCCAGTACGAAGGTATTAGGAGGTGGGACCTTTGGGAGGTGATTAAGTCATGAGGGTGGAGCTCCTATGAGTGGGATTATTACCTGAAAAAAGAGACCTCACAGAGCTCCCTAGCCCTTCCCACCTTGTTAGGACATGAAAAGTATGCAGTCTGCAACCCAGAAGAGGAACCTTACCAGAACCCAATCATGTTGACAGTGATCTTCGACTTCCAGCATCCTGAATATAAGAAATAAATGTCTGGGGTGCCTGGGTGGCTCAGTCGGTTAAGCATCCGACTTCGGTTCAGGTCATGATTTCATGGTTCGTGGGTTCGAGCCCCGCATCCAGCTCTGTGCTGACAGCCATCTCAGAGCCTGGAGCCTGTTTCAGAGTCTGTGTCTCCCTCTCTCTCTGACCCTCTCCTGCTCATGCTGTCTCTCCCTCTCTCAGAAATAAATAAAACATTAAAAAAAATTTTTTTAAAGAAAGAAATATCTGTTGTTTATGAGCACCCAGTCTATGTACTTTGTTACGGCTGCCCAAACAGACTAAGGCCCTTACTATTTATCCACTCTGCAGACAACAGATCAAGGATCTCTTACAATATTCCCTCAGCTTTTGCTCCGAGGAGTTCTCAGTCCATAACTTAGAAATCAGTACTGTAGATTAGGCAAAAGAGAAAGTGGCCTGGTTTTTGCCCTAAAGATCTTAACATTTTTTAAACTACTAGAGGCATGAGTTTCAAGTGAAACCTGTAGTGGATCAAAGGGAGGGAATAGATGGAAGCCGAGAAGAGGAAACAGCAGTGGGGATGGAGAGCAAGAGAACAGAATGGGTGAGACAGTAAAGGAGACCTTGCAGATGTCGGTGGCCACCTGAATGCAAGGGGTGAGGTAGAGGGAGGGTCTCACTCAGATGCCATGGTTCCTGGTTCCTCTAGGGGCTAAATAATGGAGCCCTTCACCAAAACGGGGCTGGAGGAGTGGGTCTCAAAGTCTCCCAGGGCAACCCTGCCTCTGGGCTCTCCCTCCTCACAAATGAGATGATATCCAGAGTGCTTTTGCAGCCACAGTGGAAGACCCACCTCACGATCACCCAGGAGTGAGTCAATTTCAACTCCCTTCTGTTTATACCCTGGGAATCACAGTGTATCACAGAATCTAAGAAGGAAACATCTTCCTGTGAAGCCTCCTGTCAAAGAGAATCTGGATACTCACATTCAATCCAGGAACTGGCCCGTTCTCTGAATTCTAGCAAGGCCGATGACTTATTTGTACATGAAGAATAACAGAGCCTTCTAAGTACCTCTAAGTACTTTGCTTTGCTGTTTGCTCCATTGCTTAGAGACTGCAGAAAAGAGGGCAGGGGAGGTGAGCATAACACTATAATATCAGCTTGCGAACTCCACCGGCTGTAGCAGAAATAAGTAACTGTATATGTACAGATTTTAATGGAACAGCATTTGTGGTTTTCTTAACTCCTGCCAGACACTGGGCTACACAGTTTGCAACCATTCACTTCCTCCTTGGAGAAAGCTTTGGGACCATCTATTGTAGAATTGCCCCTCCTCTCCCAGCTTACTCTTCACACATCTATGACTTTTATTTTCGTCATAGTACTGCTCACACTATATCATATGCGACTACCCTCCAGCTGGTAACTACCATAACCAAAGGCAGAATTTGTTGGCTTATTAATCCCTCTATTCCTAGTGCCTAGAAAAGTCTCTGGCACCCAATAGACACCTTCTTTTTTCATTTAACTAATAAATGATTCCATTTAAACTTTGTCACAACAAGTGGGCTGAGTACTAGTATTAACTTGAGTTTTCTGAATGTGGACAGTGAAGCTAAGAATGAGAAAAAAAACACAAAAAAACCAAAAACCTTGACCAAATTTACACAGCTACTAAGGGGTGGTTAGGATTCGAACCCAACTCACATTGGTCTTCTAGCCAGAGCTCTTAAGACAAGGCTGCCTAGATTCCTAACTTTGAGTAATGACTCATTGTAGGGGCAGAGATGGGTGTAGACAGCTCAGCATACCCCATCAAGGCTCCAGAAAGAGAAAGGGCTGCTAGGGTATCAGGAGCATTATCTAGTTCTATAAAGGGCCACGTATTCAAGGCAGGCCCACAGAGTTGTCTGTAAACATTACAGAGAAAGAGCTTTAGAATCAATACAAAGGTTCACCCAGCACATCTCTCTCCCCAGATCAAACACCAATATCCCAGTGGACTTGGACAAAGACTTGCAAACCCAGATGTCCAAAATGGCAACTGGAAAGAAATATGGGAAGAAAATCATACTTAGGGGAAATGAAAAGTGTCAGCCTCCTCATTCCCTCCCATAAGCTGACTGCTGGCTTCTGCACCCACCCAGTTCATGAAGTTGATTACTCTCATGGAGGCAGGAGAGATGGATCCCAGAGCAACCCTGCTAATTCAGGGTTCTTGTCTGTTCGGATTTTCACATAGCAAAGGGAAATACCTTCGTTTCAGTCCAAAAACATTTGTGTTTTAAGGCTTGTTTCCTCTGATAATGAACAGAAGGTACAGAGATAGTTGGATAGAAAAAACATACATTTACACACGTACTTGTATGTGTAAGTGTGTATGTGTTCATATAGTCATTTGATAGTAGCTTGAGTGAAATTGCTACGATACACAAGCTGAACTTGGGAATAAATTACATCGGAATTGCTTGCTGCTATTTACTTCAAGCCGCTTCAAGATTGCTACCTTGAGCATTGGATGAGAGCAGGAAATAAGCTACCTGTTTGGAAAAGGAGAAAAATAAGCAGTTACCCTCTAATGGCCATGAACAGAATATCTAGCAAATGAGTCCCTTTATACTACCTGCTTGGCAAGAATAGAACATCTTTATGAGACTTTTCATCCTCCATCCACCCCACCCCTAACCAAGGGAAATGCCTCAGAAATCAAACCTGCCTCCAAATTGCTTAAGTTTGAGGTTGACAGCAAACACAGACCAGGCCACAGGTGCACTCGTCCCTCCTTCCAGCAGGAGAAGCTCTGATTGAGCAGTCAGTCCCAAACTCTATTTATAGATCGCCCAACTGTGTGCCTGGCTGAAGGTGTTATTATAAAGGCACACACCTAGATAGCTTTGAAAGGGGAAAAAATTGGGATACCCATAGAGTTTCTGAATGTTTCTGGCATAGAGCTAAGTCAATGATCATTCCTTCTTTGTGTTCTTCATGAAGTTTGCATACCACATAATTGAATATGCCTTAAGAAAATAAAAAAGAAAGGAGGGAGGGAGAGGGTAGGAAGGAAGAAAGGAATGGAGAGAGGGAATAAGGATGCAACCAAACAAGAATTAAGTCAGGAGCCCCAACTTGTAACCTGCAAGCATGTGGACAGCAAAAGGAAATGAGAGGGCAGAAGAGAAGGAGGCGGGCAACAAAATTCAAATTAAAAGGCAGCATGTAAGTGATCATGATAGCCTGGGACAGCGGGGTGGGATTAATCCAGGGGATTTGAGTAAATTCGGCTGGATAGTTTCCCATTACCCTCCTGAAGTCCTTGATATTTATCAATCAAATGGAGTCACAAATGGAATCTTGGAATAAACAGGTCTGAAATGCGGGCTAATGAATCGCCCTGTGGATATGTCAGCCTTCATCCCGGATGTTACGTCAAGTGGGTGTTTTTCCCCGGAAATGCTCGGCAGCCCCCTTCGCTCTGTAATTAGCATCGCTTTCCTGCTTCGATCAAGACCACACCATTGTTCTCCTGCAGCTTCACTTTACATACCAGGCAGGTGGGATCTGGTACATAGGATGAGGTAAACAAGTGATAGTGAAGCATAACTAAGTGACCAATAAACCTCAGGTTCTGAAACTTAGTACCTAACCTAAAAGATGTTCTAGCTCAAGGAAACAAGAGCTATTGGTGCCACATTCTGTAGCTCAGCCGGCAAACTTCTCCAATGCCCAGGGGTCACTGTGGGGTGTGAGAGATTAACGACCATGGACGTTTCAGGACGGGTGGAGGGTTCGTGAACTACGAGGAAGGTGCTGACTGTAAACGAAGCCAGGTGTCTGGAAACTTAGTAAGTGTTTATGGAAATCAGGAAGGGGGCTGGGGGCCCATCAGCAGAGAACTCAGGCAGCTAACCATGCAGATCTCACAGTAAATTGGGAAGGCAGTTTCATTCCCACCAGGTTAAATTGAACTTGAAATTGGGAAGTCATGTTCCTTTCCAAAGGTTAGTTTTCCCTGTGAAACACTGAGTATCATTAAGGGGAGGGAAGCAGTCTGGGAATCTCCCATCCTCTATGATCTGGGGTCTAAAGATCACTCCAGCCTTTCAGAACTGAGGTCAGGGGGGACCACAATAGTGAGGAAGCAGGGCAGTAGAATATGGGACTTTTAGTCTAATTCTGACTTGCCATATGGTCAGTTAAGAAAACGCCCTGTTTAGTGGAATGTGAAATTCATGAGAATTATCTACTGTATTCATAAGGGTGGCTAAAATGTGGTTAGGTCTGCCACCATATATAACTATGATGCCTTAAAAAGACGAGGCATCTAAAAACTGGATATTTTCATTTATATGGTTTCAGAATATCAATGGTTTGCATTACCCACTCGATAACATCAGTTTTAAAATAGACACAAGAATACACACCTATTGCTAAAATCCGTATTATTTATATATTGCTGTAGCAGCTTAAAATAACAATAAACATTTATTTGTGGTCTCTCATGAAGTCAGAGGCAAGCTGCCAGCCGGGTCTCAGCTGTCTGAAAGCTTGACAGGGCTAGTAGCATCTGCTTCCATGACAGCCCACTCAACACAGCTGACACGTCAATGCTGGCTGTTGATAGGAGGCCTCAGTCCCTCACCATGTGGACCTCCTCATAGACTACTTGTGTGTCCTTACAACATGGCGACTGGCTTCCCCAGACGCTCATAATAGGACATGACTATATTTGCTTAAACAAAGTAGATATTTGATCTCTTGCTTATAAAAGTCCTAAGGTGGGGCGCCTGGGTGGCTCAGTCAGCTAAGCGTCTGACTTCGGCTCAAGTCATGATCTCGTGGTTCGTGGGTTCGAGGCCCATGTTGGGCTCTGTGCTGAAAGCTAGCTCAGAGCCTGGAGCCTGTCTTCTGATTCTGCATCTCCCTCTCTCTCTGACCCTCCCCAGCTCACACTGTCTCTATCTCTCTCTCAGAAATAAATAAATAAAAACATTAAAAAAAAAATAAAGTCCTAAGGTAGGTGGCATGTGATTGGCATAGCGGCTGCACTAAGTCATCAGGTGCCTTGGATTCTCTAGCATTCTGTCTCCCCGTCCTTATTACAAGAACTGAAGTTGCCTCCTCGGTCAATATGGAGATCTACTAGATCCAGTCATCTGTCCACAATCCAACAGGAAGTAGAAGTTAGAAGCAAAAGGCAAAAATGCGCCCACACCGACCATCTGCCTCACAGTTCTGGTTTCCAGAGTATCTGTCCAATAAGTTCTGTTTCCACCTCATTAGCTAGAATGGCCACAGGAAGTGGTAATGGGAGCCGAGAAATTTGTATCTGGGACAAATATATTGTTGCTCCAAAGAAAATAAGCTTTTGTAACCAAGGAAGAAAAAGAAAATGGACATTGGGTCAGTAACAAATAGGTCCTGTCCTGTCTGCTTTGTAGCGATTCCAGGAAGTTGTGCTAGGCCAGAATTCCCACATAATATGTTCACAAATTGGCACATACATTTAAGAAGGTCAGAGTAGGGAAGATCGGAGGAAAGTGGTGGGTGAGAAATAGTCACAGCAGAAGAGATGCCTCATCTTCGGTAAAAGCATAAATTATCCGGGGAATGGCCTTACTGTAAGGATTGGGAGGTTGCCATGTTCCCTAAAGAGTTTTAATGGTTCCAAGAAATGAACTGGAAAGGACAGGTGCTTTGTAGCACTAGCCCACCATGACTGGATTGTCTCTTTCTAATGCGACTGGGGACCCATTGGAACATTAGGCTGAAATGCAAAGCTGTTTTTGCATTCTCTCTCCCTGACATTTACAGTAAAAGGCTGAATTCTCTGCCTAGTATACTGTGAGGCACTATCAATAGTGGGGGTTGGAAAATGATGCAGAAACAAACGGCACATTATTTATGCCAATGGAAACAGTAAATCATCCTTCCTTTGCACTTAAATGGCACAGCAAGTGCAAATCAAAAGTTCTCACACCTCAGAAGGAGAATAATCCACGGGTTTCTCAGAGGAAGGAATTACCTACCTGCCTATACAGTGCAATAAATGTCCCTTTTAAAATGAAATAATTTCTGAGCTCCTCAGCACAAGACTTATGGTGAAAAAGACAGCACCAATATTAAAATTTAATATACCCAATATTGTCATGTAACAATAAATCAACTAGTAAAAAGCAGCAAGTATTTTTTTTTCTCTACTCCTAAAAGGAGTTACAGTGCTTTAATTTGAATGGATGTTGGGTTATGATTATGGGTTACGATGGTGAAAAGCATGAATTTGTGTCTCTGTAGCAATCAGACGGGGTTTCACGGAGCAGTTTATATAATATGCAGTGTCCTGCTCTGTCAATGTCAATGAGTATTTGCTTCTCTTATTAATTCAATAGACTATAAAGATGACAAGTTTAGAAGCTGGAATAGTGATAAAGTGAAAGCTTTGAATAGTTCAATCTT
This sequence comes from Proteles cristata cristata, assembly GCA_017311185.1. Taxonomy (NCBI): domain Eukaryota; kingdom Metazoa; phylum Chordata; class Mammalia; order Carnivora; family Hyaenidae; genus Proteles; species Proteles cristata. The sequence goes on from JAESUZ010001048.1 coordinate 111,099, forward strand.
TTCGGCTTCTTGGTGCTTTGCAAAGGTTGTCAAGTTCCACCCTTAGACTGGGGTGTGTGGAGAGTGCATTGCCTATGCATTAGGAATAAGAGAAAACTTTAAAGCCTGAAGAAAAAGCAGACTTCCCATCTGACCTGCTTACATATAAGACGGACCCTGTTCAGACCACTTCTATCCATAACCAGAGTCTGAAGTCAGACAAACCTGATTCAAATGATGGCTCTGCCACTTAGCAACCGGGTGTGATCTTGGACTGGCTACTAAGGTTTCTTGAGTCTCAGTTTCACCTATAAAATGTAGGTAAGAGGCGACCTAAGTCGCAAGGTTGGCGGATGGCGTACCTTATGTGAAAGGGTTGAACCTGGTATAGGTACTGGCTGAATGCTACCAGCTTCCGCCCAGTATTTTCTGAATTTTAAAATCAGGATGCCAGGGGCACCTGGGTGGCTCAGTCTGTTGGGTGTCCAACTTCAGCTCAGGTCATGATGTCACGGTTCGTGGGTTCGAGCCCCGTATCAGGCTCTGTGCTGAGAGCTCAGAGCCTGGAGCCTGTCTTTGGATTCTGTGTCTCCTTCTCTCCCTGATCCTCCCCTGCTCATGCTGTCTCTATCTCTCTCTTAAAAATAAATAAAACATCAAAAAAATTAAAATAAATAAATAAAATAAAATCAGGATTCCAGCTCTGCATGCATTCCTACCAAATAGGTCTCTGACCTGCTTTCTTCGCTCCTTATTCCTGGAAGATTAAATACAACTGTATATAAAGTGATTAATGGTGCAGAGCACCTGGTGAGGTCTCATAAATGTTAGCACTCATCATCATCATCATCATCATCATCATCATCATCGTTAGGAGAGGTGGCTAGGTTCTATCGGCGGCGCTGCCAGACATCCTACAAATGATGTGATTCTTCATTATGGCACGAATGGAGGAAGGAAGGGAAAGTTCCCAACAAAGTGTGACAAATTTATCTGCTAAAATAGGTTCAAAGATCCTTTTTCAACCCTCTTATTATTGTAATTAGTCACAAAAAGTCCCAGTGAAGACCCCTGGGAGCCCCGGCCTCCTGACCTCTGTGCTGTGCTGGGGTTTGATGTAAGAGTTCAAGGAAGCATCAGAACTGGCCACAAAAGCACACATGCACACTGGCCCTGATCCTGGGGCAGATGACAATGCTGCCACCTCGCCTGAAGGACAGGGCACATCAGAGCCTCTTCAACAGACCACGGCCAAAGGTGTTCCCCCTGGCGGCACCCGCCTCTCCTGGTGATGATTTACAGAGCAACCACACCTTCCATCAGAGGCAGAAGGGGCCAGCGGCCACGCTGCCAGCCCAGCTGATTTGTTAACTAAAGATCAATCACCAAGGCAGACAGAAACACAGTGGGTAGAACACACGTGGTAAATGTGAGCGCCTTCCCAGGGAGGGAAAGGCACGGAGGGGTGGGGAGAGAAAAATGATGGATAGGGCCAAACAGATAAAGTTTCTTTTGTGGCGATGTGACATCACCCTTAAATAGAAAATGTGATTTATTTTCCCCAAGGCTGAAGACAGGCAAGGCAATGCTTTGGGGACCTCTTTGCTGCCAAGATTGCATTCAGTGAAACATTTTTCCAAGCCCTTGGGTAGTGAAAAGAAAAGCAGCCGATGATCACCAGAGCAGCTACTATTCATTGAGCACCAAGCACTGAGCTGGATGTACATATTCCCTCGGTTTCTAACAATGATGCCAAAAGTTAACGATATCATCCCGATGTTATACCTGAAAATAAACTGGGGGCCAGAGAGTCCAGAATTTCATAGACATTTTGGGGTGCATTCATTATGTATGGACCAAGTGCTGAAGGTTCTATGTGCTATGGATATGGTGCTGAATATGAAAGACACAGTACCCCGCAAGGAACAGACGTTCTAGTAAGAAAAAATAAAACATAATCACTGAAACCAACAAACAGCATTATTTCAAGCACTAACAAGTGCTATGAAGGGAAGAAGTAGTTGGTTTGTTATAGGGCGACTTGTTGGAGAGGCTCTGGGGCAGAGGTGGAGACATTTCATTTTTTTTAATGTCTACTTTTGAGAGAGACAGAGCATGAGTGAAGGAGGGGAGGAGAGAGAGACACACACAGAATGCGAAGCAGGCTCCAGACTCTGAGCTGTCAGCACAGAGCCCAATGCGGGGTCCAAACCCACACTACAGGATCATGCCCTGAGCTAAAGTCAGATGCCTAACCAACTGAGCCACCCAGGAGCCCCGAAGTGGGGACATTTAGGTAGAGCCATCAATAATGATGGACCAGCCATAAAAATGTGCTGGAGAGAGCTTTTCAAGCAGAATGAAGAGAAAGGGCAAAGCATTCAAGATGAAGACAAAAGATGCAGAAAGAAAGCTAGCATGGCCAGGGGGCAGTGGACACAAGGAAGGATATGGGTGAGGCCACCTAATGTATCCAAAAGCCAGTATGGTCACCCGAAGCTATCTCAGAAGCTCATGTCAGTCTGCTTCTGCACACTGAGATTAACCACACAACAATACCCAGAGTATGGGCTTGGAGTCAGCCTGGTCAAGTATAAATCTTGACCTTACCAAGAACAACCTATTGGATCAGTTTGGAGAAGTCCTGACTTCTCTATGGCCTCAGTTTCTTTATCTGAAAAAGGAAATGATCACAGTATCCAGCCCTTCCCCAGTGAGTAATTGTGAGAACAAAAGACACACCATGTGGACAGCAGTACAACCATTGAGCAAGTAGTGTTATTTTTCCTACATACGTGGATTTTTCTAAAAGGAATGAATAGGACCATTCCCTGTTCTTGCCCCAAGAGATAGACAGGTTTTGGTTCTTGAAGACTAGGCTATCTTTAGAAAAAGGCAATAACTGTTCTCATTATGATCTGAAATAAGCAAACTTCCGATTTCCTTGTAGATATCTCCAAATAAGATTTTGTTATTCCAGGTCTGGTCTCACAAAGAACAGTATACTGGTCAGGGTTCTCTAGTGAAATAAAAAGTATATAAGTCCATATACTATATAGACTGAGCTCTAGATACCATCAATGGAGCTGTCCAGATTTAATGGCCTCCAAGTGACCAAGCAGTGACTATCTTCATCGAGGACCCCAGACTATTTCATGCACAGAGATCACTTGCCCCTTTCTCCTGCAATACCTTAGCTCTAGGGCCTGGTAAGACCTGAGAGAGAGAGAGAGAAAGAGAGAGACAGAGATACTAACAAGCTACTTTCCCTCAATGCAAAATACAGCAGCAGGACCAGAGCTGACTTCATTTAGATAAAATGTGTGGCAAGTCTTCTATCATATGTGTTTTGTAAAAGTCCATCAAATACATGAAGTGCCTCAGAACAGCACATGACCCCGGGGGAGAGCTTCACTAAATATTAGCTATGATGATTATTGTAAATAGTATGTGATCCAGGACTCTCCAAAAGGTAGCTGTTGGTATTCTATAAAAGCACAGGGGTGCCCAGGTGGCTCAGTCTGTTGAATGTCCGACTCCGACTCAGGTCATGATCTCACCTTCCATGGGTTCGAGCCCCGTGTCATGCTCTGTGCCAACATCTTGGAGCCTGGAGCCTACTTCAGATTCTGTGTCTCCCACTCTCTCTGCCCCTCCCCTACTAACATTCTGTCTCTCTTTGTCAAAAGAAATATTTAAAAAATTTGTTGTAAAAATACAACACATTTCCCAGATAGTTCATCTGAAGGAGGAGAATTTAACAAAAAGGATGCCGTGAGTCTCCCTGTGTTTGTATTTGCATTGTGACCAGTGACCAGACAGGCCCTCGGTGGGTAAGTGTCCAGGACAAATAATCCTCCTTGTATTATTGTTTTGCGAGTATAGTATTTTATCCGTTCTTTATCCCTCCTAAATGAGATAAATCTTCTTACAGCAATCCAACTTTTTCTCCTTTAAAATAAAGAACCAAGGCGGTCCAAAGGGAGCAAGGGCCCCTACAGGCAGGTGGGGTCTCTGGGGAGCAGGTGCAATCTGGACAGGGGCCAGAGAAGGCCGAGAGCACTGTTGTTAGACTGCTGATACCATCTCATATTTTTTCTGGTTCTTTTTCAATATCTCCACTCACCACAGGTAACCAGATCCTATTGTTATTAATTAGAGAAGGAATGCTTTGGAATGGATACATCACATTTATTAAAAGAAGAAAGAGCCCTTGATCAACACTTTGACAAATGTGCAGTCAGATGTGTGGTTAGAAGGAGAAAACTTTTTTTGCCCAAGAATGGCTGATCAGAAGCAGGCCCAATTAGGTAAAAGATGAAGATTTTACAGCAGCAACCTCACACCCAGGACAGCACCAGCGTGTTCCTCCTGACTTGCAAAGGGAACAATTCTTCCATGCATCACCCTCTGGCCCCACAAAAAAATTGTTTAAAAGTTCACACAGGGGGCACTTGGATGGCTTCAGCTCAGGTCATGATATCACGGTTCACAAGTTTGAGGCCTGCGTCAGGCTCTGCTGACAGCTAAGTGCCTGCAGCCTGCTTCAGTTTCTGTGTCTTCCTGTCTCTCTACCTCTCTCTCTTTCTCTCTCTCTCCCTCACTCTCAAAAATAAATAAACATTGGGACACCTGGGTGGCTCAGTTAAGTGTCTGACTTCGGCTCAGGTCATGATCTCACTGTTCATGGGTTTGAGCCCCGTGTCAAGCTCTGTGCTGACAGCTAGCTCAGAGCCTGGAGCCTATTTCAGATTCTGTATCTTCCTCTCCCTCTCTCTCTGACCCTCCCCTGCTCACACACTCTCTCTCTCTCTCTCTCTCTCTCTCTCTCTCTCTCAGAAATAAATAAAAAACATTAAAATTTTTTTAAAATAAATAAATAAATAAACATTGGGACACCTGGGTGGCTCAGTCAGTTAAGCGTCCGACTTTGGCTCAGGTCATGATTTCACAGTTCATGGGTTCGAGCCCCACATTGGGTTCTATGCTGATAGCTCAGAGCCTGGAACCTGTTTCAAATTCTGTGTCTTCCTCTCTCTCTGCCCTTCCCCCACTCATGCTCTGTCTCTCTCTGTCTCAAAATTTAAATAAAACCAAAATAAATTTTTAGAAAAATAAATATTTTTAAAAAATTTAAGTTCACACTGGTGGACAACTACTTTCTAAGGCTCTCCTTGCCTGGGTTTTCCAATTCTGTTACATTGCCTTTACTTACAGATTCTCTGCCAAGGTACTCTTCCAAAAGTAATCAGACTTGGGGCAATAAATAAAGGTTTATTAAGCAAACATGTTGTAAATCTTTGAAGAAAGCATTTCCTTAGGGTTTTTTTTTTTTCATTGTTTCCATTTATTTCTAATCAAAACTTACTCCTCATTCTCCTTTCATCCCCACCAGCACGATCTTCTCCTCAGACACAGCTGCCAGTCTAGTCCTGAGGTGAATCAGAAGCAGGGAAAATAATGCACTCTGCTTAGACCCTCAGCTCCCCCAGTCAAGTGAAGGAAACAATGCCCTTGAGAAAACTGGAGACTGGAAGTATGGTAGTGGAACATAGCGCCTTCTCCTCCTTACCCGGCCTGAAGCCAGCTGCACGGTCCCAGTTGGCTTGAGGGAAGCAGAGAAGAGGCTGTTCATTTGGCATTTTTTACTTGGACCCAAGGAAGAGCAAGAGAGAAAGTAAGTTTGAAGCCATTTTTGTCGCTCTGTGCCATCAAACCTCCATTCCATACACCATTGTCCACTCTGTACCAGCCACACGCGGTAGTGAGGTGACAAAGACCAGCCAGTGTCCCAAGGGAGTTCCCAACCTAATGTGCGAAGCAGCTGCGAAACACACGATACCGTGGACATTGCCTAAAACAGTTACATGGTGTGGATAAAATTCTGGGGAGTGCAGAGGACATTTCTCTGGACACTGCTCGGCTCTGAGGACCTAGAAGGGTAAAAAGCAGAGTCCCCGGTCACAGAGAGTCACAGCAGTTGGTTTTTAAAAAACTGAAGACGGGGTAGAACAAACTTTAGCAAAGGAGAGTGAGTATAGAAGAGAAATGAGGCCCTGAAAAGACGGTGCAGAAAGAACATATGCTTAGAAAGTGGAGTCACATCAGAATGGCCCCTGACTGAATAAGCATCTGGGAAAGGCCATATAAGGAGAATAAAGAGCCCTCCTGTCAAAAAAAGGAAAAGCTTTTTTGTAACTCAGGGTAAAAGTTCAGGAGACCTGGCATTTTTGATCCCATGGTTTTGAAGACAAGCCCTCCATTCAAGGGAAGAGGCGGGCTGGGCCTCCTTAGTGCCTGGCTCCCAAGGAGGCCTCACAGGCCCTGCGGAAGACGCGGAGGCACACCGCTGTCCCTGAGGAGGTCCCTGTGTTAATAAAGGCACCACACAGACCAGCACCCTGTCTCGAGAAATGACTGGAGGACAGACAGGCACTCTGGCTGAGAGGCCTTGAGGCAGTAACCATGTAAGACACCTTTTAAGACTTCTTGTGGGTCTGTCTTCCTTGCCAGACATGGGCTTCTCAAGAACAGAGAACACATCTTTTTTAGTCTCTGAATTTTCAGCCCCTACCCCTGTGGGCACGTGAGAATATTCAATGTTCAATATATGAATTTCCTCAGGATTTTCATGTAATGTGCACATTCAATCTTCACAAGATGGGTTTTAGAAATTCCACTGTGGCTTGGAGAGATGAAATGCCTTTTCTCAGAGGACACGGCTAGGACATAACAAAGCCCTGTGTGACCCAACTTCCCAGAAACCTCACCATTCCCCTGCCTCCCCTGCCACAATCACCCCGTGAAGATCCGACCACCGACGGCACAAGACAGGCCCTCAGCATGCTGTCCTTGACCTGCCTCATTCCCGCACACTCACCAAGCAAGAGTTCAAGAAGCTTCTGCGTATGAGAGACTGAACTAGACGCTGCACATACCGCTGTGAATCAAAGTCCCTGTTTGCATGGAACTTGCATTCCAGAAAGGAGGCAGAGAGCGAGCAAGAAAGGACATGTGTGAACCTCAGAAGGTGACATGAGCTACAAAGAAAACCACTCTCAGTTGTGACAGAGTGTCCCAGAGGAAGACAGCGTGACTGGAAATGAGCTGAGTACTCAGAAGAAACAGGGAAGGGGCGTCAGGGAAGGGCCGTGGGCAGACTGAGCCCTGAAACAGGGCCTCTGGGAGATGAGCTCCCACACTTTCAACCCCTACAGAGAAGAAGGGTGGTCCTGTGCTGCCAGTCACCTCCCCCCTCGCACAGGGACAGGAGAGCAGTAGTTATGAGGCTACTGCAACAGTCCAGATAGCAGATGCCAGTGGCTTGGATGAGGAGGGTAGTGGAGGGAATAGATAGGGTAAGAAGGATCTGGAACACATTTTGGTAGTAGCATCAAGGGGGGTTGCTAATGGGGTATATTTGCTTATTATTGTCACTCCCTAGAATGCCCACTCCCCAGTAACCTTCTCCTCCACTGGTCCTCAGGTATCACTGGGTTTTTTTTTTTTTTAACAACTTTACTGAGATTGAATTCACACACCATACGATTCACCCATTTGCGTATATAATCTAAGAGCTTTTCGTATATTCCCCAAGTGGTGCATCCATCACAGAATCAGTTTCAAAGCACCAACTAAAAAAGAGATCCTGTGGCCCTTAGCCACAACCCCTCAATGCTCCCAGTTCCCCCAAATCTAGGCAAACATTAATCTACTCCCTGTCTCTACAGATTTGCCTATGCTAGATATCTCACATAAAGGAAATCCTACAATATCGGATCCTTTGTAACTGGATTTTTTTCATTCTGCATAATGTTTTCAAGCTTCATGCACCTTGTAGTATTCATCGATACTTTTCCCCTCTTTAACGTCAAATAAAATTCTAGTATATGGATACCATGTTTTATTTATCCATTCATCACTGGAGGGACACTTGAGCTGTTTTCATTTTGCAGCTATTATGAGGAATGCTGTTCTGAACATTCATGTACAAGTTCTTTTGTGAGCCTGTATTTTCATTTCTCTTGGGTGTAGACCGGGGAGTCGAATTGCTGGATCGTGTGGTAACTCCATGGTTCACCTTTGGAGGAAATGCCAGACTGTCCTTCAAAGCGGCTGCACCATTTTACATTCCCACCAGCAATGTGAGAGTCTTCTCGGGTGTCACTTTGAAGCATTTCCCCCCCTCCTTTTCCTGGCATGTTACGCAGGCAGAGTTAGATACTTCTTCCATTCCCACCAATACCCTGTGCAAATCCCTGTGGCGCTTTTTCGCCTGCTGGCTATATTCACTAATTTTCTTAGCTCTCTGTGGCCGTTTTTAACAGAAACTGTCTCTTTCACCTCTTCATTCCTGACGTCTAATTCCTGGCACATGGCTGGTTTCCAGCCTCCTCCACGACCAGGTCAAAGAGGCAGTCCGGATTCATTGGAACACTCCCAGATAATTTGGGGCCAGTCAACAACAGGTCTGAGGTCTTCAGGGATGCTGAAAAAAGATCAAAACAAAGTCTGAAAGCAAGCTGCTACAGAGTTGAGGCTACAGGGAAAAGATTATCTGCTTCTATAGCTGCCTTCCAACAGATGTTACAAATGAGTAATTTATAAATGTGCAATTTACAGGATATCTACAAGAGCACCCAGAATGCTGAATCAGTGAGAACAGGGTAATGAGATTTTTATGGGACATTGTGTGCAGGTTTGTTTGGAATCTGTAGTATTGGTTTCTCAGCAATCACTAATGGCTTCTCTGACCACTCCCAATCTCTGGGGCAGAAAAATATGAATTCAGACAGGATCTCAATAATACCATTTAAGTAATTATTTCATATCTGACAAGGCCTACTCTTTGGACATGATCATGTGACCTTCCCCCCCCAGCAATCCCAATAAACCCAGATGGGCAAACAATCCCTGAAGTAGCTATTGGTGTTTCGGAAAATCTATTTAGCTTCCAGGGCTTGGCTCTTTATCCATTTCCACCTCTCTTCATTTATGAGGCCACATTTGCATGAAAACAAGATCCTTGTTTTATCCAAAACATATTCCTAGGCTTAGGGGTTCCTAAGACTCTTCTTATTATAGAGACAATCTTGGAGCTGATATGAAGCTCGGAACAGAATAACTCATCAGCAATAAATAGATCAGTAAATAAGCTCAGGTGCTGGGGCCAGTTCCGCTGCTAATTCACAGTGGAAATCTCATCACTAACATTTTTTTCATATATGTCAAAAGGAGTGAACAAATATAGCAGTTCCCAGCATAGGGATGGTAGAACTCCTCAAAACAGGCTTTTTGATATTTAAAACTTTATAGAAAGCACAAACATTCCCTACAAAGGCCACCTAAATATGTAAAACAACATTTCCAATTGACCTCTAATAGTCTACACTTATTTCACCTAAATCTAATTTTTTTTTCCACCAAATCCACTATGTCTCAGTCCATCCACCCGCACTTAATGAAATGATCATTCATGTCACTGTTCAAGCCAAAAATCCAACAATCATCTTGGATTTCTCTCTGGCCCATATTCCCCACACCTGATTTGTCAGGAAGTCCTATGAGCTTTCCTTTCAAAATACACCCAGCCATTTCTCTCCATTTCCATGGTCTCTGCACCAGCCTAAGCCACTGTCCCGTCTCCACTGGCCCAGCTGTTAACTTTCAGATAGTCTCCCTGCCCTACGGGGATACATTACACCATGACAATCCATTCTCCTCACTCCAGCCTGTGGCTACACTGCCTCAAACCCAGTCATTCCTTCTGCCTTGGGCTTGAAACCCTCCTCTCTGCAGTGACCTACAACCTCACCCTCCGAATCCCACCTCCCCCCCCGCCCCCCCACCCCACCCCGCCTGTCTCCCATCATTGTTTTCCATTCTCCCTGGCCTTCTTTCTACTGCTAAAAAATCCCAAGCTCTTTCCCTCCTCCAGGCGGTATCAGCTAGACCGCCTTCCTGAATCTCTGCTGCAGATCATTCAGGACTGACCTCCTCGTTTGGTTCTCAGCTTATGATGCCACTTTCTCTCGGGGTCTTCTGCTCCATCTAGCTCATATCGTTCTTTGGATCAAAAACTGGTAAAGCCACACTATCTAATGTCATTGCCATCACCTTCTCATAGCCTTTACCTCCATTTCATGTTTTATTCTCTAAAATTAAATTCTATATTCTTTGTTAAATGTTTTTTTTTAATTTTTTACTTACTTTTATTTTGTACTAGAACAGTGCTTGGTCAAAAGTGCTTTCAACTTGTGTGTTAACATTGATTATCTTGGGCTGATCCAAACTCTGATTGGCAGTAACATATGACTTTGATCCTTAAAAAGGAGAAAAAATACTTGATAATAATAATACAGTGATGATAGCTAGGATTTATTGATCCTTTACTGAGGGCCAGGTATTGCAATAAGTATTTTATGGGCAAATCTCATTTAACGCTCACAACAAACCTGTTACATAAATACTTTATTATGTACTACTATGCTCACTTTATAGGTGAAACAATTTGAACACACAGAGACCCAACCAAGTGTTTGTGGACATCAGGAAGAACCCAAAGGCCCTGCTTCTCATCATTACAGTATTCTGCATCTCTGCAGAATGGTTACAATGTAATCAACTTTTTCTCTTAGAATTTAAGTTTCTAGATAATAAAAATGTCATTATCTGGGAAAAAAAGTTCAGAAGTATTTGAGGACTATTGACAAGTGCCATCAGAACGCCGCCAGTCCCACACTGGGGCTCCTTATCCAACATGGCACATAACTGATCTGTTAGCACCCCAAGTTTCAGAGACCACTCAACTAACTTGACAGCCACCATGTTGCTAATTTGTTCCTTTCCAATGAGACAACAGCTGTCAAGTGGATATGACAGGGATGTTTGGGGATCAAGCCATTCTCTCTCTGCAGACAAATCCACACAGGGAGTAAGACCATGAGTAGATGTTGACTTGGCAAAGACCAAATATGGTGAATGATGAGCATAAAGATGCCAATGGCTGATGCTCCTGATGCCACAGGGACATGGGTTGGAGGTGGACTGTCTCCCTGCACAACAGACCTGGACAGGCACTGCCTCTCTTCAACTCCTTTCTTTCTTTCTTTTTTTAAAATGTTTTCCTTTATTTATGAGAGAGAGAGAGAGAGAGCACGAGCAGGGGAGGGTCAGAGAGAGAGGGAGACACAGAATCTGAAACAGGCTCCAGGCTAGCTGTCAGCACAGAGCCCAGCACTGGGCCCAAACCCACAAACTGTGAGATCATGACCTGAGCGGAAGCTGGACGCTTAACTGACTGAGCCACCCAGGTGCCCCATCTTCAACTCCTTTCTGCAAAGCCTTTTCTTCCTTTGCCTGCATCAGTGCCTCGAGTCCATTCATCATTGTTTTAACCTAGAAAACATTTTATTTCTAAGATGACTTTGCACTTTTTCACACTGATCTAAGTCAGTTTCAAAGCTTAACCCAGAAAATGATCTTCCCTATTTCGAATTCTTGAGAGCCACCTTGTGGACCCTGTATTCTATCTGCAAAACAGTACTGGTTGATCTAAAATGGGACGGGAGGGAGGGGCAGTGAAAGCTCTCAGCTGGTGATCAGAGCACCTTCTCACACTCAATTCCAAGCCTTAGATGAGAAAGGGGAAATCTTTCCCATTTTCCCCCTTTTCTCTTCAGAGGTTTAAATCTGACACCAGCAATAAGGCATCCTCTACTTATGATTCTGTCTTAATTCATCATTTACAACAGCTGATCTTACAACCTTCCCTGCTTGTATCATAACAAAGAGAAAAATTGATAGGCAGTTAGGGCAAAGGTTTTGCCAACTCCTATTGCTTTTACACCAGGATTGCCTGGGAGCATGCTTTTTGTCTTCGCTTCTCTCCCTAAGCCATCCCAGGAATTACAAGCCCTAGGGAACCTGGAAGAAACATTTCAAGCAAGGTTCTGATGTTCAGGAAGTCCCAGAGCCACATCTTTGGGATAGCCTTGGGGTAAGTGTTCTCTATGCCATTGTGATCAGGGAACATTTTCTTGGTAGTGGCAATACGTGGAGAAACAAAATCTTGGAAGGGAGGTTACCCTCTGAGAATTCAACTAGTAAAATACACGGTGTGATTGTGATTAGCCATCTGTGAGCATAAAGCAAAAGACAGCCTGTAAATGTGTCACTGAAGAATTTGCAGACACCCAAACCTCCAATAAAGATGATGGGAATAATCTCAGGGAGATGAGTCTGGAACTTGACAGCAATTTAGAAAGCAGAAAACTAATCAATTGTGATGTATTTTGGCTAATAAAAGCTTGGGGAGGGGGTGAAACTGCCACTCCCAAGAGCATTTGACACATATTTCCCAGGAGCACTGCCATCCTGAGCCAAGGGAGAGTGAGCCCCAGGAAAAACACCCTGCATCTTCCTAAAGTATCAATTTCACCTGGAGATCTTGAGGAAATTATTTTTTTAAAAAATGAGTTTTATAGAGTAGATAAGTGGAGGGAACATTTTATGAACCTGAAGTTGATGACGGACAAGAGAAGATGCTTCTGCTTTTCCCCAAGTCTTGACCGTACTCAGGTAGGAAAGCCCTTCTTAAAATGTCCACCCGCTTGTTATCTTTAACGTTTAAGACTGCCACAGAGTCACTCCTCTCATTCAGTCTTAAACACTGAGCAGAATAGGAAGACCCAGAGCACAGGCTCTCAGCTGGCCCAAGTCACAAGCCAAGTCCTTGCCTAAAATTTCAGTGTGGTGTGTCAGTCAGGGTCCAGTCAGGAGAAGTAACCATACCACTAATTTGAACAGTGAGAATTTCATATAAACAGACCTGTTCACTAGTAACAGGGGATTGACGCCTATGGGGTAAGGAGCACAGGAAAGCAGGCTGGGACCTGTGGGCCCATCTGGCTGTGCCCACTGATTTGTGTACTATCTGGGCCTGTTTTCTCACCACAACATTGCATTGAGGAATGCAGACTCCATGGCCCATGAAGCCTAAAATATTTACTTGCTGGCCTTTTCCAGAAAAGTTTTGCAAACCCTCACTCTAAAAAATACAAGACTGGTGGATAAAGGAGAGAGTCACTACTAGGGCTGAGACAGAGCACCCCAAAAAAGAAAAATCTGAGAAACAACCATTCCACTACACCAGACTGGGATTCAGATCCCGTCTGAGGAGTGGTGACTAAGACCCACTGGATACCAAGAAATTCACTAAAGTGCTGTAGGTCCGTGTTGGGCTATGATGGGACTTCCTGGGAATCCCCCATGAGGGGACCCCCAGGACTCACTAGGGATTCACAGATGGGTATCTGTGAAACTCACTGGAGTGTCTGAGTCATGGCTGCTCCGCGTGCCTTTGGAGCCTCATGCCACAGGAGCCAGAGATGAATGTACAGGGGGAACCAGGAAGAGGAACTCCTTCCCCGTGCAGTGTCCCTTCAAAGGCCCCTATTGATGAAGCCTAGTGTCAAGCCATCTGGTAAACCAGCAATGCATATGGGACATAGCTCCAGTATCAGAAAGAGGGCAAAGAAGCATGATTTTGGAGCTGGGAACCAACAAACCGGGTGCCAGTATGTATGTAATATGTTAAAAGAACTATAATTTCATAACATGTTGATTATTTCTGGCTTAAAAGGTTCTAAAATTTTAGAAATGCACCTTAGGTTAAAATGCAAGTATAACTCTTCCCTCTCCTGAAACCCACTAAAGTGGCAGCCAAAGATTTTATTTTTAAGTATACAACTCTAATGAATAAAGACAGTAGGAGGCACACTTAAAGACATTGTTCATAATTCAACAAATTTTAGGAAGACAGAAAGCAAATGGAGAGGCACAGGAAATGACATACAGTGGTGGCAGCTCTAACCACAGATGCCTGCAGAGAGGATGTGAGCCAGTTCACCCCACAGGACCCTGAAAAGAGCAGAATTTGAAGGAAACAGGCCTCATAAGGGTTAGGGATGACGAACAAGGCTGAAAACATTGGTACATTCGTTTGTTTGGGCCACCATAACAAAGTACCACAGACAAGGCGCTTAAACAACAGAAATATATTTTCTCACAGTTCTGGAGCTTAGAAGTCCCAGCTCAGGTGTCAGCAGAATCCGTTTCTTCTGAGATCACCTTCCTTGGCTTGTGAATGGCTGTCTTCTGCCTGCATCTTCACATAGTTTTCCTTCTGAAATTGCCTGTGTCCAAATTTCCTCTTCTTATAAGGATACTAGTCATATTGGATTAGGGCCACTCTGATGACTTCATTTTAATTGAATTACCTCTTTATAACTGTCTTCAAATAAAATCACATTCTGAGGTGCTTCAATATATAAGTTTGGGGGACACACAGTTCAGCCCATAAAGTCAAAAGTCTCTTTGTGGGAAGGATTGGCTCCTTGTCTCCTCCCTCACTTCATGAAGCTCCCCATCACACACACACACACACACACACACACACACACACACACACACACAGGACCCATGGTTCCTTCTCAGGAAAAGGCAAATGGAGGAAGCTCAGGACACTAGTCAAAATCCAGGAAAGAGAGAGGTCAAGAGTTGAAAATAGAAGTTTAAGTGAAATTTCTACTTCTAGAAAGAGACCTTATAGATAGAGGATTTGAAAAGTCTTCTTTTGGAAAACTCAAGGTCCCCAAATAAAAAGCTACCAGATATTGATATCAGCTCGGCAGGTAGTATCCGTCCAATCCCAGTAGCTTGAAAATTGCTTATGAATATGTCCAGTTTCCACTTTCAGCACTTAATCATCTTTTAGTCATCACTATTAAATGTGAACAATCAGACATTTGGAAAAAGGCATCCAGCATGAAAAGAATCCAAAACACAGCAAAAACTTTCAACATTTGGAAAGAACCCAAAATACCACAACTGAAAAAAAAGGAGGAGGAGGAGGAAGAAAAGAAAACTATGAGCTTAATGAACAAGGCAGAAGGAATGAAAATGGAAAGATAAGAAAAGACAGGGTAAATATAAGAAGATGGGATGCTATATTGGCAAGTGCTGGGGAACAAACTGGAACATTATTGGTCAAAATAAAAAATGTAACACTGGGGTGCCTGGGTGGCTCAGTCACTTAAGCATCCACCACTTGATTTCAGCTCAGATCCTGATCTCAGGGTCATGAGATCAAGCCCCACATTGGGCTCCATGCTGAGCATGGAGACTGCTTGGGATTCTCTCTCTCCCTCTTTCTCTGCCCCTCTCCCCCTCTTAAAAAAAGTAACACCATGTTTGGTAGATAAAAATTAATTTTGGTTAGTAGAGCAAATAAAACCAAAAGAAAGAACTATGATGACAAAAGATAAGAAACTGAGAGTATTGACCCAGGAAATTCAACAACAGATTAATAAAATAGATGGAGAAATGAGAGAAAACTCTTTTCAAATTCATACCAGAGACATTTTCCAGAGACAAAGGATATGAGAATCTCCAGACTGAAAAAACAGCCCACCGTGTCCAGCACAGCAAATGATAAAAAGCAAACACATAGGCTCCTCATTAAGAAATATCAGAGCATCAGAAAGCAAAAGAAACAAATCCTGTAAATTTCCTTGAGGGTGGGAGGAAAGGTCATTGACAAAGTGCATGGAACGAAGATCATCAGACTTCTTAACAACAAATCTGGGGGTTAGAAAACAATGGAAAAAATAATTTCAAAATTGTGAGCCAAAATGATTTGCAACCTACTATTATATACCCAGTCAAGTGATCAACTAAGTGTGAAAGTAGATTAGAAACAAAAAAGCAAGATTTTAAACACATAATTATCACTAGGAACAAGTTCCCTGGAGTATAGCAGACTGTGCTCCCACAAAGTGAGGGAGTAAACGCAGAATGAGTTAGAAACAGTGGATGCAACACAAAGACGCACAACACGAAATCTGCGAAGAAAACATATAGCTGGTCTGAGAAGCAACTGTCCAAATGGAAATGCAAGAGAGGAAGCATTTAGAAAGAGGAATGCAGGGGAAAAAAATTCATTGATAGATTATTTTATTTATTTGACCATTTGGAAAATACTATTAGTGGATGTATCAGAAAATATAATGCAGCATGAAAAATATTAAATAGAAGCACACGCACACACAAATAAGCAAATGAAACATGAGGAAATATTAACTCTAGGAAAAAACAGAATATATACAAGAAAGAAGATAGAACTATGACATAGCTCTTGGTTATTAATATTTTTCATAGTCATAATAAGGTCAGTCCTGACTGCTGATCTGATCGAACATTATTTATATCATTCAGAGTATAGGAAAAGAAGGTGGGCAGGATGGGCGGTGTGGGAGAGTGAGAGTTAAATCTTCACCTTTTATAACAGAAGATCCACACCTAACACCTAAAATTAATAAATTAGTAAATGACAAAGCAAGTGTTTTGTTTAGAAATAGGAAGGTGAGTAGTAAAACCTTGGTTTGCAAGCATAATTCATTCTGGAAACATGCTTCCATTCTGGAAACATCCACAGCACTTGTATTTCAAAGCGAAGTTCCTGTTAGAAATAATGGAAACTCGGGTGAATTCGTTCCATAACCTAAAAATATTCACGTAAAAATGATTAAAATACTGTAATATAATACAAAATAATAAAGAAAACACAAAATATAAAGAAAAATAAACAAATTAACCTGCACTTACCTTTGAAAACCTTCATGGCTGGTGTAAGGGAGATGAGAGAGGAAGGTTATTGTGGAGGATAACTTTCACTATCACTAACAGAATCACTGCTATCTATTGGCTCAATGGAATCTTTTTCTTCTCGTGCAACTTTAACAAGAAACGTATCCAATGACACTTGCTTTTGCTTCCTTTTGACGGTTTCACAGAAAGGTGACATTGCATTGATGATCACCCACAATCCAACAGTCAGGAAGAGAGAGAGAAGAACCATTGGCTCAGTTGTGATTATGTAATGTTTGGTGTCATGTACTACTCGTATTGCTCATTTATCAAGTTAAAATGCATTAGAAATGTTTGCTTGTCTCGCAGAACACCCACAGAACAAGTTACTCACAATCAAAGGTTTTACTGTATATGGCAGCAAGAGCTGGAAGAATTGAAAGCACTTGCCTGCAAGGAGTTGGGCAATTAGTTGAGACAATTAGTTGAGAACTTATGTTTTGCATTAGGAGCCATTGAATATTTGAGTTTCAAACTAGTGCATGCATTACTTTATTAAAAACTGAATTTAAGAAGCAAAGAATTGGGCTAGAAGGTTGGAGTGGGAGATGACATATAGCTGACGCACCTTTGGAACCTTAAAAATACTGGAGTGGGTAGTGGACTTCCTGTGGAAAGGGGGATCACACTATTTAACTGTATGTGAAAGAAAAATATGAGGCCAGCAGACTGAAGGACTTAAGAATAGTCAGGTTAAAAGCAGAACCCAGAATTCACGAACTTTAATAAATCCTGGGGCCCTTTATGGGTTAATCTCTGCAGACTAATAACCAAAAGTAATTCAAAAGTAATTCCATTCAAAAAAGCATGAAAGGAAATTCAATTCAATAATCCACCACAACCATTCTGAAAACTCTCCCTCCTGTCTTCACTTCTCTTGCTCTTCTTCACTATGGTTTTGGATATTGCGAATCAAACCCTCTCTCTGCAACACTACGCACTCTTGATCCTGAAGATGGATTTGGCTTCTCTCCTTTTTCTGTCTGCGGTCCGTCCCTCTTCACCTATTCTTTCAATTTTAAATTCGCTAAGCAGGCTGACAAGACCTTTTCTGTATCTAGCAGAATTGGGAGAGAAAACAAAACATAACAAAGTATCAAATCTTGTCCTTATTCCCACACATAGAATTTTCTGGGTTAAAATCAAAGGTGTGGAGAGAAATTTCTCACCACATTGCCCTTTCTTTAGGGTATTCCTCCAAAGGACTGTCTCAGTAAGTCTTCACTTTTGGGGTGAGTTTGTGACATGTTGAGCAGAGAAAATGGAAATCCAAACATTGTGTCCGTGAGCGAGTTACCTAGACCTCTGGGCTCAAATAGTCTCTACAATATAAATTCCTTGAGAGCAAGGATTTCAGATTGCTTTGTTCCCTGCTGTATTCCCAGGGTCTTAAACAGAGCTTGCCCTGAACTAGGTGCTCAGTAAGTTGCTGAGAACTTGAACATCCGGCACCTAGCATCCTGGTGATGTCAACACTAGTCCTTCTAGGTCTCACCAAGCAAGTACCTTCTCCCTGCAATGATCTGGCCTCAATGCAATTGCTTAGAAGGTGGCATTTCTATTGTAACTGGAGTGCCAGGCTCTTCCTCAGCCCCGTAAGCTGGTTGATATACAGCCATTCCCCAGCACATTCTTAATACACGAAGAGAATCTGGTTTCTGAGCATGCACTCCCAGCCACGTGATCTCAAATGAGGGTGAATTCACCTAGGAAATGCCATTCAAGAGGATCCTTGCAATGGGCCAGCCTCCCCTGGTGATACTCCCCAGCTAAATATACAGCCTAATATTACAGAACTGGGACCCTGGGCTGGTAACCATGAGACCCAGAACCAAAAACCAGATACAGAGCCCCTCACTCTGGAGAGCATGGGATTTAACAAGTAGAGCTGGTGGAGCTGTAGGGGAATTACTCTGAGAGCACACAGCAGAAGAACAGAATCACAGAGCTGCTGAGCAATTGGCCTGTGGGAGGAACCAGGAGCTGCCATGTCACCAGGGGCAAGTCAGCCAACATGGGTAACTCTGGTCAGACTCAACTAGATATGACCTTTAAGGACATATAAAAATGACAGAGGGAATTTTTAAATGCATCTCTGTACCGATGCAGACGACACACAGCCTAATATGCATCTGGACACAACCTCTTTGACACGGCGGCGTACCCCAACTTTATTTACCTTGGGATGACGCTACTTTGCTTCCCAAGGGTAGAGAGCACACACCACGTCCCCCAGAGAGGAAAAGGAGAGGGAAAGAATTTCCCATTATAACCTGGTCTCCTTTGTTATTTTAGGGCCTACTGTCATCGAAGCCATTTCAAAAATCTGAAAAGTCTTATTTTCAAATTCATAATGTTGACCAAAGAGATTTGCCTTTATTATGCTCATAAATCATTCATACCTCCTTAATAACAAAGAAATTATTTTTAATTTTTAGAATACTTTTTTCTCTTTCTTCCCAACACAAGAGGAAATGAGAATAATATTTTATGTTAATAGGAACAAAATGTTCAAAATGTATGCACTGTATAGAAATCTTATAAAATGTTTCATTGGAAACATTTTTTAACCAACAAAGGAAATGAAACACAAAAAGCCACATTAAAAGCACATTGATGATTTTTACTTTAACAAGGAAGCTGAGTGAAGTGGATTATGGGAAGATAGATAGGAGCCCTGAGAGAAAATTATATTCCTCAGGGATCGTGGGGTTAGGGGCTGTCCCAGATCCCAACGGGAAGCACAGGCCAGCTCTCAGGGGCAGGCTCTGCTGGTCAGCCCCTTCCAGAGGTCAGAAAAAGCTTCCCTGAGTAAGGTCAAAGCTCAGCCTCCAGGGACTGATGCAGGTCCTGCGATACGATACCATCTCTCTGCCAGAAAGATGTCATGACTCCCTGGACCAGACATCTGCTCCAATCAGAACCCAAGAACTCACTTGGATCCACAGAAGGGTTAATAATGAGGGCTAGGGAGAAGTTAATAGCAAAGAATAAAGAGCTCTGGCAACCCATCAGAACCCACAGCATCAAGGACTGTATGGGTGAGAAACAAGATTTGGAGGGTAGAAAGTCATTTCTTTGGCACTGACCAAACAGCACATGGTTTTGGCAAGCACACGAGAGAATGCAAAGGTGCATATGCTGCAGCGAGTCTGTCTATATGCAGGGGCTCAGTGGTCTGAGGCAACCAGGCTCCCCGGCTTCCAGAGAGATTTATGACCCACATTTTTGGATTACAGCACCTTTCTGTGGGAACAGCCATGCTAAATCCTAGAGGCAAAGCTGAGGGGTGCCCTGGAGCAAAGGGGGCAGGATCTTACCACACGAGGCAGGGCAAACTAAACAGGCAGCTGCCCTTGGTAGTGAACAAGAAACAGAGGCGAGCCCTCTCCTGCCCATTCGCCCCAATGAAATACCACTCACGAGTTACTAACACTAAAATATGCAAAATGCTTTGAATTAGTCTCATCCTTGTTAAAATGATTTCTAAGATTATTTACAGCTTATGCACGAAACAAGTAATTTTTTTAAAAGCAGATTCTGATTAGTGAGAAGGCGGAAAGAAGGGAGAGGAAAATACATATTTGAGGACCCACCATCTACCAGTTACTTTCCTGGTGCTTTTCACCTTTACCTCATGGATGTCTCACAATAGCTGCTTGGCACAGGTATTAGGTTATTTTCTTGTTGTTTGCCAGCTTCATTGGCTTTCTATGTGGTACTCTTCTGCTCTGTGGAATGCATCCCCAGCCTCCCGTTTCTGACAAGGACTGGCCCATGGGAGACACAAGACAGGAAGGGAGAGAGAACGAGGTATTTCTTCCCCTTTCCCTCCGTATTTTCAAGCTACATTTCTGCCTGTAGCTGTTTTCCATTACCAGCTCTTCAATATGTGACTCTTAGGCTATTGCTTGCATTACTCTGATAAAAATTAATTTTTAGAGGGGCATTTAGATGGCTCAGTCAGTTAAGCTTCCGACTTTAGCTCAGGTCATGATCTCACGGTTCATAGGTTTAAGCCCCATGTCAGGCTCTATGCTGACAGCTCAGAGCCTGAAGCTTCGGATTCTGTGGCTCCCTTGCTCTCTGTTCCTCCCCTGCTTGCATTCTGTCCCTCTCTGTCTCTCAAAAATAAATACACATTTTTTTATTAAAAGAAACTTTTTTAATTTATTTTCAGAAGTGAAGAATTAGGCTGTAGGGAGGAGGCTGGAGAGAGAGGTGACAGATAGCTACCATGGGAGCTGAAGCACTCTCCGTGGAACCTTGGAAATCAGAGGGCTTGTGGGGGACTGCCCTACATCACACACATAACCACAGGTAACCCAGGCTGGTGGCAAATGTCTTCCAACTTTCTACAGATTAGAGTAGTTTCCCTGTCTCCTTGGTTGGAGCAGTTTTGATCTCTCCTCTTCATTCAGAAGTGATACACCTGATCGGCGCCCAAAAAGCCCCTTCACTGCTTCCAGAAAAAGTGAATAGCCGTGTGATAAATAGGAAGTCTGTGTCCAGCCCTGATATCTAGGCTCCATTCGGATGCCATCTTCACCATGACTCATGTTAGACTACAAGTGGTCTGATGAAATAGAAATAATGA
The DNA here is from genome assembly GCA_017311185.1 of Proteles cristata cristata. Taxonomy (NCBI): domain Eukaryota; kingdom Metazoa; phylum Chordata; class Mammalia; order Carnivora; family Hyaenidae; genus Proteles; species Proteles cristata. Next base: position 132,382 of record JAESUZ010001048.1, read on the forward strand.
TCTGTGCCTACTTGTCTCTTTGTTCCTATTACAATAGGGAAAAAAGGGGGAAAAAAAAACCCATAGCCAAGTCGTTGCTTGGTTCACTAATACAATTAAATTTAAAAGAACACTAACCACAGATTTTTACTGCCCATGTGGAAACAGTACAGTCTACATGCCACATAAGTAATGAGACGAACATCTACTGTCTTCATACCCCCTGACTTTATTACCTAAAGTGTGTTACAGTGAGAGAGGACAGTTCACATAAACTATAAATTTCCATTTATTCCACTCCTTTTGTTTTGAATTTGAGAAGCCTGACGCTCTTTGGCATCCATAAATAAAGACCTTTTTTAGCCACCGAGCTCCTCCGACATTAACAGAGCAGCTGTTAATCTGAAAAAAATTGGCCCCTTTGAGGAAGCCATCAGAATTTTACCGTGCAAAAATCAATACCTGTGAACGGGAGGTCTGGCGTGCAGTGAACCAGCAAGGAGACATTTCACGGGAGTAACAGTCCTTCCCCAGCTGGGACTGGCCCATGCCCTGACCTTCTGGTAGGCAAGATAAACCCGGCTAGAAAGTAAAATTCTATCATCAGGAAAAGAAACAGCGACATATTCACAACTTTGCTTAAAGAGTGGAACTTCAGTCAAGAAGGATTGCGTATCTCGTCATTCTATCTACAGGAAGCTTAAGAATAAAGCCTATATATGTTGTGCTGTGTAAATAAAAGAAATTTGATGTATATTTTTTCCTAATAAAGCAGCTTTTTTAAAGGTGAAGCGTATAACGCCATCAAATGAGCTAGAGTAAGTATAATTACATTGAGCTAGAAATCTCTAAGAAAGCATTTAACTGAAGCTCAGAAATAATTAAGGTCCCTAATGATAACCCAGTGACCCAGAGGCACCACACAATCTGAAAGAGTTTTCTAACTCAACTTCTCTCCTGTAGTTTTCCTGTGGAGTTTGTTATAGCATGCCAGTTCTTGATAGAGTCATAATTCTCCAACAGTAGGCATAATCCCACTTCTATAGCAAACAGAGAATGTTAATAATCTGTGCAATTAATCCTTTGGGTTTTTTTCTTTCTTTATTTCAAAGTTTATTTATTTAGGGAGATAGAGAGAGTGCACAAGCAGGGAAGAGGGGGAGGGAGAGAGAGAGAGAGAGAGAGAGAGAGAGAGAAGCAGGCTCCATAGTGGCAGCAATAGAGTCCAATGTGGGGCTCAAACTCACAAACCCTGAGACCACAGCCTGGGCCAAGACCAAGAGCTGGATGCTTAACCAACCGAGCCACCTGGATGTCCCTGTGTAATTAATTCTTGATCTAGGTTTGTGAAACTTTACTTTCCAAATTTTTTAGGTAAATATAAGTTATAGAATAACATAGCCAAGTTAAGTCACTCCCCGTGGGCATCAATTAAATCTCCTGTATGGCTCCATAGCATCAGAATTGTAATGTGTCAACTAGACTGGGTCATGCCATTCCTAAATATTTGGTTAAATATTATTTCTGGGTATGTCTCTGAGGGTGTTTCTAAGATTGGAATTGGTAGACTGAGTAAGTAGATTGCCCTCCCCACATGGTAGGGGGCAGGGGATATCATCCAACCCATTGAGGACTTGGATAGAACAAAAGGGTAGAAGAAAGGGAAATTGGTTCTCTCTTTGTCTTTAAGCTGGACATGGCCTTCTCTTGACCTTGTCCTGGGACTTCTATCATTGGCACTCTTGGTTGTCAGAACTTTGGGACTGAGCTGTAACTTACACTATCTGCTTTCTTAGGACTCCAGCAGATCATTGGACTTCTCAGCCTTCATAACCATCACATGAGCCAATTGCTCATTATTAATATATGTTAACATATCAATTATGTATTATATTATGTTAAAATGATTAATCGTATTAAAGTAGTTAATTAAAATTAAAATAATATATCATTATAATGTAATTATATAATATATACATTAATATAATTATATTATGTATATTAATCAGTGTATATAATTATATTAAGTTATAATTATATTGATTACATATTAACTAATGTATATAATATATTACATGTATAATATAATAAATAATATAATAAAATATATATTAAATGATTATATTAATATATATAATAATGCTAGTTATCGGCTGCCAAATGCTTTGCGTTGGCACTGTCATGTCAAGTTCACAAGCATTATCTCAATTAAGCATTACAGATTCGTTAAAAGGGAGAAGAATTATTATCCTCACTTTTAAATTCAACATTCCATATATATTTATTGAGCGCTTACTGTGTTCCAGACACTGACTGGAGTTTCTGGCTGTAAACTAGTCTGACTTGGAGCCTGTTTTCTCCCGCAAAACATACACTACTTAAGTAAACCAACAGATAAATAAGGTGATTCAGGCAGTAAAAATTTTCATAAAGATAATAGAATGACGTCATGGGAGTTGGAGTGACCATGGCAGCCAGGGAGTAACTGGGAAAGGCTCTTTGAGAAACAGTACTTGAGAAAAAGCTGCAGGTTGAAAAGTAGTTACCCATGTGAAGGTTCTGGGAACTTGGCTGATGAGTCTCATCTTGGTCTCAGGAGTGTTTCACTGAGGGTGAAATCTCCAATATCAACCAAAACTTCAGTGCTCCAGCACACTTCACACTCATCATATGGCTAGTCTCTCTATTCCCAAAGGGTTTTATCTCTCTGAGATTTGTATCCACTGGACCGAGTATTTACATTATCTTTCTCATGCTCCTCCTCTCTGGTGATGCATGAACAATTACATTCTGTAATACCCAACTGCTGTTTTTATTATAATTACATTTTTCCCCGTATCTACCATTTTCATTCTAACCAACGCAGATTATAGCTACTGTGTGTTATCAGAACCAGCTGTTTGGCTCTTTTCAACTATTCTAAACAGACTGAGAAGGAATAGAAGCATAAAGGTACTTCTGATGAACAGAGAACACACACACACACACACGATCAGAGTTAGCATTAAACCTGAGCAAATCTGGAATAGCATTCATCAGTTTCATAAATACCAAAAATACCCACATGCTTTTTGTTTAGCATGATATATTTTTTCAAGAAAGATGCTTTAAATTTTCCATTTCATGCCAAGGTAAGTTTTATGCCTTGGTAATGTACAACATATGGATCTTATGACATTATGCATTATTTGCATCCCAATAAAACAGCTCATTAATCAAATGGCCTATTGTAACCTACAGCCACAGAAACCACAAAACACACCCAAGAAGGAGGGTCATTTTTAACTCAGAATGTCTCCTTTTAAAATAATATTTGTCTGATCATGTTAAACAGTGGTCAAATGTACAAGAGATTGTTAGTGTATTAGGAAAGAGATGATAATAAGGACGCAGCCAGCCCTGAAACACACATACAGTGAATGTCCTCCCTGATTTGGGGCCATGTGTTTTGCTTTCCTCCAGTTGATTCTGAATGGTGTTTTCTTATGAGGTCAAAACAAGGTCTTTTTGTAGCAACCAACATTTAGCTATAATAATGTACAGCTAAATTAGGAGCAGGTCAATCGTTGAAGAGTTCATTAGAGAAGTAAATTGGAATTTCACACCCACACCAATGATTGCAAACTCACCAAACCTAATGAAATATGCAAACAGGACTATAAGCCCTAGTCTACTGCTTCTCTCATATCAGTTCTTGACATGTGTGTCGGCCAGGATCCAAATGGCAAGAAATAAAAGCCAAACTGAAGCTAACTTATTAGCAAAGGAAGATTTCTTCAGAAGAATATCGATGGAGGGAGAGTGGTGCTGGTAACATCATCCGTGAGAAGCTGGAGGATCAGACTTTGGAATGAGTAGGGAAACAGGAAGCTCCTAAAGGGCATGAGACTGGCAGCAAACAACCCCGCAATGTCCCCATAACTAGAAGAGCTTGGTCAGAAAGCCTCAGCTGCCTCTGCCCCTAACATGAGCGACCCATTTCTTCTGACCTTGCATCATTCACTCAAGATGCAATGTCCCGGGGAAGAGAGGCTAACGGTTTATGAGCCCATTTCGAGTGGAAAGATGTTCATCTTCTTGGCTTCCTGGATAGGAGATGAGTGCCTGGAATTACTCTCCCATTAAGATCTCTACAAGGGTAACAGAATTAGTATGCCTTAAAAGAGGAGTGATTACTAAGTTGTGCAAAGCATTGATTACCTATTACATGCCATGAATTATGCTAGACAATTTTCAATCCATATGTTCTCATTTAAGTACATTTAAAACCCCACAGTCACCATATGGGATTTTCTACTCATTTTATAGATTGATCCAGTGAGGACTGGGAATATTATGTGACCTGGACAAGGTGACAGCGTTTAGTCAGGCACAAAGTTGACTGTCCGGTCTTGGTCTTCTGACTCCTGGTCCAATATTCTCTTTGCTGTACCAGAGGTACCTCACTTACTGAATTCAAGTTGACTTCTAAATTTCAACTTTCCCAGCCATGGTTATTGGTCTGTAAATATCCTAAAGATTAGAAATTTCAGAGTGACAGAAATATTCTAACCAAGGACCTTAGGTTTAGAAAACCAGAGGTTTCACTAAATGTATTCTTTAGCCTCTTCTTGTGTTATATGATTTTCAGCTTCAGTGTTCAACCATGGTCCCAAGAAGGAAAACATAAGTTGCCAAGTCTTACCTCAAATGGACACACAACTCCACCAGTACTGGAATCATTCACTGCCCCCATTATAGAGTTGAATGGTTATTATACTAAGCAGGTAGCACCAGTTGTCCAGAGGCTGACAAACCATCTTTTTTCATTTCGCAAGCACCGAGAATGCATATGAAGATGTCATTTCTCACTTGTCCCCATCAAGGCTACTACCAAATCCCATGTATATGGGATTTCTTCTAGGAATTCTAGACTGAAATACCATCATCTCTTTTACAGAGAGCACAGATCTTGAAGTCAGGTTGACCTGAGCTCAAGTCCCCGCGCTGCCTCTCACAAGCATGTTCTTGTGTAAAGTTATTCCCTTTCTCTGAAACACCATTTCATACTCTATAAATTAGAAATGATGTTTATTTTGTCACATTTTTAAAAACCATAAATTTTTAACTTATATATTTATAAATTTATAGTATATAAATAATATATAATAAATATAAATAATATAGAATAAATATATGTAAATAATATAAATATAAATAATATATTTGTTAATTTATATGTTTATATTTATAATATATAGTTGTAAATTTATGAAATATAAATAATATATTATAAACATAAATAATATACAATAAATATATAGAAAATACAAATATAAATATTATATATTTATTAATTTATATACTTATAAAGTCAGCTTTGTGCTTGGCTTATATAAATAGACATTCAATAAATGGCAGCTCTTAAAATTGATATAGCCTTGGGTCACAAATTGCCAGAAAATCTTTTCATTGCATTTTTTCCTGGTGGGTGAAGTGAAAGCAGTTCATGAGTTTTCAGGATTATGCTTTCATTACCTAGTATTTTGCTTAATATAAATATATATAATAAATAAATATATATTTTTATATTAAATATATAAATTTTTAATATATATAAATATATAAATTTTATATCAAATATATATTAAATATATATTTATATATTTATAAATAAATAAATAAATAAAATTCTGTATTTGGTGATGTATATACTTCATTGCATATCTAGTTTTCTATCTGTATTAGTCAGGGTTCTACTAGAGAAATAGAATGCATTGGAAAGATATGTATTATACATATATGTATGTTATATGATATACAAACATATTTAAGGCATATACATACATACATGCGCACACATACACACATATTTCAGAGAATTGGCTTACACAGTGTGGGGACTGGACTTAAATTTCTAGGGCAGACCGGCAGGCTGCAAACTCTCAGACAGAACATGATGCTGTCATCCGGAAGTAGAGTTTCTTCTTCCTTAGGGAAATCTCAATTTTTCTCCTAAAGTCTTTCAATTGATTAGATGAGGTTCATCTACCTTATAATCTTCTTTATTGAAAGTCACCTGATTGTAGGTGTTAATCGCATAAAAAATAACTTCACAGCAACAGTTAGATCAGTGTTTGATTGGATAACTGGGTATTATAACCTAACCAAATTGGTATACAAAACTATTACAGTTCCCTCCTTATCAATTTAGCACCCCTTCATACCTCCTTAAACCATACTTAATCTCCAAGTCAAGACAAAAACAAGTAACACTTCTGCCTAACAGGAAACAATGACCTTATATAAAACTGAAAATGCACTAATCCTTCCCCAAGAAGAGGATGCAAAGTTTTTGGTGTTGTTTGTACTTGTCTTTGATATTTCACAACTTAAAGTCTGTGGTGTAGACTTAACTATTATTGATACATCTTATGTTAGATGATAAGGACATAAGATAGGAAAGAAAACAAAAATATTATATACATGAATACACACACAGGCATATATACACATAAATATATTCATAAAAAATTAGGAATAAATATTAATAACTACAGTCCTTGTTTCTGCAGCTGGTCACATGGTCTTGGCTGGTATTTATGACTACTTCCACAACTTATTCCATATCCTCTTCGTCTTCTGCAAGAACCTTAGCTTGTCATGTTTTTTTGCCTAGTAGAGTGACCCAAATCTTCATTCCTGAAAGGTCTGGGCCATTAGTCCAGCCTGAATTAAGTCACTGTAGTTTTCCATTTACTTTAACCACAGGTCATGATGGTTAGAGAAATGCCCTAAGAGATCTCCTGTATTCCACACATGTTCTTCTGCACCTTTACAGTATAGTAGCAGCCCAACTGCCCCTTGATCATCAGGATCAATGAACCCATCCAGCATAGGACAACCTTGCCTGTTGATTTAGAGGCATAAGGAGACCTAAGTGGCCAGATGGTGCTCTTAACTTTCAGTTCAGTGGAATCACTATTGTGTCTTAGTTGAAAATCATTTCTTCCTTTGAAACTAAGACTTCTGGAGCAATAGACAATAAAGTCACAGGGTCAGAAATTAAAATTTTTGCTGTGGATCATTAGGGGTAATAGTAAATAGTGCCATTTCCATTTCTACCCCCTCATTTCCTGGACCTATGAATTCTAGCTATTGGAAAAGCTGAACCACATAGTAAATGCTGGTTCAGAGTATATATAGCTTGTTATATGACATTTCCCCAGCCCTGCAAGATATTATCACCTCACCGGCATTGTAACTAAGTCTCCAAAAGGCAATTCCACTTTTTAATCAAGCCAGCTGCTTCAGGATAATGGAGAACATGGTACAGCTCATGGATTCCATGATCATGGGCCCATTACCACACTTCATTCACTACGAAGGGAGTTTCTTGCTCAGAAGCAGTGCTGTGTAGAGTACCATTATGAGAGATAAAGGATTCTGTTAGTTCACAGACTGTAGTTCAGCAGAAGCACTGTATGCAGAGAAGGTAAGTCTATATCTAGAGTGATGTTAATTCCAGTAAGAACAAGGAACTGCCCCTTCCATTATGGAGGCAGTCCAATGTAGTCAACCTGCCACCAAGTAGGCGGCTGATCACCTTTAGGAACGGTGCCATATCAGAGACTCACTGTCGGTCTCTGCTGCTGATAGACTGGCACTCAGCTAAGGCTGTAGTAGATTGGCGTTGGTGGGTAGAAGTTCATGTTACTGAATCTCAGTCCCTGCCACCATACCCACTTTGTTCATGAGCCCACTGGGAAAGATGGCTAAGGAAAGAAGCTGACTGGTATCCACAAAACAGGTCATCCCATCCATTTGATTATCAGTGTCCTCCTCTGCAGAAGTTACTCCTCTGTGAGCATTCACATAGGACAGAGATATATTCACTTTTTTTCCCATTCAAAGATATTCATCAACATACCTTTTCCCCCATGTGTAGCAACATGGATGGACCTTGAGGGTGTTATGCTGAGCGAAATAAGTCAGCCAGAGAAAGACAAATATCATATGTGTGCACGTATAGGAGGATTAGGAGGAGCTTAACAGAGGACCAAGGGGGAGAAGAAGGGCAGAAATGGTGGGGGAAAGGGGGAGAGGCAAACCATGAGAGACTCTTGAATGCTGACAAAAACTGAGGACTGGTGGATGTGGGGGGGAGGAGGGGTGGGCATGGAGGAGGGCACTTGTGGGGATGAGCACTGGGTGTTATGTGGAAACTAATTTGACAATAAACTATTTGTAAAAAAAAAAAAAAAGAAAGAAAATGTGGTTTATCTATACAATGGAATACTACATGGCAATGAGAAAGAATGAAATCTGGCCATGTATAGCAACATGGATGGACCTTGAGGGTGTTTTGCTGAGCGAAATAAGTCAGGCAGAGAAGGACAGCTACCATATGTTTGCACGTATAGGAGAATTAGGAGGAACTTAATGGAGGACCATGGGTAAGAAGAAGGGGGAAAATAGTGGGGGAGAGGGAGGGAGGCAAACCATGAGAGGCTCTTGAATGCTGAGAACAAACTGAGGGCAGATGGGGCAGGGAGGGCAACGATGGTGATAGGCATGGAGGAGGGCACTTGTGGGGATGAGCACTGGGTGTTATATGGAAACCAACTTGACAATAAACTATTAAAAACAAACAAACAAACAAAAAAAAACATACCTTTTCCCAAGACCTTCTTATCACCAGTTTTCCAATATTTTCCTTCAAAGTCCCTGAGAGTCCAGCCAAACCATTGGCCATGGCCCATGAACTGATATAAACTCACAACTCTAGCCACTTCTCTTTACAAGCAAAACGAGCAACCACTGAGAAATTTCCCTTCATCATGTACTCCGGGGATGTCCTAGAAAAGGGCTGTGGTGCTGCAACTCCCCTTTCAGGTGGGGCCTGGATAGCATGCAGAATCTCCTGTACAATGAAATTGTTTCTCTTCTTTCATCAGCTGATCATAGGGAACTCCACATGAGGCCATAGATAGAGGTTTGGAGAGAAACAGTAAGAGTAGAAATAGGAACCATGGACATTTGGTCACTTCCTCATGTAAATTATTATGACTTTAGGGTATGACTTTTGTATATACCACCTCCATTTGAAAACGGAATGCCACTGTACGCCTCCATCTTGGCTTGGGTGGATGAGACAATAGCAAGTGTATGATGCTGTCATGAGGACATGGAAACTTGTCAAGTTACATGGAAACATGGTGGCCTCTGGTTAAGCATTCAGTTTCTCTTAAGTTGAAAGAAAAAGCCGTTTCTCCAAAGAAGAGTAGTTATCCACAGGGTATGTCAAGACTTTGATCCAAAGTCCAAAGGGTCTATACTAACCGGCATAATAGCATCACTGTCATGGACTAGTATGATGTCTTATGGAAGGCAAAGTTGATCGGGATTCTTGCAAATGATGTTGTGACATAGGGATGGAGAATGTATATACTCCCAATGTAGGACAGTGAAGGTGTATTGCTGGCCTTGGCAGCCGAAATCAAACTGCTACTGATTGCCTTTACTAATAGATATTTTTTTTAAAAAGCATATGGCAGTACAACAGCTGCATATCAGTTAGCAGGGAAATGCTAATTTGCACAAGCAATGAAACCACATCTGGACAAGTAGCTGCTGGTTAAGTTGCAATAGTCCACTGACATTTCCCAAGATCCATCAGTCTTCTCATAGTCTAAATAGGTGAGCTGAGTGGAGATGTGAGGGGAATCACCACCTTATGTCTCTGAAGTCCTTTATTAGTAGCACTAATGTATTGATGCACTACTTATGTAGCATAAGTTCTAGTGGCTTCTACTTGGACTTACCATTATAGCTCTTATTCCATAGGTCAAGGAACCAATGTGTGGATTCTGTCAGTTGCTGAGTATGTCTTCTAATTATGCATTCCAGAATTGAAAAAACAACCATAAGATAGGTTGAGCAACTCAATTAATCCACTGTGATATGAATCTAAGCTAAAACCCCAAATTTCTCCAAATTTGATCACCAAATTTCCAGAAGTCCTACACTTTTTGACTACAGTGATATTTTGAGTCTTTTGAAGATAGTATCAGTTCAGAGCAAGTGTCCAGTAGTTCCTGAAAGGTCTGATTATTTCCTTTTCCCCAGTGCAGTTATCCTGATAAAAGACCATAGATTCCTTTAGGGAAGTCCAGGAGAAAGATTGAAAGTATTCATTTTGGGGGACATCTGGGTGGCTCAGTTGGTTAAGCATCTGACTTCGGCTCAAGTCATCATGATCTCATGATTTGTGAGTTCAACCCCTGCATGAGGCTCTATGCCAACAGTTCAGAGCCTGAAGCCTGCTTCAGATGTCTCCCCCTCTCTCTGCCCTTCCTTTGCTCGCTCGCTCTCTCTCTCAAAAATAAACAATTTTTTTAAAATTAAAAGTATTCATTTTTGGCAGTGTAGCTGGGTCGTTTTGAACCTGGCCTTAACCAGCTCAAGTCCAGTGACTGATTGAGGAGTCATGACTCTTTGTCTAATATTACTCCTGTGCCCACAACAAAATATCACAGACTGGTATTTCTATGCTTTAAGTTAGACTCCTGGTCCTTCAACCTGCAACCCTCCCGCTTGTACAGATCAACTGAGAATTCAGTAGAATGTCTATCTGGTCCTTTTCTAGGGACACCGTGATCATCTAGTCAGCACCATAGCTCTTCGTGAGTCAGATTATTCCACTTCCAGCTTTGGTGGAAACAGTCTCCACTGTAAATTCTGACCGGAAGAGAAGAGCAACCACAGAGCTCATGAAGGATGCCGAGACTACCCTCAAAATTTCTCACAGATGAAAGGTATGTTCCCTAGGTCCTCCCAGGGTGGATGAGTGGGTCTTAAATGATAAATCTACTCTAAACTTCCAATCTCCCTAAGCCCTTAAAAACCTTCCCGTATAGTATAGCAAGGCAGTTCTACCATTTCAACTGTCGGAGGCTGGCTCCAACAGGTCCAGGGGTCCCTGAAGGATGGACGGTGTTGGCGAGTGAGAGAGCCCCGAGAGTCTTTCTGATCACCAGGCAGGAATCTCTGTCCTGTCAGTTTTGGTGTCTTTATTTAAAAGTTCAGCAACAACATGAGGTCAGAGAAAAGAATTTCTTACAATGGAAGGCCTTTTGTGATATCAATTGCAGAATTATTCCAAACAAGGAAATAACAGAATGTTCTTAGTGAAAAATAGGATAACATACAAGTTAAATTGTATATAGATAAGCTAGGAGTCATTCTGTTTGGCTCTCAAGAGGATGGTGTTTCTGAATTGGTTTGTTTGTGGAAACTATCATGGGGGCCCTAAATATGTCAGTCTTTGCAGCTGGGTTTATGTTTTAGCTACTCTTATCTATCCTTATTCCAGTTGCCAGTGTAAGGGAGGGTGTTTGTGGAATGTAGGCCTTGAGGAAGGGACTGCTATGCTTCACCAATTAGCAAAGATATATGTAGTAACTATGTTCTGCCCTTAACCCCAAAAATAGGCTCTTTTTCTCAGGGCCAGGCTCAATTGTAACTCTTGTGTTCTTAACCCTCTTTATTATCTAAGTCTCGGGTCTGCAAGGCCCATAGGAAGAGCCTTTTGACAATAGCCCACAGAGCTTTCATCTAAAGTCTCTTTTGTAAAGGCAGGAATATGCTTTTCCTTATGAGGTATCTGTGTTCAGAATATGGGTCTGATATGGAACATTGTGAGGCCTGGTCAATACCAGCAGTCTCATTTTCAACATGAGCCAATAATAGCAGAAGGAAATACCAGTTTTCATTTCTCATGTCAGGAGCAGTGCAAACGCTGCCATTTCCTTGCTGTGACTGCCATCCAAAGAGGCTGGTGTGGCTCCTGGCATTCAACTTAATTTATTTTTTTAATATTTATTTATTTTGGAGAGACAGAGTATGAACAGGGAAGGGGCAAAGAGAGAGGGAGACACAGAGAGAGAGTAGGCTCCAGGCTCTGAACTCTCAGCACAGAACCCAACATGGGACTTGAACCCATGAACCATGAGATCATGACCTCAGCTGAAGTCCAAGGCTTAACCAACTGAGCCACCCAAGAGTCCCTCAACTTAGTTTAGAGCAGGCAACCTTTTGGTCCATGTTTCAGCCAATTAAACAAGCAAACTTAGAGTTTTTTCTAAATCCTCAGGCTAAAAAATAAACTGAATCCAGAAGTTTTGCTTAGTGAATGCATATCAATAAATTCTTTTTTTTTTTTTTTAATTTCTAGGAGAGAGAGACAGCGTGAGCAGGGGAGGGTCAGAGTGAGAGGGAGATACAGACTCTGAAATTGGCTCCAGGCTCTTAGCTGGCAGTCAGCACAGAGCCTGAGGCGGGGCTCGAACCCACGAACCGCGAGATCATGACCTAAGCGAAAGTTGGACGCTTAACCGACTAAGCCACCCAGGTGCCCCATCAATAAATTCTTCAACTATACCCCCACTCCCTTACTATCCATCTTCACACATATCACAGATTATTGTCTGTATGATTTGGAAAAAATCATGAGGTTCTTTGGGTCTGTATTGCATCTCTTCATGCATTGCACTTTACACCTCTAGAACTTCAGTCTCGTTATAGTTTTAAAGCAAAGAGAAGTATGGAGTATGTCCTAAAGAAAATCAGCAGGGCCTGCCAGGGAGTCACAACAATGAAATTATTACAGATCCTACAGACAAAGCAGTGTTACCTCCTCAGAGAAGGGGAGCTACTATTGGCAAAGAACATCCAGCAGAATTTAAGGGTTCAGTATCCTCAGGTTCATTGAGGTCTCCTAATATGTCCTATTTCAATTTTCAGGATCCCATTCTTTTTCACCAATGGGCCCACTTTAACAGAAGAAACTCTGTGAGTTGGGATTCAGTGTTGGTTGTATTATAGCTACACATAGGCTAAGACTCACTAAGAGTTTGGTTTTCAGGGGCGCCTGGGTGGCTTAGTCGGTTAAGCGTCCAACTTTCGCTTAGGTCATGATCTCGCGGTTCGTGGGTTCGAGCCCCGCGTGGGGCTCTGTGCTGACTGCCAGCTCAGAGCCTGGAGCCTTTTCAGAGTCTGTATCTCCCTCTCTCTCTGACCCTCCCCTGCTCACACTGTCTCTCTCTCTCTCCTAGAAATAAATAAAAATATTTTTAAAAAAAGAGTTTGCTTTTCAGAAATCTGAGCCCTGCAATAATAGAAGATTGCCAGTCCTTTCAGGACATGTATGCAGAGCTTGAGATAGGAATTTACACTCTGAGTTCATCATCCTTGTGTTTCCCTAGTTTATCCAGGGCAGCTAGAAGCAACCAACCAACCTCTTTATACTCCTTAATTTGACTAAAATATTCTAAAGCACCTATCAAATATAATTACCTGGAACCTTGCCTTTTATGCCCATTTGATTAGGAGTATCCAATGATGATATTTTGTGTTCCTCTATTGCCACATCATGCCACTGACTACCAGTGGCATGGAGTTACTAGTACCTCTAAATGTAAACAGTCTAACCAGATTAATCTAACACTGGAGCAAATTCTCAATCTTATATCCCCTTGCAAGTATAGCCAGACTCTACCAGATTAGAGAACCAATTCCAGAAAAGCTAGAATCAATTCAGAAGCTCATCTTTGAGATTCTGTACTTCTAGGACTACCCTTTGTACCAAAATTTATATTGGTGAGGGTTCTAACAGAGAGAGGGAACCAATTTAAAGTGAAGGAAGGAAGGAAGGAAGGAAGGAAGGAAGGAAGGAAGGAGGGAAGGAAGGGGAAGGAAGGAGGGAGGGAAGGAAGGGGAAGGAAGGAAGGAGATAGATTAGATAATAGATAGATGATAGACAGACATACAGACAGAGGCATAATTTCTTTTTCCTCAGAGAAACCTGATTGTCTTTAAGGTTTTTCAGCTGATTGGATAAGCCTCATCCACATTATCGCGGCTAATCTCCTTTCTTTAAAATCGGTTGATTACAGATGCTAGCCACAGCTACAAAATACATTCACAACAGCTAAATTAGCATTTCGTTGAGTAATTCGGTACTGTCACCTAGTCAGGTTGACACATAAAACTAACCATCACACTACTGTCTGCTGAGAAAAATTGGAACATTAGAACATGCGACATTTCAAGAAAATGAAGTCCATGTGATAGTCCATCATTCCAAATACTCTCTGGCATTGAACTCAGTCCAGGTAATTCTGGAAATAAATCAAAATCCAATAACTGAGATGAAGCCAATGTTGATATGTCAAAGACAACACCAGAGCAATGAAACCTGCATCTCAACATAGTTAAGCCTTTGGGATGGGGACTGGTTACTCCATGAGTAAGAACTAAAGGACCATGTTGTCCCAAAGTATTTCTGTGGCGTTAAAGCACAGTATTTCCAGGAGTCACTTTTCAAGACTTTTCCTCAGAGTGTTCATATTATGTCATTAGTAAGAATTACACTAAATATTAAATAAGACTTTTGGTGAGTATACAAGGAAATAAAACACAGGAAAGTGCATTCATATCAAAGCAGAAGGAGAAGGGAGGGGCCTTTGGTTGAACAGCTCTTTAACTTGAAGGCTAGATTACATTATATCACTTTACATTAATTCATCTTATCCTCAGAACAACCCCAGGAGTAAATATCATTATTTTAAATAGGGGAATTGAAGCTAATAATTGGCAGTGCTGAAAGATTCTCCATCAGTCCAGTTCTGAACACACTTACCAGTACATCTAGTTTCTGTCCTACCAGACTATATCTCCAAGAGGTGCAGAGAAGCCAGGGAGGGGAAGAGGAGAGGTCCAAAAGAGACCTGGGATTTGTTTCACCTCTGCCTGATATCATCACTCTTCATTCTGTCCTTCTCAAAGAAAAGGTAAATCTCCTTTGGGGACATCCAATTATTTCCAATTATTTCCGACCTAGCCCTAGACCAAATTCTCACTCTTATGTCCCCTTTCAAATGCAACCAGACCCTTACAGTCCCATCCCTGATATTTGCAAGGCCTGTGGCAAGAAGACAAATGAAGGCCCATATACCACATTCATGGACTTTTAGGTGTTATGAACTAAGCTAGCAAACTGCTATATAAAACATATGCTATGCCCCCACCATGACAAGGATGCCACCATAATGACCTAGAAGGCCAGTTCAACTTTGTCCGTCTCAGACCCTTTGGAGTTTTATAACAGAACATGGTGGCGATGTTGGGGAAGTTGACCTGGCCCTCAGCTCAGAGCCCACCTCACTTTTCTTTTTCTCTCTCCAGCAACCTGTTACGCCTCGTGTGTGCCTCTGCAGACACCCCATCCAGGTCTAAGGTTTGTCCACGCCTCTGTAAACAGCTTCCACTTGGGCAGCACAGGGACCTGGGGATTCCTATCTGCACAGTGACCCCCTTCTCAGGAGGATGGGCTCCAGGAGGACCCCAGAAGTGGGAGTGGACTGTGTGGACAAGGAACTGTTGTTGAAGTATGGTCTAGAAGGGATGGATGTGGACTCAGGGTAAGCATGAGAGGTTGCCTCTCAACCTCTGTGTCCAGTGGGGAGGGACACAGCTGGAAAAGGACCAGAACAGGACCATCTAAAGCATGAGGACCCAGTGCAGGGACCTCTTCTGTACCGTATAAAGACTCAAGATGGCCTCCCTAACAAACTGGCTGCAGCTCTCAGTCTCTCGCCTACTACTGTACATGGCCCCCTCGCCTAGCCTGCCTCTCTTATTCACTGCCAATTCCAGACCCATTAAGACAATGTATTGTCGCAATGTTCATTTTACAGTAACATACACAAGGCATGAATTCAGTCACCAAGCCTTAGTACACTCTCAAACAGCTATCGCTAGAGGAAAACAGTCTGGCAGGATTTTGCACTGTAATATTTATTGTGGCAATAACATGGAGTCTTCCTACTCCCCACCGACACACACACATACACACACACACACACACACACACACACACACACAGACACTGCTTCTGCCTGTTCCAGAATCCAATAAAAGAAAGCAACAAATAAAAAGAATGTATTTGATTAAAAAGTCACAAGGTACAGGTTTTTTCTTTAAAACAAGGAAATGAAATAGAACAGTCTAATTTTTTTTAGGCTTTTATTTCTCTGCATCACAAGGCATAATTTTTTAAATAGGATCCTGAAAGTTTTAAAAAAAATGTGACTTTCCTCAATTTTCCTGGGCTCCTAGAATCTCAGAGACTTATTCATGATTCCTAACATTCTGCTAGACTTCCTAGCCTTCAACACTCTAATGGTAAAACTTGCATACCAATTTTTATTTTTTTTTAAATGTTTATTTTTGAGAGAGAGATAGACCATGTGTGAGATTGGGGGAGGGGCAGAGAGAGAGGAAGAACTGCAAGCCAGATCTGTGCTGGCAGTGCACAGTCCAATGCAGGGCTCAAACTCATGAACTGTGAGATCATGACCTGAGATGAAGTCACACGCTTAACTGACTGAGCCACCCAGGTGCCCCTGGATACCAATTTTTAGTTGGAGGGATGACTCCTACAGATGGATTATGAGAAGTTTCTGGGCAATGCCCTTCAGACACACAGTACACACACATGAAATTCTGACTCCTGACCCCTGTGTTTGCGTTTGGTACTATCTGTCCCAACAGAATAGTTTCCATATGTTCTATCTTTCTCATCACCTTGTGTGGATTAGCTCTTTCATTTTTAGCCATGACTTATTTTTACCACATGAGCAGTTGCTTATTTTCTGTTTCCTCCTAAGTTACAATGGTGCTCCTATTATAAAAATCACTGTCACTATCTCTTTAGGCACATGATAAGCCCATATACGGCATTTTTCAAGCCATAGGCAGTAGGACCTGTCCTGCATACAAGAGACAATCTATCTCCATGACTTACGCCATAAAAATCACCTCATTTTTTTTCCTTTACACTGTTTCTTTGTTTTGTTTTGTTTTTTAATTTAAATTTTAGTCAGTTAACATACAGTACAATATTGGTTTCAGGAGTAGAATTCAGTGATTCATCACTTCCATACAACACCCAGTGCTCATCACAACAAGGGCCTTCCTTCATGCCCATCACCCACTTAGCCCAACCCTCCACCCACCTCCCTCCATCAACCTTCAGTTTGTTCTCTATTGTTAAGAATCTATTGTGGTTTGTTTCCCTCTTTCCTCTCTCCCCACCCCTTCCCAGCTATTCATTTGTTTGGTTTCTTAAATGCTACTTATGACTGGAAATCATATTGTATTTGTCTTTCTCTGACTGACTTATTTCACCTAGCATAATACCTTCTATGTCCATCCACATCATTGCAAATGTAAAGGTTTCATTCTTTTGATGTCTTTTGATGGCTAAGTAATATTCCTGTGTGTGTGTGTGTGTGTGTGTGTGTGTGTGTGTATCACATCTTCTTTATCCATTCATCAATCGATGGACATTTGAGTTCTCTCATAGTTTAGCTATTGTTGATAATGTTGCTATAAACATTGGGGTGCATGTATCCTTTCAAATCTGTATTTTCGTATCCTTTGAGTAAATACTTAATAGTGTAATCGTTGGGTCATAGGGTAGTTCTATTTTTAGTTTTTTGAGGAATATCCACACTGTTTTCCAGAGCGGCTGCACCAGTTTACATTCCCACCAACAGTGTAAGAGGGTTCCTCTTTCTTCCCATCCTCACCAACACCTGTTGTCTCTTGTGTTATCAATTTTAGTCATTCTGACAGGTGTGAGGCGGTATCTCATTGTGGTTTTGATTTGCATTTCCAGAAGAATTAAACTAGACCATTCTCTTACACCATCCACAAAAATAAATTCAAACTGGATAAAAGACCTACATGTGAGACAGAAAATCATCAAAATCCTAGAGGAGAACATAGGCAGCAACCTATTTGACCTCAGCCAGAGCAACTTCTTAGTAGACACGTTACTGGAGGCAAGGGAAACCAAAGCAAACATGAATTACTGGGACTTCATCGAGATAAAAATCTGCGAAGCAAAGGAAAAAATCAACAAAGCTAAAAGGGCAGCCTACAGAATGGGAGAAGGTATTTGCAAACAACATCGCTGATAAAGGGTTGTATCCAGAATCTATAAAAAAAAAAACTTATCAAACTCAACACCCAAAAAACAAACAAACCAATTAAGAAATGGGCAGAAGACATGAACACTTTTCCAAAGACATCCAGATGGCTAACATACACACAAAAAGATGTTCACTTATTCATTTTAAGCAAACCTAAGAATTAGAAGTGTCACAACTCACTCATGTTTGTGAAGTAAAAAATGCTTATAAACACAGTGGGGAGGGGCGACTGGGTGGTTCAGTCGGTTAAGCCTACAACTCCATTCAGGTCATGATTTCGCAGCTCATGAGTTCAAGCTGTGCTGACCACTCAGAGCCTGGAGCCTGCTTCTGATTCTGTATCTCCCTCTCTCTCTCTACTTCTACCCTGCTCATGCTGTCTCTGTTTCTCAAAAATAAATAAATGTTAAAAATTTTTTAAATTAAAAAAAACACAGTGAGGAACACCAATCATTCAATGAGTTAAGTGAATTGACCCATACTACTAGCCATAGATGTTTTCCTTTGCTAGTCCTTCAGGAATTAAAACTAATTAATGCATAAAATGATTTTTATATGTGAATTTTTATTTCTCTGGAAAGTATAATGATGTAATGGGAAAAAATTGACCAGGTAAAGTATCAAGTTCACACCTAACTTGCTCTGTGACAGTGAGTTAAAAATCTACCTGCCCAGGGGCGCCTGGGTGGCTTAGTCGGTTAAGCGTCCGACTTTTGCTTGGGTCATGATCTCGGGGTTCGTGGGTTCGAGCCCCGCGTTGGGCTCTGTGCTGACTGCCAGCTGGGAGCCTGGAGCCTGTTTCAGTCTGTGACTCCCTCTTTCTCTGACCCTTCACTGTTCATGCTGTCTCTCTCTCTCCTAGAAATAAATAAAACATTTAAAAAAAATTAAAAAAAAAAAATCTACCTGCCCAGAGAGCCTGCTCTGTCAGCAAGTAGGGATAATTTCTACCTAATAGAGCTGTTTTAGAAAAAAAGTAATGTATGCTATGCTCTGGTACAAAAAATACATTCAATAAATGTTAATGTCTTTCCCTTCCACTTGGATATAATTAATTAAATGTATAATTGTAGCTGTAACATAGGTGCCACTGCAATCAGAAAGAACATATTTCAAAGTCTACTACTTTCCCTCCAGCAGTGGGCAAGTTATCACCTATCTGAGCCTCAGTTCTTCCATCTGTAAAATGGGAGCCACCTCATAGGGCTATACTGAGGACTAAGGGGATTATGGGAGTCAGCTCCCTTGGTACAGTGCCAAACACAGAGTAAGGGCTCAGTGTATCTCAGTATAGCTGAGGGCATGGAGTAAAGCAGGCTCAGGTTCAAGTCCTGACTGTCACTTACCTCCTGTATCACCGTGGGCCCAGTAACCTCTCTGAGAATCACTTTCCTTGTGGGTATTCCTGAAATGATCATTCCTACTCACCAGCTTTTTCTGAGGTTTATATGAAATAATATAAGGGAAGTGCCACATTCAGAATTTACAGATTAGTGTTAATAAATGATAGTAATTATTAATACATTTTAAAGACAGGATTGAAAGCTACCAGGGGAAGAAAGCTATTAGGCTGCGATATTGCAGACTCATATGGTTAAATTGGAGAGAAATAGGCACAAGTCAGAATCAAAACATAGAGCTGATCTGGAGAGCTGCTTCAAGAAACATTCTCTGATAGAATATATATATGTACACACACACATATTATTCTAGGGCATTAGTGTTATAGAACCCAGCACATGATGGGTCGTCCACAGATTTGAATCATTAATTAGTTAATTAATTAAAAATTCAATTGACACCAATTAATTTAACTGCACTTATACAACTGGCAGCAAGGCATCTTGTGTGTCATCGGCCTCCTCTGGACCATGGGGATGCAGCCACGGTATTTTCTTGTTTACACTCCTATCAGTCAAATGCTAAGCTGCTCGGCTGTGCAGACAGAGGGCACAGCAGTCAAGTCATTGCTCTCTCCACCTACCCCTGTAACCACATCTCCTAACAGACCATACCCTTTGTGCCTCTCAGCTAGCAGCACACTGTGATCCCACCAGATAAATCGAAGTGATAATACTAAAGCTAATCCTGCAGAGATTAAATCCTAGGGGCCCACAAAAGAAGGAAGAAGGACAGATTGCTGTCAGAGGCCGCAATCTGCCTCTGGGCGGGGGAAGCACTCAAAGCAGCTGGAGAGGAAGGTGCTGTTTGTGAATCCAGAGAACTGGTCTCTCGGCTTACCCGGCCCCAGAAGTCAGAGAAGGGCTCCAGGGGCTGAAGAAAGGCCGGGAACAATGAAAGTGCAAGGCGTGTCAGTTCAGAATCTTGTGTTTGGGAAGAAAAAAAAAAAAAGGTAAAAAGCAAGAAATCTCATTCAACTCGTGATCCAGACTTTCCTTCCCTTCCCCCCGACCCCCAGCACCATGTCTTTGGTTCAGGGGGGTCATGCAGGGCCAGGGTATTGTTGCAAATTCTACAGGAGGGCTGGCTGGACCTCATTCATGGCCTGCTCACATCGGAGTCAGGACAGGCCCCCGTCTCCAGCTGGGCTCCTATCCTCAGTCTAGAGCTGTCCTGGGTCTGCACCTGTCCTTGGTCTATACCTGCACCGCTCAGTGCAGCATCCGCCCTTGTTCCTGATTTCGAGGCCTGTTTGGGTTCTGCTGTCTCTCATGTTCCCTGCCTTCTCCCGGAAGCAGGAGGTCTTGCTCTGACATCACGCTGGCATCGGGGGACCTTTGTGAGGCTAGAACCCTCTGCCTCTGATACCTCACTCTTCAGTCCGGGAGGACGACCACGGGTGCCGGGCCACGCTGGGCTCGGTGGGCTCAGCGGGCGAGGCTGTCCAGGACCACCTAGCAGACACCCAGCACGGTCACCGCTGTCCTGGGGACTAACACCTCCCGAATCTCTGCGGGAAATGTGGACCTTGCACTAGAGGCCTTGACTCTATTCCAGCTCTTCCCCCAAACCCACCAGGGGTTTACCTAAGCCACCCCCTCCCCGGCTGCAAGCTCATTCCTTCCTTCCCTTCCGTCTTCCCTCGGCCCAGGCCCCAGAACTGGGAAGCTGGGCATCCCACTTTGCCACCGGCTTCCCTCAGGCCTAGGGACTTTGAGACTCAGGCAAACATCTAGCTGTTATGCCTTTTTTCCCCACCCACATGCCATCCCCTCCAGCGGCCCTGAGCGCTGGCCCGTGCGGAGGCTGCCTGCCCAGGTGCACGTACGAGAAAAGGCAAATCTGCACTCACAGAAACCCTCCACGCAGCTCTCGCTGGGCCTGCGCAGGTCACAGGCCGCCGTGAACAACCTCCCCACCGGATCCCATCCGATTCTCTGTCACACAAGGCAGGGCGTTGCAGAATGGGTCTAGCTGAAGAATGGCTCACAATCCGGAGGTTCACAGAGGATGCGGGTGGGTGGCTGCCATTCAGGAGTCCTTACCAGGACACTGAGGCCAGACGGGAAGCTGCAGATGCGGCACCAGGCCCACGCGCGAGCAGATAAGGTACCAGCTCCCCTCCCCCCCCTCAACCCACCCCCCACCCCCGACACATGCAGACAAGGCACCAGGCCCGTGCGCGTGCAGATAAGGTGAGCACCAAAACCCCTGCTAAGCTGGGTATGGGGCATGGGGAGGGTGATCAGGTGGGTACAATTCCAGAAGCAGACAGACTTGGACCAGAATTTAAGCCAGGAAAATGAAAATGGAAAATGGAGTTCTAAGCCTAGGACTGGGAAAATGGCCTTCAGATTAGCATGAGGGTTCAGACCCCTGGATGGGCTCTTTCCCGCTGCCCTGGCTCAACACAACCTTCCCTGTGTGGCCACGGAGAGCTGCCGGTCTGAGTTCAGGCAAAGGGGTCAGACAGCTGTGGTTCAAATCCCAGCGCTGCCCCCAGACCCAAGCAGGTTGCTGGGTTTCTGTTTCCTTATCTCTAAAATGAGGTGAACCTTTTCCCCCAACCTCAAGTATTTGATGTTATCATACACAGACACACCTCTATACAAACGGACTCGGTCACCTGTACAACCAGTACTGTCCCTCAGTGACTCTGGAGCTCGGTAGGTGCTGGGTAAAATTAAAACAAACTTCTGGGCTTCTCCCAATGAAGCGTCAGTTTGACTTCCCACCTGAAAGGGCTCCTTTGACTCTTCTCCTTCCTGACATCATCTCAACCCCTTAAAAAAAAAAAAATTCTTCACTCTCTGACAGTCACAAGCCCACCTAGTAATTAAGAACTCAAGCTACGGCTTTTATTTAAAGAGCTTCCCTAATTATCTGGGTGGTTGCAAACTCTGCCTGTTCTCCTGTTCAGTCTTGGGCCCGCATTAATCATCATAAAACATAATGGCCTGCAATCTAAAGGCAGAGCAAACACCCAATGGAGCCCATGGAGGGAGAGGGAATTACACACAGCCATTATTGTATCATGGAAATTCAGGATGTCCTTTCCTCGCTTTCTCTTTTTCTTGCCTTAGAAAGTGCTAACCTGAAGCAGCAACATCAAGCAATGAACAGCCTTGAAGTGGGAGAGAGAAGCAGGACAGCTGGATGCTAAGCCCAGCTCTGCAACCTCGAGCACTCACACCCCCATGTGCAAATGGATAGACTGAAGTAGGGCAGTGGGGCCAATGGAAGACCATTAGAGTCCCTTGTAGTCCCTTGTAAAATAGCGACAACAAAAAGGTTCCTGGGCTATCTATCCACCTATCAGACCTACTGAGTCAGAATTTCAGTGGCCAGTGCCCAGAGAATCTGTATTTTTCAAAGCTTTCCAGAAGATTCTTGAGGTCTGTCAGGCCCAAGAATCACTGGACGCCATAGATAAAACCCAGGCTCCTTAAGCTTCAATAATCACCCTCTACTG
Source organism: Proteles cristata cristata (assembly GCA_017311185.1). Taxonomy (NCBI): domain Eukaryota; kingdom Metazoa; phylum Chordata; class Mammalia; order Carnivora; family Hyaenidae; genus Proteles; species Proteles cristata. The sequence goes on from JAESUZ010001048.1 coordinate 155,272, forward strand.
CTTGTACACTTTAATTACTGCCATTGGTAGAAGAGTCTGAATGCCCCATCATAAGGAAAGAGCTTCATGCCCCATTAAAGCTGTGCTGGGGGGCTTCTCAAAATCTTGGGGGCTTATTTAGAGCTGAAATGGTCGCTAGAGCGATTCTGTCGGCCTTTGGAGCTGGCCAACTTCAGTAAACTGCCCGGTGCATTGTAAGACACATAGCAAACTTGGCTTTCATTTGCTAAATACAGTAAAACCTTGGTTTGCGAGCATAATTCATTCCAGAAACTTGCAATCCAAAGCACTCGTATATCTAAGAGAATTTCAAGAATCACTGGCTCAGTTGTGATCATGTGATGCTCAGCATCACGTACTACTTGTATTGAAAGATGTCACTCATTTATCAAGTTAAAATTTGTTAGAAATGTTTGCCCATCTTTGGAACACTCACAGAACAAGTTATTCACAATCCAAGAAGGGGGGGGGGTTATAATTTTTTTAATGTTTTTAAAATTTATTTTCTGAGAGAGACAGTGCAAGCAGGGGAGACACACAGAGAGGGAGAGACAGAATCTGAAGACAGGCCCCAGCCTCTGAGCTAGCTATCACCACAGAGCCCAATGCAGGGCTCGAACCCATGAACTGTGATATCATGGCCTGAGCTGAAGTCAGACACTCAACTGACTGAGCCACCCAGGCGCCCCCACAATCCAAGGTTTTACTGTACTCATGATGCCTTCAGATTCACCATGACTATCAAACACACTTCTCAGATGAGGAAACCAGTTTGGGGGGTGTTGAGTAACAGTAACTCCTACCTTGTAAGCATATTGTGAAAAGTAAATGAACAAATGCATGTGAGGCACTTATTAGCACAATGCCTGACATTCAGAAGTGTCCAATACATTTTTATTATATTATAATGATGATGATGATGATGCCAGAAACACAATAAATTTTCAAATAGATGAAAAAGGCTCTAAAACCATAAAATCGGAGTTACAAACCAGTCAGACATTGACCCTTGTTCGGTTTTTCAGGCTTGGTACAAAACAAGATCACAGTTGTCCATTTCCACAAGAATCCCCTTCCCTGCATCCCACCGCCAGTAATTATGTTCTGCCATAGTCAACCTAATACAAAAGTGTGCATATAGGGGGTAAATACATTGTCCATGATGCTGCTGTAGTGATACTGGGTAGAAATGGGCTTTTCAGTAAGCTACCTCAGTTTGCATTAATACCATATTTTAAACTAAAATTTCCTTCCTGCAATTTAGCCCTCTTCCTCGTTCCTTTGCCCTCCTTTATAGAAGTAAATTGCCCTTTACTTTGTCCACTACATTAGCATGCATGTTTTTAGTTATTTCTCCCCTAAGTCTTCTTGACACAAGGCTGAACATGTTTGGTTTCTTACCTCTTCCTCCAGGGTCTTATTTTGAAAACATTTCATCATTTTTGTTGCTCTCCACTGAGCTTCCCTAGGTATCTCACTATGAGGGAATTTGTTTCAAATTGCATCACTCATGGAAGAGAATTCCAGGGGAAAAAAGAATGTCAGGCTGATACCAAATGACGTGGCCCTTCATACCTTCGGGGGTTTTGTTCCCATTAACGGATTGCTGTGGATGCTCTTTTACAACATGGGCCCCAAGGATCAAGAAGAGAAAACTCAGTAAGTAATAAAACACTGTGAGAGAGAATCACTGCATAGGTTTGCGTGAGGCTAGATATTTAATAGATCAGTACAGGATGAGGGAAAATTTAAGAACATTATAGGAGGACTGTGTTGTAATCACTGTAATCTTTTTACCACATTTGCACCAGCAAAAGATTGGCTCCCAAGTGTAAACTCAAAATAAAAACAGTAAATATCACTTGCTCAGAGGAAAAAAAAAAGAAAGCATGTTTAATAATCAAAATCAAGGAGGTACCACAATGAAGTTAATGGAAATACCTCAAGACTGAGGGTAAAGAGATCCTAATGCTGTGTTTAATTTCCTAGAATGGATTCAGATTAGCTATGCAGCCTTGGGTAAATTACTTCAGCTTCCTGACTGTCAGTCACCCCATCTATAAAAGAAGAGGAAATAGGACTGGTCTGAACCTTGCAGGGTTGTTTGAAGGCCTGAGTGTCATAATGGACACAACACAACATTGGCCCACAAGAAGCATCAAGAATGGTTGCTATTATTATCACTGTTGTATGCCTTTTTTAGCAATGGAAAAGCATATAGCACAGGACGAGGTATGCAGTAGGTCCCTCTGTGGGTTCCTAAACTAGGAAACCTCCATCCTTAGCCTTTACACCCTACATTCAACCTCTTTACCTGCAAGTGAAAAGGCTGATGAGTTATGAAGTAAATACAAACCAAGGTGCTTGAGAAGAGGCAGCCATGATGCTCCTTTTATTGTGCTGACAGAATGTATACTAATTGCTCCTGTGTTCTCATTTCATCACTCTAAAATTCAATGACCACGTGCTAGGAAAATACATTCAGCAGTAGACGCAGGACATCTCTCATTTCTAATAGAATTTGTTTTGAGTTGGAGCTTTATAGAACTCTGTCCACGGTGAAGTCTCTGCGGGATCTTATTATAAGATGACCTCATTTTTATCTCGCTTCCACAGACAATTCCCGATGATGCCAATTTCTGAGGCTCTAGAGTATTATCTGTGCCATTGCTGGCAGCCAACACAGTCACCCCTTCTTTACCTCAAGTTGCTCACTAACTAAATTGATTAGTGAGTCAGGCAACACCTCATTTCTTTATTAGGACTTGCTCTCTGATCATGTGTCTGAAAAGTATTGAAAAAGTCATTAAGCATTTACATTAAAAAATGCACTGTCTCCTTCCATACTACATTCTAAACACTCACTGGCAAGGTTAAACAGAAAGTAATGAGAATTTTAAGACTCCTGGGAAACATCTTTCCAAAACATCTGAATCATTAGGGTACTCTGTTTCGAGCCCCTTCTTTTGCCTGTAATTAAAATGAGACTTGATTTTCTTTGTCATATTACAAAAGCAATATGGTATTGTGGAAAAATACAGATGAGCAAAAAGATGTAAAAAAACACCCACAGTCTTACACAAAACAGAAGTAGATTACCATAGTTCACCGTGGGATGATTTATAACATATGAATCCTGTGTCTGTGTAGACTAAAGGGGGCGACAAAAGAAATTATCAGAAAATGTCCATTCTTCCACTGGTGGGGGGAGGGCAGGAGAGAGAGATGAACAATGATGACCTTCACCAGGGCCAGACAGATGCTGAGCCACCACACACTGCTGTCAGCCTTCCCTCTGTGCTACACGTCACCATCACTGAAGTCTCTTTCATACACCAACCTTGTGGCTGGTGGTGCCTGGGAGGGACAGACGGAGCTGTGGAAGGAAATCAGCCCTGGTCCCACCATTTCCCCAAGGCACAGTGGAGATAACAGCAATGTGACCTTCAAAGGTGTTTGTCCCAGGGCTCCAGAAGGTGACCGACAAGGAAACACTTGCCCCAGAACGAGAAATAGCGGTCAAAGGTCAGTGGAGAGTAGAGGTTTCATATGACGCATGTTGGATGAAGGAAGAGATGTGAGGGAGCACTCCTTATTTCAAAAACAAAAACACTGAAGGAAGGTCATATTTTGAAAGTGTAAAGAGAGGCTGAATCCTTCTATTGCCTGAACAAGGCCTAGTCATCAAATATGGTTCAAGCAGGTGGCAGAGCCAGTATCCCACAGGCATTTTTCAAGTAAGATTCAGTTGCTCTCTGTAAAGTGTGAATGAACATGTTATGGTTCTGTTGTCAAAGATGGCCGCATCGGTCCCTTGTGTGCACCTGCTCCTCCCCTACAAGAAGGAAGAGTCTGTGTCCCCTTCTCCTTGACTTGAGGTGGCTCTGTGACTTGCCTCGACCAATACAATGCAATGGAAGGGACACTGCACCCAGTGGGAGTGCTAGACAAAGACTACCAGGTAGTCCAGTGAAATTGGATTTATGGAGCGCCCGGGTGGCTCAGTCGGTTAAGCGTCAGACTTTCGCTTGGGTCATGATCTCGCAGTTTGTGGGTTCGAGCCCCATGTCGGGCTCTGTGCTGACTGCCAGCTCAGAGCCTGGAGCCTGTTTCAGAGTCTGTGTCTCCCTCTCTCTCTGACCCTCCCCTGCTCATGCTGTTTCTCTCTCTCTCTCTCCTAGAAATAAATAAAAATAAATAAAAAAAATAAAAAGTAATTGGATTTATTGACTAGCTGCAATGAGAGAGAATACACATGGTGGGGGGGGGGCATAGAGTGTCTCAATAAGAGGGTGTTAGAAATGACTTCCTGTAGAGATTGGGTAGATGGTGGGTGATTTTAAAAAGATTTAGAGGAAGTAGGGCTTTGCTCTGGAATGATACTGTCAAGAAGCAGGGGTAATTATATGATCAGGTTCCTTTCTTTTTTTTTTTTATTTCAAGGAGACAGAGAGAGAGAGAGAGAGAGACCATGAGCAGGGCAGGGTCAGAGAGAGAGGGAGTCACAGACCGAAACAGGCTCCAGGCTCTGAGCTGGCAGTCAGCACAGAGCCCGATGCGGGACTCAACCCACGAACCGCGAGATCATGACCCAAGTGAAAGTCGGACGCTTAACCGACTAAGCCACCCAGGCGCCCCTATGATCGGGTTTCTTAATCATTTTTATCTAGAAGGCAGAAAGAATGGAATGAAGTTTATGTTATAATAAGTAAAGAAGCAGCCGTCACTCATAGAAGCCAAAGTGTTCTTGTTTTTGTCTGTATGACTACGGAGCGGACTTTTTTCTTTGTCTTGCTCCATCTTGGGTACAGAATGACTTTGATTGATCTCAACCTTCAGCAAAAATGTTTACGTTTAACAGGAAAAAAGCACAGCCCACCAGTGGGTTCAGGACAGTTCCTAGCAGCACCAAGGTTTAGCTGATAGTACCTGGCCAGCTCTCAAATGTCAAGAATCATTTCGCTCTTTATAGGGGAATAAACGTTAAGAGGCCTGATAACTTCCATTTTTGCTTGGGTTAAGCCAGCCACTTACTAAGAAGTTCAACTGCTTTGAGACCACCATACTATAAGGAAGTCTGAGATAGTCTTGTTGAAGAGACCATGTTGAAGAAAACCATCAAATCCAGCTGAAGCAAGAATTGTGGCCCCAGCCATATGGCTGTAGTCAAGACATCCTGGCCATCCCCTTTTGATCTATCTCAACTGATCAAGGAATGGAGACAACCTGTTTTTGCTATGATCTGATGGAATTTCACAGGAATTCCTTAGGAATTCCACAGAATCCTAAGAAATATAATGACTATTGTTTTAAGTCACTATGCTTTGGAGGCTACTTTGTTACACAGCAATATTTAACTGAAACTAGTGGCAAGCAAGTTTATCCTGTGCTGGTAAGATGATCCTTGTTTTGCCCAACTAAAACAAAAAAAGTTGGACACTGAGAAGACCATCATTTAAAAATTTTTTAAAAATTGTGTCATAGGTTGGTAAAAATAATAATTAGTTCATCTTTACACTATAGGAGCAAATTTCAGTACATTTTATCTCCTTGAAGAGAATATCTGTAGATTAATAATCTAACTTCATACTTATGAGAATACATGGCACATTACTGATAGAATCAAGCACAATGAGGGTTCTAGCACCCTGTTGAAAACCAGCCAAGCATATCCCAAACTGCAGAGACTAGGGTGCATTTAGATTCACTGTGGGGTTTTCTGACTCCATCCAGATCAACCCTAAGAGGCAGTTCTGAAGACTATAGGGAACATGCAAGAGATTGAAGCCAACATTTATTTTTTAATGTTTATTTATTTTGAGAGAAAGAGAGAGAGGGAGAACATAAGTGGGAGAGGGGCAGAGAGAAGGAGAGAGAGAACCCCAAGCAGGCTCCATGCTGTCAGTGCAGAGCCCAAAGCAGAGCTTGATCCCACAAACCATTAGATCATGACTCATGGCCAAAACCAAGAGTCAGATGCTTAACCAGCTGGGCCACCCAGTCTCTCCAGAGCCAATATTTAAACCAGAGCCAATATTTAACTCCATTTCAAGCAGGCCTATCATGATCAGGCCATCTCTGAGCCTGACCTCAAGGGCTGACCCAGATGTACTGGTTTCAGGTAGGCCTGAGCTCCCCAGGCTTGACTCAACCACTCAGAGCACATCTCTCACATCACAACAAACCCATTTCACTCAAGCCCTTTTCAGAGCCTCATGAGACACTGTGTTCTCAACACTCTTTTTCAGTTCCAGAGGATCATGGCATCCACCAGAATGGTATGGGATTTCTGGTCAACCATCAACTGGTGTGTCAGCTATATTCTGCTGGTGGCAAAGTTACCATTACTGCAGAAATAGAGGGAAAGTACATAGGCATATATCCCACTACCAGATTGCATTTACAATAGTGGTAGCTTGGGTGAGGGAAGTTACCTTTTGTCTCTTGGACAAAGTAAGTTGTACTCATAGCAAAATGTGAAACAGGACAAATTTCTAACTCTTCTTTGTTATAGTTTTTTTGTTTCCCTTCTCCCCTACTGGGTTGTACCATGCTCCCCTTCATAAGCATTAGTTCTTCAAGAGCTGGCCACTCTCATATTTAGGATAGCGTAGCCCAATAGAAACATAATGCAAGCCCAAATGTGAACCATACATAATTTTAAATTTCGTAATAGCCACATTGAAGTTAAAAGAAACAGATAAAATTTGCTTTTAATAATATCTCTATTCAACTTAGTACATCCAAAATTTTATATCTTTTTAACATGTAATCAATATAAAAACGTTTAAAGAAATATTTCAAATTCTTGTTTGTTTTTGTTGTTATAAAGATCCAATGTGTGATTTACAACTATAGCACACCTTAATTCAAATTATCCATATTTCAAGTGCTCAACTGCTGTATGTGGCCATGGCTATCATTTTGGATAACATATCTCTATTTAATTGAAACTCATCTGTCTAGTAATCCATTCTCTCAATGATTAGCTGGTAACCCTGTCCAATAAATTAATTTAACTATGACACAGGTGCACCTTCAATACATTGGCATGAACAGAGATATAGAATGCCTTGATTAAAATGTCCAGGAATTATGGCAGTCTATTAAGTGATCAACCTCTACTATTCCTCAAATCACACATGCAGGCTCCTATCTCTATATATGATATCATTACGAAGGGAAAAAATGAGAAGACTAAGAAAAATTTTTACATAGGCCAAAACTTGCTGGAGTTGGGCTCCAGCAGGGCCAGGGGTCCTGAAGGATGGATGGTGTTGGTGAGAGAAGGATGAGAGAGCCAGGAGATTCTTTCTGGTCACCAGGCAGGCATCTCTACTCTGACTCAGACTCAACTTTATTTTATGGTTAAGTGTATAGGGAACAGCACAGGTGGCATTTACCTTAGACAATGATTCTGATGACAGATTTCTTTGATATAGAAAAAATTTCCCAAAACATAGATTTGTAGAAGACTCATACATAACCTTTATCAATAGTGATTGATGTAGGTGATTTAGATGCTTATCATATGGGGAAGGAAAGTATCTTTAGCATTCAAATACAAGCAAGACAATGTTTTTAGCATAGCAAAGACAGAAGTCAGTTCTTTGTGAGTAGTGGTCAATAGCCTGTTTGCTTAAGAGGAAGTATTAAGAAAAACAGGATTTTCAGGAAACACAATGTTTGCTCCCATAATCACAAAGGAAGAAGTTTCTACAATAAATTCCTTCACAAGGTGCAATCAGCATATTAAGGCCAGAATAAGTCACTCCCAGATGCCAATCAACAATGTGCTTTGGGGGTCGGTACTCAAGCAGAAACAACTGAGTGGGGATGGATATCGGCCATCATCTGATGGCAAGAGACCATGCAAACTTGCCTTAACCTCATAAGGAGTATTCTGGACTAGTGAGTTCAGAATGGCTCCCAACCAAAACTGATCCTGATTTCAAGTAACTTTAAGGTAATTTATTTTTCTAGAAATATTTACAGAGTAATAGGTAAACATATCCCAGAGGAATCTCTAAGTCATAATGACGATGCAGGTTCTTACTTTTCTAAAAACTTACCTCTTCAAGAAAAAGAAGTCCTGAGGAACTTCTTCTGGGCAACATCTGTAGGAAGCATGAGAAGGAAAAATAAAAAAACCATGGGAAGAGCACAAGCTCTGATATCAGACAGACGTGGATTTACCAGGTAAACTTGAACAGATGCCTCCTTGGCACCAGTTGCTCAGAATGAGTGGAAAATCCCATTTTCCTTGTGAAGCCAAAAGGATTAATTTTTTTAATTAAAAACATTTTTATTTATTTTTGAGAGAGACAGATAGACAGAGATAGACAGTGTGAGGAGAGGAGGGTCAGACAGAAAGGGAGATACAGAATCTGAAGACAGGCTCCAGACTCTGAGCTAGCTGTCAGCACAGAGCCTGATGCATGGCTCGAACCCATAAACCATGAGATCATGACCTGACCCAAAGTTGGATGCTTAACTGTCTGAGCCACCCAAGCACCCCCAAAAGGATTTAAACATACCCAATACCATGTGAGACCCTGCGTAGACAATACATGTTTACCAGCATGTTATTTTAGAGTGAAGGTCAATCATCTTTTTAATATAAATAGCTACTGCATTGGCCTATGAAAACCCCAAGAAACAGACCGGTAAGCCACAGTGCATCCTTACCCACTCACGTCCAAATCCTTTCTTCCAGGTAGCTCCAGGCTGGCTACTCACAGGTGCTACACCTTCCTGCAAGGCATACTGGGAAAGGCTCTTTCAGAATAGTCAGCTCCTTGGGGAGCAAATGAGTTTTCGGGAACTTCGTTAATTTTTGCAGTCCTAATTCTAGTTCTAGGAAACAGTATTTTCTGGTCCAAGAACACAGCAAACAAATTACTACTTTGCTAATGGCACAAGTGCTAGGCTTTTGGTCAGCCCGTGGATTGGCCACTTCTTGATCAAGTGTTCACCCTCAACCAATCAGCAGTGGCCTCACTGGAAGCCTAAAGTCAGCCAGGTGTGTGGACAGGAACTCATAGCAAAGGTGAGAAAGTGATGGGGGCATATAGTCCCCTGATCACTCTACTACTCCCACAGATGAGGGAACTGAGGCCCAGAGAGAAGTAACTTGTCTACCTCATTCCCTGAGCCCAGGGACTGTGTCTGGTTGCCGTTACATAGCCCTGGTACCCACCTCCCTGCCTATAATATTAAAGAGTGCTATAAATAATTGAGTGAATAATTACAAGACCAAAAATCTCAAGTGTGGTCTCCTACATTTGTTCTAAACCTTCTCTACATATTTGAATCACCAGGGGCTTTTTAAAAATGTCAACCCCAGAGATTTATTTTAAATTTTTCAGACGAGCCCAATGTGCAGCCAGTGTTAAGAACCATGTTCTTAACCTTGACGGCACATTAGCATCACCTGGGCTTTTAAAAAGCCACTGGCTGAGGCCACACCCCCCAGGCTAATTTAATCGCATTCAGTCCCCCAGATGATTCTGATTTCCATCCAAAGTTAAGAACCTTGGTCCAGAGGAGCGCTTCTCAGATTTCAATTTGTGCTGAATCTACTGGGGGTCTTATTAAAATGCACATTCTGGGTCAATGAGTCTTGGATGTGCCTGATAATCTGGTTTTCAAAAAGTTCCCAGGTTAGTGGGAATGCAAACTGGTGCAGCCACTCTGGAAAACAGTATGGAAGTTCCTCAAGAAATTAAAAATAGAATTACCCTATGACCCACCAATTGTGCTACTAGGAATTTATCCAAATGATACAAAAATGCTGATCCAAAGGGATACATGTTCCCCAATGTTTATAGCATTGGGGTTTATAGCACTATCAACAATAGCCAAATGTCCATCAAATGATGAATGGATAAAGAAGATGTAGTATATACACACACACACATATATTTATATATACATATATATATATATACACACTACATATATACTATATATATATATATATAATGGAATATTACTCAGCAATCAAAAAGAATAAGATCTTGCCATTTGCAACAACATGAATGGAACTAGAGGGTATTATGCTAGGCAAAATAAGTCAGTCAGAGAAAGATAGATATCATATTATTTCATTCATATGTGAAATTTGAGAAACTCAACAGATGAATAAAGAGGAAGGGAAGGAAAAATAAGATAAAAACAGAGAGGGATGCAAACCATAAGAGACTCTCAAATACAGAGAAAAAAACTGAAGGTTGCTGGAGGGAGGGGATGGGGGGATGGGTTAAATGGGTGATGGGCATTAAGGAGGGCACTTGTTGGGATGAGCATTGGGTGTCATATGTAAGGGATGAATCACTGGGTTCTACTCCTGGAGCCAAGACTATGCTGTTCCTAGGTGATGCTAATGTTCCTGATCTGAAAGCCACACTTTGAGTAGCAAAACACTACTATACAGTCACTTTCAGGTTCTGCAAAAGCTGTTTTAATTAAAGAATTAAAAATGTTCTTGAGTTAGTTGCTTATTTGTTGACTATAGCAAATGGTTACTTATAAACTGCCTTAAAAATTCAGCAGTGATTATTTTCAACAAATGCCTCCCCCCCACCCCCACCCCACAATCATGAAGATGATTTGTTTACATAGGATTTGGTATTACTGAGTGGTTAGGAGCACAGACAGTAGTGTTAGAGTAGGCAATTAAGTTCTAACAGCATATCTGGAGTCTAACAATGAGGAAGCCATGCTGGCCACCTGGAAGGTCAGAGACCTGTGCTGGCAGCTCTCCACAAGAAGCCTGATCAAACCAGACAGACCCAAGATGGCAGATGCCATGACAGGAAACCAGTGACCAAATTAGGAAGAAAAAGCAGAAAGTCTGCTTCCTGCCCAAGTAATGAATATTTTACCCTGGTTAACAACTGTTGAGGAGAGATAGAAATCCAACCCCCAGGATGCAGTTCATTGTCTCTCCACCCACCCCCCCAGCCCTCTTTCTCACTCTCTCTCCCTCCTTTGACTCCCCCATCTCTTGAGTATACATTTCCCTTTAATAAGCTTTCCCACTTTTGTTACTTGTCCACTGTGTTGCGTATCTGACCTTGAATTCATTCTCATGATAAGACCAAGGACCTTTAGGGACTCCTTCGAATCTGGCTGGGTCAAGGTCCCAGAGCTCAGGGACTCCCCAGATCACCCAGCAACTGTAGGTCAGAACTCCTTCCCCTTAATAGCTATGATGTTTGGACAATTTCTTAAATTATTCAGTGCCTCAGTTTTCTTATCAGCAAATTAGGGTTTTTTTTTTTTTTCAAAAAGTACCTATATGTTCACTCAGTAATCATCAGTGATGATTAGATTACTTATCACAAATCAAAACCACAAAGTGCTAGGACCTCACACATGTTAGAGTGGCTATTTCAAAAAGACAGGAAATAACAAGCACTGGCATGGATACGTCAAAAAGGGAGCGCTGGTGCACTACTAGTGGAAATGGAAACTAGTACAGCCACTACAGAAACCAGTATGGAGGTGCCTCAAAGAATTAAAAATAGAAATACCATCTAATCCAGCAACTCCACTTCTGGGTGGAAGAAAATGAAATCACTATATATATTATATATTACATGTTTCATACTATATGTCATATGTTACATATTATTTATATATTATATGTTATATATTATATATATATATATATACACAATGAAATATTAGCTGCAAGACAGAAGAAAATCCTGCCATTTACAGCAACATAGATGAACCTTGAGGGAATTATGCTAAGTACAATAAGTTAGAGAAAGACAACTACTGTATGTTTTCACTTTTACATGGAACCTAAAGAAGCCAAACTCTTCGAAACAGAGAGTGGATTGGTGGTTGCCAGGGATCAAGGGTGAGGGAAACGGGGAGATATTGACCAAACGATAAAACTTTCAGTTATAAGATGAATAAATTCTGAGGGTTTAATATACAGCATGGTGATTGTATTTTATAATACTGTATTATATACCTAGAAATTGCTAAGAAAGTAGATCTTAAATGTTCTTACCACCCATACACACACACGCGTGCATAAACACACGCACACACAAATTGTACTAATGTGAAGTAATAGATGTGTTAACTCATATTATTGCAGTAATCCTCTTGCAATGTAACTTGTATCAAATCATCACATTGTACATCTTAAACTTACATGATGTTATGTGTCAATTAAGGGCCAATAAAGCTGGAAAAAGTATTTATGAATAAGTACATATCGATATCAAATGAGTTAACACATGCAAAAGACTTAGAACAGTGGCAGGCACATAGTAAGTGCTAAGGGTGAATTTTTTGTTGTTATTCACTAAGCATTTGCTGATCATTCTGGAGCTGCAAAGGTCAACGGCTCTGGAATATGACTACCCAGGTTCACACGCCACCTCTGCTCATACCAACTGTGAGGCTTGGGCAAGCTACTTGACCTCTCTGCACCCGAGTTTTCTCATGTGCAGATGGAAATAGTAAAAGCACCTCCTTCCTAGGGTTGTTGCAAAGATAAAGTATATGCAATGCCCCTAGAATAGGGCCAGACAAAAAAAATAAATATGCAACCAATGTTTGTGATCACTGTCATCTTCATTATTGTTGCTGTGTGCCATGTGCCAGGGAGACAAAGGTAAATAAGAAACTTCAAGCATAGCCCTTCTCAGAGTTAAAAAGAAATTGCAAATGTAAAACCCTTGATTTAAAGAGGTTGTACAGTGTCCAGTCATCCTTGAAGAGAAAGTACAAAAAAGGAAATCCTGTCAGTTAATATCTTCTGTATCTGGAGTCGTTCTCTTGGCTTACAACAGTTATTTTTACTCTTTGCTTTAGGCCTCTCATTTGCTTAAAACTGATGGCTTGAAAAGGGATATTCACCGGGATCCCCTCCCCGAGCTGTCGGCTGCTGCTGTTCTTACAAGGATTTATCACTAGTCTTTCTCTGCTGCTTTTGACAGGCAAAGGAAGGGTCTTATGTGCTGTCTCATGTCCTGAGTTTGATAGACACATCCCCTAGAACAAGCAGCTTATGTTTTCTGATCTGAACATCATAAAAGCTATATTCTCTGGTCCAGCTAAGCCGAAACCTTTCAAATATGTGCCAGATAAAACATAAAGACTCTTACTTGTGTAAGTAATTGCCAGATATACTACAGAAAAGAATTCAATTTATGAAACAGGTACCAAATAGGAGTTACTAACATGTATCAGCATGGTTCCTAAGCACCAGCATAGATAGAATTGTATATAGAAATTTGGGGGACACAACCCTCAATTCCTGGGAACATCTGCTTGCTTCAGAGCACACATAGTAGTGGCTCTCCCTTGGATTTGGGCAGTGTTGAGAAAATAACCCTTATGAACAGAGACTGATACAAATAAAATGATAAAAATAGATATTTTTTGTATTATTTGTATCTATTAACATACACATTCACCGTAAGCTGGTAAAAATAATGGCTAAAAAGTCTGGAAATATATATATATATTTTTATTTCTTGGAGAGAGGGAGAGAGACAGCGTGAGCAGGGGAGGGTCAGAGAGAGAGGGAGACACAGACTCTGAAACAGGCTCCAGGCTCTGAGCTGGCAGTCAGCACGGAGCCCAACGCGGGGCTCGAACCCACGAACCGCGAGATCATGACCTAAGCAAAAGTCGTACGCCTAACCGACTAAGCCACCCAGGCGCCCCTAAAAAATCTGGAAATATTAAGTGTAAGTTGGAGTTTGAGATAGACTTTTATTAGTCTCCTACAGTTACCATAACGAATTACTATGGACTTGATAGCTTAAAACAACAGAAACTTATTTTCTCAAAGTTCTGGAGGCCAGAAGTCTGAAATCAAAGTGTGGGCAGGGCCCTGCTCCCTCTGCTGGGTCTGGGGAGAATCCTTCCCACCTCCCCAGCTTCTGTGAGTCCAGGCTTTCCTTGTCCATAACTGCATCTTGCCAACATCCACCTCCCTCTTCACCTGACATCCTCCCTGCTGTGGCTCTTATAAAGACTTGTGACTGGATTTGGGGCCCACCCATATAATCCAGAATGATCTCATCTTGAGGTCCTTAATTTTATTGTATCTACAAAGACCGTCTTTCCAAATAAGTTCACATTAACAACTTCTGGGGATTAAACTATGGATATGCCTTTTGGGGGAGATGATTGTGGGGAGGTCACGATTCAACTCACTATAATATCCAAAGGAAACCTTATCTGTAATTATAATTAAAAAGCAATTAAAACATCCATCCTGTCAGTGACCCCAAAGGTACAAAAGAGTGGGCAGGAAAGAGCCTATGAACACCACAGAGCAAAAAGCCCATCACCTGGACAAGGACATAACCCCAGCACCCATGGTCTCAAGTGCTGGATATTGGCTAGTTTTCAGATTACATCCATACAAGAGACTTTTTTTTTAATGTTTTATTTATTTCTAGGAAAGAGAGAGAGAGAGACAGCGTGAGCAGGGGAGGGTCAGAGAGAGAGGGAGATACAGACTCCGAAATAGGCTCCAGGCTCTAAGCTGGCAGTCAGCACAGAGCCCGACGCGAGGCCTGAACCCACAAACCGCGAGATCATGACCTAAGCGAAAGTCGGACTCTCAACCGACTAAGCCACCCAGGTGCCCTTTATACAAGAGACTTTTAAACACTGAGTCAACCACTGTGAATTGGAGCAGCTCATATATTACTCCCACCTCTGACTTCATGAAAAACACACACCTGCCTACCTGCCTGCTCATTAGAGAGACACTAGCAGAGCTGCATAGATGCATCTTACAGTCCATGGGAATCCCCAGCTCTTCAGTTCATGATGCAAGAACTAGATTTTTGCATGTTTGCAAAACTAGAAGTTTGCATGTCCATTCCTCTTTCCCTCTGTGTTCCATGTCTCCTTTCTATTTATTTCTATACAAACTGGGAAAAGGAAAGGAAGAAACAATCCTCTAAGAGGCCCATACAATGTTTCATTCATTTGTGGCTCCTAAGAAATCATGGAAGACAAAATAGTGGTCTGTTCCAAAAAGAAAAAAAATAAATAAATTATAGCTTTTGGAAAATCAAAACTAAACCTACAGGTAGTGACTCTTATCCCATGATGCAGGTAAAGAACATGGGATTTCAGAGGTTAGGTAACAAGAAACTGAGAAACTGGGAAGCAGACACAGTTCATTTGGTCCCAAATCCTTTACTTTGGGAACCAAGTTGACTATTTCTGAACTCCCCTTTCAGGTGTGTGAAGGTGTCAAGGCTGACTCTGGGGTGTCAGGAGGAAGAAGAGGAAGTATCATTCTTTGAGGCATCTGAAGCAGAGAGGGGGACACTCAGTGTAAGAAACAGGGGGTGGGGGGCTGGCTAAAGAGTGCTAAGCAATTAACAAAACTGGTGTCTTTACGGGGAATTATTCCTTGAGCTTATTAAGAAAAGCCATATCATGGGGTCCAGAAGAAATAGTTCGGCAACGGGGCCCCTGGCTACCACGTGCTCTGAATTCCTGGCTTCAACCAGCAAGCAGTGCTGATGCTCTTCAAAGACAAGGGCTTTGGAGTCTTGCTTCCTGCTGCCTGATCACTCAGAGGGGAGGCCAATGTACCCAGGGGCTGGGTTGAGATACCATTGGGCACAAATAGATTTGACCCATGATCCCCAGTAAGCTGGTGCCCAGGGACCAAATTCCTCTGCTCTTTGCAGATTTTCACCCCACAGCTTCTCCTCTCTCAGCAGCCAAACCCGAGCCAGCCAGGCCTCGAGTCACTTTTGAACAAATGCCATACTCTGTGCAGAAACCTATTCATCATGAAGCTAATGAAGCTTATGCTTCAGGGACCCCAAGTAGCAAGGGCCTCTCTCAAGGGGCTACAGGCAATTTATATCCCTGAGCTGTTATTATGTTTCTGTAAGATGACCCTCCAAATTGTAGATTCTTCTACAGATTTCAAAAACCTGAATCTTCCCCATCTTTTATGGCTTTTCCCATGGCGGTTATAATTTATAGAACATAGAATAGGGACTTAATAAATATAAGTCAGAACAATTAATAGAACACTTTTGATGTACCAACGCTAGTCACAGTTACAATCTTTGCCTTAGAGAAGTGCAAAGTATATTAGAGAAAGGAGACAGGAATAAAGGAAGCACCAAAAAAATGTAACCTCTGACTCAAATAAATGCTGCGCAGCTCCACTGTTATGGGAACAGACATTTGGAGGACGTGACCCAGGCGGAGAGGTTCAGAGGAAGCAACGGTGGGCCTAGGATCTGAAGGAGGTAAGAATTAACTAGGTGGAAGGGAGAGGAGTGAGGAGAGAACTTTCCAGGCTGAGGACACAAGTGCTGCCAAGGGAAAGCCAGTGTGTGTCCAAGGAACTGAGAGAAAGCCAGATCAGCAACCGCTCAGACAGCAAGAGGATCTTGGATAAAATGAGTCCAGGAAGCAAACCAACCACACAGGGCCTCACTGGCCATGTGACGGTCTTCTCCCGTTACGATAAGAATAGCAAGAAGTAATGAAGCATGTTTAGTCCGAGTGTGAGGGTGGGGGGCATGGATAAGAGGAATGGCATGAGCAAGTCACATGAAGTTCCAGAGAAGGCCATGGAATCCAGCTGGTGGGAGGCGAGGGGGGCAGGGATTGGCTGAAGGCAAGAGGAGGGATTTCCTGTTATAACAGCAACTGTGCTCAAGCAATGGGAGCAGTGAGTTCATACGGGTCGCAGGTGCCCTCTGATGGCTTTGCTTCCCTGCTTTGAGTGGGAAGGTGAGAAGTAGGAAGTTGGCAGAAAAGGGGAGATCTGGAAGATTCTTGTGAGGAGTCAGCTCTCCAGACACCAGGCCACTTTGTAGGGGAGATCCCTGGGCCAGGCAAGGGGCTTGGATTTCCCAGACCTGCTAGGAGGTACCCTGAAGCTTGGATGCCCTCTCCCGTGGTGTTTCAATTCACACTAGTGTCACAGGAGGCCCTTGGTGTGAGCAGGAGGTTGGGGCAGGAGGACTTGAATTTAAATATCCAGGCAGTTTTCTGTCTCAGCAACGTGAATGCCTCTTTGAGGCAAATGGTTTCTCTCTTCCAAGAAAACTACTAGCTTTCCTTGAGGAAAATTATAAAGCCATGCTAACGCGAAGACAGATGTTTTAGAAGCCCAGAGAAGTGCTTTCTCTGGCAATGGAACCTGATGTGTGCATCTGGTCGGCAGGTCCCAGGCTTTGGGCAGCAAGAAATGCCTCTTTGGTCTGTTTGGATTCGGGCAGCAGCGCGGCTGCAAGCTGTCACTTGTTCTTGGGGGAGATGTTTGCGTTTTTATGGGCATTTTTATTCTGACTCAGGAGGTCAAACTAATACATGTGAAGCGATTGGCAAGCTGTCCATGTCACGCAGTCATTGAAGTTCAGAAGAGAGAAAGAAGAGGAAACAGGACAAAGGTTGCAGCCATCGGGGAAATTTCTAAGGAGGCGGTACTTGAATGAGGTCGTGAAGAACAGAGAGGGCTGGGGGTGTGTCGGGGAAGGATGGGGCATCCTCAGGAAGGAAGCAGCTTGATTTCTCAGCATGCTGGTCTGGCTCCATCACTTACTGGCTGCGTGGCTTTGAAAAAAATTAATGCTTTGGGCTTCCTTGTCCTTAATTGTGATGAGAGCATGTTAGTACCTGCATGTAAGGCTGTACTGAGGATTCAATGATGTAATTCTTAACATTGTTTTTACCGTAGTACCTAGGCCATATGAAGTAACCCATAAAGATTACCAGTATTGTTTTAGAGTTTGTTATTGTTATATGTTAGAACATTAACATGTCAACCATTCTCGTGTTCCAAAGCAAATTTTGAGAACACCAAGCAGGACTTACCAAGCAGGTGTAAAGAAACACTTGGCAACAGCTCAGCCCTCCCCCACATGCATGATATAAAAGGATCATGAGCAGAAATGACAGGGAAAGAGGGTCTCTTTTCAGAGAGTTGTGGGCATGGTCTGGTCTACTCTCTCAGGGGTAAGTCATCCCTCACTTCAAGCTGGGGGAACGTACTTCAGAAGCACCACTTGGAGAGTTCATAAGTGTCCCCTTGATGGGGGACTCAGGACTATGGTGTCTGATTCACTTCTGAGAAACACAGAGAACAGACTGTCCTTTTCTGGTGGCAGAGGGGGAAGAGCACCATTAGAATAGCAGGCATCCGGAAAGGTTGTTGGGGAAGAGACATGAGTGTTTCCTGTTGACCACATCCCAGCCACATGAAAAAGAACTAGCAAGAGGGCTGAAATGGTCACTCATAACGACGACCTCAGAAAACTACATTTGAAATGCCTAAGATCCAAGGAAGGAGCCCTAAAGGACCAATGAGAACAAACATTCACCATATCAAGGGAAAAATGGGTAAGGAACTGCTAGTCAAGGTATGTGTTGAGGGGTTGGGAAGAGGGTCTGTGGGAAGGAGGAGGAATTCTTTGGGGGAAGAAAGAACAGGAAAGCAACCCCATAAGAGGAAGAATCAGCTGTTGATTGCCAAGCCCAAGGAAGGCAAAAGCCAACTCACACAGACTTAGTTAAATGCATCAGTGTATTAGTTCCCTACAGCTGTTAAAGAAAATCATCACACATTTGGTGACTTTGAACGACACAAACTTATTTATTGTTTTACAGTTAATGAAAGTCAGAAATCTGAAATAGGTCTCAATGAGCTAAAGACAGGGTGTCAGCAGGACTGTGTTCCTTTCTAGAAGCTCTAGGAAAGAGTCTAGAGTGTTCTTGCTCTATTCCAGCTTCTAGAGACCACCCCCATTCACAGGCTTGTGACTCCCTTCTACCCTCAAAGGTAGCAAAGGCAAGTTTTCCTCATGTCATATCACTTGGAGTCTCCCTTCTGCCTTTCTTTTCCTCTTATAAGAACCCTTGTGTTACATTGAGCCCACCTGAATAATTCAAGATAATCTCCTCCATTTCAAGGTCAGATGATTAGCAACCTCAATTCCAGCTATAACCTATTCACAGGCTCCAGGAGTAGTACGAGAATGTCTTTGGGGCACCATTAATGTGACCACTACAGTCAGTAAGAATTTTCCCACTTTTTAGCTCCCTGTTGGCCTTACATTCAACCCCAGACCAGCCAGAGATAGCCTGGCAAAGTGTTAGAGGCTGGGAAACACAAAAGGAGCAAATGTGTGTCTGTGTATTCACGGCACCAACACAGTCCCCGCAATAGCATGAGTAATAAAATGAAATCATTACCCAGCGAATGTATGCATTCACATCGCACAGTACTTGGGGGTTGAGTATGATTCCTGGAGGAAGCAGCCCCCTTAGACGCTCCCAGCCAGATTCACCATCTCCAGTCAGGGAAGCCCCTTTGCCAAAACTGAAACTCTGCCTTATTCCCCTTTAAATTATAATTATTGCTTTCACCCCAAACTCCATAATTGTGTAATTATACCTTATAACATATGGTGCACACAGCTCCCTGAAAAGAGGGCCCCATCAAAATTTATAAAGCGAGAGTTTGTAGCTCTCATTTTAAATGGGCTTAACCGCTCAAATTAGAGCTGTTGTTCTATTCCAGAGAGAGAGAGAGAGTACAGGAATTCCAAGAACAAGCAGTGCAGGGATCCCCTCCAGCCACTGTCAGGTGCAATCTCCGTTCCACCAGAATGCAAGGTGAGACTGTGGCATACAGCCTCCTAAAAGAGGAAAGTGAACATGTCAGCTGATCAGAGCCAACTGCTGATTTTTCACAGAAGAAAAGGGGGAATAGGGCAACATGAAAGACTGAGAGCCAAATACAGAGAAGCAATAAGGTGCTTCCTGAGTGAAGAGACCAAGCCCCCTTGTTGGAGTGAGGGGTGGGAAAGTCAGCGCCTGGGGTCAGCAGTCCCACCAAAGTGGCCATCCCACTGCAGGGGCTCAGGAACCTTCAAAAGGAATCGTGATGCTAACTGGATAGTCTCCATATGTTAGGAGTGTCCAGGGAAATAATCAGTGAGGGTTAACCAGAACAGGGAGGGCAGGTGAGAGCTGTGGTCTCTCATGTAGTCCAGGGAGGCTCAGCAGATCTTCCGGTGGCCAGGAGGAGTTCTCCATCAAAAGCAACTGCCCCAGGCTCACCAAACAGTCTTCTGATTACCAATTTGGCTCATGGATTTGAGGAAGGAGTTTTGAATAATCCAGGACTTAATAATTAATCATCTCCACTGTACTTTAATAAACTTGTGTTTTGGTTTGGACATCTGGTCTTAGAACAGCCTGAGTCATTGTCTGATGATGACTCTGGGCTTTCACAAGTGCCTCATACTGTGGCCATCCACTCAGGGCCATCCAGGCAGCTACTCACAGCCCTTTCTGAATTTTAATCTTTGTCCTTTGCTCCTTGATTTATAGATCATTGAGAAATATTATATCCTGGGGCACCTGGCTCAGTCGATTAAGTGTCTGACTCTTAATTTTGGCTCAGGTCACAATCTCAGGGTCATGAGATTGAGCCCCACATCAGGATCTGCATCGAGGATGGAACCTGCTTAAGATTCTCTCTCTGTCCTCAGCCCCTCTCCTCCACTCGCGTGTTCTCTCTCTCTCTCACATTCTCTCTCTCTCTCAAAAAACAAATATAATAAAATTAAAATTAAAAAAGAAATATTACTATCCTGGAATAACCACACATTCACATCTATTCACCCCTCATGGTAAACTCCTGCTCATCCTTCAAGGCCCAACTTATTGCTATACCTCTGAGAAGCTGTTATTGTTCTTGTTTTTTTTCTGCCTTATCCAGTTCTACTGGGGTGGGGGGTGAGGAGCATGGAGGAAATAAATCATAGAATAATTGATGAACTCTTAGAGATCCACTGGTTTTTTTAACCTGTTTACACGAAGGACACTTGTTCAAACAAATGTTGATATGGAAGCCAACATGTAAAACATGAAAACATACAAATTGGATGAGCTCTGGATAAAAGAGGGATAGGAGGCTAGTAATCATTTCCTGGACTTCCACAATGCATGCCCATCATAATGAAATTCTAATCCCATAGTTTGAAAACCACATATCCAGTCCAATTGCATTTTACAAATGAGGAAACTGATATGGAATTCAATGTCAGGAAATGGCTGACACAATTATTTCACGGGATTCCCCAAAACCAGAGATGACAATAATAACATGATATTAGTGCTGTCCCTTCCTGACCTTGGCAGGCACAACTTATCAAGCTCAAGTGCAGCCTCAGATTCCTTCTCTAGGCACCATTTGAATAAACTGCTAACATTTAACTAGAGTTGACATGTAAGATTAATTTATTTACCATTTCTATTCTAAATAATAATTTTTTCTGTCCTAAATGTTAACACATACTATTTTATAACCATCCCATTATCAACCAAAGTCATGAATATTTAAAGCTGTAGAAAAGGCTTTAATAGGATAACATAAGCCAATAGAAATCTCTTTTTCTTTTACATTTAATTAATGGCCTTACACTACACATTTTGGGAAATGACCTTCCAAATCTAGTAATATAAAGCAAATAATTACTATCTGATTACATTTTCTTTACTAGATTAAAATGTAAAACTAAAGGTGCTCGATCTATTTCTCGGTGGTGGTAGCCAACATCAACACAAAAATAAAAAGGTGGGAGGGCACCCTTGTTTTTGAACTCTCTAGGGCTTGATTGACTCAAGCTTGATGTGAAAAAAATAAAACATTCCAAAGTCTAATCCAGGCTTAGCCTTTATGATTTTTAAAATATTCAGCTCTTGGGGCACTTGGGTGGCTCAGTTGGTTAAGCATCTGACTCTTGATTCCAGCTCAGGTCATGATTTCAGAGTTCATGGGATCAAGCCCCATATCAGCCTCTGTGATGACAGTGTAAAGCCTGCTTGGGATCCTCTCTCTCTCTCTCTCCCCCCCCCTCCCCTACTCATACTTGCTCAATCTCTCTAAATAAAAACAAACTTTTTAAAAAAAATAAAATAAAATATTCAGCTTTTTCTTATTAAGAATTACCTTTGGGGGCTCCTGGGTGGCTCAGTCAGTTAAGGGTCCAAGTCTTGATTTTGGCTATGTCATGATCTCACAGTTCATGAGATAGAGCTTCATGTTGAGCTTAGTGCTGACACGCAGGATTTGCTTGAGATTCTCTCTCTCTCCCAGTCTCTCTTCCCCTTATACCCATGTGCATGCTCACTCTCCCTTTCTCTCTCAAAATAAATAAAATAAACTTAAAACCAAAAACAAAGTTGCCTTTGTGGGGAAAGAAGTTTTATGCATCAGCAGAGCTGATTCAAACCTATTGGCTGTGTACAAGACATAGGTAGGCTTGAAGACCCAGCATACAGTCACCTGCTGGTTCTGAGATCCAGTCTTTCTCTTTAGGTTCCTGTGATTGGGTTCAGAACATGCTACTCCAAAATATAGCATCTTGGCATATTAAATATCTTAAGTTGAAGGAATTCTTTTATAATGGCAGAAGCAGGAATTTCACTCTGACCTCTCCCACCATCCACTGTCCTTCTTCCCTGAAACAAATCATAAAATTCTTTTGGAAAAAGTATATGGCCTGTACAAGAAGGGAAGACATTCTTATCACCAGAGATGGGAATTTGGGGCCAAGAAATCTGTACAAATTTTGTTAAATTAACCCTTACTTTCCTGGTTACTTCTTCACCATTTACTACCTCCAGCCTAATCCCTTTATCTTATCAATTCTCCACAAATATGTGTTTTTTGTCTAACAGATATTAAAGTTTCCTGCTCTGGTCACTTTTCCAGACCTCTATTTTCTTGTGAGGGCTCCCATGGATGTGTAAATATACACTAAAATTTGAATGTTTTTCTCCTCTTGATCTATCTTTGTCAGTTTCATTTTCAGATGCCAGCAGGGACCTTAAGAGGGTCGAGGAAAAATTTTCCTCCCCTATGCCTGCCTATAGGCTCTTAAAGCAGAAAAATTCTTTCCTTTTGGAAGAACACGGGGGAAAGTCTTTGCCCTTCTCCCTGCGCCCTTACTCCTCTTCCCCATAACGAGGGGTCATTTATCTCCTTAGGCTGGTTGGGATGGAGCACTTAGGCCCACCAGCCAAGCTCCAAGTCTCCACCCATCTCTCTCCATCTTTCCCACTCTATGGCCTGTTTTCACATTAACTGTAAATTAGCCCCCTTCCTCCATGCAGTCATCCAGTGAGAGTCTTCCTGTGTTTGGGTTGGGGGTTCAATGGGAGGTGGAGAAGAGACCAGGGTGAGAATGGAGGGGAAGCCCATTTGGGCCTCAAGTTCACTTCTCAATGTCCAGTCCTACAACCGACAGACTCTGATATCTTTGTGACTCTGAGTTGTAGAATTGGAAGGACAAAGCCAACATATATTCTCTTCAAGAACCCCAGCGATGCCCCAGATGAGGCTCTGGGCACATTGTATTTGTGCATGTATATGCGTGTTAGTACATGTCTCCTTGTTCGTCCTGGTTCCAGACAACCAGAAAACTTCCAAACATCTGCTCAGGCAAATTTTAAGTGGTCTTTAAGATCAGTAAGGCTCAACCAAGCGGGAAAACTTCCATTGTTCAAAAAAAGAGGTTCTGTGATGGGATTCTCCATCACCTCCACCCCCCCACTGTGCCACTGTGCTGCAAGCACCTGCCCCATACACAGGTTCATGGAGCTTTGCCAGGATCACTTTACTTCAAGTCACACATCAGTTGTCTTCTCTCCAACAGTAGAGTAGAGTCAGTGTCCTGGGTCCCTCATAGGACCCAGTGTCCTGGGTCCCTCATAGTGAAGCTTCTGCCCTCCCATCCCTGTCACTTCCACACTCTCTTTGTGTGTCTCTTTGTCTAATCATTACTAGGAGTGACCATGAAATACCTGAGCCCCCTGCAGCTGACCACAGTTAGACAAGACATGCCTTTTCCTTCTCTGGGTTTACAGTCCAGCAAACCTTCCTGACATTTGTCTCAATTCCTAGCAGCAAATCCATTTTCTGGCTTAAATCATGAGCCTTCAAAAGACTGATTTCTTGGAGAC
This sequence comes from Proteles cristata cristata, assembly GCA_017311185.1. Lineage (NCBI taxonomy): Eukaryota > Metazoa > Chordata > Mammalia > Carnivora > Hyaenidae > Proteles > Proteles cristata. Next base: position 179,278 of record JAESUZ010001048.1, read on the forward strand.
TGATATGAAGCTCTGATTAGCTACTACATATATTGATATTTTTGGTAAGGAATATGGGAGGACTTTCAAATCCTTGGATTATCTCTGAAATCAGAATACACACCCTATTGTCACTGTTTAAGGGCTAAAGCACCTACAAACTTATAATAAACTTTCCTCCAAAAGCCTGCTTGTCAAGGAGTTGACTTGAGCCTTAATTCATAAATGTCTCTGGGACCTTGGAAATCTTTATGGAAAAAAAATTTATTTCTGTTTTTAATAACTTGCTAATAAATATAACTATAAAAAGAAATATATCCATATGATAATACAAATTCAAATATTACTATACTGGCTCAAAAGTTAAAAAATAAGTTTTCCTGAGGTGCCTGGGTGGCTCAGTTGGTTGAGTGTCTGACTCTTGGTTTTAGCTCCAGTCATGATCTCATGGTTCATGGGTTCAAGACTCACATCAGGTTCCATGCTGATAGTGTGAAGCCTGCTTGGGATTCTCTCTCTCTCTCTCTCTCTCTCTCTCAAAATAAATAAATAAACTTAAAAACAACAACTAAGTTTTCCTTAGTTTTCCTTCCCCCTCTGCAACCAAGAGTTCATTTCTCAGAGGTAATAACCCCTTTTATGTAACTCTTTTTTTAAGTTTATTTATTTATTTGAGAGAGAAAGAGAGAGAGAGGGAAAGAGAGAGAGAACATGCACAAATGGGGAAGAGGAAGAGAGAAACAATAGAGAAAGAGAATCCAAAGCAGGCTCCATGCTATCAGTGTGGAGCCCAATGCAGGGTTCCATCCCACAGCCATGCACAAGTTCATGACCTGAACTGAAATCAAGAGTCAGACACTTAACCAAATGAGCCACTCAGGTGCCCCTGTGTTATTCTTATGGGCTTACTTCCACAATACTAAGTAAGTGCATAGACTTTATTTTTTAATTTGCTAAATTTAAGCATGATATATTGACTCTCTGCAATGAAAATGAGAGATTGAGTTCATTTATGCTGCCTCTAATACTATGTCTTCTGTATTTCTGCCAGTCATATGTTTTATTCTCTAATTTATATTCACAAACCTTACTTACGCATTTTGAGTCTTCAAACCATTGTCTTTACACAATATCTTGGTCCATTCACTTTAGACAATACGTAACAATGAGGGAATAGGGCCCCCATATTTGCCTTAGTGTCTCCCCACATCCTCCCAATCATTGTCTTCCTTCCCCCTCAGTCCAACATGTCATTAACTTTATACAGCCAATGTCAAGGTTTATAACATGTGCATCAATGTTAAAATAAATCTAAGAGTTTCATGCTTTATTTATTGTCTAAAAGCTTTCTGTCTTACTTGACTGCCCCCATCCTGGACCTTCTGCTAGACAGAGAAGACTTTGGTCATGACTTTCATTTTTGTCTTCTCCCATCTGTGTTACTAGTCTGCCAATTTCTTCAATTCCTGGGATATATGAGGCCAAAAAAAAAAAAAAAAGGGGGGTCTCGAAGTCCTTCATTGGCCTACTTTCTTTTCTTCAGCTTTCAACGTCTTCTTATGTTTGTTTTATATTTAATGTCTAAGATATTTAGTTGTACTTAGTAGGGAGAGTGAAAGTATGTCTACTTCATTTTCTGAGAAATAAAAGTCTGAAGTCCTTTGTAACTTTTCCAGAATATATATATTTTTTCATATTATCTCTCTGGGTAGTAAAACCCCTGAATCCTCACATGTCAAAAAATGTCTTTACTTTGTCCTCACTAGATACATAGTTTATCATGAGAATATAAAGACTTCTAGGTTCAAGGACTTCTGGTTTTAGCTCTAAGATGTAAAGAGCTTGGAAGCTGTCATCCTTCTCTTTACAATCATAAAGAGCTGAAAAGCCTGAAAATCAATGACTTGTCATGGGCCCCATCAGACAACTGAGGTTTCAGAGTAAACCACGACCTAAAATCTAAAGAGATGGGTGAATCCAGAGAGCCATTGCAGGGATCTGTTTACCTGCAACGGAAGCCACCAGAGCCATAAACTGATAGAAACACTTAAATGGTAATTTCACAAATTGCCAGAGGCTAGATGCACTAGCATCAGAGTGAGCAACTCCTAGGGACCATAGCCTTAGGGATGCCCCCACACATTCTTGGGGTTTTCCTCTTGGAGCTCTATTAGATTCTCATGGTGAAGATCTAAGAAAGATCCCCTAAAGGCTCTGACAGGAAGAGGGGAAAGAGAGCCATTGTCAATGTTTTCCATAGCAAAAGCCAGGAGAAAAGACTTCCAGAGACATATCCCTCTTGGGGGTAAGACATTTTCCCACTCCAACCATCCTATTTCAGCTAGTCAGGAATGGGGAGGGGAGCATGAGTGGTCAGGAAACACTCACCAAGGTCACAGCCCTGGGACACAAGCCTGCAAAAAACTGAGATTTAACCATAAGATTACAAAATGCTTCCCTCCCACATACCTGACCACCAGACCAGAAGGGATCAGTATAAAGAGAGGATTGCAACTGAAAGAGTTGCAAGACGCAGACTCTGAAGTACTTAGAGAAGCCCAAAGGCCATAGAGGAGATAAAAACAAGGTCACTAAAGGAATTTGAAGTTTCTGACACCTGGATCTACAGCAAACATTAAACAACCCAATGCCTTGTCAAGTTAGCATAAACTATCACTAAAGGCCTATTTGCCTCGGTTTCTATTAACCAACACCTTGGGCTTTCAGCCAAAAACTACATGGCATGCTGTAAAAGGAAACAAAAACAGTCTTGAAGAGATAAAGCAAGCATCAGAACCAGAGTCCGATATGACAGATATTGGAATTACATAGGAGATTGAAAATCACTATGATTAATATGTTAAGGGCTCTAATGGGAAAAGTAGACAACTTGCAAGAAGAGATAGATGGGTAATGTAAGCAAGAGTGACTAAGCATGTTCTCATGTTCTCCTTGAATAATTATTAATGGTGCCTCCTTTTTACCTTCAAACCTGAGCTGGAGTAGGTAACAAAACACATGGGCATCTATTGACATGTCACCCTAACAGACATCAGATGTTGATTTCTGCAAACATTTAATACCATTTTCCTTTTTTGAAAGCTCCTTGAAGAATAGATACTCTACTGCTGCTGATTTGGGTTCTTTTAGTTTGCTTTTAGCAAAAATTTGAAACTTTCCAGGTGTCTTGACTCTCCATCATAGCTATGACAGAATGTTTCCTAACTGGTAGAAATCAAATTGTTTGTGATTTCAAATTTTCATTCAAAAGTCTTAACAGTCCCTAAACGAACCCAGCAATAATCTAAAGGTCATTTTTCTAAAAGGCATAAAAACTAGGAACACAAGTTATAGAAGATAATACTAGGATTGTTTGCCCATCCTCCTTTATCTGGTAACCTCCTTGCTCCCACCCCCACCGTGAATGTAGCCATTTTGTAAACAACACCCTACCCACTGGCCACAGTTCATTGGTCCAGGGGCAGATACTTGCCACAGTCTGAGCCAATCAGAGCCAACCAGAGTCCTTCTCAGGAATGTATTAATTAGATATCAAAGAGAATCCATGATTCTCTGGATAGGTAAGGCCCTAAAATGTAAAGCTTTGGAATTGTTGGTGGCTGTTCTCCAGTCTGGTGGAGAAAGAGGGAGAGAGAAGGAAAAGAAAGAGAGAAAGAGACAGAAAAGAATGAAGCCAATGACAGAAGGAAGCAAAATTCAGAGGCAATGAGAGAGCCCTAATGTCATCTGAATATCTGTTTGTAGTCACTTCTAAGGCTAGTGGTCTCCTTATCTTTCCTGCTGCCTCATTGTTCTCCTCTTCCCCCAAATACCCAGATTCCTGCCAATAAATTTCCTTTTTTTCCATAAGTAGAATGAGTTTGCTTTCTGTCACCTTTGGGTTGAGGAGTCCTAACTAATACAAGAGGTTAATGTATGTGTCCCATTTAAGAAGGATCTTATGACAGGAAGTTCACAGAGAAGCTACACAGTTAAAAGCCTTTACTTTTAAGCTGAGATGCCCTGGAGCAATCTGCTGCAATTTCTCTACTTACCATTTAAGAATCTAAAGGCAATTTTTTTATATCTTCTCCTCGCTTGCTGTTTCTCTAGAGTCATTCAACCACCCTTATCCTTTCAGCCATTTCCATTAAGGAAAATAGCACAGACTTTTAAAGAAAAGGTTGTTTGGCCTCATAATCCCCCTGATTAAAAATCTCTCTCTTTTTTTTCCCATTAAGCCATTTCCAGTACTTACTTTTAAAGCATCAAGGCCTGACTTTGAAGCTCATGAATCCATACAAAGGGTCTTTGTTATAGGATGAATTGAGCCTCTCCTCACACATTCATATGTTGAAGCCTTAACCCCCAGTGCCTCAGAATGTGACAGTATTTGGAGACAGGGTCTTTAAAGAGGTGATTAAGTTAAAATGAGGTCACTTACTGTGGACCCTTAATCCAATATGACTGGTATCTTTGTAAGAGTAGAAAATAAGGGCAGAAAAATGTACAAAAGGAAGACGATGTAAAGACACAGTGAGTAGGTGGCCTCATATATGACAAGGAGCAAGGCTTCCGAAGAAACCAACTCTGCCAATATCCTTTAAATTTTTTAATGTTTATTTATTTTTGAGAGAGAGAGAGAGACAGAGCTGAGCAGGGGAGGGGCAGAGAGAGAGAGAGAGAGAGAGAGAGAGAGAGAGAGAGAGAGGGAGACACAGAATCAGAAACAGGCTCCAGGCTCTAAACTGACAGCACAGAGCCCGACATGGGTCTCGAACTCACAAACCATGAGATCGTGACCTGAGCTGAAGTTGGACACTTCACTGACTGAGCCACTCAGGCACCCTGTCAACATCTTGATCTGAGACTTTCAGCTTCCAGAATTGTAGAAAAATAAATTCTGTTATTAAGCCACCCGATCTGTGGTATTTTGTTATGACAGCCTTAGCAAACCTAATACCATCTGTATTAGTCAGTGTTCTCCAGAGAAACAGAAGCAATAGGAAAGATAGATGGATAGATAGATAGATAGATAGATAGATAGATAGATAGATAAGGAATTGGATCATGTTATTATGAAGGCCAACAGATCTCATGATCTGCATGCAATCGGCAAGCTTAAAACCCAAGATAGCCAATGATGTAATTCTGGGCTGAATGCTCGGCTGAATACCAACAGATCTGAGACCCAGGAAGAGCTGATGTTTCAGTTCAAGTCCAAAGGCGGGAAAAAAAATAATGTCCCATCTCAAAGGCAGTCAGTCAGGAGGATTGCTCTCTTATTTGTGGAAGGGTCAGCTTTTTTGGCCTTTAACTGATTGGATGAGGCCCACCCACACTGGGGAGGGCAATCTGCTTTACTTAGTCTACCAACTTAAATGTTAACCTCACTCAGAAATACCCTCATGGACACACCCAGAATAATGTCTGACCAAATGCCTGGGCACCAGTCAAGTTGACACATAAAATTAACCATCACACTGTCTTCTAAAATGAGATCTATAATTTAGCCACCTAATCTCCTAAATTATTGAAACCAAGACCCACCTATGCTCTCTACAAGTATATTAGCCATCATTTAGATAGTAATCATCTGATATCTCAATGATCCATTGATTCAGCCACATAAAGCTTCAATTAAAACTGTCCTGCCTGCCAGTAACTTTAATTTCCAAGTCAGGTACGCATCAGGATGCATCAAAGACAACAAACCTCTCGGGGAACTTTCATGTAAGAGCAGTGCATGGAGGCACTTCACTTTTTAAGACCACCTTCACTCTCCACTAATCCAGTGCATTTTATGAGAAAGAAAAGGAGATTTCATATTAAAAAGTTTGCTTTCAGCAACCTGGTATGTGCCTTAAAGAGGCAACTGGCAAATCTGTTATCCGTCCCACCCACCTCTGTGGCTTGTCAGCCCTCTGCCAATTCAGCTTATCCTGCTTATTTTTGGCAACCAGCTCCCTTCAATGTTGACGTGGATAAGGATACTGGCTAATTATCAATTGCAGCCCATTAAATATGGTTGATTGGGTTGTAATATGTGGAACTGGATCAAGAAAGCTTTGCTTAGGAACTTGGTGAATTATCAGAAAATTATACTAGTGCCTTACAAGTGAAAAGTGCCAGAAAGTTGAATAGCGTGGAAAAAGAGAGAATCAGCATCCTCTCTTAGATGTGTTTCCTGCCTCCTGTTAAGCTTGCTGAACTTCTTTCACCCCAAACATCAAACCACTTACTCTTTCATCCTCAAGTGCTTACTCTTTGAAACTTCTTTAGGGATAAGAACATTTTCAATTGTTAAGAGATAACCATTTTGTTTTCACGTTCAACACAAGAATATGCAATACTGAAATACCTGGGTAAGTGCAAAATCATTTAAATATAAATGTCAGACAAATATAAGCAGAGCTTATACGCAGAGCTCTGAGAAAAAATAGAAAGGATCATTGAAGACTCCATTTGCTCATCCAAAGGATCTTCACAGAAACAACATGGTTTGGGCAAAACTTTATCCCAGTCTTGTGAATGCTTTGATATGTAGGTCGATCATGCATCCAGGTTTGCCTGGGACATTCTTGGCTTCCTCATGTTCTCCCATTGTAACTATTAATAGTACCTCACTTCCCTCTCAAAAGCATCCTGACTTGGATGATAAAAATATTTGGTGGCCTTATTGATGTGCCTCCCCCAGCAAAAGAATAACCTTCCTACTGGGAACTTGAGTCTCACCATAGATCAGGCCCACTGGCTGGCCCTTTCTAGCTCTTCATAGGCCAGATTTAGCCAGTTTTAGCAAGACAGCACCAAGAGCTATTTGGTGACCCAGCTCAATATCTGACATGGAAAGAGCATGGAACCCTGGAGGCTCCTCCTCCATCTTCTCAGGGTAGCATCCAGGGTACCGCACTGCATTTAACATGTATCTTTAGGTTCTTCCTGGCAGTGACAGTCTCACAGACTTTCTTTGCTTTTGCTGACCTTGGCAGTTTTGCATAGTGCTAAGCATGTGGTTCATAGAATGTCCCTCAACTGGAGTCTGCTTGATGTTTTTCTCATGATTAGACTGGGGTTATAGGCATTTAGGAGGAAGACCACAGAGGTAAAGTGACAGTTTTCTTGCATCTTGGCTACTAACATGACTTATCACTGTCGATGTTGCCCTTGGCCACCTGGCTGAGGTACTCTTTGTCAAGTTTACTTACTGTAAAATCATTCTTTTTCCCCCCATTTCCATCTTGTGCTCTTTGGAAGGGAGTCACTGTGCACAGCCTGCATTTAAGGAGTGGGGAGCTGTACTCCACCTTCTTGAGGACAAGGAATCTACATAAATTATTTTTTAGCCTTCTGTACAGGTTTTTTCTTCTCCATTTATTTCATTATCCAATCATTTATGTCAATATGGACTCATGGATATTTATTTTATACTTTGAGTTATAATACAAAACTATTTTATTTTCTTATTCATATTGTTCCAGATTGGGCCATGGTAAGTTCTTTCTATTGGCTACTGTGTCTCCTTGACATATTCCCATCATTGTGGTGGGGATTCATTTGGTTTTTATTTTGTTTTGTTTTTGCTTTTTAGCATGTCCTGACTTTCTAACACTACAAGATGATCCAGGCTCATCCTGCCAATTTCCTTCCCAGATCTAGAATCAGCCATTTCTCCAAAGAGCCCTGGGTCCCTTTCCTGGAAAATTATACTCGAAATTAAGGTCTGAGCTTAGATATGTGCTAACTTCAGATACACCCAAACCCAACCTAATTGTGAAGAAGGCTTTATATATAAGCCTATTTCTTGCACATAATAAATAGATAAACTAATTTTCCCCATCTTATTTACAGATACAAAACAGTTTGGGCCTTTTTATAAGAATGCTTATATCCTAGCTCCTACTGATTGGATAACATTGGTGAGGTAAATAAAATTAAAATGATAATAATAATAGTAAGGGTTATAGCTATGAGGAAGACATTAAGCTAAATACTGTACAGACATTATCTCATTATATCCTAATGGGATCTTTGAGACATAGGCACTATTATTATGCCATTTTGTAGATGATGAAAGTGGTATTGCCCTGCCCTTGATTGTCATTCTGAGAACTACAAGAGAAATCACTTGTAAACCCCCTGGCACAGAGCATGTAGAAGTTGCTCAATAAATCATTATTTTCTCACTTCTTTGCCTCTAGATAAAAAGAAAATGGGCAAACTTCAGTAAGACATTAGCTGTAAAAGTTCAGCTCATGGTTTGCGAGATGAAAAATATAGGGGTCATATTAGCTCATTTGTTTTCTTTGTTGCTATATAAATGTGATCTGACTCATAAAGGCTGAAAATCAACCTCCTTTGTGAAAGATTTCAAACAAAATGAAGATATATTTCTCTTATAGTCCAGTCTGTTTACAGTTGTCCTTTATATAATCCAAATTCCCAGACACCAGTAGAACCCACATAACATTTTTGGAGATCTTTAAGTAGTCTAAGATACTTTCTAAAACTTTAATGTTTGAAATTAAGATGGAGAAAACATTAAATAAATCCACCACACCACCTCAGCTTAAACGCTATTGAAATTGTACAAAGTTACCAAATACTTAAATAACATGCAGAATAGTTCTGACAGCTTTGGCTCTCCAAGGGAGTAATTTCACCACTGTGATCAATCTTGGGCAAAGAGATTGAACCACAAGCAAATTTGCAGGCTTTCTTAGAACAGAATATTCTGAAGAGTAGAAGTCTTCTTTTTGATCTTAGTTGTCTTTTCCAACCATTCCCCCATCTTGATATCTTAGGAAGATGAAAATTGAGGGTTGCAGGCTAAACCAAGGACATGCATCACGTCAGTAGCAAAAGTGGCATCAGAATTTCAACCATCTCTGAAAACACTCTCACAGCCCCTGTGCTGGCCCCACCACAGGAAGCTTTATTCACAGCAGACCCATGTCCAAACCTCTAAGGGCGACATGCTACACTTGCCTTCCTTTCTGACACTCCAGATAATCTCTGACAGCCAGGTGTAAGACCTACCTGCTCTGAAAAGTCACCCCCTTGGGCAGTCTGCTTTCAGTCTTGGGCTCCCCAGATTTTGCTCCTTGAACCACTCCCTGGGACTTCCCCTTACACAGATGGACACCCAGTGTCCCTGGCTGAACTATGAGCTCTCCCAGGCTTGTTATCTTTCAGTTCTCTCTTCTGCTAAGCCTAGCCCAGGTGGCCTCGATCACTATTTCTGAGTTCTTCTCATTGATTGATTATACCTGGGGTGTTAGCCTTGGTGTTTAGAGGTAAAAACCAGAGCAATAATGTCTTCCACCCTAACTGTGGGCTGGCAGGGGGCTCAGTGGGTACCTGCCCTCAGCAAAGGTTTTCTAGAGCTCCAAGAATGTTCCTTTGATCAGATTCCTCTGCAAGGGAATAATGGAGCTTAAAACTTTTTTTTTTCAACAAAAGGGCATAAAAAGTGAATTTAAAAGCAAATGGGCCAAGGATTTTCCCTAGGAAGTCTTTCAATTTCACACATAGCAAATTCCTGTGGTATGGGCCTATTAGAAATGCTTTTTTAGTGTCTTTATGCATATTTATTATGTTCCTCTATGGCTCTATTACTGCTTAATTTGACACCAAGCCTCCAAAGCCACATCTTCTTTCTTCTCAAACTATTAAAAAGGGGCAAAATATTTTAATCATGAAGCTCTGTATAATTTAGAGATTATCTGCTGTCTGTGTGAGTTACAGCAATAATCAAAGGGAGACTGGGGATTTGTAAAAACTACGGCCCTAATTTCTTGACAGGTGTTCTGTTTGGTATGGAATTAACCTCTTTTCACATGTTCTATATACATAAGAGCAAATCATTAAATATATCCTCAGTACACATAGACAAGAGACAGAATCTACTAGGTGAGAACTACCCACCACCACCACAAGCCAGGTTCTATTATTCACTGATGAAAGGAAATAAATGATGGGCTATTCTATCGCTGCACAGTCTGAATGTGATTGAACAGCCCATCTGGTAGCCCTGGGGGGACCAGGAGTTTTGATCCAGCTATTGGTTACATTCCCCACTGGAGCCAAACAGAAGATTGGGGTTGGCTACTGGGACCCACACTACTCGCCAATACCCAACCAGTTTAGTGCAGTGATTAAATACATAGCACCCAGAGTCAGACAGAACTGGGCTTGAATCCTGGAGCCACTACTTGCTAGCTATGTGTCCTCTGGAAAGTTACATGACCCTGCAGAAGTCCAGTCTCCTCATTTCTATTACACTGACATTCATCTCAGCTGCCCATAGGGTGCTGTGAATGAGGTAATGTGTGGACAGCACACAGCACCGTACCTGCCAAATAGTAATTGCTCAATTAATAACACTGCTTCTCTGGCAACCTGATTAGTATCTTTTTTTCCATTCATTGTTTGTTTATCCACTGAACAAATACATTTTTGAGCCAGATACAAAGTACCAGGTAGTGACTATACTGGTGAATAAAACCTTCTCCCTATCTTCATGGAACTCATCATCAGGAGAAGGGACACATGTATTAATCAAGTAAACAAATAAAACTTAAAATACATAAAAGTTCATAAAGGGAAAGATAAGGTGTGAAAGGAAGGAATGGAAAGAAGGAAGTATTTGGATAGAGTACTGTAGCCGATGGAAAACTAGCAGTCTTCCTTGACCAGCCCAACAAAGCAAGGGAAGGAAGCTTTCTGCAGTTGAAGGGCACATTCTGTTGACCGTGGCTTCCAGTAGAGATGAGGGAGCACGCATGGGACTCATCAGAAAGAGACCCCAAGGAATAAAGACCCTGACCTCTCTCAACCCCTGACCTCTGATCCCAAGAGGAAGCCTGGTGGTGCCTCCCAGAATACAGAACAGAGTGGAGAAGAGTGGGAAGTGCATCTGAGGAGTGACTAGAAACTATCCAACACAGGTAAACAAGAAAGGCTTCTCTGAGAAGGGGGCCTGTGAGTGGAGGAAACGAGATCGCCAAGGAACCAGCCCAGTCAAGTCAAGGAAGAATATTCAAGATAGAGGTAACTAACTGCACATGCAAATGTCCCGAGGGGTGGATGTCTGGTGGGTCTGGGGTCAAGCAGAGGTCAGCGGGGCATGACCACATAGGGTGAAGGGGAGAAAAGAGCATAATGAGTTTAGAGAAGTTTCCAGGCATCACTGATCTATCTGGGTCCTGGATTAAAACAGATAGATTTTCATTCCCACCAACTGAGTACCAGCCCCTCCCAACTAGTAGAGGCTAAACCTTTGAAGTTACAGGAAGGTAAAAACTTTAGAAAGTCTTCTGAACTTCTATTTCTAAATATCATTCTATCCCTCTGAAATACTGATTCTTCTTCAATCTATACCCAATGTTGATCCGAAGTCAAGTTTGAAAATATTTCCTTGAAATCAGCCTGACTTAACCAAACTGGAGAGAAAACGAGGTATTTAAGTAATGCCAGATTGTGCTGACAGATAATCCAGGAAACTCTGATTAAAATATGCACCTTCTGGGGCACCCAGGTAGCTCAGTCCATTAAGTATCCGACTCTTCATTTCGGCTTAGGTCATGATCTCACAGTGATCTCGAGATTGAGCCCCGTGTTGGGCTCTGAGCTGACAATGTGGAGCCTGCTTGGGATCCTCTCTCTCTGCCCCTCCCCTGCTCTCTCTTTTCTCTCTCTCTCTTTCTCAAAATAAATAAACATTTTAGAAGACATTGTAAAATATGCACTTCATTCTTCAGTGTCAACTAGGGGAGTGGTAGTTCACCAGCGCTAATGAGAAATTACAGCTTCATTCTACCCCCACCATCTGAACCCAGAGACTCCCCACAATAAGGGTGGTAAGGGCCATAGAAGAGGGGTCTTGGGTTCCAAGTGCCTTCCATGAGGACACAGACAGTCCATGAGGCCAGGGTCATAGTAGCTGGAGGACAGAGTCATTAAAGAAAGGTTCAAACATAGAGTCACATCCAGAGATTAGATTGGATTTGGTGGTTGTGGCTGGTTGAGGATAAGAATTGGATGGGAAACCTTATCACCAGTTAACTGAGCATGAGCAACAGATGAGAAGTGGGATGGTGGTTATATTTGTTGCGTTATTGTTTCTGATTCTTCATTCTCTTTTATTTTTTAGAATTACATAGCAATGTTATCATATAACTACATACAGTATCCCCCTGTGGTGTAAGCTATGTATATTTCTCTGCCTCTTTGATGTTCCTTAGCTAGTAGAGGCTTTCAATGCACTTGTGTGGTTTGACTCAATTTCCTATAGCCCTGTTGCCTCCCATGAGAAGAATATACCCCAGGAATCCACATGAGTAGATACGAGCCTGGCTGGAATCCAGTCTGGCCCAGCCAAATTCAGCTTAGATGGGCAAACTGCAGCTGACTTATTGACACATGTGCTTATCACACAGCATTTGCTGAACTGTTTGTTACTCAGCAAAGACTAACTAATACCAGATTTCTAGCAAATGTTTGGGGACAGTGGCTGGAATTGATGTGCAAATATGGGCAAGCTGGGGTAGTTTCTAGCATATCTTTATGTCAAACAATGCATATGTCTAGCTCAGGAAATGGCTGGCTGCAACCTAGCTGGGATTTCATCTCTCTATTTTCAGCAAGGTCGTGCCTATAAGGGCCCTGAACTTCACCCATATAACTAGTCCAAAGCCAGAGGGATTCTACTAGCATCAGTCAGAAGAAGTGTTGGCATCATGTTACTCTTTTTCTTTGTTGTCCAAACTGTTAATTCAAGACTTAAGAAGTTTTAAGATCCTGCTCCCGCCTTGGGAGGCCCCACATATCAGATAACTGCAGTGTTTCCTTCTTCCCAATGCCTCTACCTCACCCCTATAGCTTCTTCAACTGACTGTCTCTTTGCCCATTCACAGGGCTTTAGTTGCCCAGCCCATCCATTAGCTACATCTGGCCCACACTTGACCATACTCTTTCAGGCATGATCTCACTAGAAGATGCCAGAAAATCTCTACTGGATGCTTAAAACAGTACCTAACTGAGAGGTGAAAATGTCAGTGCTTTTCTTGGAAATACCTGTAAAAAAAGAAAACTGGGAAGGAGCTTAATTATCTAATTCCTCCATTTCTCTACTCAACCCCAAATATAGATAGCAAAAGGAACAGCTCCAATACCTTCAGAAAGAACCCATGCCAATGTGCAGCCCACTGGTTCAAAGCCCTGCTATGTATGAGGGACCAGGAGGAGTATAAAGAATAAGAATAACTTAACTTCCCTCTAGAGTTCATGGATTTAAAAAAACAAAAGGATGGGGTGCCTATTTGGTTCAGTCTGTTGAGCATCTAACTTCTGCTCAGATCATGATCTCACAGTTCATGGGTTCAAGGCCCACATTGGGCTTTGTGATGACTGCACAGAGCCTCCTTCAGATTCTGTCTCCCTCTCTCTGCCCCTCCCCTCCTTGTGCTCTCTATCTCTCAAGAATAAACATTTAAAAAAAATTTAAGTTTCAAGCAGACACTATTACTAAGAGCAATTATTACCTGTCATTGAAAACTAGCTCGTGAACTGGCCAATCTCTTTTTTATAAAAAATATGTCATTAAATCCTTGAAAAATGTTTGCTATGGACCAAATGTTTGTGCCTCCCCCCCCCATTCCCATGATGAGTTTAATGTTCTTATAGAAAGAGAAGACAAGGGGCGCCTGGGTGGCTCAGGTCATGATCTCATAGTTTATAAGTTCCAGCTCCACATCAGGCTCTTTGCTGACAGTGTAGAGCCTGAAGCCCGGAGCCTGCTTTGAGTTCTGGGTCTCCCTGCCTCTCTGCCCCTCCCCTGCTCTCTCTCTCTCTCTCTCAAATAAATAAAGATTAAAAAAATTTTTTTCAATAAACAAATAAAAAGAAAGAGAAGACAAGATCTCTCTTTCTTTTTCTCCATGAAGAATGCAATCATGCTGGCATCATGATCTCAGACATCCAGCCTCCAGAACTGTGAGGAATAAGCGTCTGCTGTTAAAGTCCCCAGTTTATGACATTCATTTATAGCAGCCCAAACTGACTAAGACAATGCCCATTTTATAGCCAGAACAAGAGAGGATTGGAAAGGTCTATGGGATTCAAATAATGTCACATGGCCCATAAATGGTTAATGTGGCGCTTAGGCTGGGTTCCTGGCTCTGACCCTGAAGACCAAGTGCTTAGCCACTGTCCTTCCTCCCTCTTCTTGGTCACAAAGAAGTAAAGCAAGAGCCCTAATGAAAGCATTTACCAAGGGAGATGGCCGTACAGAGGAGAAAGTGGTTCTCCCGGGACATAGAGAACCGTATTACAAAGAAGATGAGCACTGAATAAGAGAATCGAAGAATGCATCAGATTTTACACAGAAATAAAAGGAAAAGGCATTTCCTCAAAAGGAACAGTATTTGCAAAAGCATAGAGGTATAAAAGACCACAGACCGTTCAAGGAGATTATGAAGAAAGGGACAAGGAGATGGCAACAAAGAGGAAGAAAATGATTCGGACAGAGAGGTAGGGGGGTTGGTTGCTGCCCATCTGAAAAGGACCCTGAAGCATCTTGCAAATTAAGTAAATTCTTAGGGCCCTTATAGGAATCATTTTTTTCTCTTTTATTTTCTCCCCTGATCTATCCTAGTTTGCATATTTTGAAAATGAATCTCATTTTGCTGTTTATTACCCATATATTGAACCTGTCTATATCTCTCGGAATAAATTCTATCCATCATTCTCATTGGATTTATTCCAGCACCACCCTGGTTTGTATAATTTGCAAATTTCATTAACATTCTCTTTACTTTCTCTTTGAAACCATTAATAACATTGTTGCGTATGATCAGGCTTAACACCGATCTCTTTGGCACCCCTACTAATCAACTACCTCTGGCCGGATGTCACACTATTCATCACCGTGCCTTGTTTACAGACCCCCTAAAAATTATCAATCCCTATGACAGCGTTCATATCCACACCAGTGTCAATTAATTTCATAAGCAAAATTTTGTGACGTGGCGTCAAATGCATTACTGAAATCAAGATGTATTGCAGTGACTTTGTTCCCCTCTACTGTGAATTTTAAATAGCCTTCAGACCCATCCTGGATGATTTATTTGCGGCAACACCAAGCTGCTTATTCACTCATGATTCCATTACTTCTTAGATGTGCTGGGTATTTTTCTCCACACACTTAAACTTCCTAAAGGTAATCTCAGGGATCATTCCTCTTTTTAAAAAGATAGGTGAACACATCTGTTGCTGGCCTGAACTTCTGTGATCTCTGCAAATATATCAAGTCATTTAAAAAGCAATTCCTTTTTTCCTCATCTGGTGGCATTTATGAAGTAGCTAGGTGTCTCCACTGGCTCTGAGCTCCCCCAGTAAACTGGTATTAGATATCACCTTCTGATCAGTGAGCGTGTGTCACTGCATATGGAGAAAAAACATCATGGTTTCAGGGGCTTCTTCGGGTCCACCCTACACCTCCATTTCTGGAGTTTTTTCACTACTCAACCCTGCATGCAAATAATCTACACCACGAATATACCCAGGCCAATGTGCCCCACTGCCAGCCAGCGCCTCCCAGATGCTGCAGGCTTTAGGAACACAGATGAATTCAAAGTAAATAATTAGGACTATAAATCTGCTGTTTAAAAATCAGAACATATCCAAAAGCTGTACCCTGGTGACTTAAGGGTTATAGACTATCCTGTGTCATTATGCTTCTTTCTCATTTATCCTTGGCTGTGACCCCTCACCCTCACTGTTGCTGACAAGGATATTTGACAGACTGTCAGATCTAAGTATAAATATCAACAATTTCTATCCAAGTGTCCCTCTTGTCTCAAAATAAGAAAAGAGAAAATACGAGACAAAAGCTTACAAAAGGAGAGAAAAGGTAAAGCCATTGCGTGGACACTGCTGTGGTAAGAACAGTTTTACTATGACTTACACCAAAACCGAAGTGAGTTTTGGAGGCTTCAGTGATTTTTGAATCATTGTTCCTGAGCAATGCAGGTTGCGTCTCCCCAGTACCCACATGACCACTTTGCTGCTGACTCATCCAGGTGGGCGCCGTGGCCACACCCTTTACTGCTAAGATCAGGCTGCAACAGGCATTTGGTCAGAGCTGCTCCAAATGCTTCTCTGAGTAAGGCTGGCTTCCTTTTACTACATGATTTGCAGATATGGGGCCTCAACCTATCACTAGGAGGCTTTGAGATGCGTGAAGTGTGTGTCTTTTAAAAATTATGTTTACAGACACGTAAGTATGGATATATAAGTGTGTATATTTTCTCTGCCTCAGACTATCTGAGATACCATGGGCTTCTGTTCACAACGGCTAATACACAGATAGTCTCAACTGAGCCTCCTTCATTCTGACACCGAAGAGCATAGCCTTCACCTTCAATCAAATCTCAAGCCCTTCTCTTGCCAGAGCACAAGTCCCTGGTCCCAACATGGCTGCCTTTATGAGGATGCAAGCGGCCACAGCACAGAGCTTCCTGGACACTCTGAAGGTCCACCCTGGTACCCTCCACGCATTAACTGCTCTGATCCCAGACCTCATCACAAGGTAAAAGCACATCACCTTCATATTCCTCTATAAACTCATTTATCAGCTATGTATTAACCATTTGTCATGTTATGGTTCTAGATACTAAGGTGCCACAACAATGAAGATGGTTTGGAGTCTAACCTCCAGAAAGTAAAAATAAGGGTGGGAGAGGTCATAGGACACATACACAGAGAAAAACATGTAAGACCAAACAGGGGGTGATGAGGATTGCAAACATGAGATTATGAGAATTTAGGGGATAAAGAAATCATAACTGGTTTGGTGAAATCTAGAAAGGCTTCACAAAGGAGGTAGGATTTATTTATTTTTTAATGTTTATTTATTTATTTTTAATATTTTTATTTATTTCTAGGAGAGAGAGAGAGACAGCGTGAGCAGGAGAGGGTCAGAGAGAGAGGGAGTCACAGACTGAAACAGACTCCAGGCTCTGAGCTGGCAGTCAGCACAGAGCCCGACGCAGGGCTCGAACCCACGAACCGCAAGATCATGACCTAAGCGAAAGTCGGACGCTCAACCGACTAAGCCACCCAGGCGCCCCAATGTTTATTTATTTTTGAGAGAGAGAGAGAGAGACAGAGCATGAGTGGGGGAAGGGCAGAGAGAGAGGGAGACACAGAATCCGAGGTAGGCTCCAGGCTCTGAGCTGTCAACATGGAGCCTTACATGGCTTGTGCCTTGAACCCACAAACAATGAGATTCTGACCAGAGCCAAAGTCAGACACTTAACCGACTGAGCCACCCAGGCACCCCCCACGGAGGTAGGAGTTAAAGGAACACTCAGGAAGCTGTGACAGGGAAGGCTTTGCATATGGAGGAAACTTGGTCTGTGTTCAATCTGGGCACACATAGAGGTCAGTAAGCAAGCAGATGTGATGGTGGAACATTCATGAATATAAATGAGTGACATTACAGGCAAAGGCCTTGAATGTCAAGCTGAGTCTGAATTTAATTCAACTGGCAGAAATGCCTTCAAGGAGGAATAATTTAATCACACAACTTCTGTCATTCATGTTGACCTGTTGACTGATATTTCCAAATCCTGTGTACAACTGCACTCTCTATGTCCCTCATGTAATTTATGGTGTTCCACCATATGAAAGGTCCCACAAGGGAGCCTACACAAAGGCAGATCATATAAAGTCAGCCTTCAGCAGTACTGAGAATTGGTGAGGAAGAGTTTAACTGGAAATTCTACATGGGCTAAGTTTAACCTAATGGACCTCACATCTTTTACTGAAATCCTCTTCTCCCTTGGCCCTCCTTTGGTCTCTGGGAACAGTTCCTCGGTCCCCTCCCTTGTTTCTTATACTTTGCCTGCTTTTATAGCAGACTTTGCTCTATTCCAGAACTTCACCCTTGCCCCTTCTCTTTTTTTTACCACCATACCAGCTCGGGGTAGGGAAAAATATCTTAGGATGTCATACCATCCAGATTCTATTAAGACGGGCGCAGCATCGAAAGTCACTTTAGATACATAGTTCAAGCTGACAGCAATGCTTTTCATGAAACTTGTGAAACTTCTGGGTCCAGGGGGAAAAAAATCCAAACTTTTCCCATAAGAAATATTCTCACAGCTCAAATACATAAGACCACCACAGGAGAAAAACCCTTACTGAAGACAAGCTCACAATCAAAGTTTAAAAATCAAAGGGAGATATAAACCATCCTAAGAAGAATCAGCAGTTATGGCAAACAGTAGAGTCAGTATTCCAAGAATCAAAAATGCCTGCAATACCTAAATACTAAAATCCTGTATTCTTAAAATCATTAAAGAGAACAAAAGAAAGAATAGAAACATTAATGGTAGAATAAGACATTGTATTAAAAAAAATTTTTTTAACTCAAGTATGACTGAAAAAATGAATGCACAGAGACTGAAATACAGGACGCAATGGGCAAATTAAACAACAGATCAATGAACCAGAAAGAAATGTGCACAGAGATAAACAATGTCAACAAGAAGTTCAAAAATGTAGTGAATAGAGTGAAACCATCCAGCGTATATAGGATATACAGGAAAAGAGAATAAAGAAGAAGAAAGACAACATTTGAATTTCCTGGGATTGAAGAAAAATTCAAGTTCCAGATTGAAAAATCAAAGTGAAGTCTAATCTTGATCAATAAAAACAATTAGAGAAAATTATTCCTTTCAAGCCAACATCGATTTAATAAAAAAAAAAACCTTCATTCTGTACAAGCCCACAAAAAGAAAGCTTGACAAATTCCAAAGACTGACATATCATACAGACCAAGTTCTTTGTATGTTCTTTGATGGCGATATTTAAAAAGAAAGCAATAACAAAGCTATAGTCAAAGAACTTGGAATTTGTACCAAAACCTTTAGATAGCCATCAGAGGTGGGACTAGAAGAGTGACATGACCAGGTATTATATTTTAGGAAACTGTCTCCAGGTGTAGCATAAAACATGGCTCTGAGAATGAGGCCTGAGTGGAGGTAGGAAGGGATCTAGATAATAAATAACGGGGACCAAGACAAGAACCGAAGGAATAGAGAGAGTGAGATGCATTTGAGAAGCATTTTAAGGAGCTAGAAAGTGGTGATGTGTTGATTGGCTATGGGATGGGCAAGCAAAATGGTCTATGACTCTGACTTCTGTTTGGGTGAATGGATTTAGGAACCTTTCATGGAGGTGGTGAGTAAAGAAACCAGTGGTGACCACTATGTCAGCCCAGCTCAGAATACTACAGATCGTACGCCTCATGTTCCATGTAAGTGATAGCCAAAGCCATGAGTACAGATGAAGTTACTAAGAAAAGCATATGGAGTGAGGGAAGCAGAGGACCCGAGAGCAGTTTGAAAACAGAGCAATTAGGCTCTCAGTACTCCTGAGAGAGATCAAGAAGCAACAGTCACAGATACATGAGGTAAACCAAGATTTCATAAGTGAAGAGAAGCACAAGTATAAAACAACCAATATAAGCAGGGCCTACTCCTAGGAGAAGTCACACAAACCAAGGAAAGAGTGTGTTCATTGGATTTCTAGTTGTGAAGGTGTTGCTGGACTTGCCAAAAAGTGATTTATCAAAATGTCAGGAGTGGACAGGAGAAGGATGTGAACTGAGGAATGAATGTGAAGTGAGGAAATGTAAGTGATCATTGAGGCTCCTCTTCCCTGAGGCTTGACCAGGCAGGCAAGGAGACAAGATAGCAGCCTAAAGCTTACCTGACTCAAAAGAACGCTAAGCCTCTCAAACAGGTGAAACTGAATTTAGCAATTTATTGGAAAGAAGAAGGAAGGGAGGGAAGGAGGGAGGCAGGGAGAGAGGAAGGAAGGAAGGGAGGGAGGGAGGAAGGGAGAAAGGGAGGAAAGAAGGGAGGGAGAGAGGGAGAGAGGGAGGGAGGAAGGAATTTCACAGAGATTTAATTCCCATTGAATTTCATTTCTGCAGATACATTTAAGTCTTTTAAGCTAACAGAAAATTTAAAGTATACAACTCACCTCATTTTCCTTCTTAAGTTGGTTTAGAAAGTGTGTAAAAGTCATCCTATCCCAATGTTACCCAGTATTTTCCACGTGGGTGTCTACAAGCACTTACTACGTAAGCTACATTTAGATCTTCTCACCCTTGCTTTGGTCTTTGTGTTTCCACCAGATCATCTGTAAAGCACTTAGGAAGTGGAAACTGATTTCAAGTCAGAGAAAGGACAGTGGTGCTTCTCCATCTCTCATCACCCCAGTCAAAAAACAACTTCTCAGCCAATTAAATGAATTCCTCTAAAGCCCACCGCTCCTGATCCCTGAGTTGTAGGGATACAGTATATAGCAGCCTGCCTGGCACACTCAGTCACAGATTCCTCTGATAGGTAAATGTAGAGGCTCTCTTCTTTACCTAGAGCTCTGTTCATCAAGAGCAATTACATAATTCAGTAAATAGCCACTCCTTAAAGTTTAGAGGATCATTTTCATTGTGTTGTGTTGTGGTTTTGCTTGTTTGTGTGGTACGAGAGTGTCAGAACAAAGAGCTCACCCACGGGATTGCGACTGAGTAATATTTTTTCATGCATACAATAGGGATTTGGGGTAGGGATTTTAATGGGAAAAGCAGAAAAATACAGTCTTAACAACCCCATTTAGAGTCATGATTTATTTCTCTGATTTGGGTTTTCTGCCCTTTTCTCGGGAAAAAAAATTATAAATATAGTTGAAAACGTTTATCACCTGAGATGCACCATTTGGAAAAGAAAACAGGAGAACATATTTTTAAACCATAAATTTCTACTGTGCTCACCCCTCACATAAATAAGCAGCCCCAGCCTTTGCAAGAAATATTAAAGTTCATTTAAATTGCAAATCTGACCTTATTAAAATGGCTTTCTCAAAGAGCCATAAACAAATAGAGTGTGTTAGTAATACTGCCACACAACAGAAAACATTCTCATCCAGTTCCATAATTAAAGTGGAAAAATAGAATTTTCACAGTTCTGAATGACTCAGAGATGGAAGAAGAGACATGTTATGACAATCACGAGGTGGGGAGAACGTATCCATCTGGAGGGTCCTTTCAAAACCATCTCCGTACGATTATTCCGAAAGTCAATATAAGCTCTTATGAGCAGCTTGGAAACATTATTATATTGTTGCTAAGCTAATGTGCTTTTGAATACTTTTCTCTACAGCTACTGCATTCCCCCTTAATGTTGGAAGCACAGCTATTAAGATTTACTATGTTTGGAGTAAGAATAAAAATGAACAATTAAGAATAAGCTTGTATCTGCAAATGGCTAGGAAGAGCCGATAAATTTCAGAATTAAAAGCGACACAGGCTGGGCTGGTTACCAGGTTTATGGAAAATCCATACCTGAAGGTATATTTAAATTAGTGGATTGTCAGTAAGCAAGTGGTTTCCTTTTACTTAGAAAAATAATCCCAGGTGATGTAGGCCACACAAACCAGATAGACTTGAAGAAGAACTTGACTTGGTTCTAGCTGAGTGTAGCAACTGTGAATGTGGGGTTGAGAAAGTGCTTCCATGCACATCCAGAGCAAAGTAATGAGAGTAATGAGTTTTTAAAAAAATAAAATAAAAGGAAGGTGTCGGATGGACCAACCACTTAGAGTTCTTCATTGACTTAAAAAGATATCACCACCCAAAACATGCTAGCTTCTTTAAATTGTTTCATGTTCTATTGAGATGTGGTTTTTTATTTATTCATTGACTCATTCCGTAAATGTCAATAGAATACCTGTTCTGTGCTAAGGATGTAACATGAACGAAATAGACACAATTCATGCCATCACAAAGTTTAGGACTTAATTTCATATAATCTGTTTAAGAAAGAAGGGTAAATTTCACCTTGTTTTATAAACATTTCTATCAAAATGATTAAAAGAAGCTTTGATGCATAAATAAGTTGTTTGCTGGGGTGCCTGGGTGGCTCAGTTGGTTAAGCATCTGGCTTTAGCCAGGTCATGATCTCATGGTTCATGAGTTCAAGTCCCACATTGGGCTGTGTGCTGAGAGTTCAGAGCCTGGAGCCTGCTTTAGATTCTGTATCTCCCTCTCTATCTGCCCCTCCCCCACTCATGCTCTGTCTCTCTCTGTGTCTGAAAAATTAATAAACATTAAAAAAATAAACAAACAAATAAGTTGTTTGCTTTTTGTTGTACCTTTAAGGGGTAATGAGTGTGTGTGTGTGTGTGAAGGCCAATTTCATCTGTGGATATTCTCTGAGATTTTAATAATTTTAATACTAATTTCTCTGAGAAATTAATAATTTTAACAATTTCAAGTCCCTTTCACAGAGAGCAGTTTGTATCTCAGACAAGCTGACATCTAACCCAGAAACATACATCTCTTCAGTGTGTTTGTCCAGGAGCCCATGGTAAATAGACCAGCCCCCTAAAACTTTCCATTCGCCAATTTCCTATGTTGACCCAGAATAAAGAGAGAACTGGTATGTGAGGTCAAAATTCCAGCATCAAGTTCAAACTTGACAGTATGGCATCCTGAGTGGACTTAGTTAGGTCCCTTAGCCTCTCTGAGCCTCAATTTCCTTATGGGAAGTAAGCAAATAACTCCTACTTCCTGTTACTGTTCAGAAGACACTTGAGATCATCGCTTCTCAGCCTTTTGGCTAAGATCAAGTGCAGAAGGCACATGAGATCATACAGAATAAATCCCATGTAAGCTCCAGTGTCCAGATGGCTGCAATCAGTGACTCTGAAAACTACTACAGTTATACCATTGGGGCTCTGCAATAAAAGATAGGTTCCTAAGAGAAAAATAGACAACTGTTTTAACATGTATATTGCACATGTAATACACGAGAACCTTCAAAGATGAGTAACTCAGAAAAGTGGCTTAGAATTCAGGCTTATAGAGCAGCTCCAACAAAGAAAAATAAATTCGTAGAGAAATGAGAAGACAGAGAAAAATAACTACAGGCTTCCAAGGGTGGTAAAATGGGAAGGTAAATAGATTAGTACTTAATGATAGTTAAGAGCTCGTTAGTACAGTTTGTTACATAGATTCTCCTGGTGCCATCCCCAGGCTGATAAGGAGATAAAGTTGTCTCCTGTGATTAACTTTGATCCTCCTTGGTAGAGATAGAAAGAAGGACACCCTTGAAAAGTTATGTCCTGTTTTCAGGCAAATAGAGGGAAGAAGGGAAGCTTTCCTTGTATCTGCTTCTCTTCAATTGCCTTTTGCTCAAAATGATCCTTAAGCCAAAGTGACATATTTTGGAGTGGTATATTGTGGTTTCCCTCAAGGACAATGGCTCTCTGCAGACAACCCAACTGTCTGTCCTCGGCTGCTAAGAACAGCCTCAAATTAAGCTGAGGCTACAACCAGGCCTGTGGCAGAATGAATCCTAAGCATGTCTGATACTGATACACCCAGAGGTAAATCAACACTGAAATTCTCCAGGATTTTCAGAATATCTTCCTGTATTCATATGGAGCTGAGGTGTTATTCTTTGAGCCGACTCCTTTTAATTATCAAGTGTTAACTGAGCACCTTCCTTGGATCATGGTACGGAGGTAGATTTTATAGGTGCCACAGGGACTCACTGAAGAGTTAATATATACACATATGTACCCAGCACAGTATGCATTCAATTAGTTTTGTTCCCACATAATAAAAGGTTTGAATACAACAGGCTGCTAAAACAGAAATAGGAAAAAAAAAAAAAAAGGCAAACCACCAGACTAATGGAGTTACTGAACTTAAGCATTTCATTTTGTTCTATATAAGCAATTCAGAGCAAGGAATGTGTTTTAGTTCTTGTCATTTTTTTTTTCTCTCTGTAACACCAGGAGAGAAAGTTTCAAATGACTAATGACTAAAATGGCCCCAGATTTCTCATTCAGAAAGGGCCATTTTCTATGTTTGAAATGTAATGAGAAAAATATCCATCAATGCTAAGCGCTTGAGTGTGGCTATTCCCAACTAATAAATCACAAACTTTGGTCAATCTGTTGATCCCAAAGCCTGACCTGAGAGATTGCCATTCTCCTCCGTTTTATGGCTCTGTCTCCACTTTTTCACAGAGTCTGACGCCTCACAGGCAATTGCCACTGCTGGGGAAGAATGGGTGTGAGTGGCCTCCATGCCCATGCTCTCAGCTCTCTCTCCATCTGTGACTCATGCTGCAGTTACTACATCAAATTACTATCAAATTATAAGCACCATCCCAATTTAACTGTCTTTAATTATCGCTCACAACACCATCTTCTCAACCCCACCCAGTAATGTCAAGACTCAAAGACATGGAAAGATAATTCACTGTTAGAGAAAGTGGGAGAAGTTATTTGAACAGAATTCCAAGCGATCTGGGTCTTAGCAGTAAAGTTAAGGCAGCCTGACCAAAAGCTATGAAAGAGTACATCCGAGTGGGATAGAGTGTGGAGAGGAAGGCAAGCCCTCCTGGGGTATCAGTAACCCTAGGGTAAACAGCCTGTCTCCACTCAGCCTGTGCACTGTCCTTCCTCCTACGAACTCCAGCTCAGAAAATAAAATCAAGAGACTGGAACTGAGGGACAACAAGAGGCAAAGTTGATTTAAACTTCGATTTTCCATGTAACACAGCTTGAAAATAACAAGCTATATGACTCCTTGAGGGGATAATAAAGAATGTGATGCATTTCTCAGAAGGCTTAGGAAAAGGCTCCCCTGGCACTGTATGTGGTTTTATTTTCTAGAAATTGGAGGAAAACACTTCTCCCCTCCACACTGCCATTTTTCTATGAGTTGGGCAACACCCTATAAATGCCTACTAAGCAACAGCTACAGGATAA
This sequence comes from Proteles cristata cristata, assembly GCA_017311185.1. Classification (NCBI taxonomy): domain Eukaryota; kingdom Metazoa; phylum Chordata; class Mammalia; order Carnivora; family Hyaenidae; genus Proteles; species Proteles cristata. Next base: position 204,112 of record JAESUZ010001048.1, read on the forward strand.
GGCTGTGGTCTAGCCTGAAAGTCGGCTGAGTCAGGAGGTATTTATCACCCACTGTATACATTGGCAGGTGCCAGGCCAGGTTGAATTTACAGTACATTCTTCTCCTTAGAAAGTTAAGTCAGGGTGAGAAGCAGCATCTATGCATAGAAAATTGGAGCCCAGAAGAGACGAGCACAGAACCCAGTACAAGGAGTATGTACAGTAGAAACAAAGGTGGTCAGGACAAAAGAAAGGGCCCAGAAAAGGTAACAGGAGACAGGAAATTCTGGGCAAGTTTAGAAGAATGCATAGTTCTTCTGGCCAGGTTCCAGACACTCTATGGGGGCTTCCAGACTCCACACCGTAGAGTCATGACCTCCCTACCTATCATGCAGAGCTGGATTCAGACTTCCAGATTCCAGACATCTGCTCTCTGTCTTTCTGAAAGCCTGTCCAGGGCCACAGAATGCCTACCTACTCAAAGATCTCAGGGTGAGCAGAAACGGGCACGCTCCGTCTAATGGGGAATGTGTACCTTGGCACAAATTATCCAGGGTTTGGGGGGAATAATTTGGCAGGATGTTTTCAAAGCCTCACAAATATGCCTTGGTTGGCTCAATAATTCTACTTGGAAGAATTTACACTAGGGAAAAAATAAGACTGTGCACAAAGATTTTAGCTCAGTCCATTTTTGTATGTATCATGAAAAGTTGGAAGCGACCTCAACTTTCAAAAACAGGAAAATCAGTGAAGGAAATTAGGCTACATTGGTATGATGAGGTACTGTTTAGCTATTAAAACTGAACCAGATAGGGGTGGGTAGGTGGCTCAGTCGGTTAAGCATCGGACTTCAGCTCAGGTCACATGATTTGTGGGTTCGAGCCCTGCATTGGGCTTTCTGCTGTCCTTGCAGAGTTGGCTTCAGATTCTTTGTCTCCCTCCCTGGCTTGCTCTCTCTCTCTTTCTCAAAGATAAACATTAAAAAAAACCTGATCCAGATAAATATGCATTGGCATGAAAAGATGTTCATGACATATGAAGCATGCTACAAAATTTTATGTATGATATGACTCTAATTTTGTAAAACAAAAAAAAGTGTGATAATGCACACGCACACCCCAAACTGTTATGCATCCTTGTGTGTATGTCTATAATTACAGACATGATAAAATGCCAAGGCGGTTATCTCTGGATGCTGGGATTCGGGGGTACTTTATTCTGTCTTTCATTATCTGCATTTTAGAGTTCCTATATGACACAAATGTATGGCTTCAGATACTAAAAAAAAGTTTAGCATTTTGTTTTTAAAAATGTTAAAAAGCAAACTCTCTGGGGGGAGTTAATACATGAAGCAAGATGAAGAGCCATCACGGTGGGTCCGCTACAGGGTCTGTGGGGACCACAGACTGTATGACTGTAATTCAACTCCTGGCGAAAGTGTGGCGGGACAAAGAAATGCATGCTGATTCTCAATCGGTTGGCTTGGCCATTTTATCCACGGCACCCCGAAGGTGGCCTAAAAAATAAAGTGCATAGCCACTAGAGCCTAGCAGCCTGGACGGGCTTCGAGTGACCCCTTGTGAGTCAGATCAGGATGAGAATGGGCACATTCAGCGGACTCCTGTCGTGCGGGAAGGCAGCAAGGTGAGGCTTGTGCTCATTGGTCTTAGAGAGCCCGCACTGCATGGCTCCCTCTCTGGGGGAATGAATGAGGAGAGGATCACGGGGAGGCCCCCGGGAGCCCAGCCGGAGCCTTCTCAGCAGATGAAGCGCGCTCCACTGTTACTGCACAACTTAATAACAGTCTTTAGGCAAATGACAGAAAGTGCATTGAAACCACATTACCCACTGAATAGGGAAAATAAATAAATAAAGCAGAGTTTATTAACTGGTAGAGAAAATGATTATAGGGTAAATAAAATGACTCAAGGAAATAGAGATGAGGACATATTAAGGAAGAAAGAAAGATACTCAGCCAAAGAGGGTCTGTGGAATGGGGTGGGGGAGGGTAGGCTGTTACAGGGAAGCGAGGATTCATTCATGGTTTTCTTAACACAATGGCGGGCAACGTGGGAAGGAAAATGAGGCTCACTCATGCACACGCTGTCCTGAAATGCAGAAATCAGAGTCCTAGAGTGGTCCAGAAGGGGCACACGCAGGGATAGACACCTTTCTAAGGAAGAATCCGCTTGATGGCTGGAAGAGGGCATGAGGCAGACTGTTCAGGAAACGCAATAGTTTCTTTGAGCAATTTCTTACATACCTCCTGCTGTGGAACTAAGGAAGGTAACCCACAACCCAGGAGAGAAATAAACCCCATAGAGCCCAACTGTCCATCTATGGCTCTGGAGTAGAGCACATCTCTGCTCCAGTTCTGGAAGAGAGCCTCTGCAGATAGAGTCAATTGGAGATGCTGGCTCCACTCTGCCAAGCGTTTATTGCTTTGGACATATGGGTGTGCCAACTTGGACTCCACATGACACATCCCCAAGTGAAGCACACTATCTAAGATTTTGTGGGTGAAAGTAATGCTCACCCCCAAACCACTTTTCCTGCCACATCTATTTCCTTCACTTGCAAAACATCTTGCCTTCTGTGCTTTTGCAGATGTGTAACTTATGCAAAGTTCCCTGATGCCCTCACAGCCAGGTTCTTTCACGGAGTTGAGCCTTCAGGGTGATGTTCCCTGTTTGCACCTTGCTAGCTCACAGACGGGAACTCCAGGGGTATTCCCTCTGGATGCTTCTGCACCAGCTCTTCCTTACACCAGGTGGGGCTCTGTGGGGACCTGCCATAGCCTACTTCCATGAATGGGCTGACAGCTCTTTGGAGACATGGTCTTTGGACAGTTCTTTGGAGTCTTTTTCTGCTTTCACTTTTGGCCACTGAGCCCAGAGGCTGGCACTGTGATGCTCAAAAATGCTTGCTGAGTAAGAAATTGAACATGCAAATGGCTTCCTCTCAAAGCTACCCTTCCCTCCTTTTTGTCCATGTTTTGGGAAAAAGAACACAGATTGGAGGAATGAATGGCTCTGATAGATTCTTACACTGGAGGTCTTCCAATTTTCCTGAGTTACCAGGCAGATTTCGTCTCAAGCTCCTTGCTATGTACTCATCTGTTAAGTATATGGGTGAAGTGTTCATTAGGGGCAAGGCCAGTTCCTGGCACCGTGGGTCCCAGATGCCCTGCCTTTTGGGAGTCTATACTTCTAAATGTATGGATCATAGGACTCATGCAAGCTTACATATTAGCTCCCATTTATTTAACAGCGACTAAACACTCACTAGAGGTCAAGCCCCCTTGGCTGCCCTTGGGGACTTTTCAGTCATCGTGATGATTGTGGCCTCCTGGTTTCAGTGGTTAAAGAAGCCCTGCTCCCTCGTCTTTATTATCTTGGGTTTCCTTTATAAATGGAGCTTCTACATAAATTATTTTCCCCAATCCCTGTAGCATTATCATTTTCTTTTCCAGATGAGAAAATGAAGGCACATAGGCATTACAAAACTCACCACACGGCATATGGTCAGTGGACATCTGGGCTGAGATCAGAACCTGCGTCTTCCCAAAACACCAGGATGCCACTCCAACTTTAAAGACCCTCCCTCTCCCAATCCTTAACTCTCTTAACTCCTTTTGTGTGCATATGTATGTTTCCTTTTAAACATTAATAATAAAAAAAAACCTAGGAAAACAGTACAATAGCTTCACAAAACAGAATAGTTGGTGATAAAGTCAAGCTCGTGATGTAGGTAGTAACAGCTCTGTATCCTGAACTTGGAAAAATCACTTTGAGCAAGGGATGGAGCAGGTCTCTTTACAAACTAGTTTATGAACTCAGCAGCTGAAGCTATATTGTCAGGACGAGAGAGGAGGATCACAGATTGCTTCAGAGGGAAACAGATCAAAGCCGAGACCCTGGGAAAGGGGTCTGATTTGCTGCATCTTGATAAAAAGAAATGTCCTGATAAGGAATTGTTCCCGGATATTAAGAGACCTTCTTCGGTAAAATCCACATAGCTAAATAGTAGGCATAGACCCTTGAGCAAATTGTCATCAAGCACATATGTAAGGGGGAAATGTGGCATTTTATCACCTCCTGACATGACCATAGCCTACCAGCTTATAAATACATTTTAATTTTTTTAAAAAAATTTAAATTTATTTATTTATTTTGAGAGAAAGAGAGAGAGAATCCCAAGCAGGCTCCATGCTGTCGGCACAGAGCCTGATGTGGGGCACAAACTCATGAACCATGAGATCATGACTAGGCCGAAACCAAGAGTGGGGCGCTTATCAGACTGAGCCGCCCAAGCGCCCCTCTGCTGCCTTATAGTAACTTAAGGAGCACGTGACGTGGCCGACCTGCTACTAAAGCAAGACTCCAACTGAACAGCATGCTTACCCACGTGCATGAGTAAGGCCCTGCCTACAAGGCCTTCTGCATGTGGGTTCTCCCAGAAGTAGATGCTAAAATGAGATTAGATGTACAAGATATTTACTGGAGAAAGTGCCCACCAGGGAAAACGGAAGGGGAGCAGGTAGAAGCAGAAGGGCCAGCAGACCGCAATGCAGGTCTGTCCTGTCTGAAGGAGGCAGGGAAGGAGCGAGGTTTGAGTGAACAGTCCTCCTCTGCCAGGGGGTCTGAAGAACGTTCCAACAGGCTGTCCGGGAGTTCTTAAGCCAATGTTGCCCATCAGAGAAGTCTTAAAATCTTGCAGAAATGGGACCACATCCATGTGGCCCCTGTGCTCAGCCACTGGCTGGAACAGCCCAGACAAAGCCTAGGAAATGACCACTGAGAGAGCCCATGGAGTCTGTGGGCCACTGTGAGCCAGACTTCATTAATCCCTCCCCCTTAAGCCTTCACCGTAACAGAGAGCCATGATGATACTTTTGGTCTCTCAGTAGCAATGTCAACTCAGATCCCACGTCCAAGTGTCCTCAAAATGTACCCTTTCTCCAGTGTACAGTCTGTTCACAGGGAAGAGACCTCTATCCACAGGAAATAGTGAAGAGCATCAGGCTACATAGACTTGTCAGTCAATTACTGAGGAAATAAAGAAGTTCTCTCTCATTTTCTTTTCACAGGGCCGCCAACCCTCTCAGATTAGGACCCCACCCTTATCCTCATTGAACTGTAATCACCTCCTAAGAGCCCTATCTTCACATGCAGCCACATTGGGGGTTAGGGCTTCGACACAGGAGACTGGAGGGATACAGCTCAGTCCACAGTGGTCTGCCTTTAGCCGGTCTGCCCCACAACTCAGCCAGAACAATATCCTGTTTGCTACCAGGTGGTAAGTGAGCCAGTCCCAGAGCCCCATCTTACTACCGGTTAGAGGTATCACTTGCATTGATTCAGGTTATCCAGCAAGTAAATGCCAATATAGGATTAGATATGTGAGAGATTTATTGGGGAAAATGCCTGTGAGGAAAACAGGGTGGTCCAGAGGAGCTGAGGAAAGCCATTAGTCCACAAGGCTGATCTGGGGCCTGTGAGGGAGAGAGGGAAGAAGTGGGTTTGATATGAAAATCTCAGGATGCAATGCTGTTCTGGAAAGTTTCAACCAGGCTGAAGGGGAATCGTCAAATGATGAGCCAAAATAGATTTCTGTTGAACAGTCACTCTCTAGAGCACAGTCCGGAAAGCAAAGCTTTGTATGAGGCAGGGAAGGATTCGGAGCTAAAGTCATCAGTCAGTGACCTTCTCTGCAGCAAGGACTCTGAATAGCACATTTGTATGGTCACCAAACCTATCTGCTCTAGAGATTTATTAGGAAATATACGGGGTATTCAGGCTCTAGCAGGAAACCAGGAGACCATCAGAACTGGAAACCAAGTAGAAATGTACTTGTCAGTGTTAATAAAACTGCTGAAAATATCTATCCCTTGGGGCAGACAGAACTCTATTACACCCATGGTCCTTATCCCACAGATTAGGTGAGATCATTCCTGTGACTCTGTGACATTAAACGGCAAAAAGAATAGTTGCAGATGTAAGTCAGGTTAACAATCAGCTGCTTTTTGGTTAATCAAATAAGCCGATTATCTGGGCGAGTCTAACTTGAGCATTAACTGGTAGACCAATGTTAGGAGCCATTCTGAACTCACTAGTTGAGAAAACTCCTTGTGAGGTTAAGGCAGGTTTGCAAGGCCTCCTGTCATCAGATGATGACCGATATCCACCCCCCACTCAATTGTTTCTGCTTGGGCACCGATTCCCAAAGCACCTTGTTGATTGGTATTGGGAGTGACTTGTCCACTTATTATGGACCTGGTGTGGTGACTGCACCTTGTGAAGGAACTTACTGGAGGAACTTCTTCTTTTGTGATTATGGGAGCAGACATCGTGTCTCCGGCAGGTCCTGTTTTCCTCGATACTTCCCTTGAGCTGTGAACAGACTAATGACCCTTACTCATAAAAGACTGACCTTTATGTGTATAATTTGTTTCTACCATTGTGTTAGTCCAAGAGGTTCATACAGCTCAACATGTGACTCAACTAACCAAAAATGTTTCTCATACCCTAACTATTCAAGAAATCATAAACAAAAAACTAGACACAAAGGTAAATGCACTCGAAGAGGCTACTCTATGTATTGGAAATGAGCTAAACTCTTTAAAGGCACGGTTGGCTCTCCAGTGCCATAAGGAATATAACTGGACAATTAAGTCTGGCCTGGAGACAAGGAGCCTACTTTAGGGAGAAGGAACAGATAAGGACAGAACATAACTTACTACGTATACCTTTGCTAACTGGTGATGTATAGCAGTCCCTTCCCTAAGGCCTACATTCCATAAACACCTTCTTTTACACTGGCAGCTGCGATGAGGATGGATAAGAGTAGTTTAAACATAAACCCTGATACATTTAGGGCCCCCATGGTGTTTACACATTCAGCATCAAATCAAAAAGTTATTAACCAGCTCAAATACATTCTTCCTCTTGTGAGCCAGACAGAATGACTCCTAGCCTATCTTAACCTATGACTTAATCTTAGTGTTATTGACTTAAACAAATTGTGTAGGTTATCCTGTTTTTCACTAAGAACACCGTTATTTTCTTAGTTGTAAGATTTACTCAACTTCACTATGATTGGGGTAGGTCTGCAAGAATACTTCTGTAAAACCTGTTTCTATACACTTTCCAAAGCATCTTATCAGAGAGAATTATCCATTGTAAAAATTCCATTTTCTGATGTCATGTTATCATTTGACCTATAAATAAAGACATCAAAACTGACAGGACAGAGATGCCTACCTGGTGATCAGAAAGAATCTCAGGGCTTTCTCACTCTCTCGCTGACACCGTACATCCATCAGGGACCCCTGGACCTGCTGGAGCCCAACTCCGGCAGACCAGAGAAGATTCTCTAGCTGGCAGCAGAGTGAGAGTCATTTATACATATTTTTAATGCTTATTTATTTTTGAGAGAGAAAGAGCAAGCTGGAGAGGGGCAGAGGAAGAACAAGACAGAGGATCCGAAGTGGGCTCTCTGCTGACAGAGTAAAGCTAGATGCAGGGCTCAAACCCATGAGCCAAGAGTCCATGACCCGAGCCGAAATCAGACACTCAACGGACTGAGCCACCCAGTTCCCCCTAGAGTGAGAGTCATTTATTTAAGGACTGATGGGGACTTAACTCGAGGGGTCTCACTGCCAGCTGACATGAGGTGGGAGGGTATGTGAGAAGGTCCCTGACAATGAGCTACAAGTGTCCCTAGTGACAGAGAGCACCTGGGCTAACAGCCAGGCAAGGGGGCCCTCAGAGCTGCCGCACAGGGAACTGAGTCCTACCAGTGGTCTGAAGGTGCTTGGAAGTCTCTTCTTCCTCAGAGCCTCAGATGAGGTTGTAGCCACCAGAGACCCCTTCGGAAGGGGACCCAGAGCAGAGAGCCAGGAGAGCCGTGCTAGCTTCTGACCTAAGACATGGTGGGGTAAGAAATGGGTATTGCTTTACACCACTATGCCTGTGGTGCAGGAGCAAACTCCATCAAGGGAGAGATGCCTGCTCACCCCACCCTCTAGCTTGGCAGAGACCCATGTAGCTATCCTGCTCACTAGTTCTACCAGCTCACCTTGTAAACACAGCACCTTACCTAGTACCTGCTCCTTGGTAGGCGCTCAATAAATATTAGCTGAATTAATAAGTGAACGCTGGGACAATTAAATTGGATGTGTGAAATTCAATATAAATTTCAGTGCATGTTAAAGCGGCTAGCCCAGTCCATTCAAAAGGCTCAATACACGTGAGTTTCTCGGTTTGCCCTTCTCTTTCATATGCGAAAGAAGCCAGATCAACTTGCCCCCCTCTTTGCTGGCTGTTGCAATTTCACAAGCTTGTCATGCTAAACACCAAAATGCCACCTGCTGAAGTTTCATAAACCCCAGGGAAAAGAATAGAGTCAAAAGCAGTTTCCTTGATAAATTACCCTGGGTGTTTCTTTCACAAGCTGTTTGCACATGACGCAATCATGCCTAGGAACAGACTCGAATTCTCTGCCCCCATTCTCAGACACAATGACTTATATTCTAGAGAAAACTGAAGAAGAGAAATGTGTCTCCCTTTTCTGCAATTCCTCATGGAGAACACACATTCTCGTTTTTGGTTATTGTTTCTTATTTTTAATGGAAAAGATTTTGAGCACAGCGATCAAAACTATGTTACCCACACGGGTAGTGGGGCTGAAAGAATGTGCAGCCCCTTGACACCGATTCCAGACTCACTCCTATTCTTTATGTGAGTTCTCAGAACTTGCAGATCCTGGCAGAGTTCTTTAAAATTCCCCTTTTCCTTCCCTTCCCTCCCCTCCCCTCCCCTCCCCTTCCCTTCCCTTCCCACGCCCTTATCCAATTGGAGCTGCTCTCGCACCTGCACAGGTGAGACTGGAGACATCTGCACTTTCTTTGTTTCAAAGGCCACAAGGAGGTCTAAACAATCAGTGGCTTATCTTCCCACTGACCAGCTGTTAGACATCGCAAAGCTAAATTACTTCCGAAGCCTCAGTTTTCTCGTCTGCAAAGTGAGCATGGCCACGCCTAGCTCACGAACTATTATAATGAATGGTTGTAATAATAAGATATGTATGTAAAGCACTTGTTACCTTGTACTCACTAACCAGGGGCTGTTGTCTTTGCAAATTACATATTAAGGGGGTAATTAGAAACAATAACGTGTCATCTAAAAAGAAATGATCATCAATTAAGAGTTTCCTACATTCTAAGCACTGCTCTAAGTGTTTCCCCCATCTTTTCATGTCATCCTTGCAACAATTATGGGAGAGGAAGTTTTCTAATCTACAATTTACAGATGAGGAAACTCACCCAAGCTTACTCCACAGGTGTGCGGCAGAGTTGGGATTTGAACCAGGCTGTCTGGCTCTGGAACTGACACACTTGACCGCTAGCCTGGACTGCTCTCCCTTGAAATACCACTGTGGTTTTGTAGTCCAGAGAAACTCGCAGAGATGCTAACAACCAACCGGGAAGGAAAACAATGTTCTAAGAGTAATAAGATTTTCTTTTTAAATTTTTAGTCTTTTTCTCTGATTTCCAGGGAGGTTAACACTTCTCCTTGGACAAGTGGCCACACTTCCATAAATTTTCAATAAATATTTATTTTACATAAACAGAAAAAAAGAATCATACAAATTATTTTCTATAGGATAATATAATACAACTATGTAAATTCCAAACACTAAGGAAAGACGTGGAGGGAAAAAGACAGAAAGAAAATACCCCAAAATATTGATAATGATCATCTTTTAAAAGGGATTCCCATCCTATGTTCTATCTTTCTATATTTGCCAAGTTGTCTATATTTTCTAATGCACCACCTTTATGAAGGAAAAAAAATACCATTTCAGAAAACGAACACTACACCTTTTAGTAGCTGATTGCACAAACACCAGCATTTCTTTTGTTATCTGAACTCTCCACTGGGGGCCAGTTGTGCTTGTATAAAAACTCCAAAGTTCCCTTAAACACATAAAAAAAAATTAACATCTTCTATTTAAGTTCAACAACCTCTTCTCTTCCACTTTTCACATGTGCTAGTTTAAGCCTGACATTTAGAAACTGCCTAAAGCCATTTCTGTGAATGGAATCCTGCCACAAAATAAGTTTATTTTCTCTCTGGTTTTGTGCCATTGGACTGCTTGGCCTGCTCTCATCCAGGTGTTCTACAAAATTCTTGCATATGTTCCACTCATCATTACCATTGTGCTAAATACGATACACGCATCAAACAGAAAATAGAGACAAACTTTATTAAATGGCATTCGGCATCAGACCTTAAAGCCGGCCAACTCGCCACACATCCAAAGCTTTAAACAATCATTTTCTAACACGTGCCAAGCATGATGCTAGGTACTTTCTCAGACAGCTAATATTCTGAGAAGACTCTTGTGCTTGTCAGGGTTCCCCAGAGAACGAACAAGAGCTATATCTAAATCTACAGATGTATGTCTATTTAGGGGGTGGGGTTGAGCTATTTTAAAGAATTTTAAAGAATTGGCTTCTGTAATTGTGGAGGTGCATGTCCAAAATCTAGAGAGGAGGCTAGCAGGCTAGACACCTAAGGAAGAGTTGCTGGCAGAATTCTTTCTTGCTCGGAGACCAACCTTTGTTTTAGTGAGGCCTGCAACTGATTGCATGAGACCCACCACATCATGAAAGGTTACCTGCTTTACTCAAAGTCTACCAATTTAAATGTTAATCTCATCAAAAACTACCTTTGTAGAAGCGTATAGAATAATGTTTGACCAACTACCTAGGTACCATGGCCCAGCCAAGTTGACTCATAAAATCAACCGTCATGAACCTGTGATACTAGCCAAGATGAGGAAATGAGGTTCAAAACATCTATAACTTTCAGGGCACCTGGGTGGCTCAATTGGTTCAGCATCCAACTCAGCTCAGGTCATGATCCCCCTGGCTTGTGAGTTCAAGCCCCACGTTGGGCTCTATACTGACAGCTCAGAGCCTGAAGCCTGCTTCAGATTCTGTGTCTTCCTCTCTCTCTCTGCCCCTCCCATTCACGCTCTGTCTCCCCCTCCCTCTCAAAAATAAACATTTTAAAAAATCTACAATTTTCCTTACTAAACGCTATATAGTGTCATTTGTTGATATTTTCAAAACCCCTGTATAATATGTTTTTATTTCTAGGAAGAAAAATTCTTGAATATAATTTAAATACATGAAAAGAAAGCTGTCAACACCGAAATACAGAAAAATCTCATTAATTAGATTAACTCTGCCCAAGATTGGTCAGAGGAAAATGTCCAGAATTACTGAGTATTCAAAGATATGCAAGCTTATTAAATACAACTATATATTCCAGCCAAAACAGGATCACTACACATTGGCAAATAAATTTCCTGCTGGGTTTGTTTTAATAATCAGATTTAAGTGATCAGTAAACAGCACATTGATTATTGATATGGAAATAGGTGTCAAATGGACTTTCAAAAATGCTTTCTCAGGGATGTCAAGCATGTGTCATACAGCCCAGTTTCCAATATTAATGAGTGTAACCTTTCAAGCACATGTCCAACTTGGAATACATTCTACATTGGAGAGGTCCAAATTATTAAGATTCTTCTAAGTCTAACAATTTCACTGAGCATCTGGACTTTCTTTTCTAAGGCACAAAATTTTCCATGAGTGCAATTCCAGAGAAAAGGCCAGAAAATGTCCCTTGTCTTCCAGAGCGAGGGATGCTCCTTTTAGTGTGGTCACTAGAATTCTTGAGGGGAGGAATATCTCAGGAGGACACACGAACATATGTCCAGCTCAGGACCTGAACAAATGCCCGTCGGGTAAAAGGTCGAGTGCTCTCTTATCCAAGGCCACACGGAAGAGTAATCTGCAGGTTGATTCAATTGCAAACCCATTTCATGATAGACAAGAGAGAGACAGAACAAATGAGGGCAGTTTATCAAAGGGAGAGTCAATGGAGATCCTAACAATAAAACCAAATTGATGGAGTTTCCTTTCAAAGAAGTTTTCTTTCCAAAATTCCAAAGTTCTATAAGCATGACTTTGCCCACATAGAGCTTCAGCCCCACCCCCTTTTTATTACCAAAGAGACAGTCTAAATAAGTTCTCTGAAATCCTTTAGTGTGTTCTACACGTAGGACTTGCCCAGCCTTTAACTTCCTGGCATCACCATGCTTAATGCTCTTCCTGGATAATCTTTCCATTCAAGACTCTGGGTTTTTCTTTTTTTTAAGGCTTCAAATAAGTAACATATAATGGAATCACTATAGTTAACCAACGTCTTCTTCTCAATTTTGGTTTATCCCATTATCCATCTTTTTTGCCTTCAAATGCACTGATTAATGATTGACTTTGCACCTTCTCTCTAACATGTGTTGGTAAAGAGACTAGGATTCCTATCCTATTTTAAAAAATAAACAAAAAACTGTTGGGCAAACAGGGGGTGTGATTTAAAGCCCCCTGCAAGGATTCTACATCTGGATGGACCTCAGAACTGAACAGCTTTGAACACATTGCCCAGATCTTTATATTTGTTCAGAGTGACCCCAAAAGTCAGGAGCAGGTATTTTCTGGGCATCCCCCTGAGGTAATAGGTGGGGAGCCAGAAAAACCTGGGTTCAAACCCTTGCTTGGGCACCGAGCAGGTGAGGTTACTTAGGCAACCAGACCGTCAGTTTTATCATGAGTCCAATGGGGATGGCTTCATGTGCCTTGCAGGCCTATCTATAGATAACATAACATGAATGGCTAAGCACCATACCAGTCCCATAGTAGCCACTTCAGAAACGCTGGGTTTCTCAAGATTAGAAAAGGAAAAATTGGGGGCGCCTGGATGGCTCAGTCGGTTAAGCATCCAATTTCAGCTCAAGTCATGGTTCATGGGTTTGAGCCCCATGTCGAGTTCTGTGCCGACAGCTCAGAGCCTGGAGCCTGCTTCAAATTGTATCTCCCTCTCTTTCTGCCCCTTCCTTGATTGTGCTCTGTTTGTCTCTCTCAAAAATAAATAATAAACATTTTTAAAAAATTTTAAGGGGCTCCTGGGTGGCTCAGTTGGTTAAGCATCTGACTTCGGCTCAGGTCATGATCTTGTGGTTCGAGAGTTCGAGCCCCTGCATCAGGCTGTGTGCTGACAGCTCAGAGGCTGGGGCCTGCTTCGGATTCTGTGTCTCCCTCTCTCTCTCTCCTCTTCCCCTGCTCATGCTCTGTCTCTCTCTGTCTTGAAAATAAATAAACATTAAAGAAATATTTTTTTTAAAGAAAAGGAAAAATTGGGGCAGTTGTGTTCAGGTAGTTTGAGAGAATGGCTGTAAGAAGAGAAATCAAAACATAAATAATGTATTTCTCAGATTGATACAGCCTTTTTAAAGAGGCTTGTCACATTTGCTTCCAGTTTTGCTAAAGAGAAGAAAGACGGATACCCAAGGTGGCTGCCTGTGAATTCAGCTCCATCCTCGAAGGCCATGCTGCCTCAGAAAGGCCAGGCATGTCAGGGATCTCCCTGTACAAGGTGCAGAGAGAAAGATGTGTGTGTCCTCCTAGTAGGGGCCAAGAGGGGTCATGAAAGCCCTGCTGCTACTGGCTGCTAATGCCGATGGTCATCCCACTTTTCTTCCACAGCGCCCACCTGCCTGACTACCTCCCTTCACCTCCAAGCAGTTGCTAAAATTCCTGGCAGCTTATTTCCAAGCAACATTAAAAGGTTCCTACCAAAAGGGAGGGGAACATCAAAGACCATCCAAACTTGGGCCTTTACTGATTGTGGGGACATGTCTACCCACCTACTTTTGATATCAGGGCTGAAAGACTCATCTGGCAAAGCAAACCCCCAAGGGAGAAGTACCTCGCACACGCTAGTGCTGGACTGTGGAGTGTACAGAGGTGGATGCTGAAATTCGTTTGATGTATTTATGGCACCTACTCTGTGTGATACCTTCAAAGAATGGGATGACCAAATGCCACAAAGCCTCCTCTGAAATGCACTGTGGGCCCAATAAATACATACATAATTTGACATTTCTTTGACATTTATTGGCTTCCCAGAGGCTCATGGTATATGAAAGACAGGCCGCTTGAATGTTAAAGAGTATCCTACTGACATGGTTTGGGTTATTGTTTAAAGACACTTTTATCTAGGCACTATCTCCGCCATACAAAGTAAATGAAAGGAACCGGTACTGAGGAACAGCAAACATGGATATTGACATCTGCTTGAAACTGACGGAAACAGACACCCATTTCTTCCTGAGAAGTGGGGAAGCAATGGAGCAGAGTGTAGTTTCCCCGCCCCCCCAGGATTCTGACCTCCCATCTTGTAAGAAAGAATCCATTACTCTAAAGGTTTAATGGCATCCAGTTCGTTTGGGGTGAATTTAACAAACCACATTAGCCACTACATAAAGGTTCTCTTTGATACAGGTGACGATTGTGCTATGAATTACTAACATTACTTTAGGGCTCAGAACCAAGTCAAGTGTTTCCATTGGAACCACCTGCACCAATAGTGAACATAAAATCCCCAAGGAGAAGCAGCAGGCTGAGGTATCAACATGCTTCCTTTTGACATCTTGCACCAATATGCTACGACCCATCGAGGAAGCCGTATCTCATCTTCAAATGGCCGGGCTTTCTACTGCAGCTCTTAAAAAATGCTATTTGTAATTGTAACCAGATTGTCCCCCCAAACACACCATAGAATCTGGTAATAAAGGTAATGTTCTTCTATAAAACAACGGTTTCATAAAATGATCAGAGCCTGGCCCGGTGTCCTAAACACTTACCTACCCCCTTACAGTTTGGGATTAGATTAAAGTGCCATGGGGACATAACTGATGTAATGTTTCAAAATCATAAATGCAGGGGGAGGGATTTTAAAGCTGGATAATGGAGAGAATGGAATAATGCAATAAAAGCTGGCTCAAATGCTGAGTCTGTGATATTTGATTTATTGTTTTAATATAATGCTGTAAAGGCCATGCTTGAATATACAGCAGTATTTTATTTATCTGATAGTCATGATCCTAACAATGGGTGTTTAACAACAGCTTCACTGGAGTTGGTGGTGCACACAAATGAAGCTGGTTTCAGGACATTCCTGGAGAAAGGTAACAGAACAGCAGGGAGAGACTGACAGGCTATGTTTCAGGGGCTACCTGAGAGCCCCCCTGAAAACAGAATTCCTCACCTCTCCAGCATGGCTCTGCAGTTTTACGAACTGCCCCCAGTCTGCACAGCTCAGCACACTGTATTCAAGATGAATGTCCTGATGAACAGTCACAGCCCACAGGACTGGTCCTGAACTTTTGGCTCTGAAGCCAGCAGTGGGGAGCACACATCAGCAGGGGGGGCCGTGGGGAGGTGGGAAGAAAGAAGCACCCCCACGTTCCTCGCCTCCCTGAAGACCCAGCTCTGCCTTCCCATAATGTGCCAGAAAAAACAGCCTGAACCATGGGTCCAAAGTCCCACTTCCTTCTGGGGAGCTTTTCAAATCCTCAACTGACAGATGAAAACTTCAGCCTGATGTAGTGGCCAGCACCTTTCTTTCTTAAAAAAAAAAAAATCGAAACCCACCACCCATGAGCTATTTACAACAGTTCATGGTCAGACTGCCCATGGTTGGGTCCTTTATTGCTTCCTTAGCAGCATGACACAGCGACTGAGAAAAGCTCTGGGTTCAAACCTTATTTGATACCCTACTAATTTTATGGCCTCATTCCGATTGGTGGAAACTCTCCATGCCTTAACTTCTTCACCTTTTCAACGGGAGTAAGATTGCCCACCTCAGATAAGGTTCAGTAAAATATCTATAACCAGTAATGGTGGAGAGTTGTTTGGGGGTTAGAATCAAAACTCAACACTTTCCTTTATGATGTCATTGGGGGTGGGGGGATGTTCTTTCTTTGCACTTGGTAGAAGTCTGTCTGAAGCATGGCCCATAAAACACATGCATCTTAGATCATAAATGTCCTCAAATCACGGCTCATATACAGTCTCAATTCAGAAATTGGAAGGTTCAGTTCTAGACAACAATCACATTTGACTTGTCTACAAATCTTCTCCTTTCCCCAAGCCAGGGTCCACCCCATGAGCAACTCAGTCCCTCTACATGGTCCACTTGGGAAGTCTTCTTTTAAATGACCTAGACCCTGACCAGTCGGCACCTCTGGCCCACCACTCATATACCTTTAACCTACTCCCCTACTACCTTCTCCCTCACCTCTCTCCCCCTCCATTCTGCCCACGCTCCCATGTCAGACCCAGTCTCAGTGTGCCCCCCCTCAAAACGCCCCCCAGATAACCTGTCTAAGTGGTCTCACTGAAGGCCCTAATTGGGAGACAGGGTGCATTTGGAGGGATCTGGCACCAGCTGCCTCCAAAGAAATCCTCTTCACAAGCCCACACTCTTTACCCTTTTATATCCTACAGGGGGTTTCACACCATCTAATGCCTGCACCCTTAAACATCCGCACATGGGCTGACATCTCACTTTGGAATTTCATATCCAAAGTGCTTCTGGTGAAATTTCCAGTTTACTCCGTATCACATGTGTGTCGAGTGGTCAACAGATGCCTGGCATACAGTAAGCACTTAACAAATATGTCTATGCATGGTAGTAACGCGAATCATAAATTACAGCACTTAGCACAGTAACATCAAGTTTGAAACACAGATGGGAGCACGTCTCCATTTGGTTCACATCCTCCAGTGTCTTCCCACTGTGCTTAGAATCAGCCACGTCCCTGCCATTCACCCGCTAGCCCCGCCCACCCGCTAGCCCCGCCCATCCCCCCCAAGCATCACCTCCTACCACGTGCTTCTCTATGCATTTCCTCCAGCCTCGCTGGACTTATTATGCTGCTGTCTCCCCAACACTCCAGCTCTTTCCCATCTGGGGGCTTTGCCCTCCTGCTGCCACAGCAGCACTCCTGCCAGATCTCTGCTCTCAGATAGATCTCCACCCAAGCAGCCCACCTGACCACCCAACTGGAGTAGGGCTCTCTGTCCCACCAACTCCAGGCACAACTGAGCCCATTCTTAGGAAACCTTTTCTTCACAGCCATTTCCACAATCTCATACCATCTTCTTAACTTTTCTATTTGCTAGTATTGTGGACTAAATGTTAGTGTGCCCCTAAAATGTATATGTTAAAGATGCTAGTTGGAGGTGAGGCCTTTGGACGGAAATTAGATTTAGATGAGGTCATGAGGGTGGGGCCCTGTGATGGGATCAGTGTCCTTATCAGAAGAGGAAGAGAGACCAGTTCTCACTCTCCTCCAGGTGAGGACAGGGTAGAAGATGGTCATCTGCAGGCCAGGAGGAGGGTGCTCCCCAGAAACCAGCCATGCTGGCCCCCTGATCTCACACCTCCAGCCTGCAGACTATGAGAGGTAAATATTCATGAAGCCACCCAGTATGGCGTTTTGTTATAGCAGCATGAGCTGACTAAGACGGTTTATTATCTCTTCCCTCTCTCACACAATGAGTGACTCCCTTATGATTTCCATCTAAAGAAAAACATCTCTCTCTTCCCCAATGCACAGCATTCTCCCAAGACTATTATGTATGATAAGGGGACAATAATAACTATTAACATGTATAGAGTATTTACAGGGGAGACAAATGGTCTTATGGGTATTAGCCCATTTAACAAACCCTGTAAGGTTGGTACTGTTATTAGGCTCATTTTCTACTGAGTAAACTAAGGCACAGAAAAGGTCAGTAAGCACTATCAGGGCTACATAGCTAATAAGAGATGGTTTCAGAATTGGTATACAGACAGTCTGGCCTCGAAGCTGGATTGTCACCCATGACACGGCCTACCATCTTGTACTTCCCATCATCACTATGCACAGAGCAGAGGTCTGCCAAAGTGTGGGGTGCGGGGACAGTCACCATCACTCTGCCCACTCCACCCATCCTCTTTCTTTCCAAGTCTTCAGCGTGGCTACAGATTTAAGACTGAATGTTTACACAAATGCACAGAGTGGTCATAAATTTATAAATTTAAGGCTAAGTTTTTACCATTCAAATTCTTTTTAGCTTAATCATCATTTTACGATGTTTCCCTGAAATCTTTCTATAAACATCTGCTTGGCACTAGCTTAACTGCTAGACGATAAAATATGTTAACTGCTTAGTTGTGGCATCACCCACATGCATGTTGCACACCCATGGGCCGGGGAGACTTCTGGATCAAGTCAATGAGAGCTTCTCTCAGTCTTTCTTTTTCTTTCTCTCTCTGTTTTGTTGTTTGTTGTTTGTTTTTTTTTGTTTTTTTCTGAGATGAAACAGAGCAGAACTATAGAAGCAGGCTTCAAAACATTTCTTTCTGGGCTCGATGAAAACAGTGACCATTTGGTGAGAACTTCTTGCAGAGAGGCAGTAGAATTTAGTGGTTTAAGGTGTGGGTTCTACAGCCAGACATGCTCTGAACACTTACTTGAGGTTCTGAGCAAGCTACATCTCTCAGTGCCTCAGTTCTCCCATCTGAAAAATGGGGATATTTATTCATCATAGAATTTTCCATTAAATGAGTTAATATATACAAAGTGTTTGGAACTGCTGATATAAAAGTGCTATATAAATGTGATAGGCCTGTCAGTTTGGGGCAAATAAGTGAAAAAAAAAAGGATGTGTCAGAAGAATGGGAGAATGTCCCAAGAAAGTAGGAGAGGGGCTCAACCAGCCCACAGATAGTACAAATTAGAAGAAATGTAACCCCGAGACCATGCATTTACAGATAACAGGTTTGCTGAGCTGGGATGAAACATGATTGCCCAGGGCAGAGAAGAAAAGGAAAGTGCTTTCATTTTAGCAAGTACGGTTTTCTCTATTGTTTTTAATTTACAGTCACAGATTCTAAGTGGCACAGGTTGCTCCTAAAGAAGCTTCCAGCCAGTACAAGAATCACCATCTCCCCCAAGGTGTCCACATCTTGATCCCCAGAACCTATGGGCATTATTTCAAATGGCTAAAAGGACTTTGCAGGTGTGAGTAAGTTAAGGACTTTGAGAGGGGGAGATGATCTTGGGCTATGCATGTGGGCCCAATTGCAAGAATCCATAGAAAAGGAAGATTTGACCATAGAAATAAGAGAGTTGATTGAAGCAAGAGACTGGAGTGATGGATGAAGGGTCACAATCCAGGAAGGGCCTCCAGAAACTACAAAAGGCAAGGAAGTTGACTCTCCTCTGGATTCTCCAAAAGGAACTAGTCCTGCGAGCATCTTGACTTTGGCCCAGTGAGACTGATTTCAGGCTTCTGGCTTCCAGAACTTTAAGAGAAGAAATATGTGCTAAGTCCCCATGTTTGTAGCGATTTGTCACAGCAGCAACAAGAAATCCATAGAGACCAGAACACCACTGACTACTTGTCTCTGATTCCTGGAGAACTGCTGACTATGTTAGTGGTTCTCCAACTCTGCACCTTTGACATGCTGATGCCTCCCAACCCAGTGGTTCAATAGCTAAAATTGAAAAATGAGTAAATCTATTACAGGAAAATATATTAATAATGAGTTCCCAGGTTTTGAAAACATAGTACCATGGTCTTAGTCCATTCGGGCAGCTGTAACAAAATACCGCAGACTGGGTCACTTAAAGACAACAGAAATTTGTTCCTCGTAGGAGATGATTTTTATTCTTCCCATTTTACACACAGGGAAACTAAGGCTGGGAGTTTAAATAACTGCCCTAAAGTCACCCAAATTACGTGCAGCAGAGCCACCGTTGGAACCAATGGCATGTGATAAATCCCTCCTCTTTTTTGTAATCCCCCTGAGAGGAGAGTGAACTTCCAAACCCTTTCCCCTTGTCCCCCTAAAAATATCATCTAGAAGGACATTCCCAATCCCAGTCCTTTAGGAGGGACTGAGAGGTAGCAGCACAACCAGGTCTGAGGAGAGGCGTGGAGAGGAAGCCAGAAGTGAGAGAGAACTGCCTACTCCCTTGTTTTGTGGGCTCCACAAAGAACACAGTGACTTCTAGGCACCCTAGAATGAGGCCCCCTGCATTATTTTGTTGAGCCCAAGTCTGTTTGCCTGTGAACTCAACCTCCGTCCCCAGATCTCACCTCTGGGATCACAGGCAACAAACCTACTTCCTCTCTCACCAAGGGACCTGACGTGTCTCCCTAAGTGTTTCTGAGCTAAACAAATTCCCCTTCTTCACACGCCCTTGACAGAATTATAGACGGTTGATAGTAGAAGGTTTCCATGTCAGAATCTGTCATGATCAGAGGTGACCTCCTACCTGGGGGGTCATGTCAACTCCTATCATCTCAGCAAGATGGACACCGCAGGACGTGGAAGAGAGGCTGTTCAAATATTTTGTGTTTGTTTTTGTTTCCCTCTAGTTCCTATTCAAGACAGTGTGATGTAGTATCCAGATCTTTTGCTCGCTGCTTCCGGTAGCTGCCTTGTGGACTTCGGTTCTGCTGCCAGGGTGAGATGGAACAAGTAGAATCAGGAATCCGGGGTTCAAGGCCTGCCCTCTGAGCTCTGACCTCCTCATCTGTGGAGGCATTGTCCCTTCTCACAATAATACTTACCCTCTAGGGTTACTGTCAGAAATAATGAGGAAATCACTACGTTGCACAAATATAACTTGTAGAACATAGCCTAAGAGCTGCTTTGGTTCTTTCTATCGCTGGATCTTCTGGTTCATTCTGTGGGATTGGCTTTTTCTTTTCTTTTTTTTTTTTCTTTAATTTTTTAATGTTTATTTGTTTTTGAGAGAGACAGAGTACAAGTCAGGGAAGGACGAGGCGGGGGGTGGACATAGGGACATAGCAGGCTTCAGGCTCTAAGCTGTTG
Source organism: Proteles cristata cristata (assembly GCA_017311185.1). NCBI lineage: Eukaryota > Metazoa > Chordata > Mammalia > Carnivora > Hyaenidae > Proteles > Proteles cristata. Next base: position 224,901 of record JAESUZ010001048.1, read on the forward strand.
GCACAGAGCCTCAGACTTGGCCTGAGCTGAAGTTAGATGCTTAACTGACCGAGTCACCTAGGCACCCTGGGACCAGCTTTTTCTGGCCTCTGTACCAGATTTAGCATAAGTGTCAGGATCCTTTGGACACTTTAAGTACAGCTGGCCAGGGGCGCCTGGCTCAGTTGGTTAAGTGTCCTACTTCAGCTCAGGTCATGATCTTCTGGTTCATGGGTTTGAGCCCCACGTTGTGCTCTGTGCTGACAGCTCAGAGCCTGGAGCCTGCTTCGGAGTCTGTGTCTCCCTCTCTCTCTGCCCCTCCCCGCCTCAAGCTCTGTCTCTCTCTGTCTCAAAAATAAATACACATTAAAAACAAAAAAAGAAGAAAAAAAATAATAAAAAAATAAAAACAAAAAAAGGACAGCTGGCCTTTGAACAACACAGGGGTTAGAGGTGCTGACCCCCCGCACAGTGGAAAAACCATGTATAATTTTTGATTCCCTAGAACTTAACTACTAATAGGCTACCGTCTGCTGGAAGCCTTACCAATAATGTAAACACTCGATTAACAGATGTTGTATGTTACATATATTATATACCCTGTATTTTTACAATAAAGTAAGCTAAAGAAAAGAAACTGTGATTAAGGAAACGTGAGAAGAGAAAATATACTTGCTGTACTGTAAAAACTCTCTGTATAAGTGGACCTACTCAGCTCAAACCCATGTTGTTGAAGGGTCGACCATAATCGGAGCAGTCTTGGTTGGGCAATTCATATCTTTGGGTCCAAAAGAATAAATAAAGCTTTCCACTTCTATGTCCTCACTCACAACCTCTCCGTGTTCACAGCCGGCTGAGCAGGCTGGCTGCCAGCTAGGACCAGATGATGTTTGACTTCTCCTTCCCCACCTTGCACATTCGTCCCTTCTCCTCAAATGTGTAATCATGGTTTCTGACCCTCCTGGATTAGAGTGTAAGGGAGGGAGAAAACATCTCTCATCCTGGGATGAGCTAGCCTCCACATCTCCCCAGGGCCCTCCTCTGAGTCTCTGAAACAAGGTGTCCTCACCCCGCCAGTGAGCATTGCTCTCCTGTAGTTCTATTGACTTGGATAAATGTTTCTCCTCCAGCAGACACTTAGAGACCCACTCCTCTGCTTCCTCCCAGATGGGAAGGACCTTGCCCCCGCTGGTGGCCATCTCAGTCAGGATCTAAGACATCAAGATCCTGATCAAAGCGCTAAGATCTGAGACAGCCACACTGCTCACCAGCACGGCCCCCATCTGCCCCTACAAAACTCACGTTGTTTGCCTAGAGACATGCAGGGAGTGCCACCTGGGCCAAAGGTGGTGGCAACCACTCCTTCACTTCTTTCTGTCAGCAACTAGCCAGGCGGCCTCTCCGGGCTCTAGAGAGAAGTCACACACCAGTACATCATGTCGACCAAACTGCCAGAGACACATATTACATTCTCCGGGTCAATTCCTTGCAGCCCCTCTGACCCTGAGAAGAATCATCCCACCCTTCTCCCTCTGAGAGGTGCTGACCTCACCACAACTCTGCGCAAAATCCTCCTTCCCGTCCCCCACCCATATCCACCTTTCCAACCCCTTTGAGGCTAGTGGTCAGGAGTGAGTCAGACCTCAAGTCTTGTTCACCTCCATTTGTAAGTCTCGCTTGTGGTTTTGCATATATCTCCCTTTGGACTGTAGTATCTATTACCTTGAATGCACAGCTGCAATTAGAACTGGTAGAGCTTAGTTTTAATACCTCTTTACAACCATAGTTACAATGGCAGCCAATACTGATCATCACTGAGATGCACCGAGCACTGTACCGAGTGCATTGTGGCTCTTCCCTTACTAAATCCTCACTACAACCCTATGAGGGAACTACAGTGTTTATTTCACTTGACAGATGAGAAAACTGAGGCCCAGAGAGTGTCTATGCCACGGTTGGGATCCCAAAGTTCATAATGGGTGATGGTGGAAATAAAAAGCAGGTCAGTCTGATTCTGAGGTCACTGTTCCAACCTCTATCTTCACTCTAGAATGGATGTGGAACAATCCAATCTTAATTTATTTGATAGTCTATGAGAAAGCCTTTTATAAAACTATAAAGTATTCCTCAATTATTTATACTGTTATTGTAGTTATTAATAAAACAATAATTTTTATTATTCCATTCTATTGGTATGACTTTAGGTTGTTTCTATAACATACATTAAACCCTCCAAAATGATTTAAACTGGGGCTGGGGATTGGGAGATGATTGAGTTAAGTGCTACAGTGGCCATTAAAATGGGGGCGCCTGGGTGGCTTAGTCGGTTAGGCGTCCGACTTTCGCTTAGGTCATGATCTCGCGGTTCGTGGGTTCGAGCCCCGCGTCGGGCTCTGTGCTGACTGCCAGCTCAGAGCCTGGAGCCTGTTTCAGTCTGTGACTCCCTCTCTCTCTGACCCTCCCCTGCTCACGCTGTCTCTCTCTCTCTCTCTCCTAGAAATAAAAACCTTAAAAAAAAAAAATTTTTTTTTTTAATGTCTTAGACATTAGGCATTAGGGCGCCTGGCTCAGTTGGTTGAGTGTCCGACTTCGGCTCAGGTCATGATCTTACAGTCCATGAGTTCAAGCCCTGCACCCGGCTCTGTACTGACAGCTCAGAACCTAGAGCATGCTTTATAGTCTGTCTCCCTTCTCTCTGCTTCTGCCCTGCTAGAACAGTCTCTCTCTCTCTCTCCCTCTCTCTCTCCCCTCCCAAAACTAAGTAAACATTAAAAAAAATTTTTTAATGTCTTAGACATTAAAGGTGCCTAAAAATGGAATATTTAACTATATTAAGATCATCAAATTAAATTGGCTGTCTTCCCATGCATAATCTGTAGCAATTGCCACTTGATTTGGAAAGGGAACCAAAAGAATGAAATGTAGGCCATGCAAATGAGGTTCCAGACCCCCTCTGTTAGTTACATGTAACTTTACTGATTACGCGGAAAACAGAACGCCTATGCTTTGCTTTGAATCCATACAAACATCAGAAATATTTGCACAGATTTCCCGAACCCCTCCAAAGGATTTAAAAAGATAGCTTTCCATTAAAACCCTGCATGCATGTTGTATCAGCAGCTAATAGGTAATGATTTACTACTCTGTGCGGGGCACTGGCCCTAGCTCATCATGAGAGTGACTCCCTTCAACTTTCTCAACAACATATATAAAACCATGAGGATTCTTGAGTTACAGAGGGAGTTTAGGATAGTCATGGTGAGAGGCAGAAAAAGTGCCCCAGAATAATTCTTGACATGGGGAGAGGATACTAAATTATCCAGGTGATCATCACAAGTCTCCTTAAAATCACAGTGGAATCATAAGGATCCTTGAAAAATGGAAGAGAGAGGCAGAATGTTAAAGACAAATTCAAAGAGAGATTTGAAGATAGTATCTTGCTGGCTTTGAAGATGGAGGAAGGGGCTGGGCAGTGAGCTAAGGAGCCCAAGCAGAAACTAGAGACTCAAAAAGGCAAGAAACAGATTCACCCTGGAACCTCCACAGGCACACAGCCCTGCTCACACCTCAATTTTAGCTCAGAAATATCCATTCGGATTTTGAACCTCTAGAACTTTCAGATAGTAAGCATATGCTCTTCTAAGCCAGTAAATGTGTGTAATTTGTTACAGCCACAATAGAAAACTAATACAGTCACCTGCATTAGTCAACTATGGAGGCTGGATTTGGACTCTGGTGTGCCTGACTCCATAGCCCATCCCTACATTTCTCACTGTTAGGGATTAAATTGTATCACCATCACCACAACTACCCTCAGAAAAAACATATACATATTAAAGTCCTAATCGCCAGTATCTGTAAATGTGACCTTCATCAGAAATATGGTCTTCACAGATGATCAAGATGAGATCATTAGGGTGGGCCCTAATCAAATATGACTGGTGTCCTTACAAAGAGTGAAATCTGGGCACAGACATGCACAGAGAGAAGACGATGTGAAGATACAGGGCAAAGGAACAAGCCAAGGAACATCTGAGGCTTCCAAAAGTTGGGAGAATGGCCTGGAACATCCTTGTGCCTTGAGAGGGAGCATGGCCCTGCCAAAACCTTGATGTCTGGCTTCCAGAACTGTGGGACAATAAAAGTGGATTGTCTAAGCCACCTGGCTTCACATGCGTTGTCTCAGAAGCCCTAGGAAACTAATGCACCCGTGATGCAAAGTAGCCTCATTGCACTTGAGTCTGGTCTCAGACATACTCACCACATCTAACACTAGGGAGCCTACTGATAATTGAAAACAATGCCACCTTACATTGGCATGACTTTTTATTTTATAGAACACTCTGCACCAGTATTAACTTACCAGATCATACCACAGTCTTGTAAGTGAGGCAAGGATTATGCCTCCAGGGTGGCTCTATGGTAGTAGCACGTACTGGCCTTAAACAGTCTGTGTCCAAATCCTGTCCCTGTCACAGACTCAGGAAATTTCCAACCTCCAATGTGCCTCAATGCCCTTGTCTATATCTTAGAATAATAATAATAGACCCTGCCTCAATAAGGTTCTTCATAAGTTAAATTAGATAACACATGAGTAACCCCCCCCCCCCCACAAGCCCCATCTCACAAAACAGCAAAACTGAAGCTCAGAGACTTCAGGTGATTTACCCAAGGACTTGGCTTCTAAGTCGCAAAACCAGGACAAAAATCCTAGTCTCCTGAGGCAGAGCTATTAGCACTATAATATCCTGCCTCTCTCTTATTCTTCATTTTCATTATTCTTTGGGTTTAAATCAACCTGAACCTTTCTGTCCTTTAAGCAATTCTAATTTTAATTCTGCTTTCCATGCCCACCCCGGTCAGTCAATAAAGATTACAGTTTCCACAAACCACTAATTCTTCTTGTCCACATTCTTTTATGAGACACTCTGTTCCCAGAAGCAAGTCACCTTATTACCCAAGAGCAAGAGTAGTTGTCTCAAGATAACGCTTTTGCTAGATAAAACACCCAAGACGTAAACAGGCGGAAGCCACAGCAGCCCCCACCACCAGCCACCAAGCTGCTCAAACCCCCAAACCTGCCACGTTCTGTTCTGGGTCTGCTTCACTTAGTGAGGCAGCCCCTGATAATTCACATGCTCTTTCAGTGTTTGTTAATAAACTCAGTGTCCCACAGATTCAAAAGTTGCCTTGGGCCCTCCTTTCCACCTTCTTATACTTTCTGCATTTATCCAACCATTTCAGAAACTGGTTCTCCTTAAAATCATGGGATGCAGAATGAAAAACCCATCAGGATTTAATGACCATATTTCAGCATCTTACTGTTTAAAGGAACTTGGCTTTTTCAGCACTTTTGCAATTGCGCAAACTGGAAGCAGATCAAAAAGGTAAAGTGAGAGTTTGATTTTTTTCCCCCCAACTGTCACAAACCATCCATCAAAGTTAGGCTATTGATAGGGAGCAGAGAGACAGAAGGAAGAGGCATGAGCGAGGAAGACTGGAGAATATTAAAAAAGACAATCTCTCAGTCTAATAAAATACAATTAACTGAATTTCATCAAGGTTTCTATAAAAAATACACAAAGAATCAATATTAGGCATAAAACCCAAAGGTGGGTTGTTATCTCTAACCCAGAGAAAACATTTCATTAGGCTGAAGGATTTTATACTCCCATTGGGAAAATTGCTTTTCCCTGGTACCCCTTCTTTGCTTACTTACAGAAACCCAATTGAAAAGTCAATCATCAAAATCACTTAGCAAATGTCAAAAGGTGCTGCCACTTTCTCAATGTATTTGTTCCTTTATGGGAAACTCTGGCACCTTGCCCGGTCCCGACCCACACTCTTCCATCATTTTGTTTTTTCAACTTTTTCATGGTTTTCTTTTTCTGTTTGTCTGCCTGTTTCTGCTGTTGTTGGAAACAGAAAGCCTATTTTATAAGGTTATGGGCAACAGCTTTTCCTTTTAACATTTGAATGTTCTTTTTTTTAAGGTTTTTTTTTCATTTTATTTTTTTAAATAGTTTATTGTCAAATTGGTTTCCATATAACACCCAGTGCTCATCCCCACAAGTGCCCTCCTTCATGCCCATCACCCCCCTTCACAACCACAAACCGTGAGACCTCCCGTTGCCCAGGTTATAAACGAGCATCACTCCCAGGCCGGGCTGACCATGAGCCTTTTCCAGGCTAATCGGACAATGTAGAAGTCTTTTCACATCTCATTTTAGAAAGGGTGTGTTGCTTCATTTACACTCTGCCCAGTAACAAAGCTGGTTCGGTGTATGGTCCTGCTGACCACAGATCGAGAAGTCATGCACGCCCTCTTCCACACAGGTGGAGAGGTGCCTGGGTGGCTCAGTCTGTTAAGCATCCAACTCTGGATTTTGGCATAGGTCATGATCTCCCGGTCATGAGATCAAGTCCCGCGTGGGGTTCGAGACTGAGCGAGGAGTTTGCTTGGGATTCTCTCCCTCTCGCTCCCTCTGCCCCTCCCCGTCTTGAACACATGTGTGCTCTTTCTCTCCCTCAAAAAAAAAAATAAATAAAGTAAAAATGAAATAAGTAAAACACAAGTGGAGCAGATACACAAAGACCCCAAAAGCAGAATTTGAAGATTGGGCTCACACACACACACACACACACACACACACACTCAAAGCTGGAACTTAGAGAATTGTCTGAAGATCTCAAGTCATAAATTACTGAGCCAGAAACAGCATTATCTGAGACTACGATGCCTGGTTACCAAAAGCCAGACTTCTAGTAAATAGTGGCCATTGTAAAATAGCAACTTACTGGGTACCTCTGATGTGCACCTGACATGTTTTTACCCTTCTGCTTCTGAGTTCTCTCTTCACTGGCTAGCTACGGCAACTGGGGCAGATGGCTACATTTTCCGGGCAAAGGGTTGTTAAACTCACATGTGACCTATTTGAACACATTTTGTCAACCATCAAATGCTTTAAAAAGCCTCACACAATGACTTGCTCTATTTGTGGACCAGCCTGTATGTGTACTCACTTATTGAACTAACTAAATTAACCAGACTGTCTACATATTTCTAAACTGCTTTGTCTTGGCCGGGTGGACGTATCCTAAAGACAACAGATGGTGACAACAGTGGACAGCTGCAGTGCAGCCTAGTCCCCAGCGAACACGTCTGGCATTGATCTCCTAATAATCCTTACATTTGTAAAGCCACCTCTGATGTTCTCAGGTCCAAGCCCTTTTCCTGATCACCAGGCCATTTCTGAAAGAACTTTCCATGATCAACAGAACAAGAGGCTAAATCTTAAAAGGACTTATAAAAAAAACGTTGACTTTGCACTAAAAATATGTACTTTACATATGTGTCATGTATTCCACTAGCATGTAACCTCCATGAAAGTCTTGTTTTGCATTTGCAAACAGCTCACATGTGGCCTGGCACTCGGGTCAAAACATAATGATTTAACACATTGCATCCACAAAACATCAAAAATGGAGTTAGAGTTGATATTAAATCATGGAAGGAAAAGAAGAAACTGACTACATCATACAACAGACTGAAAATCAGGATGGACCCATAATTAGCAGGATCACAGCTGTGTGGCTCATGCTATAGACCAAAGCCTTTTAATAAATAAACATTCCCTGCCCTTCGAAGACTGTAGTTTTAGCCAAACAAAAGTTGAGATTAGCCAAGAGAGGGTGGTGGTAGCCAGCAAAGGACTTTTAGCCATAACATTAAACCTGTTTAAATAACACATGATATAATTAGTGATGGTATGAATTATAGTTAATATACTTTACACAAGAGTACTAAGAATTATATATCAGATATATACTATAATTTAGAATATTTTAACAGCATATTCATATCTATAAAACCATCTGAGTTCCAACCTCTGTTCAATATTAAAAAATCCCTCCTCTCTGCCAAAAAAAGGCCGGTAGGATACTTTACCATGGTCATGCTGCCATCTAGTGGACATACCTTAGAAGGAAGGTTCTTCTGTCGCCTGGAAATGACAGAAGGATTCCAGGTCCTGAGGTTCCTGTCAGACATGCATTTTTATTTAGGGAACCAATTTTTGGAATTCCTCCATAAATTTCCCCATATGTTTGTCAGTGTATTTTCACATTATTCCTTTCTCCTGTCTTCATAGAAAGATATTTTCAAATATGGCAGTCATACTCAGTAGGCAGGAATAGAACGTGTATATATCTGCTTTGGTTTAAAAATGAGATGTGTCCTCCTGGAAAGAAGCACCATCACACTGGCGACAGCCTGCCTTTTGTTCAGCTCCGTGGTGTGTCCTTGAGAAATCAGACCTCAGGGGCCTGGGTGGCTTAGGCGGTTAAGCGTCCAACTTTCGCTTAGGTCATGATCTCACGGTTCGTGGATTCGAGCCCCGCGTTGGGCTCTGTGCTGACTGCCAGCTCGGAGCCTGGAGCCTGTTTCAGAGTCTGTGACTCCCTCTCTCTCTGGCCCTCCCCTGCTTACGCTGTTTCTCTCTCTCTCTCCTAGAAATAAATACAAAAAATTTTTTAAAAAATTAAAAAAAAAAGAAAATGAGAAATCAGACCTCAAACTGGCGACAACTTTTGTTGTTGTTGTTCCCAGAGATTTACGAACACTGTTATATGACACACATGCTAGTATATGGAAGGGGATGTGTTACTCTAGACCGTTCACACATGCATTGCTGCACTCCTGTGGTCACACTCAGTGGACAGAATTGACGTGTGGGATTCACACTGGTTTCTGGGCTCTCCATTCATGGATCGTCACTTTGGGCGTGCACTGGGATCACCCGGGAAGGTTTGACAATACCGACGCCTGGGTTCTTCCCAGATTTCATTGGTATGAAGTGTTTCTGGGACCTCGGGATGGTCTGAAAGCTCTGCAGGTGACTGTAATTTGCAATAAGGCTTGAGAACCACTACTCTAGAGAAAACAAAACACAGAGCCCTTGGATATGTATCTTTGCAGGAAAGGGCAGGAGACCAAGACATCTGTAGCCAGTCACCTGTTCTTTGTCATCTCTCAGCTTAAGAACCTTTAAGACCCTCTGACCCCATGGCTGAATTTCAAACACTGCTTTCCGGATCCTTAATGTAAATGCCTGCACTGCAATAACTCATTCTTTGCCAAAGGAAGATAAATAAAAGTTAGGGAAATATTAAATTCTCTTTGCCTAAGGCTTTTTAAGCACTATAGATGTTTTCAAGAGAAAGGCTAATTTAGAGGTTATCTATTCTAATTCCTTGACTTGACAGGCAACCATACAGACCAGGGAAGGTCATGAGCTGGACATTGGTTATATGCCCTTGGTACCAGCCAGACTCTTCCTGTTTTTATGAGCACTATATCATTAACGCTTCCCTACAGAGCAGTAAGGTGGTCATTTTACAACTGTGTTGTAAAGATTTCATGAGATTAAGCCACATGGGTAACTTTGGACATGGGCTTGAACCTGGGTCCATCCAGCTCCTACACCAGGCAAAGTTCCACTCCCAGAGCTCACAGTGGTCAAGTCAGACCTGAAACCTTGGGGCACTCTTTCCACCACACCTGGGCTGTCCTCCACGGTCCACGTGACTCACCTGAACTATCACTTTATCTAGCAGCTCATCTGCCACCTCTAGTTAGAAACCTAAGTTAGAAAACCCTTGACTTTTCTCACCCTCCAATCCCGACAGCATCTTATTTCCCAGCCAGAATGAAATTTCATAATCTGACAACAGGGTAAAATTAGGAAATTGGGATAAATTGGGAAAAATTTCCAAGGTGTGGTTTTTCTCTCGTGGCTTCGTGCGCACAGATGTCCATGTGTGTTTGTCATGTTCTTTGAAGAAAGTGTGTAAACACTTTTTAAAATTTTTTTAATGTTTTATTTATTTCTGAGGGAGACGGAGGGACAGTGTGAGCAGGGGAGGGTCAGAGAGAGAGGGAGACACAGAATCTGAAGTAGGCTCCAGGATCTGAGCTGGCTGTCAGCACAGAGCCCAATGTGGGGCTCAAACCCACGAACCGCGAGATCATGACCTGAGCCAAAGTCGGATGCTCAACCAACTGAGCCATCCAGGTGCCCCTGTCTAAACTTTATAGTATAAACAAGAAAACAACTTTACCCCTATTTTGACCTCTGAAAAATAATCACCATTTTCATTTTGATCTCCTTATGCATTGATTTCCATTTGTGTTTTACAAATACATTTTTACTGTCTTTGCAAAACTGGAAGCATAATGTGTAGTTTCTATTTTACTACCATCTTTAAAAATTTAATCATGCAGGGCACCTGGGTGGCTCAGTCAGTTAAGTGTCTGACTTTGGCTCAGGTCATGATCTCAGTTTGTGGGTTCAAGCCCAGCACTGGGCTCTGTGCTGATAGCTCAGAGCCTGGAGCCTGCTTTGGATTCTGTATCTCCTTCTATCTCTGCACTCCCCTCTTAAAAATAAGCATTAAAAACTTTTTTTAAAAAATACTTAATCATGAGCAGTGTCCCCTGTCATTAAACATTTTTTTGCAAGCATATTTTTTAACACTTCAATTCCAAAGTGTAAGTATACATAATTTCTTCACCAATTCTTCTATCACTGGACATTAAAGTAATTTCTTTTCTTTTCTTTTCTTTTTTTTTTTTTTGAGAGAGAAAGAGAGAGGGAAAGAGAATGTGCAAGTGGGGGAGGGGTAGAGGATCTGGAGGGGCTCCCCACAGATAGCAGATAGTCTGACACAGGGCTCAAACTCCCAAACTGTGAGATCACGACCTAAGCCAAAGTCGGACACTTAACCAACTGAGCCACCCAGGCACCCCATAAGCAATTTCTAATTTTTCACTGTTATAAAGAACCCTATAACAAATATCCTTACACACACAATTTTGACCCTAAAACTATATTTTAAGTATACATAAGCCTACATAATATTTATAAATACATAAAACATACAATGTGTTGTTTTACACATCACCTATTGTATATAAAATAACATTTATAGTATTTATATATATGTGTGTGTTTGCCAATGTAATAAGTGAAAAAAGCAGCCTTTTTATCGAATTCAGCTATACATTTTCATAACATCTCATAAGAACTACAGCAACGGCAAGTCCAGAATAGTAATGATGGAAACAACGTGCTGGGCTCAGTCCTTGATGGAGAACGGCAGCTAAGACGCTCTCCTTACCACAAACTGTTACAAAGTCCATTGTCCAGGATCCTCCCAAGTAGAGCTGTTTCACACCCCTGCTACACGCGCTGGCAGGGTTGCTATGTTCTCAGAGCCGTGGCCCTCAAGGGAAACAGTCCTGAGAACTGGATGGACAACAGCTGAGCCACCCGCAGCCATTTCCTCTCAGCTTGCTCTGCAGGGCCCCAATGTACCCAGCAGGGAGGGCAAGCGTGTGGTTTTAATCGTAGGCACAGACCCACCCTTTACTGGTCTAAGGCTGTTAACATGACTCCCAGATGGTCACTGCCTAGGGTTCTCCCGCTCTCGGCTCTCAGCTCAGAGAAGTCCTGTGGAGCTGGGCATGCCAGCAAGATGGCAGCTGTTGGCCTGGGTCACTTATACTGCCTCACTATGCCTCAGTTTCCCCATCAGTTTAACTAGAATATTAACTGACTTTATAGTATAAATAGTACTTTAAAAGATGTAATGGGCTCACAGAAAGTAGCAGAAGCAGAGTACATTCTGGTGCAAGCTGCAGTCTGTGTTTGGGGGGTAGGGGTGTTCCCACCACCCCCCATGCAATTCTCAGACACCAGCCAGGTGACCTACAAATCAACTCAATTCTGACACTGTCTACCCTGAGATAGCATCAGACCCCACAGGTTAAGGGCTCAGTCCCACAAGATTGTTCTCCACTTTAGATGCCAGTTGTAAGTCCAGCTGGTCACCTATACTTCTGACCAACTGGCTGTAGAGCAGAGGTTCCAAGGAACCCCTCCTAGGGTTCAATTTATTTGCTGGAGCAGCTCACAGAACGCAGGAAGCCAGTTCACTCATGAGGCTATCAGTTTATTACAAAAGATAGTGCAGGATGTGAATCAGGAGCCAGATGGAAAGATGTGTAGGGCAAGGCGTGAAAGGACTCCGAGCTCCCTCGCCCTCTTGAAGAACATTCTCTCCGTATTTTCAAGTGTTCCTCAACCCAGAAGCTCCTCAAACTCTGTCCTTTTGGGATTCTTTGAAGGCTTTTTTTTTTAAGTTTATTTATTTGAGAAAGAGAGCATGTGGGAGGTGCAGAGAGAGAGAGAGAGAGAGAATCCCAAGCAGGCTCTGCACTGACAGTGCAAAGCCCAATGCAGGGCTCGAACTCTCACATCATGAGATCATGACCTGAGCCAAAATCAAGAGGTGGATACTTAACCTACTGAGCCACCCAGGTGCCCCTCTATGGAAGCTTTATTACTTAGAGATGGTTGATTAAATCATTGGCCGTTGGCAATCTATATAGCCTCCAGCCCCTAGCCCATTCCTGGAAGCCAGGGGTGTGGGCTGAAAACTCCAATCTTCTAAACACATGGTTCTCCTGGCAACCAGCCCTTTTCCTCAGGTGACCTAGGGCCTTTCTAAAAGTCACCTCATTAACATAGCAAAAGAGACTTTAATCAGTCTCATTCCTTTGGAAATTCCAAGGGTTTTCAGGGTTCTGTGCCAGAAACTGAAATAAGGACCAAACACACACATTTCTTATTATAAATCACAGCACCGCACAGAGGTTGCCTGCAACATACTAACTCCAGTTTCTGCCTTCCAGAAGGAACTTCCGACCGTTGCCTGGTCCTTCTCTTAGCTGCCAAACTGAGCAAACCAATGCAGAAGGCAAATTCAAGGTCCCCTCTGCCTCTTACCGCACAGGCTGAGTCAGCCTTGTGTAGCCAGCCTGGCAACGTTTTACCTTGGGGACCCCCACCCGCCTCCCCCCACTGCTGCTGGTTCTCCAGAAGCTTGCAAGAGCCCAGTGCCCCAGCCCCAAACACCTCAGCCGTGGAGCCCTACCCACCCCAAGAAGGACTCACCTCTTCCCAGTCTCCAAATCTAGAACACTTTAGCTCCTTTTACGAAAGCTATTCATCTATGGAAACGAGAAGCAATCAAAATGACTAAAAACAGGGACTATGACATGAGGGTCCCCAGACTCAACTGAAGGCTACATGGCTACTAAAAATTACAATTAGGGAGCATACAAAAAATGAAGTCCATTTTATGAAAAAGCAGACTATGGAATAGTGCCATGAACACGAATTACAACATCAAAATGTTCCTCCATACAAGCAAGGGGACCCAAAAGAGGCAAAGCAATGCTTTATTAGGATAGGAGGATTATGAGCAAATCATTTTTCTCTTTTACATTTCCACTGTTCTTATAACCATAAAATTCGAGGTGCCCAGGTGGCTCAATGGGTTAAATGTCCAATTCTTGGTTTCAGCTCAGGTCATGACCTCACAGTTTATGGATTTGAGCCTCGAGTCAGGCTCTGTGCTGACAGTGCAGGACTTGCTTGGAATTCTCTCTCTCCTTCTCTCTCTACCTCTTTCAATGAATGAATGAATGAATGAATGAATGAATGAATGAATGAATAAATAAATAAATAAATAAATAAAACAATTCAGCCTAACAGGCAAGGAGACCAAAATTCACTCAAAATTTCCATCTTAAATGGTTAAAATAAATAAAACTTTGGACTCTAAAAATAATAGCATTGAGTTACATACTGTAAGTTTATAATAATAATAGCTATCATTTATGGAGTACCTTGTATATGCATTCTTGAGCTGAGTTCTTTGTATGTATTATCTCATGTAGCCTGAATGACGATACTCATAGGATTAATTAACCGAGTTTTTTACACATAAGGAAACTGCAGCCCAGAGAAGGGAAGTGGTTTGCCCAGGAAAAGAGAACTAGAGACAGAAATCTATTTGGCCCAACCCTGCAGAAGGATTTTCACTTACATTTCATGATTCATTCCTAACAGAGCCAAACACATAAGAAAATATTAATAACACAAAGTCTGGTAAAGTTTTCTGCCTCGTTTAGCAGTACAAGCATACCCGAATACTTCATTTGGGTAATTTGCATTAGGAAAATGCTTAAAAGCAGATGATGCTTTCACTCTGCCTCTCCCTAAAATGCACTTCATAGGTACAGGTAAACTATGTGATACTTATTAAAACGCACTTTTATTGCATCCTAAAGAGCTGTGATAGCTGCACTGTGAATTTGAAATTTGCACCTTTTTTTCCACTGTGGAAACACAATTTATAGGATTCCTCCCTAATGCATGTCTTATTTGATTAGTGTTTGGTGACTCAAGTTTGACAGCTGACGCCTAGTAGTGATCACTACAGAGGACAAGGGAAGGGGTTCGTGTCGACCCACTCCAGAGAGAGTACTTTGTGATATTAGAGATAAATTCACATCTGCAAAGGCATTTAAGACTTCAGGAAAATGCTTAGTTGTGTTTTGTCATATGGCCCTTCAGAAAGTTGCATGACAATTGGGGCACCTGTGTGGCTCAGTCCATTGGGTGTCCAACTCTGGATTTCAGCTCACGGTTCATGGGTTCAAGCCCTGAATCAGACTCTGAGACTCTGTGCTGATAGCTCAGAGCTTGCTTGGGATCCTCTCTCTCTTCTCTCTCTGTCTCTCAAAATAAATAAATAAACATAAAAAAAAAAGAAACATGCATGAAAATATAATTCATCTTATAAAGCCACCATGCTAGAAATTCTGTGTAAACCAAGTGGACTTTATTGAATTATTGTCTAAGCCCCTGAATAAAAGTCCTACTGAAAGGGCCATCTATCCCAAGCCACTGCAGAAAATTACTTCCTCATCCCTCACAATATTGTCTGCTAAAATTAGACTGAAGTGCCTTTGATAAAGGAGATAGGAAGCTATCAATAGATTGTCACCAGCCTTTACAGCCCATCTACTTGTACCCACTGGCTTTTGTCCCACATTTTTCCTTAAGCTCTGCTTTCCTGCCATCTCTTAACTCAGGCAAAGGACTCAAGGTGCATAGCATTTCATAATAGAAACCCAAAATCCCCCTCAAGCAATAATGACTGCCCAGATAAAAAGCTCCCACTGGCCCAGACCACCCAGACCCAGCTCCCCCACACCCCGTAAAAGCCACAGCTGTGCAGATGGACAGTGGAGTGAGCAATGGAATGACTGACAGTTGCCCTTACCTCATTATAATACTAAAATCTCCACCCAAGGAGGAGCACAAGCCTCATTTACAAAACATACAATGCATGTGTAGGCATGCTTCCTCAGGCGCATGCGTGACCTCACACCCACCTCTACATAGGATGACAAGGCTTCCCTATCTAAACATTCATGCTAACCCTAAATGAAAGGAACCCACTCACCCTCACTGAGGGAGTCATGGCTTTGGAAGTTATTCCTCTAATCTCCTTTTTTTTGCTGCAAATAAAGTTTCCTTTTGGAGCAGCAACTCACTTGGTGTAGTTTCTACCTGTGACTCACCAAGGGGCAAACTCACATTGGCTCGGTTACAAGAGGAGAAGCAGAGGGAAGCAGAAAGTACAGGTGCAATCCAGATTATTTCCTTTGTTGAGAGTCAAGGGCAGTGATGGTCAAACTTTAAATCTATTAGCCTCAGGCTTTGCTATTTTAGCAAGAGTTAACAGAGCCTCTAGAATTCTTCTGGAGCACATCACCAGCACCACCATGCCCCCGATCTTCTAGACTAGAGTGGCCCTAACTTCCATTTCATTTCAACTATCCCAAAAGACTCCTGGCTGTTTCATGCCCTTCTCCGGCCTCTGATTTAGTAGGGTCCTGCTTCTGCTGAAATCACTAATCTCCAGATTATCTCCTCATCCAACCCTCCTCTGCAACACAGCAAACATCCCTGGAGCCTGAGTTCCTTCCACCTACACAAATGATTCTCTCTTTGTCTCTGTCAGTGTTTCTGTCTCTCCCTCTCTCACACATACACACACACACACACACACACACACACACACAATCATACCACTTAGAAAAGGCACACACTTGTGTGTACAATACACTCAACTAAGCATTTCAGCAAATGGGGAGGTCGGCATTACTAAAAGGCAGCCCCATCAAAGTAAGCGTTCATCATCCATGTGCAGAAAATTCCTTGAGCTTCTTACCAACATGGGCACTGATATGATTAATTTGTATGTCAACCTAATTGGGCTAGGAGATGTTTGGATTTCTAGTTAAACATTACTTTTGGCTGTGTCTGTGAGAGGGGGTTAAACCAGTGGACTGAGTATAGTGATTGCCCTTCCCATTGTGAGGCCTTGAATACAATACAAAATTGGAAGAAGGTCGAATTATTTCAGTCTGACTGTTTGAGCTGAGACATTGGTCTTCCCCTACCTTTGGTGCTCTTGGTTTTAACTTTCAGGCCTGGAATCTATACCATCAGTTCCCTGGCTCTCAAGGCCTTCAAACCAGATCGCCTGCTTTTCTTGGTCTGCAGACAGCAGACATGGGATTGCTTGGCCTCCATGGTTGCATAAGCCAGTTCTTTATAATAAATCTCTTTACGGATAGGTAGGTAAGTAGGTAGGTAAATAGGTAGGTAGATGGGTAGGTAAGTAGATAGGTAGATGTAGAGATGAAGATACAATACACCTACATTTATGTATATGTCCATATCCTCTTGGTTCTGTGTCCCTGACTAATACAAGAGAGACACCCACACTCCACAGGCCTCTGGCCCCCTCTCCACCTGCTTCCCCTCTTCTTCTTCTCCTCAAGTCTTATAATCATGTGCACAGCACTTTCAAAACTCCTTTGGCTGTCTCAACTCTTCAAAGCCCTCAGGGCTCCCCTTCCATCCCTTAATGACTTGTCAAGACACTTTCCGAAAATAACTCCCTTCTTGGAAATATTTCTGGTAGCAGATATGAAAATAATGCATTCTTCTACCACCCACATAGGTACTTCTTTCTCCTCTGCCTACTTTTCTCATGACTTGCTACCTGGTCACCAGGACCATAAACAAAGGCTGTATTCTGGATTTGATGGAGTCTGGTAACAAAAACAAGCATGAAGTGACTTAAAAAATCCCTCATTGTTATGGGTATCCCACTAATCTACAGGACTTTCCTGGCCAGAAATGTGTTAAACACAGGACGGACACGGATATTACTTGGCTGGGGATCCAAACCATGCAGAGGCGCCATCCGTTCTATGGTCTCAGCCTTGTTCAGGGACAGCTGGTCGTCCAACAACCACAAGATGTGAAGCCTAGAAGACAGATGTTCAATAATCCTAAGACCATTGCGGGGAGGCATTAAGTGCAGGATTCCAGGTCAAAACAGAGACTCGCCCAAGACTCTGCTTAGCGGGGACTAGAGAAAGCCATGCCAGGCAGGAGGGATTTCAAGATAATCCAGTAGGAGTGGGCACGGAGGGGACAGCTGGAGTGTCGCTTTCAAACCTCCGTCGGTCACGCCAAACACCCAAATTGAACAGAGTAGAAAAAAAAATAGAACAAAGCCATGAGCAGATGCGAGCTCAGTGTGCCAGGTGTCATCGTTGCTGTGACAGAAAAAGGAGAGAGGAAGGAAGAGACCAGTTGCCTGGATCCATGACCTTAAACATGGGGCCAGTTCTAGGTCAAAGACACTCAAGATGATGTGCCACAAAAAGCCCGCCCCCTCATTCCCACTGATCCTGCATTGGTCTTTCTCCTTCTGCTGGCCTCCTCGGGCCCCCTGCCCATTCTCTCGCCTCTGCCCATCTTCTTTCTGCCCCATGTTTACCCTTCAGCTCACACCATGGCCCACACATATCAGACGGTCCCTGGTTCTTTTGCCTACACATGAAAGCTGAGTGCTGCCCACACCCCTCAGGCAGCTGCATTTGCACTGGGTTGAGAGGGTGAAGGTTAATTTGATGAGGAGGTTCCCCCCACCCCCACCCCAGGGAACGAGGGCAGGGGCAGGGCCAATAGGATGTGCCTGTATTTTTGTAAAAAAATTTTTCTTCATCGTTCCAGAGATCGTTCTCTGACTCTGCTGGCGGCTTTTTTCAGTACAAAGAGAGCAGCTTAGCCAAGGATTATGGGCAATTTGGGAGGTGCAATTTGCCTGCCAACTTGGCACGTCACAAAGAAATTGCAACTTGTCTGGCAATGAAGGGACCAAGAAAGAGTGATGGCCTAGGAGTTCTCTGACAGCGGCAGCTGGGATCCGCCGAGGGAAATGCAAGGGCAAGGTGCTGTCCAGGAGGGGCTCTCCTGCGGAGTCCTCAGCCTCTAATCACGGATGCTCTCAGCCTGCATCCCTGTCTCCCCACCAATAGCATCCCACGGGCCAGTGACAGTCTCCGCCAGAGCCCACTCTCCCATGCTACCCTATGCTGCTCAGTCTCTGGGGCTACTTCCTCCTCTCTCTGACCTCCAAGTGCCAGAACATGCTGAGGATCCATCCGGGACGTGTCTTCTACGTCAATTCCCATTCCCTTCCTGATCCACAAGGACCACCCTCATGCTGTCGGGACTCTCAAAATTATAACCCCAGATCCCTCCCCTAATCTTAGAGATGTACATCCAACCGCCTACTCAACAGTTTTGCTTGGGTGTCTGACAGACATCTCAATTATAACACGTCCCAAACAGGACTCAGTCTTCTGCCCAAAACCTGCCCTTCCTTCTCTCTTATTCGGCCCAGGAGATGGAAAGGCCATTCTTCCAATGATTTAACCTAAAGTCTTAGGGTTGCCCTTGAACTTCCTTTCTCTCAGACCTTCTAAATCTATCTAGAATGCAACCACTTCTGACCACCTCATCACTCCCATCCTGGTACCAAGCACCATCCCTTTGCAGCTAGACCATTGCAATAACCTCCCAGCCAGTTCCTAAGCATCTATCCATTCTGTACCATGCCCTGGCTCCCCTGCAGATGGGAGTCAGCAGACAGACCATTTCTCTGTTCAAATCTTCCAAGGATTTCCAATCTCACTCAGCATAAATCCTTACATAATCTGTCCCCGGCCATTCACCGTGTCTTATCTTTATTTTTAGCACTTAGTCATATTTGCCATATTATATATCTGTTTTATTGCCTAGAACTGGAGTTGTCAAACTACAGTGCCCAGGCCATCCACCTATTTTGTAAATAAAGTTCTACCAGAGAGAGCCATGTCAGTTCATTTATATCTTGTCTATGGCTACTTGAGTGCTAAAATGGCAGAATTGGATAGTTGTGCAACAGCAGCTTGTGACCCACAAAGCCTAAAATATTTGCTATCTGACCACTGACAGAAAAAAAAGATGTGGATCCCTGCTCTAAGACTGTAAAAATCTAAGAATATAAAATCCATGGAAGGGGGATTTTGTAAATATTCAATAATCAGTATTTGTTGAATAAATACCAAACAAAGTAAGGCCAAAGTAGTAACTGAGTTTCTAACAAAGGATCAGAATGTAACATCTAAGGGAGTGTTGTCCTACAAAACACACACACATACACACACACACACACACACACACACACACACACACACCAAAAAACAAAGAACCAAAAAACCCAATAACTGTTAATAATAAGGTAATGGGGGTAGACCTCACTGAAAATAGATCCAAAACTTTTGAATACTGCAAATGGTTTCTGCCTTCTAAGAAAAGGAGTCTTGAATTTACTTTCAAGAGAGACTATATTTTGGTTTAGAAAAAGATGTATTCGCAGGTTCCCACTGTTGCCCCTGGGAAAGATGTGTGTACAATGGAGTAAAGTAAATGTTGATGTTCAAGACTGCATCATTTAATAATGCAAGTAGGGTGTGTCTTTCAGCAGAGATATTCAATTAAAGTAAGGCAAACAAGCGTATGATTCCTTTTCTCTTCAGAAGCCAAGGAAACTTGTCCTGGACCCTGAGGAAGGGAGATGCCCGGGAACTTCCTCATGCTGCCTGGGGAGCTGGCTGGTTAGGAAGGAGACAGGGAAGGTCCCTGAGAGGGACCGTCTGAGGACAGGCGGGGGGACATAGTTTGTGAGTACTGACACTAACGGTGGCTTTATATTCTCTGTGGTTTCTGGGTCTCTCGTGTGCCCTTGGCAAGTAGAAGAAGAGCTTGGCCCAGGATAGCATGGCAAAGCAGAGGGGGAGGGCAGTCCATGTTCTCCTGAAGCCAGAGTGGGGGTTCTAGAGAAGGACACCAAAACAGGGAGCCATGCCCACTGGGGAGGGTTACCAGGAGCTGAGGCAGGAGGTCACAGGGGCTGGGGATCCACAGAGAATGCTGGGTACAGTTGTCCTGAGCCCCTCAGACAACTCCCAGAATTCCACTGGGGAGGGGAGTCCTGTGGTCAAAACAGTGCAGAACATGACAATGTGGACACTTAAAAAGGAGTCGTGATCTTCTGTCGGATCACAGCCTAATATGATCAGGAAGTTTAGCTTACAATAAAATCAGCAATTTAAAGAACATTATTTTAATGACCACCATTGAGTGTTCCTATACTCATTCATTTAGTAAATATTGATTGAGTGCCTGCCATGGGCCCATCATTGGACCGGTAATGGAGCCAGAATGCTGGGCTTAACAGACATGGCTGTGTTCTCAGACTCTTAGGGTTTAGTGGAAGAGGCAGATGATAAACAGGAATTAAACAAATATTTATGCGCTGGTTATAAATTCTATAAAGGAGAAGCACAGGGAGGGAGAGAGAGAGGGAGGAAGAGAAAAAGAGAGAAAGAAGTTAGGAAGAAAGGAAGAATGGGTTTTCTGACTCCCCATACTCCTAAATTCATCAAGCTATTATGATTTTCGGGCCTAAAGGGAATGCCTCACTCATAGCTGGCTGGCTGGGCACCTCCATCTTACATTCCTAAGACTATCCTTCCTTTGGTCAGGACAAGGACCCCACTCACCACAAGCCCTCAGGCTTGTCCCACACAATCCCTATGCCACATGCCCACATAAGGAGAGAGCTCTCTCTTCACAACCTCGTTCACCAGACCCAGTGACTTATGGTGACTTTCTAAAAATGGGACGATGACCCAACATCCCAGCAGCCTTGGGGGTGGTACAGTGGACACCAGCATTTACATGCATACCCAGTGAAGCTGATCAAGTCACTGGGGGTCTCCCTCATTGGTGGTACAAACATAGAACATACTTATATTCACTAGTAAGTGCCCTGCCCAAAGGGTCTGCTTTGCAACCTGCAGACCTGCTGGAGAAAAGAGGATTTTAGCAATATTTCAGCCCGGTTCCCTTACTTTTTTATCACTCGCAGCTATTAAAACAGTATAATCCCAGTTCTTGAAGACACGCTCTTCAGTTTGACTTTTCAAACTCTTACTCGATTCGAGAGAGCATGGGTCTTCAGGGTCCCTTTCCATGGCAAGTCCTGCTGGATGTATCCTGTACCCACCTCCCTCAGCACCCCCAGGGGAGAGCAGATGCCTCTTACCCAGGAGGCAACTCTCTGGCAGGGAAACCCATGAGACACCCCTTCTGGAGCAGGCTCTAGACCACAGAGTATATCCTTCCCATACCCACGGGGGAAGTCAGACAGCTTCACCTAGGCTGCATCCAGGCCCTGGCTTCTCCCTCTGGTCCCTGACTCCATACCCCAACAGCATCAGGGCTTCTGCGGAGCAGATACGATGATGGTCAGCTTCCACACTAGAGGGAAGAGGGATGGTTCAGACTCTCCATGGCTGGGGGAGCCTCACATCCCTTATTTTGAAGGGATAGTCTCTCTTCATCAACAGTGTCTGTTAAACACACACACACACACACACACACACACACACACACACACACACCAAGAGGCCACTGCTCTCCCTCACCCTAGAGCCCTCCTCCATCAGAATGAGACAAGTTCTCTGGCTAGAGTCTCTGAAAAGGCCTGCAGAGAAGGGCTGGGACCCAACTTCTGGCAGTTCTCCGAACTCGGGACATGGGGTCTTAGCATCTTTGGGTCTCAGCGTTGGGGCTTTGCAGGTGATTTCAGGGAAAGACGATTCACTCCACATCTGAGTCCAGCTTGTTACACCATTTTAACAGGTCAAGGCCAAACTAGGTGAGGCTATGAAATTTCAAAACTGTTGCATAGAAAGGATGGGCAAAGCCCAAGGGAGGGACCTCAGGTCCCGTGGCTGGAGCTCTCACAGCTCCGTGACACCTCAGCTGGTGGCAGAGGACAACTCGTCTCCCAGCGGCTGAAGCACATGCTCAATGACAACTAGCCGAGCAGGAGGAGGACGCCATCTTGGGCTGCACCAGCAGGGGCACCCGACACTGGGGGCTTTGTCTCCCTGACCTTGGAACCAGCCACACCACCACACCGCAAGTTTGTCCCAGAGTCGGACACCTGGGAACCAGAGACAGTCTCACGTGGCTGTTGGTCTAATGGAGGAGACAGCCTCTCCCTGTGGGGAAAAGAGCAGCGGCAGAAGCAGGCAGCCCCCGAGAGAACCAGGAAACCCTCTCAAAGGCTCCACATCTGTCCCGATGTTTGAAGCAAAGCTAGGTCAAAAGGAACACGGCAAGGGTGATGAGGAGAAACTACATCAGTTTTTCAAACATGATGGTGAAGGGGTGTGTGGCTGCTTTATCTCCACACACTCTGAAACCTAAGAGCTTCTGAAGTATCCTATCAGAGACAGTAAATAAACACCACTTTCCAGAACAGTCCATGACAGTGACCTCTATCTACTTGAAGGGCTTTGAAGTGGGACAAGGATTAGACGGAGGTGTTAATTCTGACCTGGGATTAGAATCGATTTGTGGAAGTTTAAGAAAGGCAGGTTTGGGGGTCAAAACAACTCCTTTCTAGTGATTGTGACTCTCCTATGATAAAGACATCTCTCTAGACACGTAGGGACACCTGCCAGCAGAGGGGCCAGGCTGAAGCTAAATACCGTCACGGGTCAGAGCTGCGGAGGTGGGAATTGCTCTCCCACCCAGGCTCCAAAGCACCTTCCAAGGAACCTGAAGATTTGCTCATTCTGTCTTGAAGAGAGGACCATTCATTTGGATGTCTCATTTCCAACATGTTTATTAAACAACAAGCTCCAGAGCCCATAGGTCATCAAAACAGCACAAATCTGCCCAAGAGAACTGTCTGTGGAAAGAGCTGACCTGTCAGATCATTCACTAGTTGTCCGAGCCTATGTCATAGGACTAGAATTCTTGCTCTGGGCCTTTGTTGACAGATGAAAGAAGACGTCAAAAATACAAAAACTAGGGGCGCCTGGGTGGCTCAGTCGG
The DNA here is from genome assembly GCA_017311185.1 of Proteles cristata cristata. Taxonomy (NCBI): domain Eukaryota; kingdom Metazoa; phylum Chordata; class Mammalia; order Carnivora; family Hyaenidae; genus Proteles; species Proteles cristata. The sequence continues at coordinate 248,117 of JAESUZ010001048.1, forward strand.
TTAAGCGTCCGACTTCAGCTCAGGTCATGATCTCACGGTTTGTGGGTTTGAGCCCCACATTGGGCTCTGTGCTGATAGCTAGCTCAGAGCCTGGAGCCTGTTTCGGATCCTGTGTCTCCCTCTCTCTCTGACCCTCCCTTGCTCACGCTGTCTCTCTCTCTCAGAAATAAATAAAAACATTTAAAAAAATACAAAAAAAGAAGCTTCTTTTTTGTATGCCCCTAATGAGAAAGAAGGGTGGTTTCTTCCCTCGAAACTACTTTGTCAACTTTCCATGCGGTTGCCATGGTGATGTGAGCTGGTGCCTGACTCCTGCTGGAATACCCAGCCCCCTGCCGGGGTCCAGTGTGTTTCCAAGCCTGACCGACACTCCCAGCTTCTCTTTAGGGATCTTGGTGCCCTGTCTGCCAGGACTGGGCTCTGTCTTATGTTAGTCAAAATAATAAAAGGAAGGAATTTAAACTCTGGCCTTTTGTGGTTTTTTGTCTTGTTTTGTTTTTAATTTTTTTTAATTTATTTCTGAGAGAGAGACAGAGCATGAGCAGGGGAGGGGCAGAGAGAGAGGGAGACACAGAATCTGAAACAGGCTCCAGGCTCTGAGCTGTCAGCACAGAGCCTGACACGGGGCTCGAACCCACGAACTGTGAGATCATGACCTGAGCTAAAGTCCGACACTTAACCCACTGAGCCACCCAGGTGCCCCGAGGCCTTTTGTGTTTTTTAAATAACTTTTTAAAAATTGCTATGTGGTACATTATTAACATGCACCCATATGCACACACAAGTAAGACAGTGCAAATAAAGTAAAATCACGGAAATCCTATTCAAAGAGCACTTCTGTTAATATCTTGAACACACTCTGGAAAATTCTGTGGTGGCCTCTATCATTTATGTGTGTGTGCTTACATGTAAACTGCTTTTTATATAAAATAGATTGTAATGTCCTTGATCTTTTGAAACCTTAATTTATCATGTAAAATGTCATGCCTGGTCATTGATCTTGAGCCACAAACATCATAACATCGAATATTCATTGAGAGCTAAAAAGGAGGCATCATATTGACTCATTCAATTCTTATGAAACCCCAGGCACGAAGATTATTTTCTGTGGTTATGCCTACTTTGCTGCCATTATCTCTATTTCAAAAATAGCAAAACTTACGCTCCAAGATCGCACAGCTGGTAAATGGTAAGAATCAGGGTTCAACCTATGCACTCTAGTTTCAAAGCTTGTGGACTTAATCACCATATGATACTGTCCCTGAGCAAAGCCCTTCTTTTTCAAAGGTGGTATGGTATTTCGTGGTATAAACATACCATCACTTACTTCCTTGGTCCCTGTCTGATGAGCATTTAGATTGATTGCAACACTTTGTGATCAAAAACAATAGCCTCAGGTGCCTGGATGGCTCAGTTGGTTAAGCGTCTGACTCCTGATTTTGGCTTGGGTCATGATCTCATGGTTCATGAGTTCGAGCTCCACATTAAATCAGAATGGTTGTTGTAGTGGGTCTCCCATCTATTAGTAACTTTGAAAACTGGTTCTAGTATTTCACCATTAAGCATAATGAAAACAACTCATGGAAATTTCCCTAATATGATCTACTACTGTTTTCTGTTTTGGTTTATCTAGAATATATATTAACTCATATCAAATGCCTTTGTTACTTCTATTGTTATCAACATATTTTTCTCCCTCCTTTAACCATCACATGAGACAATTACTTTTGCAGATTTCCACTATTTAAAAATATTTTTTAACCTTTATTCATTTTTGAGAGACAGAGAGTGAGGGAGGGAGGGGCAGAGAGAGAGGAGACACAGAATCTGAAACAGGCTCTGGGCTCCGAGCTGTCAGCACAGAGCCGGACGCAGGGCTTGAACTCACAGACCAGGAGGATCATGACCTGAGCTGACTGTGGACGCTCAACCGACTGAGCCACCCAGGTGCCTCGAGCAGATTTCCACTATTGGTCCATCTTTGATTTGTGAAAAATGAACGTCACTTGGCCATGGTGCTATCCTTTTCTGCCTTGATGGATTCTATTTGCTGATACCTTAATTGGGATTTTCTGATCAATGTTCTTAGGGAAGACTAGATTCTTAGCTAATTTTTTTTAAGTGCTGTGCTCCCCCATTATTTTGTACCAATGTTGTGCTTGCTTCCTAAACATAATTCAGAAGTTTACTTCTTTCCCTCTGCTCTAGAACATTTTGAACAGCCTAAGAACCATCAGATCTTAAAGAATTTAAAAGCAGAAATAGTTTGTACCTGATGTTTCATGGCAAGTGGGTCAATTTCCTTCCTGATAACTGGTCATTCTCTTGTCTTCAGTTCTTCTTGAACAGTATTTTCATCAAAAGGCATTTAATTTTTCCATTTTATTAAAGAGATAATCTGCCCTCAAATTTACTGGTTACAGAAAAACTATAAAACTTTTCTAGTTCACACTTATTTAGTTTTTATTATTTCTTTCCTTGGCCTTACTCATTAATTTCTAATTAAAAAGAAAAACAGTCCCAGGGCATCTGCGTGGCTTCGTGGGTTAAGTGTCCTACTCTTGATTTCAGGTCAGGTCATGATCTCACGGTTCGTCATTTCGAACCCACATCAGGCTCTCTGCTGTCAGTGCAGAGCCTGCTTTGGATCCTCTGTCTCCCTCTCTCTCTGCCCCTCCCTTGCTTGTGCTTTCTCTCTCTCTCTCAAAAACAAACATTAAAAAAAATTTTTTTTTTAAAAAAAGAAAAATAGTCCCTTGTTGCATACACCTCACTCTGCTTTTCTTAGAAGGCGTCCTCCCCTAGCAAATCTGATGTCTTTGACAGTCTTGGAAATGGCATCCAGGATAATCAGCAGCCCTCACGCTAGATAAGTCAGAACACAGGGAGGAAGAGAAAGTAAAGAAAAACAATGGCTGCCTGGGCAAGAGCCTGGAGAGGCCACAAGAATGACTCAGTCCCAACCACACATTCAGAATCACCTGGATGCTTTTAAAATAAGTACCAGTGTCGGACCCCTTTACAAGCCAATTAAATTAGACACTTTGGGGTGGCACCCAGGCATCAATGGCTCAGATCTCCTTATATGATTCCACTGCACCCATTGATGAGGACAACTAGACTCTAGAAATATGGAAGGAGAAAAAAAAAAAAAACCTATGAAGGCGTTCAGCCATGTGGCCTCTACCTCACATCCACCACTCAAAGACCTCACCCCTAGACCAAGTCTATCGCAGGGGTGTGCTTAAGGGATTCTGTTCCACTCACTGGCTTAAGTCCTTTGTACAGGTCTGAGAAACTGGATCATATATTCACCACCTAAAACAGGTTTCTGGCATCAGAAATGCCTCAAGCAAAACAAAATCAAAACCCCTATACACAAAAGTACAAAAATTCTGGGGCTCCTGGGTGGCTCAGTCAGTTAAGTGCCCAAGTTTGGCTCAGGTCATGATCTAGTGGTTCGTGGGTTCAAGCCCCAAATTGGGCTCTGTGCTGACAGCTCAGAGCCTAAAGCCTGTTTGAGATTCTGTGTCTCTTTCTCTCTGACCCTCTCTTGCTCACACACTCTCTCTCTCTCTCTCTCTCTCTCTCTCTCAGAAATAAATAAAAAACATGTTAAAAAATACAAAAATTCTTTCCCAATGAGGTGGAGAAGTGTCTGAGACAGAGACACCACAGAGAGGCAGTTCCTATAGCTCACTGCTCTCCTCCTGCAAATTCATCATCATGGAAATGAATCCTGGGAGTAAGATCTCAGTGCCTCTCATCTACCATCTAGATGTGATTACATCACAGAGTGGCATTTTCAAATTGAATGTATGGCTCAGAGGAAAGTCTCTCGAAATCTCAAACAAGATAGGATAGAAGCTTATTGAATAACTATTCTCCACTCAACTTCACCCCACTCCCCAAAATATACCCAATGATCTTTGACTAACCCAACAGATGGCCTTTCCTGTTGTATTCTTCCATTTTTTATAAGGGTAAGTAACTCATCTTGAGTACTGGATAACATGTCAGCTAGTCAGGCTTTGAAAAGTCTCCACCTCCATTCTTTTTTTTTTTTTTAATATTTTTATTTATTTCTAGGAGAGAGAGAGAGAGACAGCATGAGCAGGGGAGGATCAGAGAGAGGGAGACACAGACTGGAACAGGCTCCAGGCTCTGAGCTGGCAGTCAGCACAGAGCCCGACGCGGGGCTCGAACCCACGAACCACAAGATCATGACCCAAGCGAAAGTCGGACGCTTAACCGACTAAGCCACCCAGGCGCCCCTCTCCACCTCCATTCTAATGGTTTTATACATCTCGTGTGATAATGGCAACCCCCCCAAACCTCCGGCTTCCCTAGCGATTCAGAATGGAGTCACACAGACTCGGGCAGGCCCTGACACTTACTGGGTTTGTATCCTCGGACACATTTTCAAATTTTAGCTTCAAGTATAGCTTACCTCATGGGCTTGTTATGGGGACAGAATGAGGTAACCCACGCAAAGAGGATGGCACAGTGTCGGCCACCTTGTAAACATGTCCACTCACCCGGCAGCGATTCATCTGTTGTATTATACATTATGCATCGAGGGCTATGCCAGGCACGACAGACACAGTGGTGTGTAAAATCAAACCTGATCCCTGCTTCCACGGAGCTTACACACTAATTCTCAATAGATGCCAGCTGTTATTATTTCAAGATGCTGAGATTGGGGATGATCCTCACACTGCGGAGAAAGAAATCGCGTGAGTGGTACAGCAAGAGTGTGTAGTCTGTTACTTGGCTTGCCGAGTCCCAAATGGCAGGTGTTGGTGGTTAAGTCTCATGGATAGATATAATGCAGCAGGGAAGGGCTAGACAACTTTCTGACTTTGATTAAACTTGAAATGACAGGGATTAGGGGTGTACAAAGGCAGCCTGAGATGGCTGACTTCTGGCTCCAAGAAGCCTTCCCAGGACATAGTCATTTCATGCGAGTCAATTCACCTCTCTGGGCTCTACTGTCATCCTCTACAAAAGGAGAACACTGTTCCAGATTATGCCTTGGGTCCCATGCCAGTTCTAACATTTTCTAGTAAGAACCAGCGTTAGTGTTTGGGGGAGGGTTTCCCCCCAAAAAATGATGATTCTGGCCCACGGGCTTTAAGATAGTAGTACTGGAAATAGGCAAAAGTTTTCATAGATTGAACTTTTATTTTTTTTTAATTCATCTTTTTCTTTTAAAAGTTTATTTTTGAAATAGAGAGTGCAAGTAGGAAGGGGCAGAAAGAAAGGGAGACAGAGGATCCAAAGCAGGCCCTGCACTGACAGCACAGAGCCCAATGTGGGGCTTGAACTCATGAACCAAAAGACCATGACCCGAGCAGAAGTCAGAATGTTCAACCCACTGAGCCACCCAGGCGCCCCTCCATGGATTGAACTTGTAAATAATGTCAACAAAACAGGTACCTGCAGCAGAGGCTAGTCATTGCCTGCTCAGACATTCATGTTCCCTTTCTTAGCAACTGAACCCCAATTTCATTTGAAGTCTCAAGGTGTCCAGAGAAAAGAGCTACCTTATACTTTCTCTGGTGACTCCAGCTAGAATTTTACCAAATTCTGGTCAGAGGCATGTAAATCTGTCTTTACACCACATCTTCTTAAATAGGGACGGTGAGGTGTTTTTTACCTCTCATGAACAGCAATGTAGGAGTAAAATGCTACTGAAACCAAGACAAAAGAGGAATTTTCAAAAGTAAGTTGTTGGGGCGCCTGGGTGGCTTAGTCGGTTGAGCGTCCGACTTTCGCTTAGGTCATGATCTCGCGGTTCGTGGGTTCGAGCCCCGCGTCGGGCTCTGTGCTGACTGCCAGCTCAGAGCCTGGAGCCTGTTTCAGTCTGTGACTCCCTCTCTCTCTGACCCTCCCTTGCTCACGCGGTCTCTCTCTCTCTCCTAGAAATAAACAAAACATTAAAAAAAATTTTTTTTAAATAAAAAAGTAAGTTGTTTAGACAAAGTTTTTACTTAAATATCACCATAACCCAGCAAGCAAGCCATATGCATTCTTTTTAGAGGATTAAGTTAATGGTTCTTACACCCGTTACACCTGCCAGAGGGGAAAATGCCATTATGGTTACACTAATTATAAGCTTTTCATTCACAAATGGTTATGATTATTGAAGATTTCCCGTGTTCTCTTCGATCCTCTATGAAAAACAGCCCCAAATCTCTGTGTTCTCAGTGACATTTTTATTAGGAAATGTAAGGCAGTACCCCAAATAGAAAATTTTATCTACTTCTATTTAAGAATTTCCAAGATACATTTCCAGGATAAAACCATCTGTAATACTCAGGGCTCTGCAGACACATAGAACCAGTGGGATATATAATACAGAGAGCTTTATTTTAAGGAATTGGCTCACACCATTGTAGAGGCTTGGCAAGTCCAAAGCCTGCCGAGGAGGCTGGAGGCCAGAGGCCCAGGAAAGGGCTGTCTGCTGGCAGAATTGCCAGCAAGGTCATGTTTTAAAATGAGGCTTTCCATGGAGTGGATAAGGCCCACCACATTATGGAGGATATTTCACTTTACTCAGTTTACTAGCTTAAACGTTCACCTCATCTACAAAAGCACCGTCACAGAAACATCTAGAATAATGTTTGACCAAATAGCTAAGTGGCCCATCCAAGCTGACACATAAAATTTGACACATAAAATTAACTCAGCTGACACATAAAATTAACCATCATGGCATCTTGGGTTGTCTTATTTGCCAAAATAATTACAGTCTCTATAAATCTGACATGGGGGGGCGGGGGGGGCGGAGAGACCTCTGGAGGCTCTGTGACCTGGACAGACAACAGGATGCTCTACCTGAGAGACTGGTCTTCAACTCAGTCTTGCAGTGAATTCTCAAACTGTCCTGAAGTTGCTACCAGTTATACCAAGGGGGTAGCCATGCACATACCCAGCAGAACAACTGGAAAGAGGCAGGTGGGTAGACACATCCTGAACCCTCCCATTTGCAAGCAAGCTGACCAATTCCCATCCCCCTCAGACAGCATCAGAAGTAGGTGAGAAATCCCACGAGCCTTCAGGGTCAGAAATTGAACCACCCCACGTGGGAGGAGTCTCTGTACACCCCACACTGAGCCATCCACACACAGTTGAGTTTTAGAGCCATTTACGGACATTAAAGGAAACTGCATCCTCTGCCTGCATCTAGAGGGGTCTTCCAAAGGAGTGGCGTGACAGCCTGCTTGTTACCAAACAGAGCAGTAAACCTGCTACAGCAATGACACAGATACCAAAGTCCAAGCCCATTCCTAAAGCACACGGTACCACTTTGCACATAAAATCTTGAACGCAGGCTTAGAAACACTTCCCACGTTGTGTTAAATACATACCACACAATTCAAAAACATTAATCAGTGCAATCTGTTAAACAGATGCAGAGAGTAATAAACTGTCTTTTCAGTATAATCTCGAAATCGCTTACTTCTATAATGTTTTCCACCCCCAGGAATGTGAAAACTATAAATATCTTGTTGGAGCAAAATCATTTCCAATTTCTTGTCCAACAGCCCCCTACAATCCCTCAGAGTGTTTGCATTTTTTCCTGGTTAAGTAACAATGATCAATTCTCTGGAACATCAAGTTCAATTTTATTGGTGAAGGGGGGGAGGAGAGAAAAGAAGGTGGTAGAGAAGAAGGGAAGGAAGAAGGGAGGAGGGAAGGCAGAAGGAAGGAGGAAAGGAAGAAGGGAGGGGGGAAGGAAGAAGGGAGGAGGGAAGGGAGGGAAGGGGCAAACAGAGAGAGAAGGAGAGGAGAATGCATTTTAGAATAGTTTCGAACCACCCATGGGCTTGAATTAAGCAAAAAGGCTATCTTCAGAATAATGTGATCAAATTATAATATTTCTGACATACAAAGAAAAGCAAGCTTTCTTTCAAGTGAAAGTAAAATATTAACAAGACAAAAGAAAACTCAAGTGTTAGGAAGACTCTACCTCTAAGCAAAAACTAGAACACTGTGGTTTCGAAAACATGCCGCTTGATTACCTCTTGTTTGGACACCATGATAGCTTAAAAAGGTTATGAATAGTTCTGGGAGAATGATAAAGACTGTCCTTTTTAAGCAAATCACATACCTAGAAGAATGGAATCTGGTATACGGCTCAACCATATTACTTAAATACCATTTGCAAAATGATTTCACTTGACGAAGCCATTTTGCCAGAACGAAAATGTGCAGGGCATGGTGTGATCAGCTTCAGCATGAGAAACAATCAGTGGCACACATTATCAATTGAGAAACAAAGCTATCTCTTCAGGTAAGCAAGATTTGAATTAAACAAAGAAATGCAGATTCCCAAGTTACAGAATTTTAGTGTAAGAGTTGAAAGGTATCTTGGTAGCCAGCTCAGGTTCTTTGCTTTACAGACAGCTGCTTCTGTTCTAGAAGGCTTACAAGGTTTACCTGGTTCAACCACAGTTAAATCAAGAAGCAGAGCTGACATTCAACTCAAACTTTTCAGACTCAAGTTCAATACTCTCATGGTGTTGCTTTTAGGTGTGTGTTGTGCTCTGAATATTTATGTCCTCAAAATCTGTATGTTGCAGTCCTAATGCTCATGGTGATGGAATGGGGCTGGATGTAGGGCCTTTGGAGGTGCGTTGGTTACGAGGGTAGAGCCCTCATGAATAGAATGAGAGCTCTTTGAGGATTCAGAGAGCTCCCTATCCCCCTCCACCATGTTAAGACACAGTGAGAAGTCTCTGTTGTTCTACCCAGGTGGCAGTATTTTGTGACAGGAACCTGAAAGGACTAAGACAATGTGTGAAGTGTGTTTGGCAATTTACAAAGCATTTTGATCTAGAGGCTCTGCTGTGTCTGTTTCAATGAATACAACTCATGGTTTCTAGTAACCACATACAAATCCAGTGTTTCAAATCAACCTGATCAGAAGTAAAGCCCTCACTGAACACCAAACCAGGGAATGTGGGAATGTAGAAGTAGGAGACACACTTTTCCTACCCAAAGAGCCACGAGCTACATGAGAAGAGCAAAATACCACCTGAAACAGCACCAATGTCATAAAGGAATGTGGTTCAAATTATTAATGTTAAATAAAGGATTTTGAAAAAGGTCCATGACAAGTAGATATTAAAATGAATGGGGTGAGAGTTCCATCTCCACCCATGAAAGAATAACAACTGGAACTGGCCTGGACCTTCTGCTCTAAGAGACTATTTCAGGGATTCAGACACCAGGCACCTCAGTGCTGTGATCCTTAAAAGAAGGGAAACGAGGGAGATGAATCTTGAGATCCCTAATTTCTGTCTGGAGGCATTTACTAGATTCTAGTACACAGGGAATAAATACAGAGGACGGGCTTGTAGAGTCGTGAAGATGAAATCCGAGTTTGAGGGGTGCCTGGGTAACTCTTTCAGCTGAGTGTCCAAGTCTTGATTTTGGCTCAGGTCATGATCTCATGTTTCGGGAGTTCCAGCCCTGCAGTGGAGTCTGTGCTGATAGCATGGAGCCTGTTTGGGATTCTCTGTCTCCCTTTCTCTCTGTGTCGCTGCTTCCACTCATTCATATTCTCTCTCTAACTCTCTCTTTCCCCACTACCCCCTCTCTTTCAAAAATAAGGTTTTTTTTTTTTAAATCTGAGTTTGAGGAGGCTGAGATATGCAGCTCATGGGAAGAAGAAAGCTCTATAGGAAAAGAGGTCCAGAAATCTACAAAGGGGTCTGTGTCTTTGGCTCGAGACTAAGCTACATCATCATAGCGTGAAACTCCATGAGTCAGGCAAAGAACAGGGAAAGGATAGTTACCAGGGTCCTGTTAGCTGTACAAATATCAGGGTTCTCACAGGGCTGGGAGATGGTCCAGATCAGAACAGCTCTGGTGGAGAGAACTCATTCAGCCCCCGGGGAGTATCCCCTGCTTTAGGAATAAGGCCACAGCAGCACTGGTGGAAAGGTATTCTACCTGTCCGATCAAAGCTCTACAAGCCCCAGAAGAATCAAACTGCAAAGCTGAAGGAAAAACAGAAAACATGCAATTGTATTTGAAGATTTTAATGCTCCTCTCTCAGTAACTGATACAACATTTAGACAGAAAATCAGTCAACACACAGAATTCTTAAACACAATCCACCAACATGATTTAATTAACATTTGTAAAACATTACAGCCAATCACCAAAGAACATGTATTGTTTTCAAGGGTACTCTGAGTAAGATAAATTACGTCGTGAAACTAGTCTAGATACATTTAAAGTAACTGAAATCCAATAGAGTATATCCTTTGACCACAACAGAATTGAGTATCAATAACAGAACAAAAAAAAAATCTGGCAAATCCTCAAGTATTTGGAAATGAAACACTTCTAATTAGCACAAATGTGAAAAAAAAAAATCAAAAGGAAACAAGAAAACATTCTGAACTGAATTCTAAAAAAAAGACATCATGACATCTCAAAATATGTGAGGTGCTTCTCAGTGTTTCAGACAAGATTTTATAGTGTTAAGTGTCTATCTTGAAAAAAAAGATGGCGACCCAAACATCTAAGCTTACATCTTAAAGAGTTGGAAAATAAGTAAATTAAACCCTAAGTAAATAGAAGAAAATAAAAGTACAAGCAGCAATCAATGAAACAGAAAACAAAGGAACAGTGGGGGAAATTTTTAAGAAACCAAAAGCTGGTTCTTTTAAAGATAAATAAAATTGACAAAAATCTAACTACGCTAATAAAGACGAGAAGACAGAAAGCACAAATTGGCCATATTAGGAAAACCTCACAGACAATAAAATAAGGAATCATTAAGAACAGGTCTATGCCAATAAATTAGACAATTTATACGAGATGCACAAATTCCTTGAAAGACACAAATGGCCAAAAGTAACACAAGAAATGTAGAAATGGGAACAGCACGGCCTCTGTTAAGGGTTCTCAGTCCCCAGTCCCTCTTCTTTGACCTGTTTTGTGAGACTGGAGCTCAGCTCGGCCCTGTAAGCACTTCTCTTGCTGGTAGCAGAGAATTGCTGGAGGGGGAGCTTGCCACCTTGTCTCAGGGTGTTTTCCCTCCTTGCATCTCTAGTATGTGGCCACTGGGAGCATTTGGCACCACCCCGTGACTCACCTCTTCCAGGAGGACTGGGACAAGCAGTGGTATTTACCCTCCAGTGATGTTCCCCAGCACCCCCTGTGGTTTCCCAGATGTTTCACCAACACCACAAAGGGGTAACTTTCTAGGGAGTTTCCGGGGTACCTGAGGAGGCAGCTTCTCCATGTTCCTCACACAAACACCCCCAGAGGGTGGTTTCCTGTCTGTCAGCCCCAGTATTCCACATCTCAGCAAACTTCTGTGCCATCCGCAGCCACACCATCGCTAACAGACCCGAGTCTCAGCTTTGCAGGGAAGCCCTTGTCCAAATTTGTTTCTTCCTTGAGTACTCTGTCCTTGCCAAGAAAGTGGTTGGTCTCTACACCCAGATATTTCTGTAACCATTGGAATTCTCATTACCCCTTAGTAGCTAATCCCATTACCAGTTAATAACCTTGTTTTTTCTAATGCGGCTTCCGTCTTGGATTGTGACTGATACCACTGATAGGGTCTAAGATAGAAGAAACTCAGAGTGTTTCAGAAGATAAAGGAGGTAAGGAAGGGACACTTCCCACATGATTTTATGAGGCTGTTACCAAAACTAGACAAAAATAGAAAAAACAAACAAATAACAAACAAACAAACAAAAAAAAACTGGACCAACATTCTGCATAAATGTAGACACAAAAACCTTTAACCAAATACTGGCAAATCAAATCCACTAACATATAAACAAGGAAATAAACCCCCTTGTCATGACATATTTGAGGAATAGAAAGATGCTTTAATTATTTGAAAATCAAACAATGTGATGTACTACCTTAATAGGAGAAAAATCATTTAATCACCTAACGGTGAGACATTTTCCCCCTTAAGATCTTGAAAAGGCAAGAACATCTGCTTTTCCCACTTTTTCTCTACATTGTCCTGAAGTCCCAACCAGTGCAATAAGGCAACATCAGAAAGTAGACATATTGGAAGAGAAGAAATCCTGTTTCACAGATGACACTGTGTATGTAGAAAATCCTAAAGAATTTACACACACACACACACACACACACACAAACTAGTAGAATGAATAATTTAGCAATGTGGTTGGTTTGCAGGTGAACAGAAGAAAAGCAAGTGTGTTTTGATGCATGTCTATCATATAAATGTATTATGATGTACACAACAAACTACTGAAAATGAAATAAAAATATCATTCACAGCATCAAAAAATCATAAAATAAATTTAATAAAATATGTGCAAAACCTGTACCCTACAGAAAGCTACAGAAATGGCTCAAAATATGGAAAGCCTAAAAATGTGGAGATATACTCATGGATTGAAGGGTCAATATTATTAAGATATCCATTCTGTCCAAATTGATCTGTGATTTTAATGTAATCATTAAATAAATATTCTAGAAGTTCTTCACAGAAATATATGAGGTGAGTCTAAAATGTATATGGAAACTTTACATTTACCTGGATTAGGCAAAACAATTTTGAAGAAGTTGGGAGGATTTAAATTGAGTTCAACACTGACTATCAAGCAATAGTCACGAAGACAGTGCGGTATTTGCCTAAGGGTAGACATGTAAATCAATCTAACAGAATGGAGAATTTATGTCTGGATATATAGTTAGAGTCCATTGATTTTTTACAAAGGATGGTTTTTTTTCAACAAATGATCCTAGAAAAACTGAAATATCCATACAGGGAAAAAAATGAATGTCAAACCTCACACCTCTCAGCATAAAAAAAAAAAAAAAAAAGCAAAATGGATCACAGACCTGAATATAAAAACTAAAAATATAACACTTATACAAGAAAACAAAGGATAATATCCTTGTGAATTTAGAACAGACAAAGATTTCTTAGGATGCAAATAAAAAATAAAAACCCACACAAACAAAAGAAAAATCACCGACCATAAAGAAAAAAAATTATAAACTGCACTTCCAAATCAAAATTTTGTATTCTTGAAAAGATACATACTTGGAGAAAACCATTTATGAGACATAAATTTGATTTTAAAAATTCCATCTGAAATATATAAAGAGCCCTTACAACTCAATAATAAGACAGAAAGCCCAATTTTTAAAATGAACAAAAGGTAGACATTTCACATACATATGGGTGACACCTAAGTCCATGAAAAGATGCTCAGCTCCTGATGCATCGACCACACACCCACACGCCTAAACTTAGACAGAATAACAACATGAGGCTTTGGTAAGACTGTGGAGCAACTGCAACTCTCAAACTCTACTGCTGGGAGTGTAAAATCATACAGGCGTTTTGGAAGACAGTTTAGCAGCTTCATATAAAGCTACACAGACACTCTGCTAAAGACCCAGCAATTTCACTCTTTAGTATTTATTAAGAAAAGAAAACACACATCCACACAAAGACTTGTACACAAAAGTTCATGACAAGTTTATTTGCAACACCAAACAGTAGGAGAAGGGGATGACAAACTGTCGTAGAATCATACAATGGAATATTCTTTGACAGAAGGGGCAAACTCTTGATATAAACAACAAATCTGAAAAGCATTCTGATGAAAGAAACCATTCACCAACAAGTACACGGTATATGATGCCACTTTTATAATGTTTTAGAACAAAGAAAATTTATCAGTATCCATAGAAATCGTATCAATGGTTGCCTGAGACGGGTGCGGGTGAGGAAATTACCACACAGGTGCACACGAGAACTTTCTGGGATGACGGAAATGTTCTATCTCCTAGTTGGGGTGTTTGCACTCACTAAGACTCACTGAACTGTCCACGTAAAATGAGAACATTTTATTGTATGTGAATTATACCACAATAAAGCTAACTTAAAAAAATATGTAGAGATGTGAATGGAAATCACTTAGACTTGGTTTTAATTTAAAATTTTTCCCTGTAATCTGGGGCGCCTGGGTGGCTTAGTCGGTTAAGCGTCCGACTTTTGCTTAGGTCATGATCCCGCAGTTCGTGGGTTCGAGCCCCGCGTCGGGCTCTGTGCTGACTGCCAGCTCAGAGCCTGAAGCCTGTTTCTGAGTCTGTGTCTCCCTCTCTCTCTGACCCTCCCCTGCTCACGCTGTCTCTCTCTCTCCTAGAAACAAATAAAAAATATTTTTAAAAAATAGAAATAAAAAATAAAATAAAATAAAAATTTTCCCTGTAATCTGATTTATTCTAATATTTACCTTCTTGTCTTTAATAGAAATGCACAACTTTGTTAATTTCACCTATGGTAAACCACTACAAATTCCAGAATTGCAGAATTAGTCCGGTGAAGTTTTGAACTTTCATTATAAAGAATTCCAGAATTTACTTTATCAACATGAACAATGTGACTTGTTTCTAGGATGCCCATTATTGCTTATTATACTGTGTGAGAAATATGCTCTCCATACTTAAATACAAACACCTTTGTACTTTAATGAAATAAATGCATCTAACCACACAGAATTAGAGAATGAGCCAATTCTATGAACCAGCAGAAGCTTAGTGTTTCCCTTCTTCCGAGCGCAAAGATAAAATAATTCATTAGCCGTTTTTAGTCTGTCACCAGTGACACACAAGACAGAGCGAAAGGCACAACGAAATAAGACACAAGAAAACTGCTGCATTACCATCTTGAGACCCACGTACAGCACTGGCCATGTGGGATTCTCTTCTCCTTCCGGCCACCTGGGAAAATGTTCACAGAGTTTTAAGGGTTACAGGACTAAAGGTTGAATCTGAAAGACTTAAAAATTGCAGATAACCCAATTAATCTGCTCATATTTATTACTGCAGAAGTAGCTTTAGAGGTAGTTTATTAATGAGGCATTTTTCAAATCATCCACTCATCTATAATTCAAAAGCATCATTGTAAAAAGGAAAAGAAAAAGTGCCCCTTAGAGTGTAAGACGAACATGTTGAAGTGGTTTCTGAAAAGCAGCACACCCAGTGTTCTTCAGCCCCCTGTGGGCGCCATTACCTCCAGAGGAGGACAGCAGCTCGGTCAGACACACAGTCCACCTCTGTGAAGATTAAGTCACTGCCCTCTGCACAGTCCCTCGCACACAATGAAGACAGAGACCTCAGCATTAATGCCAAGGCTTCAAGGTGCAAACCACACAAACAGCTCTCCCAACAGGACCCCTTATGGCTTGAGTTTTAGGGGACATGTTGGGTCATGTTAAAGATTCATGTGTTTCCCCTCGGCATTAGTTTTAAAAATATCTTCCAGAAGATCACTCAAAAATATATTTCTCTCCCCATTTACTCTTCACTGTGTTTAGCCTCCAAGAGGCTCATGTATTGATCCGTCAAAACAAGAATTGGCTTTGAACCAAAACCAAAAAGACAGAGAGAAAATACAAAGAGTGTTCTACGGTGCTCTGTGAATATTAGCTTGTGGCTTCCACGTGAAAGTTGTCAAACTGTGCAAATTCAAAAGAGTGAGTTCCAATCGCGGCCCAGCCATTCTTCGGGAAACTCACAGGGATGTTCTTCCAGACAGTCTTGCCATCCAGCGTACCAGAAGAGAGATGGCCCTGGAGGAGAGACAAATGCACCCCTTGAAGATGTATGAAATGATCCTCTGAGATCTTCTTAATATGTATGTATGGCCAATCTAGGGCGCCTGGGTGGCTCAGTCGGTTAAGCGTCCAGCTTCAGCTCAGGTCATGATCTCACAGTTGGTGGGTTTGAGCCCCACATCAGGCTCTATGCTGACAGCTCCGAGCCTGGAGCCTGCTTCGGGGTCTGTGTCTCCCTCTCTCTGCCCCTCACCCACTAGTGCTCTCACCCTGTCTTTCAAAAATAAATAAATTGTTTACAAAAATACCAGACGCTGATTTAAAAAAAAAAAAAAAGTATAGCCAATGTATTCCATGGAGTAAACATCCTTCTCAAGTAAGACCATGGCAAAACTCAATTCCACAAGTTTGAGCAGAAGTTTGAAATACAGGAAAAATTTTCTCAGAGAAAATTCTTAACTACTTACGTAAATAGTTTCCAAGGCACAAGGAATACCTTCGTATTTCCCTGTCCCCCACCAAAATGCTCTAAACCAACAGAAAGGTAAAACTTGTTGTAACATTATAAAGGTTTAAACAAAAGCCCACTAAAAGAAAAAAACCATGTAATTTCCAAGTACTTGCACACACACGTGTTGTGATAACAGCCACCAGCTCTTCAGGCGTGACTAACGGAGCCAAAGCATCCATTCACCTAAGTGTCCATTTTGTCCCTGTGTACGAAATACCACTTCATAATATAAGCCATATGGCGAGCCCACCCTCAAGTTAGAAAAATAGTAACCGTCAGTGAAACTGATGTTGGGGTGGGGAGGGCCAGGGGGTAAGAAGGGAGGCATCCATAGAAATAACAACTTACTGGTCACTGACAGAGAAAGATAAAAATATTCCCCTCAGACAGCAGCCATTCCTACATAGCCAAGGGCCTGGCACACAGGGGAAAATAAATGCCAGCTCTTTTATAATAATGATATATTATCATTATAGCACATTTATGAGCATATCAATTGCAGCCATTTATGGAGGGAGATACTGAGACATGAGATGAAAAGTCAAAATCAGATTCACCGGCAGAGCAACAACCTGAATCATAGCTGTCCAACTCCACATTCAGGGCCACACAGATTCCCACTGCCACACACGTGCACAGCTACGCATCGCTCTCAAAGTGCTCACTGAACACTTCTGCCACTTGGCCGATGGTGAATATTAACACTGAGCCAATACCCAGTCATGGTGCCCAAGTGTACGTCACCTCCTCCTCCCCACCCCTGCCTTCTGGGCTGCTGTGCACATGAGGCCTGTCACCAGCAGGGTCCCTCACACGAGGCCTGTCACCAGCAGGGTCCTTCACACAAGGCCTGTCACCAGCAGGACCCTCTGCTCAGCATGCTCTTCCCATCAGGCTCAAAGCACACCAGCTCTAAGAGCCCTTCCCCGGCCTCTCTACCTACACACTCTGGACAGCAGAGTTTACCTCACTGTCCCATTTTTTTCCTCACCATGTGACTAACTGATTTGTTTTCTTGACTGTCTTAGAACCAGAGGCAGCCATCTATGGCCCACAGACCAGCCACATATTTCTATAAATAACACGCTATCGGAACAAAGCCACACGCATCCATTTGTCTACTGCCCTTGGCTGCCATCTCACTACAAAAGCAGAGTTGAGTAAAGGTGTCCAGACTACGCGGCCCACGGAGCCTACAGTATTTACTAGCTGGCCCCTTCCAGAGAGCTTGCCAACCCCTGTCCGACGAGAACACAGGCTCCAGAAGAGCAGGAACCCTGCGCATCTCCATTACTGCTGCATCTCTTAGCACCTAGAAAAGTATGCATAACATGAGCTTCATAGAAGTGTATGGAATGAAAGAATAAAACACGTTTAACCCAGACAACCTTACAGAAGTGACATCCCTTTTACAGAGAAGGACATAGAAGCTCAAAGAGGTGAAATAACTTTCAGGGAGTCGGGATGCATCAGCAAGGAAATACGAATGCTGGTCTGCCTGGCTCAAACATGCCTCCTGCTAAGAATATGCACTCGATTCACGATGTGCATACCACATAACAAGTGCCGTAGCAAACGTGCATACATATGACCTCATTTGATCTTCATAAGAAGGATGTGTCTTCCTGACACGATGGACGGGAAAACAGAAGCTGAGCAACAGAAAATACTTGTAGGGGGAATGTGTTAAGACTTCAGTCTGTTGCTCTCCCCACCACCTCAGTGGTGCTGAGGGTAAAGCGCCTGACATGTGCGGAGAAGAAGTTAAAGTGGGGCAATGCTCCTCTGGAAAACAGTGTGGAGGTTCCTAAGGAAACTAACAATAGAACTCCCCTATGACCCAGCAATAGCACTGCTAGGAATTTACCCAAGGCATACAGAAATGCTGATGCTTAGGAGCACATGTACCCCAATGTTCATAGCAGCACTCTCCACAATAGCTAAAACATGGAAGAGCCTAAGTGTCAATCAACGGACAAATGGATCAAGAAGATGTGGTTTCTCTATACCATGGAATAGTACATGGCAATGAGAAACAATGAAATCTGGCCATGTGTAGCAACATGGATGGACCTTGAGGGTGTTATGCTGAGCGAAATAAGTCAGGCAGAGAAGGACAAATATCATATGTGTGCACGTATAGGAGGATTAGGAGGAACTTAACAGAGGACCAAGGGGAGAAGAAGGGCGGAAATGGTGGGGGAAAGGGAGAGAGGCAAACCATGAGAGACTCTTGAATGCTGACAAAAACTGAGGACTGATGGATGTGGGGGGAGGAGGGGCGGGCATGGAGGAGGACACTTGTGGGGATGAGCACTGAGTGTTATGTGGAAACTAATTTGACAATAAACTATTTGTAAAAAAAAAATAAAATAAAATAAAGTGGGGCAATGCTGAAATGATAAAATCCCCCTAAACACTGGTCCGGGGGGTTGTAAAAGGAGGCAAATGAACACTGGAGCTGGCCTCACAGGCCGTTTAGCCTGGCACACAGCTTGTGGGCTAGTTTCGAACCAGATCTGTGATTATGGATCTAAAGTTGGGAGAGAAACACGATGGGAAGATGAAAGCTGAAGGACACAGGTTATTTTAAGCGGAAAACCATGACCTTCATCATTTTGCTAATGCCAATCCCTGGCATGTAAGTGACCAAAGAAAAACTTAAGTAAAAAAGAGATAAAAATCCTCATATTAGCTGTAATTTGGAAAATGGACATCAAACAAGATGTTGTTTTGTTTTCTTTTGCCTTTTCATTTGTGCAAAAAACTATTTGCCAAGTGCTATGTAATGGACTGGGAATTTAGGACGAAAGAGAAGGGCAAGGTCCCCGTTCCGCGGACCTTGCGCCCTAGCAGGAAACACACCCACCAACATACCCAATTAAGAAATGCTAAGCGGTACATGGCGTGTGAAGAACTCAGCCAGCAGCCGGGGGCCTGACCAGACTGCAGAGTGGGAGGAAGGCTCAGAGTAAGTGCCCAGAGTTGAAATGCGAGGGGGAAGCTGGGTGCTCCTGGCCAACGGAACAAGAGACGGTGGGGCTGGGGGTGGAGTGGGTGTAAGTGAGCAAAATCCCCATCTGCCCCAGTGGCAAGACCAGAGCTAATTTCCAGAAAGTACAAGTCACATTTAATTAAAGAGATACCAAAGGATCCATCTCGAACAGTTCAGAGCAACCTTATCAGAGAACGCATGGGGCGAGTACAAAGAAACCAGCGGGGACCCAGAAGGCATCTATTTTCAGCAAGCCCTTCCGATTTTCTTAACCATGTCTACAAAGCACCTGAGAAAAATTAGGGACATTTATTTTTTAAATCCCTTTCATGGTTTCAAAAAATTTAAAACATTGCCGAAAATAAGCCTCACAAGAAATAGGCAAGAACCACTGAATCAAACTGGAGGACACAGTGGGAGACTTTAATAAATGGGAAAATGCAGTCTGTTCTTCCCCTCATGGTCTTGCAGGGGGAAAACACCTCATTCTAAAAAATAAGTTGGTTTTGCCCAAATTAATCTATAAATTCAATGTATTACTGGCTGCATTATGCATGGAGTTAAAAAGATGTTTTAAAAGTTCAAATAGAAGAAATAAATATACTTTTTTTTTAATTTACAAAAGATAATTTGGAAAGAGAGATAATGAGGAACTTGCCCTATGGGGCATCCACTCATTCATTTGTTGAGAATCCACCAGGCTCTTGCTCTGACGTCGTGCGTGCCAGGCACACTGAGCGCGAGAGAGCCAGCAGTGGGTAAAGGACAGCTGTCACCTAAGGAGCTATTTTCTAGTGAAGGGAGTACAGCAAGGGCATAAACCATCAGCAGAGTCTGTGTGATGTCAGGCAGCAAGAAGAGCTTGGGAGAAAATAAAGCCGGGGGGCGGGGGGGGACACGATAAGAGATGGGTGCTGTTTTATATGAGGTGGTCAGGAAAGAACCCGAAGGAAGTAAGGAAGTCAACTATGTAACCAAGTGTTTTAAAAGTGTGATACTAGATAAGAAAAGACACAGCAATATAAAGAACAAGTTCAGAAAGAAGCTTATGCACATGGGATGATTTGTTCCATCAAAACGTTAGCCTTCAAACCATAGGCCAAAGGATGGTCTGTGTAATAAATGATGATGGCTATCCATTCGTTTAAAAAAATTATATTGGGCTCTTCCTCTTATGATTCACAAATAAATTCCAGATGTATTACAGACTCCACCATAAAAAAAAATCCTAAACTTTGTTTAGTTTAGAGGGAAAAAAATGTTCCTAACCGTGAGAAAGGTGCAAGCTTTCTTAAATAAAACATAAAAGCAATGAAAACAAAGAGTGAAATATTTGACAGCACCAAAATTTAAAACTTCTATTCATGAAACATATCATATAAAATTAAAATACACAAGACACAAGAAAATATTTGTGACACACGTAATAGAAAATAGGCCACTACTCAAAATATATCATAAATTCATCTGGATCCACCAGAAAGAGAAAATACAGTAAGAAAATGAGGAAAGAATGTGAATGGGTAACCAGAGAAGAGAAAAAAGAGCTAATAAATATATTAAGATGTGCCAACTCCCTAATTATCCAGGAAACATAAATCACATCAATTAGTTTGAAAAAAATCTTTAAAAGTAGATAATATAAAATATTATAACTGCTATAAAAATAGACACAGCTTGGCTAGCAGTATCTGTTTAGATTGTAACTGCAGTTCCATTTCTAAGCATCCACCTGAACAAACACCAGCAGGTGTGCACCCTGGGAGGCACATAGAAGACCCCACTCTCCTCTACCTGCAAGGAAAGCCAGCCCACACTGCCTCCAGTTACCAGAAAAGGACATAACGGGGAACAAAGTTGTGCCCATCGAGTGTGGCCGAGTTCAATAAACTATGTCACACACAAATCAGATGTTCAAAACCTACTGTTACTGCCTAGAAAATTTGTATTATATCAGTTTTGGTGGTTGGGCAAGAGATGAGAACAATTTCAAAAAGTTATCTGGATTCTGTATTTAACTGCTATTGTAACCTAAATCAAATTATGACAACTAACGGCAGAGAGCGGTCGTATATTACACAGAATTTTCGACACAGCCCTTGAATGCATGTCCGTCAATAACTCATCAGCACCCAGCAATTCTGACAAATATTTTTAGACATTCTTATCCTACGATTCATCTGGTATCTTCTATGACAAAAACATACTCATGGAAACCAACTTCTAAAATATTATGCTTCTTGCTGAAAACCAAATTATTCTCAACCACCAAAAGTTAGTTTAGGAGACTCTGCTTATACCTCTAAACTCCAATTATAATCTTGGTTCAGGCAAACTTGGAAAAAAATAATCCAATTATTGACTATTTACCAATTACTCCTGAGTTGAAAAAACAAAAACCAAATTTTTAAAACATGGTGGGGTGATAAAATCAGTACCTGATGGTTCTCATATGGGTTTACCCTAACATTCACTCTCACCCTTGAGTCTACTGGTTTGCTGTCTCCCACAGATTCTCTGCCTACTTCCCTCACTGTATTTATCACACTTTCCCCCTCTCATTTGATAATGGAAAATGCTAGAGAAGCACAAGAAAAGAGTATTTTACCTCCAGGTATTCTGATCAGCCAATACTTACCTTAATAATTAATGTGAGTGTATACCATCTTTTCGCTGTAACGTCAACATGTCCTAAAGCATATATGATCCATCCAGCTGCAACACACAAAGATTATCCTAATTGATATATTTTTAAAATCTATATCACAGAATCACATAGCTCCACAGGGATTCTCAGGAGGCATTTTTATGTAGTAAAGTGAGCCGTAACAAAGATCCACATTTTCAGATCTACAACTGATTTAAAACAAAACGTCCCTCATTCAGGCATCTGTTCCACAAGCACGTACCAACTCTGAGACATATGTCATATGTGAGCTCACGGGAGAACTGGTGAAATAAATTTACAAACCATCCAGAGTATAATGTGTTGGCTTCTATGGTTCAGGTGTAGATTTACACTTGATTGGATTGGATATAAAGAATAAGGAGTGGTAGTCAAGGGTCACTGTAAGATTTCCAGCTAGTGTAACTTACACAGATAGAGCGTGAATTGAGAATTAGAGAGAGAAAACAGTGAGTTAATTTGGGGATATAGTCTATCTGAATGGCTGAGAGAGAGCAGGATGAGATGCTGAGTGGGCAGTTTAAAACACAAGAACAGTGGGGACTAAAGATGCAGATTTAAATCATTAGTTCTAATTCTGCCACCAGTTCATTTTGAGGCTTTGGGCAAATCGATTAACCTCTCTGGTTTGTACTGGAAAATCAGTGAGGAATGTTCTAGATGGGTCATGCTATGATTCTGCAGTTCCTACTCCGGTGTCCTTACTATCTTTCTTTGTTATTTGTGGAGCCCTTTCCATCTTAGCAAGAGGCAAAGAGTAGGAAACTACAGGAGAGAAGACTTTTTTACTAATGCAGGGGAGTCAGGGATTGATGGTCCAGAAGAGGGAGCACCTATACAGTCTGTTTCAACAGAGCAGGGGGCAGCAACACCACAGTGAATTACACAGAATTCAGTATGAACCTCTCCTGGATAAGACACTATTCTACATAAGACAAGGGCTGTTCAAATGAATGAAAAATGTCAAATTATTAACTAAATCGGGAAACAGGATATCTCCATTTTTAAAAAATGTTTATTTAGTCTTGAGAGAGAGATAAAGAAAAAGCATGAGTAGGGGAGGAAAAGAGAGAGACAAAGAGAGAGAATCTCAACCAGGCTCCCTACCATCAGGGCAGAGCCCGATGTGGGACTCAAACTCACAAACCTTGAGATCCTGACCTGAGCGGAAATCAAGAGTCAGACACTTCACTGACTGAGCCACCCAGGTGCCCACAGGATATCTCCATTTTAGGCAGACCAACCCCTTTCCTTCTAGTTGCATTAGCATACCAGCACATTCTTACAGTCTTGCTTTTTCCTTATGGTGTTTCCTGAGCATTCTCTCAGCCACTACATCCACTTCACCCCAGGCTATGCAAAGTCCTATCTGGACAGCCTAGCTCAGCTCCACCTGAAAGAGCTCTACGCAATCTTCTTCTACACAGCCGCCTCTCTAACTCTATGATTTTGAATCGTTTGGTATCAATTCACATGTGTTGCATCTCTTCCCCATTAGACGTCCAAGCACCCAGAGGTACAGCTCTCTCATTACACAGTAACAAGCTCACAGCAGATCTCAGAGTGAGCCATGCGCCACATGCAGAAGCCACTCACCTAGGTCACCTGTAACTCTGTAGGTTCCATTTGCAAAAATCCAAAAGAAAACTCCTCTGGCACTTCTAATCAAGATACCACCTTTATTTACTCTTCCGGCAATGAACACGCCTCCCTTCTCAGGAGTCTCTATGTAAACATCACACTTTACAGTCAGATTGGACCTGCAAAACGAAACTGTTAGTTAGCACTTTTAATTACGCCCCTCCAGATACAGCACAAACATGTCATTTCACAGCCACACGCTTCCGAACTTCTAATTGAGGTGCATATGTGATTTGCTAAGTCTATGCTTGTAGCAGGGATGGGCTTCAAGAACCTTCATTGATGGAAAAAAAAATCTTCATTGATGACAGTTTTAAGTTTTATGTGACCAAAGTTATGCCATTTTGTTGCCTCTTTTAATGAGGTACTGGAAAATACTATCTACAGGGTTTTTTTAATATTTTATTTATTTTTGAGAGAGAGAGACAGTATGAGCAGGGGAGGGTCAGAGAGAGAAGGAGACACAGAATCTGAAGCAGGCTCCAGGCTCTGAGCTGGCAGTCAGCACAGAGCCCAATGTGGGGCTCAAACCCACAAACCATGAGATCATGACCTAAGCTGAAGTCGGATGCTTAACCGACTGAGCCACCCAGGCATCCCTAGTATCTACAGTTTTTAAGTCTCTTAAGAACACATTTCTTGGGGTGCCTGGGTGGCTCAGTCTGTTGAGCGTCCAACTCTTGGTTTCGAATCAGGTCATGATCTTACAGTTCATGTGTTCAAGCCCTGCATCAGGCTTTATGCCGACAGCATGGAGCCTGCTTGGGATTCTCTCTCTCTCCGTCTATCTTTACTCCTCCTATCCTCTCTCTCTCAAAATAAGTGAATAAACTTCAGACACAAAGAACACATTTCTTATTTCTCTATAATAAAACAACTTCTCAACCTACGAATATGTTAAAAGAAGCCACTTTTTTCCTAGGAATACATAAAAGGTAAGTTTCCATACAATTCTGGAAAAGTTTATTAAATTTCCATCAGCTAAGAGAAGCAGTGAAGGCAAAAGCTTAGAGCCCCTAGGAGAACATAAGCTACTTTGGGGCTAATATTTACCTTTAACCCTAGCAAGACTTAAAAACTCCAGAAGAAAGATCTAAAATTATTTCTCTGCAAAGGCAGAGGCAACTCTATGCTGACACCTCAGCAGGGATTTTGGACTCTGAGCAGCACTGAAATCGCCTGGAGGGCTTGTTAAAGTCGGTCTGTCCACCACACCCCAGAGTCTGACTCTGGTGGTCTGCGCTAGGGCTCTTGAATCGGTGTGTCTAGCAAATTCCCAAGCGATGCTGGTGCCCCTGGTTCAGGAATCCTACTTTGAGAGCCATTTTCTCCTCAGAGCATCCCTGTCTGTATAGGGGCAGGAAAGCCCTGGCCCGGCATCACTGATGGACAGGGGTACGTCAAAGGAGAGGAAAATTCAGCCAACCAGGAACTATTGCAGCTTTAACAGTGAGCTCTGCTCCAGGCTTCTTTTATAAATACTACGAGATGCTTTCTGCAATGATACAACCATCCCAAACCAACACCATCTCTGAAAATAATTTACCTCCTACACAAACTCGAACTGCAAACAGGAAAGAAAGCAAGCGTGCACAAAACCAAGGAATAAAGCAAGCAATTTACCTAAAAGAAAACTAAGAATGTCAAGAAATAGATTTCTGGAAACGAGGAAAGTTAGATCTAGAATTGTGTGGCTTTTATACTTCTCAGCTTCTTATCAGTGAATTTTGCACAATAAAATTTTACTCTGTAAAGAAAAATGTAAAAGAAGTAGCTACAACAGGCTCACAACAATCCGGAAAACCCACATTGAATCATCTAATTGAAGCTGGGCTACTATACGGGAAAGTCAAATGCAAAGCCAACTGAAGCACAGTCTCTCTTGTACACTGCCCCCAGTCGAGGGAGCCTGTCTCTCTGCAGACTGTCACCAGCAGGAAACCACAAAGGATGGGCCTCGCTCCAAACAACCCCTACTCCGTTCTGACTCACCAGAAGTGTGAATGTGTCAGCACCATAAACTTACTCTATTTAGAGTCAGGACGGGAGAAGATCTAACCTCCTTTGTTTACATCACATTCCAGAATGAAGATTCCCATGGCAGAACCTGCTGGCAATTTTACAGACAGCAAATGAAAGAGGATGAAAGTGTGGCCCAGTCTTCCACAGCCATAACCTCGTGGTCATGCTGAGGGCACAAAAACCAGCCGGTGCATTAAGCAAATTTAAGCAGAGGGATGCAGAGCCGGGGTGTGTGCAGTGAAAGGCAATTTTGTGGACTGTCCTCAGATCCCAACCAAAGCTTCCTAACAAGATGAAAGTCTTGGGTAGCTTTGGGAAGGTCTACCCTCCCGAGTCAAATAACTGTGCTGGGACTTAACTAATCCTAAATATGAGAGAAGCACTGACGGCGGCGCATATACTGAGAGCCAAGTTACTAAAGCAGGACTATAGGCCCCCTGCGCCTCTTAGCAAGAAGACAAAGATTAAAATGAGGCTCTGAGGTGTAGTCCAGAGAGATGAGCTACGGCACCAGACAGTCCTGGCCTCTCCCTAGTTCTAGAACTTACAAGTATGGGATCTCAAGCACATCTTACCCAGAAGTCTTGGTTTCCTGACCTGTAAGGTAGCGAGGATGACAGCTCTGCCACAGGTACCTGTGGGAAGCCCATGCCAGTGTGTCGTAGGACCCGGTTTTCATTCCCTCCTTACCCTGCGGTAAGGGGGCATCGCAGCCAGAAAACAGAAATGAGCATGGGACTTGTGGGGAATCTCTGAACAGACCTGGCTGCCTCGAATCCAGGAGGAAATACTGGGAAAGAGCACAAAATAAATAGGAGGAGCCCATATTTGAAAGGGTCTTGGAAGTGAGGTGCAGAAGAGGAGATCTGATTCAGCAGCTGAAGAGAGCTGCCACGTGCTCCTGAGCAGGCGACCGCACCACGAAAGCAGAGCTATGAATGATGAAAACGGGCCCTTCTCAACAGGCATCACTGCTCTTTCCTGGTCTTTCTCTCTCAGACTATGTGGCTCTTTCCCTCTCTCCCCACTTCTCCCCCTCCCCTCCCCACCGCCTTTCCCACTGCGGCAGTAAAGATGAGTACTGCCATTTAAATACATGAAATCTTCAAAGTTATGACTACTTTTGGTTACTGTTTGGAAGGTGCTAGATCTCATCTCTTTACTATAATTAATGAGTCTGGATTTTTCTAGAGTCCCAGCCAGAAATAAGAGTTTGGGTTCAGAGACAGCCACTCCTCTGTAGTACTCACAGGCAGGCAGGTGAGGAAGAAGGATTAACAGCAAAAGCTGATTTGCTTCTCACTATCGCCATCTACCGTCACCCGGTAAATAGATTTCCACAAAGGCTAACGCGATAAGTCTAGAATGGATCCAGCAGGTGGCAACACCAGATCAACAAAGGGACTCTCCAGCAAACCCACAAACAACCCACAGATCAGTCTGTTTATAAATGAATCAATTATAACTGGGTCCAAAAGTCCTCAACATTTCCACTAAAATCACTTTGTTTCTGCAACAATCACTATTAATTGAGCACATCTGAGGGAAGGGCGCTGTGGCATCACAACCATGGCTTGTGGCCATGATAGTCAACAATTACCACACACTCATTAGATTCCTGTACAAAGAAGATAGTTGAGAAGTCTTCACTTTAGAACGTATCTGACAACATTACGAGGTTATTTCAGCCAGGTCTACAGACGGACACCCATTTTACATACCATTTGTAATCTCCTATAATACTGATCGTGTTGTACGCATCAGCAGCCCAAGTAATGGGCCGCTGGTTGAGAACTTGGCGCAGTGTGAAGCGGTGCTCTCCAGGGTCTTCAATATTTGTAAAGTACTCAAAGACACCGGTCTGATCAGCAAAATTTGGAGCTTCGCTAAAAAATGGGTAATCTGTTCAAAACACAATAAATTCTCTGTTTAGTATAAAGTCTACAGAATTTCTCCTCTCAGATATTGTGTAGCACATTTTAAAAACACTTTTTAGAAGTCCTAAATTAGTAAATGATACTTATAACAAGTGGAAGTTTAGGGTTTGATTAATAGAGATTGATTTCTTTTTCTTTTCTTTTTTTTTTTTTTTAAATTTGAGAGAGAGAGAACGTGCACAAAAGCGGAAGAGAGGGAGAGAGAGAATCCTAAGCAGGCTCCACACTCAGTGCAGAGCCCAATGAGGGGCTTGATCCCACGACCCTGGGATCATGACCTGAGCCAAATCAAGAGTCAGATGTTTAACCGACTAAGCCACCCAGGAGCCGCTCAAGTCCCCTCATTTCTAAGTGGGCATGAGGACAAGAGAATTAAATGAAAGAATTTACAAATTACCACTGTCTTCTATTTCTCAAATGGAGTAAAACCAGTTGGGCCTAAGCTATCAATCTGTTCCTAGTTTTATTAAATTATAGTCATACAATGATGAAGGCTATAGAAGAGCAATTCTGGTCACAATCTTATAGCTATTTCACACTTCATGCTTTTCTAAGCGTTCCCATATTCATCATTTGAGAAATTAAGAGCCGTATAAAGTAGTGCTACAGCCTGACGTACAGTTTTTAACTTTAGCTCTCAGTTTATTTTGTAGACCACAGGGCATTACACTTTAGATTTGACGGTTTGGATCGCCCTTCAGTCTTCGGGTCACAGAACAGTTTTGGTGCCAGGGAGCTTCACTCTGGTTAACTCGGCCATCTCGCAGACTCCTTGTCTACTGAGGGCAGAATTATCTCTGCCAACACAGAAGTGAGCAAAGGACAGCAACAGGTGGCATGATTCACGGACCCATCTAAGAGGCCACTTCAGAGAACTGCAAGAGAACGAGGCACCAGGCAGCCCTGAAGTCGCTGTTGTCTATGTCTTGAAAGTAACTGAGAGGAACCCAGTACACAGTCCAAAGGCCCTTGTCCTGCAATTAACCAGGACATCACTTCCTGGGAAGGGGAGAGGAGACTGTGCAGCCGGGAGTGACCAGGACCATGACATGACCGGGACCAGGAGGGGGAACTAGGAGTCTCCAAGCAGCCATGCTGGAAACAGCAGCCCTGCAGCAACAAGGGGTGCAGGTCACTCTCTCACAATGGCAGTCTCCCTGCCTCTGTCTCTCCTACGGCTACGGGTCTTAGGAGCAAATGCGAGAGCCAGCCGACCCTGTCTGCGAGGCCCACAAGCCGTGCATCTACTCATCAACAAGTTCCGTCACCCACTGAGTGATCTCAGACTATCACCACGATGACTGTGCCTTCTAACTTGGCTAGCAGTTTTCCTACATTACCTAAAAATCAAAAGCTTT
Organism: Proteles cristata cristata; assembly: GCA_017311185.1. Classification (NCBI taxonomy): domain Eukaryota; kingdom Metazoa; phylum Chordata; class Mammalia; order Carnivora; family Hyaenidae; genus Proteles; species Proteles cristata. The sequence goes on from JAESUZ010001048.1 coordinate 276,854, forward strand.
TCCAACAGCTTTAGGTCATCTCTTCCTAGAAAAGCAGGAGAGTGCAAGTATAAAACCCCCAGGCAGATCATGAGGAAAAATAGCCAAGGGGAGCAGAGCTGCACCTTCAGGCTATGGGAGGGTGTCAGGAATGGCTTCCATGAGGTACAGATAACAGGGGAGCGGCAGGAAACAAACCTTAAGCTTCCCCAAAACCTAGTTAGGATTCCAGCTTTCATCCTGACATTGACCTCTACAGTTTTTCTGGCACTGAGAACTACAGGGTCCTCAAGTTGAGAGTCACCCTGAGGTAACACAAAAAGATCTCCGTTACCAGATGGACATTTAGAGCTATATTTTACAGCCACTTTATCACGTACGAGCTTGACATGTAGAAATCTACCTGCTACTGCTAGAAATGGAAACTAGGTTAAGTTTTAGTTAAAAAGAAAACAAACAAACAAACAAACAAAAAAACAAAAACCTCACCAACATCGAAGTCATCTGTATACACTCGCGGGAATGGCTGGGACTCTGGAGGCTGCGGGTAGCTGCCCTTGCTGCCGGTGGTGAGAGTGGTGAGTGTGAAGAGCTCGTCTTCCTGCAGCTCCAGCGTGAAAGCACCACCACTGTCGAGAAGCTGAGAAAAGAAAACGTGGAAGTCAAGGCCAGCTGCTTTTGGCTCCTCTCATTTGGGCCAAATAATTTTGAAAAAAAAAAAAAGAAAGAAAGAAAAAGAAAACTTAAAGAAAAGCCAAACTCGCTTCTTTTTTTTTCATTTAATTTTTTTTTAACATTTATTTATTTTGGAGAGCTAGAGAGCAAGCAGGGGAGGGGCAGAGAGAGAGGGAGACACAGAATCCCAAGCAGGCTACAGGCTCTGAGCTGTCAGCACAGAGCCTGACACGGGGCTCAAACCCACGGACTGTGAGATCATGACCTGAGCGGAAGTCAGACACTCAACCGACTGAGCCACCTAGGCACTCCCAGAGCCAAACTCACTTCTATTACAACTTCATAACCACTTGTGAAGGATACACCCTTTATCAAGGCCTTTGGGATCTTTTTCTTAAGTTATTTACAAGGCTTTATAAAATTATACTTTGTTGGGGCACCTGGGTGGCTTAGTCGGTTAAGTGTCTGACTTCGACTCAGATCATGATCTCACGGTTCATGAGTTCAAGCCCTGAGTCGTGCCTGGAATCTTCAGATTTTGTGTCTCCTTCTCTCTCTCTGCCCCTCCCTTGCTCACACTATCTCTCTCTGTCTTTCAAAAATAAACAAACCTTAAAAAAATTTACTAAAAATAAAAAAAATAAAATTATACTTTGTAGCTAGGACTTTAAAAGAATTTCACTACATGGAGGGAAGGATGACTAGACAACACCAAACTCTATTTCTATTAGTCTGTTCTTTTCCATCAGATTATAAGCTCTCAAAGCTTGTGTATGTTCAATACACGTAAATAACAGATCTGCCTATTACTGTTTAGGACTTTACTAAGGTGGAAAAGTCCATAAAACCTCACCATTGACTCAGCTGTTAAACACAAAAAACCTTTTGCTATTAAGGGAAAAAAGTCCTACTTCTTTCATGTTCAATATACATTTCAATTAGCAAGCTAGGTTTATGTCACATTTATGCTTTTGGCAACTGAATCTCTTTAAGCCACATCTCCACAAAATGAGGGGAAAAAACACATACCTCCTGGGGCTGTTGTGAGGATTAAACAAGATAATGTTTATAAAGTGCTTAGCTCCAAGCATGACCTTCAAGAAACACTCCCTGTATCACAGCTGTTCTGTGCTAAATGTAGACCTCTGAGGACACTAGAATCCTCTGCATAGTTAATACAGGCATTAGATGTACGCCCATTTTATGAAATTTGAGCTCTTTTTCCTACTTTGAATTAAAGGGGTTTATAGCATATCTTTGCCTTAATAATAAATTGTTGGTCAGATCTATGAAAGGTACCACCATATTCTGGGTTCAGGTATACCCCCAAATATTATTTTATTGTGGGGAAAATCAATTTTAATATCCTACTTCTAGCAATTTATTGTGCAGACTGTTCTTTTCTTAGCATTTAATATATGACGGGGGTTCAGTCACTGATGGTGACTAGCTGATTCACAGAACATTAATAATTTCCAGGAAAAGTAGATTTGTGTCAGTTAGGTGAAGTAGCGTGCTTACTTGGACCAATTCATTCTTTGAAACATTTCCCGAGGAAGTCCCATATGCTAAGCACAATAGCAGGGAGCTGAGATAAAAAGCTAAATAAGGCAGGTCTCCAATCCTCCATGGGCCCAGTGTGGTGGGGAAAGTGTTTAACTAGTAATCACTGTGCCTAGGTGGCCGTGAGCTAAAGCTGGTGGGGAAAGGTTCAGGGTAAGTGGCACTTCAGCTGCATTCTGAAGGAAGAAAAAGCATGTGCAAAGTCACGGAGGTGAGTAAAGTGACATGCCACGCTCTGGAAACTTCAAGAAGTTTAGTGTGTGAGTACAGACCATGTTAGCAGAACACGCACAGAGAAAGGAAAGCAGTCTTTTACCCCATGATGTAACGAGAGTCCTGCGCTATGCTAAGGAGGTCAACTCACAGGAAAAATCACTGAGGGATTTACGCAATGGATTGACAAAAACCAGATCTGGATTCTGGTAGCAGTGTGATGGGTGGCCTGGAAAGAGTCAGACCGGAGGCTGGAAAAAGAGAAGGTAGTTTCCAAAATCCAAGAGAGAGGTAATAAAGAACTGAAATAAGCAGTAGCCAGTGGGAACGGAGGAAAATGGAATGTGTAAGAAAAACATGTCAGTGACAGAATGCTCTATACTTGATCAGTAGTGGTACATAAAGAAAGGGGCAGTCCCAGATGAGATTCAATTTTCTGACGTGGGCACCCAAAGGATGGTGGTACCGTTCACAATAGCAAACTAAATACTAAGAGCAAACACACCTATAAACACACACTCCTATTAGGCCTTGAGGAGGATTTCTACTAAAACAAAACCAACCGACCAAATAAATGAACAAACAAAAAACCCACTGGAAACTTTAGGTCTATTATACTTAAGCCACAAAATCAGTTGTAAAATTTAAAATTCTTAATTCACTAATCAAATGTCTGTTCTCTTTTACTGTTTGCAATCCTTAAAATATAGGAATTTATTTGAAAACTACCCATAGAGAATCCAGTTGTTTAAAAAGAAACCTCTTAGATGGTTTTCCAAGTCTGGTATACCACACCTGTAGCTCTGGTATTTCACTCTGAGGAGAAAACACACACAAAAAAGCAAAGTTGAGGGGTTTATCATATCCTCTGAGGATTTCCAAAATGAGTAAGTACCAGCAAGAATGAACCACTGATAATATGACCTCTATCGCTATTTGCCAAAAGACCCACCTCAAGTCTTCAATGGCACCATTCTGAAAGTAGAAAGAAATTGCTCAAGCAAATACTTTATGTCCTATACATACTACAGACTTTTGGCAAATGTTAAAAAAGAATTTAGTGCCTTGCCTCAAAAATACTCACTATTGTACCTGTGTAAAATGTGTTTTAGGAATTTTCTGGTATTCATAGAACAATTCTTATGTAATTAGGTCAGAAAAGGCACTGTATTTCCTGTATTCAAATCTAACAATAGGTAGAAATAACAAGAATCTGGTGTCTTTTTACGTTGTTGTTTCTTTGTACAGAATACTGTAAAAATCAAAGTTTGAAAGCTCCCGAGACTACATAATTGATGCTTCTACCAACAAGAACAACTTTGTTGCAAGTGACTTGTGGTAAGTGTTCTTCAAAGCCATGGAGGGTTATAGCCACAGAGTTTAGCCACGGAGTTTTGTCTCCTCATGGCTTCCACACTGTTTGACTAAAACCAGTGAGGAGACAGAAAACACCACTGCATTTACCCACTTTTAGACAAATGCTTAACAGCTGGTAACATACAAACGACTTCACTTAAGAAGCCCTAGCCTGTGATAAAATATATAAGTTCTCAAATCAAAACCAAAATAAAAGTCCCACATATTTACTTACAAAAGAGCCCTTAAGAAGGAAGGTAGCAAACTGGTGTGACACATTGAAATAAGGCAGAAACGGCCGTATACACATAGAATGTTTGTGGCTCTAGGAGGGAAAAAAAAATCATGTAAGTAATCCAAATGATATACAAGCTATTGTAGGGGGAGAAAAAAAACTTAACATTTAATGTCCAAGATTACCAGAATGATACATATTGGGTGACAAATAGGAATTTATTTCAAATTTTTAAAGACTTTTTTTCTAGCATAATCTGTACTGAAAGTCTATTGAATATGCCTAGTCAGAAGTAAAGCTCCCTGGCATTTTGACTGAAAGAAACTTTAAATTCACAGCTAAACTGAAGAGTCATTTTATATTAATTTTTATATTATAATGGTATTCCATGTAAAATGCGTCAAATAAAAAGCAAATGTTTGTATGTTTTCACTGAAAAGGCATCTCATCTTAATATAACCTTCAAATACACAACTAAATTCAGCAAGTACATACAACAAATAGTTCCCAAGTTGACAACATCATTTTTTACTAAAAATAGTCACTACTATGAGCTGGGATCAAAGGAATTAGGAGACATAATCCCTACTTCAGGGGATTCAACAGAGCACTGAAGCAGGCGGCCAGGCTTTGAGGACAATAAAAAAGTTAAAATTATCCTTAGAGATCCCAATACCCCATCCTCAGTGAATGATGTACAACTACACAGAACATGAATACGGACAGAGGTGATCTGCACAATGCTACCACGTCGCTAGCCTGGACTGACGGATCCCCTCACCCAGAAATCGCAGGACGCACATTCTTCTCAAGTGCACATACTACCTTTACCAAGGAATACCATACTCTCATCCATAAAACAAGTTTCAATATTCAGAAAGATTCAAGTCACACAAAATACATCCTCTGACCACAAGAGAATTAAGCCACAGGTAAATAACAGAAAATTCTGTAGGAAAATTCCAAAATATTTAGAAACTCAATACCAAGTTTCTAAATAAGTTTTGTTTCAAAGGAAAAGTAAAAACAAAAAGGGAAATTAGAATTAATTTCGAGTTGTATCAAAACAAAAATGTGGGAGGGTGCCCTCCCTAAGGAGAGAGAAAAAAAAAAGGAGAGAAAACTTCAAGGTAACCTGGCTATGCATCTACCTGACCACACCTCTCATGACCTTGCAAACGGAGTCTACTTAATCAGATGGCATGTTTATGTGTGTTACCATGTATGGGAGACAAAGAAGTACAAAATGTATTTTAAAAAACTATGCCACGGGACGTTTGGGGCTCAGTTCTTTGGATACAAACCCAACTGAGCAGTGCCGACATGAATAAAAGCTGCTTCCTGGAAATTAGAACCCTCGGTGTCACGACTCTCTGTGTGAGAATCCTGCTACAAAAATACAATGTAGGGTTTGTGGGCTGCCAGAAAGCAGTACTTAGGAGCACATTTATAGCACTGCTTAGGGAAGAAGGATAGGACACTTCACCTTCGACCTGCAAATGGGAGGAAAAGGGTGGCAAATTTAAAGCCAAATTAAGCAAAAGAAAGAAAAATAAATAAAGATCAAAAGGAGAAATCAAGGGGTGCCTGGGGGCTCAGTCGGTTAAGCGTCTGACTTCGGCTCAGGTCATGATCTCAAGGTTCGTGGATTCGAGCCCCGTGTCAGGCTTTGTGCTGACAGCTCAGAGCCTGGAGCCTGTTTCAGATTCTGTGTCTCCCTCTCTCTCTGCCCCTCCCCTGCTCACGCTGTCTCTCTCTCTCTCCCTCCCTCTCTCTGTCTCTCTGCCTCTCTCTCAGAAATAAATGAAACATTAAAAAAATTTTTTTAAAAAGGAGAAATCAACTAAACAAAACTCAGAAAAATGAGAATCACCAAAAAACCACAAGCTCATTCTTCAAGAAGATCAATAAAACTGATAAACTTCTAGCTAAACTAATCAGTAAATCTGGATAGAAAGAAAACCCAACTTGACATTATCAACAGGAAGAAAAGTGACAGCAATACAAATTATATACATATTAGAGGAATCATAGGGGAAAACGTCAATAACTTTATGCCCAGAAATTGAACAACTTGAGTCGGATGGGAAAAACATTTCTTGAGAGACACAAAATCCCAGAGCTCACTAAAGAAGATATGGCTAATCTGAGTAGCCCCGATGCTGCCCTAGGAAATGCAGGTCGGCCTTGAAGCTTTGCTCAAACATGAAGTCAAGAGGCTGCAGAGCGGTACGCTGCCCACCCGAGCACTGACACGTGTCCCACGACCCATATGGGGCCCATGGGCAAGGGCCGGAGGACCTGCCACCTCCAATCACAGGGAAACCTCTGCGTAGCACCCGCTGACCGCCAAGGTTAACTAAGCACATGTGATAAAGCTGACAAACCACAGAATTTGTTCAGGAAAGTACTGAGCAAATACACGGCAACAACAACAATAAAGAATAATGATTGTAAATGCCAGATGGGGAGAAAATCTGACTTCTAGAGCTGCCACATTGCGTCATGTAATAAGTCTAGTTTTCAACAACTAATTCTGAGGTTTGTAAAACGAAGCAGGAAAGAGTGGTCCACACAAAGGAATGGAAAGTGGTCAACAGAAACCACGTTTGACAAAGCCCGGGCTTTACTTGCCACATGTTAGAATTACTAGACAAAGACATTAAATCAGATATTTAAATATCTTCAAAGAGCTAAAGGAAACCACATCTAAAAAAACCGAAGCAGAGCTCTACTTCCAGAATGGCAACGTGCAAAGGTGCAGGAAGCTGCTCCCTGGCAAAACTGGTGATAGTGATTGGTAGAAAAATGGAAATGACCCTAAGGCCATGCAACAAATAAAGAGACATTTATTCAAGAAAATCTACTATAACTAAGTAAAAAGAGCAAGAACCTGTGGCATTTAAACCAATCCGTCCCTTTCTCTGTTAGCCAAGTGACAGAAACTGCATGCCAGGTAGGGGTAGCCAGGAACACGGGGCTTCCTCCTCCCGGCGCCCTGCTCGAGACTGCAGCAGCTTCCGGGGAAAAGCAGGATTTCAGCGTTTCTCATTCCCCCAGCCCCTCAGCTACCTGATGCCAATGCTAGGCAGCAGCAAGTATGGCTGTGAGGCTTGGGGCGGGGGTCTTCCTTCCTCTGCACAGCTCCCATTCATGGTTTCACCTTGGGATACTGAGAGTACCGGGGTCCCAAACCTCCACCCTTCACCCTGTGCAGGAAAACAGACAGGCTGTAAAACAGAGAACTCAGAAAATCTCCCCAAAGAAACTAACACAGAGCAGTGAAATAGTTGATAAGGATGCTCTCAGAAACAGTGAATCTTCTCCTGGAAAGCGAGTAAGAGACTGGCAGGTTCATTAGATACATTAGCTAAATCATGGCCCAGCTAGTTTGCTACAGAAAGAACACAAAAACAGACAGCTAAGAACCCTCCTGAGGTCAGATTAAGCCTAAAAGTTAACTTCAAATACCACCTCTGCAAATAAACTGGGTGGGCTTTGACTAGATCTGTCTGTGGAGCTATTTTAAGTACCAGGGCAGTCCTGAAAACAATCTATTAGTAATTAACAGAGAGGTGTGATAAAGGAAAGCGACAAAGAGGGTCCTGGGAAACCACTGTCATCCCAGTGTGATTGTGCACTGTCCAAAGCTGCACCCTCTAGGAAGCAACACCTGGGGCTTCAGGGTGCAGAGGGAAATAAACCTCACTAAAATACTCCAGGCAAACTTAGACTAAGCAAACACCCAAGCAAACAATAACAGATAGGGTGGGGGGGAAGGGGGGGGACCAGGACTCAGAGCTGCTATATTATACTATATAAAAGGTTGGGCTTTCAAAAACAAAATCATGAGACATTCAAAGAAACAAAAAAATTGACCCATACACAAAAAAGGAGGTGACAGACAATGGCTGTGAGAATAAGCAAGCAAATGTTGGATTTTACAAAGACTTCGAAGTAGTCCATACAGATATGTTGGGGAAAAAAAATAAAGGAAATGGGCATAAATAAGAAAAGCAAAGAAAGGAATAATCACAATGTCTCATCAAGTGGACAATATCGGTAAAGTGACTGAAATTCTTTGAAAAGCCAAATGGAAATTCTGAAGTTGAAAAATACAGGAACTGAAATGAAAAATTCACTAGAGAGATCAACAGTGGATCTGAACTGGCAGAAGAATTAGAGAACAAGAAAACCGACTGATTGAGATTGCGCAACCTGAAGAAGTGGTGGCGGGAGATCAAGAATGAGGAAAAATGGCAGAACCTCAGAGAGCTGTGGGACCAGTAAACACACCAGTGTATGTTTAATAAAATCTTGAAAGCAGCAAGAGAAAACGTACCACTTATAAGAAACCTTCAGTAAGATTAAGAGTGGATTCATCTAGAAACGACAAAGGGTAACACATTCAAAATGCTCAAAAAACCAGTCAACCAAGAATCCTTTTTCCAGCAAAATTATCTTTCAAAAAGTGAAGGCAAAGCACATTTCCACATAACCAAACACTGACTTTCTTGATACTAGATACAACTTTCCCAAAATATCAAAATAAGTATTTCAGGCTGAAAGCAAATGATCACACACAGTAATTCAAATCCACGAAAAAGTACAGGCAAAGATAATTATGTAATTATAATAGTAAAAATGCCTATTTCTTTGTTCTTCCTATCACTGAATTTAAAAGCAATTGCATAAAATAACATGTATATAATTGTACTCTTGGTCTTATAAAATATAGAAATGTGATCTAATTGCCAATAATAGCACAAAGTTGCCAGGGCGGGGAACTGTATTAGAATAAGAAAATGTCACCAGATGGTGACAAACCCACAACAATCTACAGTAATAAATAAATACAGCCAAAAATGGTAAATAGGATTAACATCAATATGTAATTTCTCTCCTTTCTTCTCAGATTTTTTAAAAGACTTAAAATTACATATAAAGCTATAATTATAACAAGTCTTGTTAGGCTTGAAATATTAGTATGATACATATAATAACAGAACAAAAAGAGGGAAGGAGAATAGAGCAATATAGGAATAATATTTCTATATCTCACTAGACATCAGTTATGATGATGTCTGTGTATCTGAGTAGATTCTATTAAGTTAAGATATGCAACTAGAACAGCCATTAACTAAGTAACTCACTAAAATATAGTGAAAAAATTAAGGAATTAAAATGTTACCAGAAAATATTCACTTAATGCAGAAGATGACAGTAAAGAAAGAATAGATGAACAACAAAAATGAGACATAAAAATGAAAAAGTAATTTGACCGATGTAAATCAAACTATATCAATATTAACATTAAATATGAATGGATTAAACAATCCATTCAGAAGTTCAGAGTACATTTTTTAAAGTGGTCATTGGATGTCTTCCACTGACAATCTTTTTAACTTTATTCACTTATTTTGAGAGAGAGAGAGACTCAGCCCAAGGGGAGGGGCAGAGAGAGAGGTAACCTCAAGCACTGACAGTGCAAAGCCTGGTGCAGGGCTTGAACTCACAAACTGTGAGATCACACTCAACCGGTTTAGCCACCCAGGGCCCCAAGTTCAGAGTACCTTTAAAAAAAAAAAAAAAACGAGATCCAACTATATGCTATCAAAAGGAGATATAGTTTAGATTCAAAGATACAAACAGGCTGAAAGTAAACGTAGGGGAAAAGATGTATCAGAGTAACAGAAACCACCAGAATAGCTAGAGTCAGAATAAACAAAACAGACTTTAAAACAAATAAAAAATTGTTGCTAGAGGTATGGAGAGACATTTTATAATGATATAAAGATCAATCCATCAGAAAAATATAAGTATGTATGCACCTATAAGAAAGACCCAAAATATATAACATAAGAGGACAGATGATTCAACAATAGTAGTTGAAGACTTGAATTAACCACTATCAACAACAGAAAGAACAAGGAAGTAGACTTGAATACTATAAACTGACTAGATCTAACAAACATCTACAGAATAGCACTCTACCCAACAATAACAGAACATACATTCTTCTCAAATACATATGCAGTATTCTTCAGGATAGATAATGTACAAGGTGATAAAATAAAAAGCCATAAATTTAAGAAGATTAAAATCATATAAAGTATACTCTCAAATCTCAATAGAAAAGAATTAAAACTCAATAACAAAAAGTTGGGAAAACTCACACAAATGTACAAATTAAATAACTCACTCCTGTATAAGCAACGGGTCAAAGAAGAAATCACAAAAGAAATTAGAAAATACTTTGAGATGAATAAAAATAAAAATATAATAAAACTTAAAGAGATACAGCTAGAGTACTAGTTACAGAATAATTCATAACTGTGAATAGCTATATTAAAAAAAGAAATATCTCAGGGCACTTGGTGGCTTGCTTGGTGAGTTAAGCGTCCGACTCTTGGTTTCAGCCCAGGTCATGATCTCACAGTTTTGTGGGTCTGAGCCCCACCTCAGGCTTTGTGCTGGCAGCATGGAACCTGCTTGGGATTCTGTCTCCCTCCCTCTCCGCCCCTCCCCTCCTATTGTCTCTGTCTCTCTCAAAATAAATAAACTTACGAAAAAAGAAATATCTCAAAACATAACCTAATATTCACCTTAAGAAAACTTTTTTTAGGGGCGCCTGGGTGGCTTAGTCGGTTAAGCGTCTGACTTTCGCTTGGGTCATGATCTCGCGGTTCGTGGGTTCGACCCTCGCGTCAGGCTCTGTGCTGAGTGCCAGCTCAGACCTGGAGCCTGTTTCAGTCTGTGACTCCCTCTCTCTCTGACCCTCCCCTGCTCACGCTGTCTCTCTCTCTCTCTCTCCTAGAAATAAATTAAAAAAAAAAAAGAAAATTTTTTAAAAATATTTGTAAAGAGCAAACTAAAGTCAAAGTTAACAAGAGGAAAGGAATAAAGATTAAAGTGGAAATTACTGAAATATAGGAAAAAAGAGAGAAAAGTCAACATAAACAAAAGTTGTTTATTTGAAAAGATGAACAAAATTGACAAACCTTTAGGTTTTTCTAACCAAGAGAAAAAGGAAGACATATTACTAAAATCAGGAATGTAAGAGGAACATTTTTAACAACCTCACAAAAGTAAAAACGTAATATGCAAAGGAATACTGTAAATATATTCCTTTATATGTATAAACATATAAACATATATGCAAACAACTCAGGTAACATATATAAAATGCACGAATTCTCAGACTAGTAAAGCTGACTCAAAAAGTAACATAAAGGGGCACCCAGGTGGCTCAGTGGGTTAAGCGTCCGACTTCGGCTCAGGTCATGATCTCACACCTCGTGGATTTGAGCCCCGCATTGGGCTCTATGCTGACTGCCAGCTCAGAGCCTGGAGCCTGTTTCAGATTCTGTATCTCCCTTTCTCTCTCTGACCCTCCCCTGCTCACGCCATCTCTCTCTCTCTCAGAAATAAATAAAAACATTTAAAAAATTTTTTTTAAAGTAACATAAAATCCGAATAAACCTATAGGAAGAGATTGAGTCTATAAACCAAAACTTTCTTGTAGGAAAATCCCAAAATCAGATGGTTTCACTGATGAATTCTGCCACACATGTAAAGAATTAATACCAATCCTTCACAAATTCTCTTAAACAATGTAAGAGGAAGGAACATTTCCCAACTCACTCTATGGGATATTTATTACCTTTCTATCGAAACCAAAGAAATATTATAAGAAAAGAAAACTATGTATCAGTATTTCTTACAAATTTGGACACAAAAATCCTCAACAAAACACTAGCAAAACAAGTCTAGAAACAAAATAAAAAGGATTATACTCGATGACAAAGTGGAATTTACCCCAGAAATGCAAATCTAGTATTGCAGATAAAAATCAACGTAATACACTGCATCAATTACATAAAAGAACACATGATTATCTCCATAGACTCAGAAAACATTTGACAAAATTCAACGCCCTCTCATGACAAAAACACTAACAAACTAGAATAAAAGGGAAGTTCTTCAACCTTATACAAAATATTTACCAAAAAAAACACATCTAACATTACACTCAATTGTGAAAAACTGAAAGTGTTTCCCCTAAGATCAGCTACAGGACAAGAATGTACATTCTCACTATTTCTATTCAATATTTACTAAAGGACAATTAATCAAGGGGAAAAATGAAAGGCATCTATACTGAAAAGAAAGAAGCAAAACTATCTCTCTTTGCAGATGACATAATCCTACATATAGAATATCCTCCAAAAACCTACTAACAAATTATTATAACTAAAAAAAAGGTACAAAAGCTTGTGGGATGCAAGATCAATATGTAAAACTCAACTGTACTGCTATACATTAGCAACAAAAAATCTGAAAATGATATTAAGAACACAATTCATTTACAGACGTACTGAAGTAATGAAATACTCAGAAATAATAACCATAACAAAAGAAGTACAAGATTTATACCATGTAAACTATAAACATCATTCAAAGAAGTAAAAATGTCAAAGAATGAAAAGATATCCCATACTCATGCACCAGAAGATTTGATACTGTCATACTGGCAATACCATTCAAGTGATCTACAGACTAAATGTAATCCCAATCAAATTCCAAGCAGGCCTCATTGCAAAAATTGACAAGCTGATACCAAAATTTCTATGGAAATGCAAGGGACCACTGGAGGACTCATGTTTCCTGACTTAAAAATATACTATAGAGCTACAGTAATTCAGACAGCATAATACTCCCATAGGATAGATATATCAGCCAATGCAATGGAATTAAAAGTCCAGGGAAAAAACCCTCCATTTATTGCCAATTGATTTTCAACAAGGGAGCCAAGACAATTCAATAGAGAATGAACAGTCAACAAATGGTGAAAGAACAATTAGTTATCCATGTGCAAAAGATGAAGTTGGATACATATCTAACCCCCTATTTAAAAAATAAAATGGATCAAAGACCTCAATGTTAGAGCTAAAACTATAAAACTCTTAGAAGCAAGCATAGGTATAAATTTCATGTCTTTGGATTAAGCAATAATTTCTCAATAGGACACCAAAAGCACAAAACTAAAAGAAAAATGGATATATTCAACTTCATCAAAATTTACAACTTTTGTATTTTAAAGGGCACCATTAATAAAGTGAAAAACAACTAATATGTCAACTATACTACAATTTTTAAAATTTAAATCTAAATTTTTAAAAAGGAAGTGAAAAACAGCCCACCAAGCGGAAGACAATATCTACAAGTCATACATCTGATAAGGGACTTTTATGTTTCAAAACAAAAAGACAAACATCCCAATTTAAAAATGGGCAGAGTCTATGTGGGCATTTCTCCAAAAAGAAATACAAATGTCCAATACACACATAAAAGGCTGCCCGGTGCCATTAGCCACTAGTAAAATACAAATCAAAACTAAAATAAGATATACCAATTTATGCCACCAACATGGCTATAATCAAAGAGACCAGCAATAATACAAGTGTTGGTGAGGATGTGGCGAAACTGGAAACCTCACCTACTGCTAGTAGCAATGTAAATGGTACAGCAACTTTGAAAATCAGTTTGGCAGTTCCCCCAAGACATTAAACACAGAGTTACATTCCACCCAATAACTGCACTCCTACATGTATACTCAAGAGAAATGAAAACACGTGTCCTCAGAAAAACATACATAAATGTTCATCTCAGCATTATTCATAATGGTCACAAATTGGAAACAACTCAAATACACAACTGATCAATGAATAAACAATGTGATATATCCATAAGATGGAATATTATGAAATATACTGAGGTACTGATATAGTACCATAAAAACATTAAGCTAAGTGAAGGAAGCCAAATACAAAAAGGTCATATATAATCCCACTTATGAGAAATATCAAAAACAGGATAATCCTACGAGGCAAAGAGTAAATAGTGGTTGCCAAGGGATATGGTAAGAGGGAGTGGAGGGTTACTGCAAATGATTATGATGTTACTTTTTGGGGTGACAGAGTTAAACAGTAATGGTTGCACAACTCTGCAAATGAACTAAAACCACTGAATTATATACCTTAAAACCTGCATCGTAGGGGTGATGCGCATGGAGGAGGGCACTTGTTGGAATGAGCACTGGGTATTATATGGAAACCAACTTGACAGTAACTATAAAAAAAAAAAAACCTGCATTTTTTAGTATGTGAAACAAATTTCAATTAAAAATCAGTTAATATAATTATTTTACTAACAAAACAAAAAAAAAAAAAAACAAGAAAAACCATACAATGCTTTCAATAAATATAGAAAAACTACTCAACAAAATCCAATATCTACTCCTGATTTTTTAAAAGAGACTAAAAATAAAAGTGAACTTTATCCTGATAAATTTTATCTATGAAAAACATCATTCTGGTAAAATACTCAGTGCTTTCCTCCAGAGATCCAGGAATATCCGCTCTCACTATTTCCATTCAACATTGTATTGGAGATTCTAGCGAGGCCAATCAGACAAGAAAAACAAATAAAACATACCCATATTGGAAAGGAAGATGTAGAATTATTTCTATTTGCAGATAATTTACAAAGAAAATCCAATGGAGTCCAGAGAAAAAGCTACTGAAATGATAGGTGAATGTAGTGATGTTGCAGAAAACAGTATCTTTATACAAAAATCTACTGTATTATCATATACAAGGTACTAATTGAATTAAAAAGTTAAATATTACTATTTACAATTGAATTGAAAATGTCATTATTGCTTAGTCAAAATTTGACAAAAGATATGAAACACCGAACTGTACACTGAAAACTATATTATTTGGAGAAATTAAAGAAAAGCTAAATAAATTTGAGGATATGTCTTGTTAAAGGGTTAGAAGACTTGATGTTCAAATATCAGTTCTCTTCAGATAAATCTGGAGATTCAAGACAATCCCCATCAAAATCTTACCAGGTTGTTTTGTTTGTTTGGTTTTGGTTTTTTTCTTGGTAGAAATTGACAAGTTGATTCTAAAATTCTCAGGGAAATGCAAAACCGAGAATAGACAAAGTAACTTTGAAAAAGAACAAATTTGAAGGGCTAAGACGACCTGCTACTAGGAATTGTACACACACACGCGCGTGAGTACACGTAACTATGGTACTTGTGTAAAGATACATAATTAGGTCAAAGAAACAGAATTGAGTCCAGGAATTATAAAATCTATACAAGGACCCCTGATTTTTTTCCCAAAGGTGAAAAGGCAATGCAGTGGAGAAAAAGTAGACTTTTGAGCAAATGGTGCTAGAAGAGATGTGCACCCATATACAAAATGTCTTAGATCTACACCAGGAGCTTGATCCATCAAGGTACAAATGGAAAAATTAGACTCTGTAATGAAAAACTCCTGCTCTTTCCAAAACCACTGTTAACAAAATGAAAAAAAAAGCTACAGACTGAGAAAATATCTTTACAAAGCATGTATCTGTAAAGGACTTATATCCAAAATACGTAAAGAACTCTCAAAATTCAACTATAAGAAAAAGCCAATAAAAAATAGCAAAAGAAAAGAAGATACAAGAAGTGCAAGCACATGGAAAGCTCAACATCATCAGTATTAGGGGAATGCAAATTAAACTAAACTGAAATACATCATCCCTATTAAGAGCCAAAATTTTTAAAACTGATCACAGCAACTGCTCCCAAAGATAAAGAAAAACTGGGACTCCAATTATGCTGATGAAAACTTAAAATGGTACAATCACTTCGGAGAACAGTTTGGCAGCTTCCTATAAAGCTAAACATAAACATATCCTATTTCTCAGCCATTCCCATTCCTATGTATTTACCCAAAAGAAATCTATGTCCATATAAAACTTGTGCACAAATGTTCACAGCTTTATGTGTAACAGCCAGAAAGTAGAAACACCCCAAACATCATCAACAAGTACGTAGATAAGCAAAATACTTCTTAAGCTAATACTGCTTACCTTAGGTATCAACAACATGGACGAATCTCAGAATAATCATGCTGAGTAAAAGCAGCAAGACAGTACATGTGCATGATGCCACTGACACACAACTCTAGAAAATGCAAACTAATCTACGGTGGCAAAAAGCAATGATTGGGGAAGTCTCAGGACAGAGTGGGTATTTATAAAGTGACACAACTATTCTTTTGGGGCACTGACAGATACGTTCTCTATCTTGATTGTGACAACGGCTTACTGGTCATTTACATATAAAAACTTGCAAAATTGTGCATTGTAAGTATGTGTGTGAAGGGGATCAGAGTATCCCACCATCAACTGCCACTTTGGTATAAAGATTACTTAAAGTTGAAAGTATTTGAGATTCAAAAGATGCCAGAAAAAAGTCTTCTCTAAGCTCCTCTCAGCTTACTAAAGGCAGCAACCTCTGGGAAATGAGGCTGCCAAAACTTCCTCTTCAGGGTGGATCTACTCCCAGAAAGGAGGAATGGGAATAACAGCTGCCCCTAGTCCCTTCTGCACAGGACTTCTACAGCCCTAAAGGCAGCGGAAAGACCGCTGTCCAGTATGGACACGCGGTACCACAGTCATTCCTGCTTGTTCTCCGGAAAATCCATTTATCTTTCCAAAAAGGCACTTATTTTCCATTAAGTGCCCTTTCGTCCCCATCCATTACTTACTAATCTAGGAATATAAGCCCAAACTCTGACCACACCTCTTAGTTCCTTATCACTAAGTATCCCGCACGCGTATGCAAGGTGCATGCACAAATAAACTCTGTTTTCTCTTGTTAATCTGTGGGGGGGTGTCAGTTTAATTTTGGGGGTCCCGGCTTCTGAACCTAAGAGGGTATAGGAAGAACTTTCTTCCTCCCCTATGTGTTGTTTATCCCATGTGACTTACACTTTGGTAAAGCTGGGGTTTTGTTTCTATAAAGAAGGTGTT
This sequence comes from Proteles cristata cristata, assembly GCA_017311185.1. Taxonomy (NCBI): domain Eukaryota; kingdom Metazoa; phylum Chordata; class Mammalia; order Carnivora; family Hyaenidae; genus Proteles; species Proteles cristata. Next base: position 293,754 of record JAESUZ010001048.1, read on the forward strand.
TAGTTATGTTATATACTGTTTTTCCAATAGGAAGACAGTTAATCTCATTAAAAACAACAAAGAATTACCATAGTTTCAACGATGATGGTGAGGTTACCTAAGCCATCAGTCAGAGCCACGTAGCTTCCTCCTTTCTCTAAGTGACCAACTGTCTTCAGGTAATACCAGCCTGGTTGAGTAAACTGAGTGGTATGAGCTATAGTAAAGCAGAGAAAGATCCAGTAAGATAAAAACAGTGATGAGAGGGTTTCTTTAAAAAAATAGAAAATAGGGACACCTGGGTGGCTCTGTCAGTTAAGCATCTGACTTCAGCTCAGGTCATGATCTTGCAGTTTGAGAGTTTGAGTTCGACTCTGGGCTCCATGTTGACAGTCCAGAGCCTGGAGCTTGCTTCAGATTCTGTGTCCCCCTCTCTCTCTGACCCTGCCCTGCTGGTGCTATGTCTCTCTCTCAAAAATGAACATTAAAAATTTTTTTTCATTAAATAAATAAATCAAAAAATAAAGCTGTCTACTGACTTGAGTCTGATTGAGTCTAACAAGCTATTTACTATTTTAGAGGAAAATACTTGCCAACCTCATGTTTCAACTTTTGACTAATTAGTCCAGTTAAATGGTACAACTGTAGTAAGGATAACTGTAGTTAGAATTACTGGTAAAAATAAGTGGACGACACTGTCAATTTAAGAATATTAAGTCTTTTTTTCCAGGAGTAAGATAAAGTTATTCTTTCTGAACTTTGTTCATCTCTATTTAACCCATCATAATATAACTACAAGAAAAAGGTTAGAAAATTAATATTGCATTTCAAAAACGAATAAGCTTTATGGTTTCAAGCACTGCACGATACATATTTATTGGGTACCTCTAAAGCTGGCCCTGCAAGTGTACTGAGCAACATTCCAGCCCCGATCCCACCCCCAAAAGACAATACAATAGTAGAAGACTACATTAGTTCATCTAGAAAATGTGAGACCAATGATTACAACACTTAAGGGGTTAACTGATGGTGACATACAAGTCCAACTTAACTCTTCCGCATTTTTGGAAGTACAATTTAGAGTTTAGAAATAAAATCATGATTTCATGATTAATGTCATGACAGCAAATCTAAGGAAAACCCATCAAGTAAAAAATAAAATCTCCAAAATAGAGGTTTAAAATGAAAACAAATTCAATCCAAATTCAGAATTTTCCCATGAAAGCATTCTGTCTTTGAAAACTGGATTTAAAAAAAAAAAAAAGACTATAGTTACGATGTTAAAACAAAATGGTCATAAATGTTTCATTTTACCAAAAAAATTATAGAAAGAACTTGAATATTATTCAACAACAGGATTTTTATTCTGTTTAAATTATACTCATTTTTAGTATGGTTACATCATTCATGAAAAAGTGGTACAATGTCATCCATTGTCCGCATGATCTCAATGTCCCTTGTGACTAATGACTGATAACTGTAACAAAAGTTTGTTTCTGCAGCCCTGTTATCTTTAAACTATTTTTGAAACTCCTTGTAAACTGTAGGTAACTGATGAATGTGTAAATTATGTCCTATTTGATAAGGATTTAATTGATTTCCTCCCCCCCCCACCCCCCGTTATGGGAAACCTAATCTTCCCTCAATTTCAATTTATCTCAAATTCTTTTACTCTAAATAAGTTTGTACTGTTTTGATTTTTGGTAGGTAGATTCATCTGCCTGCTTCCTATATATAATGAGTAATATAAAATCTTTAACATGTGCTCATTTTTATGTACATGAGAGTCATGATTTTACATTTTTCTTAAAATTATCTGTAACAATATTCATCAGTATAAAGCCACAATATTTCACATAGCTTTCACAGTTAATTATGCATTTAATAATTCGATTTTATTAGCACACTATTCTTATCAACAAAACTATATTAATACAAAACAATAAAATGTCTCTAAGACTAATTTTAGGACTTTTAGATGCTCTTCAGTTACAATAAATCTTTACAAATACATCATATATTAGCAATTATCACAATTTATAATTATATATTTATCAACTATTTAATGTGTTGTCTCCATCACCAGACAATAATTCTTTTCCCTCTGCTCTTCCCTCTTTCCCTTTCTTTTCTAAGAGCCTAGTCTTAGGATAATCAAGAATGGAATAGAGAAAGTGGTCTAGTTAAAAGATCTTATAAAACACTGTGGCAAATCTTGCTTAAAACAGAGACACAAACTTAAGAACTCACACACACACACATACACAGTTTGTATATGTTCTTCTGATTTCTGCTTTGCCTCCCTAGAAAGAAATCTGGGAAGGATGAAATGGACTCTGAACCATACCTGCCACCCAGACAGGAGGCTCTACCTCATAGTGTCCACTCCACGGTTCCTGAGCGGTCATCAATCCACATCGTCCGTAAGGCAACTGTTCATAGTAACTCGCCACCAAATTCCAAGCAATTGTGCTAAAAGGTTTGTTTGATAAAAGAGAAATACCAAAAGAGCTTGTGATCAAAATGTAAAGGTCTAGAAGACTGTAGTAAAAACACCTTATCAGAATTTATATAAATATATGTAAAGAACCAAAAACTGCCCACCCAAAACAAGAAAATAGAAGTCACGTAGATTCATTCATATTTTGAAAAATCCAGTGTTGGATCCATCTAGGTATTTTTCAAGGGGAATCACATAATTAAAAAGCTCAAGTATATATGGGCATGTAATTTTTACTGGACGGTGATGAAGCCAGAAGATGAATCATACCCTATCAGCATGAGACATGTCACAAATTTGAGTCAAATACAAATAAAGGCTTCGTCCATACCTGCTTTCCTTTTGACGGCCTTCTTAATGCCTCAGTTTCATGATATAATTTTATGAACTTCACTCTGAGCTGCTACAAAGCTTTACAGTTGAGAATTTTTAGGGTCAGACTATCTGACTTCAAATTATGGTGCCACCACTTAATCTCTCTGGACCTCAGTTTCCTCATCTGTAAAATGGGGATAATCAGTGGACCTAGCTCATGTGATTCTTGTGAGGAGTCACTGTACTAATGCATATGAGGCGTACAGAGCAAGGTCTCAGCTCTACTACTGCTAGACTCTGTCTCATCTACAAGTGCTAATGGATCAGCTTGCCGGACTGTATTTTGGCCCAATCCTTCAGATGTCTATTATTGGCTGGTACTGAACCTTGAAAGTGTAACTCTGTGGTTCTCAGGGAAGCCCTAGACCCAGGTACTGCCAGGTTCCTCACAGCTAAAATCAAAAACCAGAGCTTACCCACAGAATTTCATTTTTCTTACCAAGCCCTCATCAGTCATAAAATGACAGACTGACATTCTTAGAAAATCAAAGCCTCCTAATTCTGCCAACAGGAAGTAGAAATAATAGCTCCAATTTTCAAAAATCCTTACTATCAGTGAAAATGTCAAGAGTTGCCATGACTTCACTCATGGATTACCAGATGCACAGCATCTTCTCTGGCTGGTGACAGATGTATGAACCAAAGCAAACTATCTGAAGAGCATTTTGTTACATACAAAAAAGTCTTCAAAATCTAAATACCTCTGACCCAGATATTTGTTCCATTTCTAGGAATACACCCTAATGAAATAATTACAGATGTGTACAACGATATCTGTATACAACTGATTGTTTCAATGTGTACAAATCTGTTAACTTATAGTAGAGACAACCTCCATTTCTGAAAGAGAATATTCAATGAGGTATATTTTCCACATCAGTGCTTCCCAAACTCCTGTGGTTTCAGAATCAGCTGTGGCACTAACGATACCAACTCAGTCTCCAGAGACTTCTAGAGAGGTTATGATTCAGATCTGGGCACCAGCCAAGGAACCAGTGTAACCGGTGTTGGGGAGCGGGGGGGGTGTCGGGGCTGGTGCCTGGGTGTCTCAGTTGGTTAAGTGATCCACTTCGGCTCAGGTCATGTTCTCAGAGTTGTGAGTTAGAGCCCCACGTCAGGCTCTGTGTTGACAGCTTGGAGCCTGGAGTCTGCTTCGGATTCTGTGTCTCCCTCTCTCTCTCTCTCCCCTCCCCTGCTTGTGTTCATGCTCGCTCTCTCTCTCTCTCTCTCAAAAATAAAATAAAAACATTTTTAAAAAACCCACAAGTGTCTCAGATGCTTCTGCAGACAAGTTCAGGAAACCATGCTTCGTGTAACAGAATATACATAAGCATTAAAAATGATGAAACAAGAGTATACTTAAACATGAAAAAAAAAGAATTCATAATTCCCTGTTAAGTAAAAAGCATCTTATGTACTAAATATTATACAGTATGGTCTCAACTCTGTATTAAAATCTTATATATATAAATGGGAGGACATACACCAAAATTTTTAAGGATGGTTACCTCTGGATGGCAAAAATATGGGTGATTTTGCCTCCTTCTTTGTATTTATATGCAGTTACTAAATTCTCTGTCATGAGCGGGCATTACTCTTAATACCAAATTAAGTTATTAGAACCAAACTCTCCATAAGCATCTTTTCTTTTAAAAAGAGAAGAAAAAGAACAAAGGCTGTAAGGACAATATATTAGTATCACAAGAATATGTATTGGCTTACTTTTGTTCTGTTTATTACGGTTTTAGAGAGCAAATTTGAATCTAATCACAGTTAAAGCTTCTCAAAACATTTAAGAAATGCTTTCCTGGGGTGCCCAGGTGGCTCAGTGAGTTAAGCCTCTGACTTTAGCTCAGGTCATGATCTCACGGTTATTGGGTTCAAGCCGCGCGTTGGGCTCTGTACTGACAGCTAGCTCAGAGCCTGGAGTCTGTTTCAGATTCTGTACCTCCCTCTCTCTCTGACCCTCCCCTGCTCATGCTGGCTCTCTCTCTCTCAGAAAAAATAAAAATGTTAAAGAAAGAAAGAAAGAAAGAGAGAGAGAGAGAGAGAGAGAGAAGAAGGGAGGGAGGGAGGGAAAGAAAGAAAGAAAGAAAGAAAGAAAGAAAGAAAGAAAGAAAGAAAGAGAGAAAGAGAAGAGAAAGAAAGAAAGAAAGAAAGAAAGAAAGAAAGAAAGAAAGAAAGAAAGAAAGAAAGAAAGAAAATGTTTCCCTAAGAAACAGAGTTTCTTTAGTTCTAAGAACCTCTGACCATGGGGGAGGAGAAGGGGAAAAAATAGTTGGGGAGAGGGAAGGAGGCAAACCATGAGAGACTCCTGAATACCTAGAACAAACTGAGAGCTAATGGGAGTGGGGGAGAGGGGAAAGGGGGTGATGGGCATGGAGGAGGAGGGCACTTGTTGGGATGAGCACTGGGTGTTATATGGAAACCAACTTGACAATAAACTATTAAAAAGAAAAAGAAAAAAAAAGAACCTCTGTTTTGCTCTTTGTTTTTTTTGTTTGTTTGTTTTTTTGTTTTTTTTTGAAGTTATTTATTTTTGAGAGAGAAAGAGAGATGCACAAGTTGGGGAAGGGCAGAGAGGGGAGAGAGAGAGAGCCCTAAGAAGGCTTCACACTGGGGCCTGAATCCAAGTATGGGGAGATCATGACCTGACATTTAACCGACTGAGCCCTCAGGGCACCCCGAGAACCTCTGTTTTGTAAACACACAGTTACACAAGTTAGACGATGCCTTGAGGAATCAATCAGGCAAGTGGGAAGTGGATAGTCCACAAGGTCACTTACCTGGTCTTTTCAAAAGGGCTGCTGTCATGAAAAATAGGTAAGGAAGGAAACCATTCTGTATTCAAAAAGACTGTAGGAGCATGACATCTAAATGCAATGCATGCTTGATTTGCTCTCAGCTTTTTTTAAAAAACAAAGCTATGAATGACACTTTGGGGAACAACTGGGAAAATTTTAATATAGACGAAGTATTTGAAATATTTTGACAGTGCTCTTATGCTCTTATGTATCAATGTGATACAGTGATCGTGTAGGAGAATATCCTTTACGTCTTGGGGCCACAGGCTAAAATGTTTAGGGGTGAAGTGTTATGACATACACAATTTATAATTGTTCATTAGAATGTATATATGGCTTGTCAAAAATCACAGAACTCCATGAATTAATTACTATCAATTACATCTCAGTGAGTTTGACTTTATCCAGTTCATATTGACAATGTTCAAATATAAAAAAAAATCACAAGCTTAGGTATATACGTAAGTATAGATGAAGCTGCTGTTTACAACCAGTGAATCTAGGCTGTGAAACAGGAAGCCCATGGTACTTTTCTTCTACTTACTGTGATTTTGAAATTTTTCAAAATAAAAACCTTTAAAAGTTGTCAGTGACTTACGCGGTCATGTAGCCATTGATATAATTCTGATTCAGTATGCGACCCAAGCAGCCTGCACCCACATCATTATTTAAAGTGCTAAAATCCTCAGACGACCAAAGCTTCTTCTTGGTCAACCTCGCGTCCTTCATTGTACGGGTCCCAGGATAATGAGCTCTAGAAAAGAAAGGGTGGGAGGAAATGGGAAAAGGCAGAACTTGCCACTTATATCTATTTGTTGAGTGAATAAAAAACAGGTCTTTACCAGTGTCTTCTATTTTAAATTACTGGGCAGCTTGTGGATAGATGTCACACCAGCCGGAAGCATCTGCTTCCCATTCTTATATCTCAGGTGGCCCTAAAATGCGATAAGCCTGTAACAACAGGCACAACAGGAAGGAATATCATCAGTGGATGAGAGAAACAGATGAAAGCACATAGACAGATGGAGGTGACAGAGGAAGCCACAGCCTAGGACACTCCAACCTAAAACACTCTTAAGAGATGAATGAGATGGAGACAGAATTCAGATTCCCAGGGGAAGTAGAGAGCTCAGAACAGTAGAAAGGAAGATGTAAGAAGGAAGCTAAAAATAAGATTAATGAATCTATTATATAAAGTAGTACCTCCTCCCATACTTCTACCTCTGAGTAGAGAGAGAGAAAGACACCTTGGTATTTTCCCAGGCAAAAATGGAAAGTCAAAAACAACAAAAACCCAGAGAGTTCTTTCTTGAATAAAAAGAAAAAACTCCCTTGGGTAAACTACAAATCATTGTCCCAGAGCAGCGGTGGTTCTTAGCCCCGGCTGGTTTTGCCTGGTGGAGAAAGCAGAGCCAGGCAGGATTTGCTGCTGGCATCTAGTGGGTAAAGGCCAGAGGTGCTTCTAAACATCCTATAATGCAAGGGCAAAGAATTCCCCAGTGAAAATATCAACAGTTCAGAGGTTGAGAAACCCATCAGACCCCTTCCTTACTCCATTATTTGAGAAAAGTAAGTCAAAGTATAAATGTATATTTATTATTCTAAGAGTAAAATAGCACTTAAATGAGGATTTTGGAAGTTACTGAGTACTGAATAAAAACAATTTAGAAATCTCAAATGTGAAGTAGAAAGAGATTAACAGTCAACACAAGAACAAGAGAGCATATTAGCTAAGTAATTTTAGGGATATGAGTGTATACTTTTTAAGACAATTATTTATTTAAAATTTAATAACAATACGAGCAGAATAATGGGGGCTGGATTATATCATAACTCAGTAGTTTGGTGTCATAGTATTCATTACACTGAAAAAAATGACTGTCAAGACTTGTTTCAGTTTTTAGTTATTTAATTCCATGTAGGTCATGAATCTTTTATGAAAAAGTTTCATTTGGGAATTCATTCTACCTCCGGAAGATGAATTATGGCACAACATCAATTTGGAACTCCAGGATTTCATAAAGAAGAAAAGAACATGTAACAGAGAATAGGGGACATAAAAAGAAGTATTCGAGAAAGATGAGGTACCACACTGAGATGTTGTAGACTGCAAACACGCATCTTATTCAGTACTATAAACATACCCTACATAGACCTCAAGAGCAAGCTAGAGCCTCACAAGATTCAGAAATTATTTTCTGGTGCTATTATGACCAACACAGAAAGTCTGTTACTGACCTTTGTAACAGTATCTGTTACTAACCTTTGTAACAATATCTATTACTAATCTTTGTAACAATATAATTTTAACAGAGTTTTACATTTCAGATTCATTCTTATTTCCTAGGACTTCATTCTGCGATCATGATATTCAGCCACATGCTAATAATATTAAGGCCCATTCAGTTGTCCCTCTGCCAAATGTGCTCTCGGTGTATCTCTGGCCCAATTACACTTATATAAAAAAGTAAAAGCTTGGAAAGTAATATGCTATCATGTTACTAATGATCTCTAGATGTTAGTTACAATTCTAAGTTATAAGTCCATCTTTACAGGTTTCTACATTTTCCAAATTTTCTATAATAAACATGCATTATTTTTATAATCTGAAAAAAGCATCTCTTTTAAAGTTACAGAAATAGAAATCCCTCATTCAGAACATGTTAACTGTTACATTAAAACTGAATGATTTATTAAATAATCTGAGCAAAACAGGGCAAAAACAGTACTAAAAACTGGGTCTCTCCCAATGTCCAGACCCATCATTAGTTCAACAAAATGCAAAGGTCCTTTGTAATGTTTAATGTATATAACTAAGCAAAAATCTCTGTCATTTCACAGCATGGCTTTTCAAACTTCAGATGACAAATAAAATTAAGATTACTTTGAAAGTAAATCAAAGTTATCCTAACAGAGGAACACACTTCTTTAAAAGAAAATTAGGACCTATGGACAAGGTGGATCACGGTGGAGTTTCTGAAACTCCCTGGTACTCCTCCTGAAACCAATGAGATCAATCAGATAGGGGAAAGGGAAAAACTCATCAACAATGTCCTCATCAAAACTGGGTGACAGAGAATCCCCGGGAGTCTTGCAGCATCAGAACTGGCCCAGGATCAGCAGGTGAAATGTGGAAACTGGACCAGCAGACGGTGACCCCAAAGCAGCAGACCGTATGCCCCGTGGAGGCATCAGAAGGCAACTGGTGAAACTGGGAATGCCTTCATATGCTGACATCATTCAGTTGGGGGTAAATAGAAAGCAGCGAATTCACTAAGAGATGCAAACACAATACTATGACACTTTAAGCCAACAGAAATAGAAGGTGGGCAATACATACATAAGGTTAAATGTTGTAGCAGCTGCATTTTAAAAAGCAGAAGTGGGGGGCACCTGGGTGGCTTAGTCGGTTAAGCATCCGACTTTCGCTTAGGTCATGATCTCGCGGTTCGTGGGTTCGAGCCCCGCGTCGGGCTCTGTGCTGACTGGCAGCTCAGGACCTAGAGCCTGTTTCAGTCTGTGACTCCCTCTCTCTCTGACCCTCCCCTGCTCACACTCTCTCTCTCTCTCTCCTAGAAATAAATAAATTTAAAAAAATTTTTTTAATAAAAAAATTAAAAAAAATAAAAACTTTAAAAAAAAAGCAGAAGGGAATTTTTCATGATATACTTTGTTTAACCCAATATATCCAAAATATTATGATACAACATAAAAAATTATGAATAACATTTTACATTTTTAAAATATCAAATCTTTTTTTTTAAAGAAAACATGTATTTGGTTTTTTTAATGTTTATTCATTTATTTTTGAGAGAGAAGGAGAGCATAATTAGGGGAGAGGCAGCAAGGGCGGGGTGGGGGGCACAGACACAGAATCCAAAGCAGGCTCCAGTCTCTGAACTGTCAGCACAGAGCCTGACGTGGGGCTCGAACTCATAGACCATGAGATCATGACCTGAGCCAAAGTCAGATGTTCAACCAAGTGAGGCACCCAGGTGCTCCAAAATATCAAAGCTTTAAAAGTCCAGTGTCTATTTTATACTTACCACACACCTAAGTTCAGACTAGCTGCATCGCAAGTGCCCTGTAGCTAACTGTGGCTAGTGTCTGCCCATATTGGATAATCCAGGTTTAAACTCTTAACAATATCAGAAATAGGTAGCAAACAGTTCTATCTGCAATAATAGAGCCTCGCTATGAAAATAAGCTGCTTGAGTGAGAATCTAAATTGAACGAGGCAGGAATACCCATGGTGAGAGAGAGAGACAACATTCAGGCAGGAGAGAGAATGGGGCCCAGCGGGAGCCTACGCTAGAAAGCACCATGACTGCAAAACTAGATTTTATAAAAATAGAGCAGGCCAAGTACAATGTGAATGGGGCAGGGAAATCTACTCTTCCTATGGAGGTAGCAGCCACAGAATCAAGAACTCCTGAGCAAAATCTCATAATGTCACAATAGCCAAAAGCTAGAAAGAATCCAAAGACCATTTACTAAAGAACAGACAGATAAATTGTGGTATATTCCCACAACTGAATGCAAAACAGCAATTAAAATGAACGACATCTATACCTGGCAACATGAGCTAATCTTAAAAATATCAATTCAAAATAATAGATACTCTAAGATGCCATCTAAATAAAGTTTTTAAATAGGTAAAATTTGTGTATGGTGTTAGAGCTAACATTAGCAGTTGCCTTTGGGACCAAAGGAGAAGCTGATGATTAGGAAGATTTCTAAGGAAAGAGCTTCTTGGATACTGATAATTTTCTATTTCTAGACATGGGTGGTGGCTACGTGGGTATGCTCACTTTGTGACAATTCATTATGCTATATTCTTAGGATTTATGTACTTTTATGTATGGATGTAGGCATGTGTGTGTATGTTATACTTTGTTAAAAAATGTTTAAAGAAATGAAGTTATTGGACAACAGAGGTATATGAGACTAAAGTGAGAGAACTGTAGCATAATTATAAAAAATCCATTTTAGAAAAAGGAACACAAGGGGCGCCTGGGTGGCTTAGTCGGTTAAGCGTCCGACTTTCGCTCGGGTCATGATCTCGCGGTTCGTGGGTTCGAGCCCTGCGTCAGGCTCTGTGCTGACTGCCAGCTCAGAACCTGGAGCCTGTTTCAGTCTGTGACTCCCTCTCTCTCTGACCCTCCCCTGCTCATGCTCTCTCTCTCTCCTAGAAATACAAAAAAAAAGAAAGAAAGAAAAAGGAACACAAGATAGAACAGAAATGGAAAACACAATAAGGAAAGAATGGCAAGAATAGAATTACAGAGAATCAAGCCAAAATAAAGAGATAACAATGGTTTCAGAGAAATACGGAACAAAGGTAATATGCAAACAAGATCTAAATGCGCAATCAAAGCCATGGAGCAGGATCTTACTTAAGCTTAAGCTTATTTAGGAGTCCAAAGATTAAGAAATTCTGGTAATTAAAATTCCAGTGTGGGAGTGAGAAGGGAGAAAGAGGAAGTTATGAAATAATTTTCCCATTGCGTCTAGTAAACCATACATAATAACTAAGCAGAAAAGTAAAGAAAAGGGTAAGTATAAACAGTTTCTCGACTTCAGCACTACTGACATTTGGCTGGATAATTCTTTGCAGTGGGAAACTTACCCAGTTCTTGGGAGGATACTTAGAAACATCTGTGGCCTCCACCTATCATGCCAGTACCAATCAAAAACATTTCCAGACATTACTAAATGTACCCTGGGAGACAAAATTATCCCCAGCTGAGACCCACTGGTATAAAGATATCAGTATAAATGCAATCAATAGAACCAAAAGTCAAACCTTAGTAAATAACAAAAGAGAAACCACCTTTAAAAAGAGCAAAGAAGGGGTGTGTGGGTGGCTCAGTCGGCTAAGCGTCCAATTCTTGATTTTGGCTCAGGACATGATCCAGTGGTTCGTGAGATGGAGCCCTGCATTGGGCCCCGTGCTAACTCAGAGCCTGCTTGGGATTTGCTCTCCCTCTCTTTATTCCCCTCCCCCCACCAAAAAAATAAATAAATAAACATTTTTAAAGAGCAAAGAAAACAAATCACCGAGCAAGATTTTATACTAGTATGCATATATAGTAAAAATAATTAAATAACAAAAGACAATGTAGCAGGAAAGAAAACAAAACCTTCAGTTACATCAATAAATATAAATGAGTTTAACTCATTCATTAGACTCTGAAGATATTTTAGGGCAGCGAGAAAAGCAAAATCTAAATCTACACTATAATGCAAGCAACACACCTAACACAGAATGACCTCAAAAGGTAAAGGATGAAAGTATGGGCAAAGAGACCAGGCAAATATAAATGAAAAGTAAGCAGAGTTCTATTAGTCATGGGCAAAGCAAAATTCAATCCAAGAAGCATAATGAAGCAAAGAATGACATTTTCCTTTTTTTTTTTTCTTTAATCTCTGTACCCAAAGTGGGGCTGAAATTCATGACTTCAAGATCAAGAGTCGCTTGTTTTTCCTACTAAGCCAACCAGGCACCACAAAGAATGACATTTTCTAAGGTCAACTGTTACAAACCAGAATGGAGATAAGACATTTATTAATACCTAGATGCCAAATAACACAGCAGTCACTTTCATAAGCATAAACTTCATGAAACTGAAAACCACTAGAGAGAGGAAACTAACACTCCTGGTAACCCTGGATGGTTCAAGTGAACAAAATAATCAGCATACAGAATATCTAAACAATGCAGTCAGTGAGGTTGATAAGATAGATAATATACACTCAACTCATATACCCATAGGGAATACATCCTAATATAAGACAGAAGGCAGTTCCTGAGAATGTTTTTGGGAAAAAATATTTAAGAATACATGCAGCGTTAAAGACCACAGTGCAATAAAGTTAGAAAATAATAAATCCAAGAAAGCACTGCTCAAAGGAGTTTTTGCGGCATTAGAAACCCACATCAATCAGGGCGCCTGGGTGGCTCAGTCAGCTGGGCATCCAACTTCGGCTCAGGTCATGATCTCACCATTTCTTGAGTTCAAGCCCCGTGTCAGGTTCTGTGCTGACAGCTCAGAGCCTGGAGCCTGCTTCAGACTCTGTATCTCCCTCTCTCTCTCTGCTCTTCCCCTGCTCTTACTCTGATTCTCTCCAAAATAAACATTTTTTAAAAAATTAAAAAAAAGAAACCCACATCAATAAAGATAAAAATGAATTAAACATCCAACTTATTTATGAAGATATAGTAAAACCCATATCTTCATTTAAATATTTTTCTTAGCCAAATATATTCAAAATCAATACAACTTCCTTTCCTCTCAACACTTCAGCTATTTATGAAAGTTTTAACAATAAGAGCAAAAAATATATTCTAATTTCAATGTATGAAATGTTTAAATACATCTTACTTTTCTCGCCAAACAAACAAACAAACAAAAAAAAGAGCCTCAATCTAACCTAATCATGCCTCTATCAATTTCCGACAAGAAACAGGACAGATGGTCAGGTTAAACCAAACTGCAAGGATGAAACCATTAAATCCAGGCTGTGAGGAACTTTACAGGACACACAATCCAGCTTCTTTGACAAATGAAAAGGAATAAAGAGATGGGGCAGGAACCGAAAAATTAGAAGAGACTTAAATAGCAACCAGTCACAGCGTATGAATCCAAGTTGGATCCAGATTCAATCAGATAAAACTAAAATAACAAAAACAGATATTTGATAATATCAAAACACGATGACACTTTTAGATTTAACAGTGGTGTTATTTAGGTAAAAAGAAATCTTTAAAGATACATGTGAAGATCTGTATGGAAGAAATAACAATGTGTGTGGGATCTGCTTCAAAATAATGTGGGGAAAGGAAGAGAGGAACTGCACGTGGAAAGAGCTGGGGTCCCTGGAAAAAGAAAGGTGAGATAATTTTTCTTGACATAAGGCAAGTCATCCTAGGCTCCCATCTTGTGATCTATGCAACCAGCACTACTTGCCCAGAGCCTGTTAAACTTGCAGAACTTCCTGAGATGTGTTGAAATTGAAGAACAATAGATGCCAGTAGATAACAATTTTAAAGGAACAAAAAAATGTAAGAACAGACAGCCACCATCACACCAGGAGATAACCTAATCGCACTGGGGACAGTGAATCAGTGGCAAATCTCCCAGCGCTGGCTCAAAAATAAAGACTGACCTGACGCACATTCTTCAGCTTATCTTTGCAGAATCTAAGCCGTTTTTGAGCACTCATATACCCAGAAGTGGTGATGCTGACCTTTGTGACCTGGACTCTGTCCCCTTAAGATGACTTCTGCCCCCGTTCCATGCTGAATGCACTGTGGTACAAGTCCCTTCGTGAGTACGTACACACCCTTAGCCTACACCCCCCAGTCTTACTGCTCCAGGAGACACTGCTCAGGGCAGTGTCCCCGGATTCTCCTTCACTTGTTGCAAGTAAATCCCTTCCTTTCCCAGTTCTTTGCCTCGGTTGTGTCTGTTGGCTCCACTGCCACCAAGGGGCGAACCCAGGTTCAGGTAACAGAACGGATGGGTATGTGGATGGAGGACGAGGCACAGGGTCACTGTTATGGAGGCTGAGGGATGGGAACACGGATGTTCATTATATTATTCTGCCTGCTTTGTGTACATTCAAAGTTCTCGTTTAAAAAGAAAAGATACGTCAATCAAGCAGTCTTTACACCAAACAAAGAACAAATTTCACAGATATGTCTATTCTATTTTTCAAAGGTTTGTACACGTTTTTATGATAGACAAAATTTCAAATTCACTTAAAAAAATACTGCTAGGTCCAGGGTAGGGGGGGAATTGCAGGAAGGTGGTCAACAGGTACCAAATTCTAGTTATAAATAAGAAGTAGGGATGTAATATACAGTATGATGAGTATAATTAACACTGTATATGATACACAGTCATTGTTAACTAAGTAAATCCTAACAGCACTCATCATAAGGATCTTTTTTCCTTTTCACTGTATCTATATGAGATGATGAATGTTAACTAAACCTTTGTAATCATCTCACATATATGTAAATCATCATGCCATACACCTTAAACTTACACAGTGATGTACATCAATTATTTCTAAATAAGACTGGAAAAAAATAAACGAGACAGAGAACAAATTCCTGCTGGAACAAATTACTGCTTGGAAGGCCAAGACCCAGTGGACTGAATGGCAGAGCTGGACTAAGAAGCAGGGTCAAAGCCACCCTTAGTGCTAAGGAAACATGACAAGGGCCACGGTCAGGGCTCATGCGATACCATTTACATTAAGTGTTCATTCCTGGAAGAACTCCAACCACAATAAGTCTTGCATTTGTCATTTCTAAAATTTAAAAACTACCCTGCCCCTTAATCTAAAGAAAGCCATGCTTCATTACTTTAAAGGTGAACACAATTTTGGTAAAGTACCAACACGCTTTATTGTCACAGAAAGATCCCAAAGTCCAGCTGACCCTTGAGCAATATGTTGCCCCCCACATGCATTTGAAAAATCTCAGTATAATCTTTGGCTCGCCTAAAATTTAACTCCTCATAGACCGTCGGCCAGAAGACCAATAACATAAATAGTCAATTAACACATATTTTGTATGATCTGTGTACTATACACTGTATTCTTACAGTAAGCTAGAGAAAAGAAAATGCTGTTAAGAAAATCATATGGAAAAGAAAACAAATTCACAGTATCATAAAAATTCCACACATAAGCTGATTGGCTGAGCTCATACCTATGCTGTTCAAGGGTCAACTGTACATACATTTCAAAGAAAAAGGAATGAAATATCAGTTATACATGGTTTAGTAAATACAAGAAATCTACCTCTGGAAATGTAATCAAGTGAGAAGAAAAAGCAAAAACAAAGGCACAGTCAGGCAATCAGAAACCGTTAAGTTTTCAAAGCAAAACCGTCCTTACCCTATAACATCAATCACCTTCAAGAGCTCAGGGTCGAGCAACATAGAAGCAGAAATGGGCTCCCAGAGATTGTCACTTGCTATGATTTTCACTTGATTGAGACCTTGATAGTTCAGCATCCTTCTTAACACCTTTTGGGAAGATAAACATAATGCAGAGACGTTTACAAATGAGTTTACAGCTGTTGAATTACAACCACAAGAGCTGACGTACCTTAGTGTTAATAGTATTTCTCAATAGAAACGTGCCTCCTTTGGAAAATAAAAGCATTATCATTAAGATAACTTACCTGGTGGGAACACAAAAAGAAAAAAGAAAGGTAAAAATGTTTCAGAGGGATTTTCCCTCTGACTTTAATGAAATCCACAACAGACCCTTAATAGTAAAATAAATAAATATAACCACCAGTAGAGCTGCAGGTCATTAGTTTAAAAGAAAAAGGAAACCAGATTCTAATGTTCCTAATGCTTCCTTCGTATGAAATGGACACAATGAGAGAGACACACATATAGTCCCAAGGAAAAAAAATATAAGCTGTGAAATGTCAAACCTGGGTAGACACAGAGTTCCTCACCTTCACTACTAAGACCCGGCCATGAGGCTGTTCCAATCGCAGGGTCAGAGGACCCAAGCACTAACTTGCCTTCCACTCCAGGCTCCTGCTGCTCTCGTCAGCCCTGTGCTCACAGAAGCCACAACTTTCAACTACTGAGCTGAAGCTGAGCTGAGCTTCCATCTTATACTAGTTCCCCTGCCCCGCCTCCCATAACCCCACAACACCCCCTCCACCATGCTGTCACCACTACGCCGATAACGCCTGCAGCCTGGAATTGACCCTGAGTTTCGGTCCCTGGCTACAAGCCACACCATCAAACCCCACGGCTACAGATTAATGTGCGCCATTGCCCCAGTGAACACGCTGGCCTGCAGGAGGCTCAGAGTCCTCAGCTTGTCTACTCCATCTTCCACCCTTGCTCTTCCCCCAAATCCCTTTACTCTCAATCTTCACTTCTTTGCGATGTCCTAACCCCCCTCCCCTACCAACAAGGGGACTTCCTATCCATCCCATCTTGAAGATTCCAACTCCAGGTCACCTCCTTTAATAGCGTTCCCTAATCCACCCAGGCGGAATGTCATCTCCTCTCTGTGCCTTCTGACAGCCCTGCCTGGGCATTATTCTTCTAGAGAACTTAGGACTGAGATTTCAAGTGTCCACATGGGACTCCACAGTCCCCAAGCATGAGCTCCTCTCGGGCAGCAACAGTATTTTTTGTATCTTTATCTTCCAAATACATAGGGAATGCCTGACAAACCTGGCGTTGAGTCAATGCTTGCTGGTGAAATCAATGAAAGGAGTTGAGTGGGTATTAACTTGCTTAGAGACATAAAATACTTAAAGAACTTTTTTTTAACTAAAACAAAATATAACCCCAAAACTGTGTTTCTTGGAGGATACACGAACAAATGGAACCAAAAAGTAAACTAGAGAATATCCACCTGAAAAGTTAAATTGTCATTAATTTCCCAGTGACAGAGGGGTCATTATTCTGTTTTTCCTTTCCTGAAAAATAGCAATCATAGTAGTTACCTTGTATGGAAGGGAGTGAGAATTAAATGGAGGTAAATATTTAGGAAAAGTGACTCAGGAAATAACATACTTTGCAAATGTTAGGTGCCATCTATTTGCTAATCACAGACAGAAACATATAGAACTTTCCAGTATAATAGGCATTCCAAAGAAAATAATAATGAGACTGAGTAATAGAAGTTTTGATACCAGATGTGGAACTATATAAAATTTTTGGACACAAAAGACCCCACATTCAAGCTCCACTTTCCTTGAACTGGGTCAGAAGTGCCAATAGTTTTATAAGCAAGTGCTCATAATATTTCAACAGAGCAACTGGCACTCAGATCATATGAGGCCAGTAAAGTTAATTCATACCTTCTAAGGGACAGTTTTGTTTGTAACGGCACCAATTAAGTAATCAGTGACACAGTCCTCAAAAGTAGCTCACCGGGTCAGCACCAAATTAGCAGTTTTCTCTTCTTTATCTATATCATTAATCACCCGTTCCTTCTTTCTCAGAAGAACTCCTTGCTTTCCCCACATGAGCAAGACACCCTTCTGGTTTCTCCAGTCTGTTCTCCCTGCGATGCAACTCCAAGACCCCAAATAAAGGAATAAAGGGCTTTGTTCTTTTCCATCTTTGCCTTCTTTGATCAGTTGAAAATGGGGGGTGGGGGGGAGCTACATTTCTTTAAGTCCTAAAATGATGCTGTTGTTTTTATAATGATTATCATAATTCTACAAATAATGAATTTCAAAATGGGAAAATTCAGCACAACTCTTTAGATGATGAACCTTGGGGTTCACAGGGAATTACAGATGCTTTAATCAGGAATTTAAACATGACTACATTTTTGCTTAAATTTCATGTCACAACTAGCAAAACAAGTATCCGTGCTGTAAAAACTACAGCACTCCTACTACTAATTTCCATAGAACTGCAAGGGGATTCTTTACTAATAACTTTAAGATAAAAAGATTTGAAGCTGTACACACCTTGATATAACTGATGTCAAATGACCTCTCATTCCAAATCTGCAAAACAGAAAGACAAAAAGTCTGAATTGAAAGTGAAATGTCAGAAAGTGGGCATTATCGTTAAGACACCACTGCTGTCATCATCTTTAACATAATCTAAAAAGCCATTGTTTTCTGGGGCGCCTGGGTGGCTCAGTTGGTTAAGCCTCTGACTTCGGCTCAGGTCATGATCTCACAGTTCATGAGTTCGAGCCCTACATCGGGCTCTATGCTGACAGCTCAGAGCCTGGATCCTGCTTCAGATTCTGTGTCTCCTGCTCTCTCGGACCCAATCTCCACCCCGCTCAAAAATATGTATTAAAAAAGTTTATAAAGTCTTGAAAAGCAATTTTTCTTACTTTATGGAATGTCCTGTCCTTGAATATATAGACATGTTATAAGACAACATAATTTTTAAAATTAAAACAGTTTTTAAAACCTTGAATATTTGGTGGATATTTTTCAAAAAGTCACTTATTCCAGTGATTTCTAAAACTAGAATACCCATTCAATCATTCAACAAATACTGACAATGTAATGTGTGCCAGGGACTAAATTAGGTGCTGGAGCCTAACAGAGATGGGGAGTGCTGCAATAATTCTTACAAGACACCAGCACACCTAAAGCCAAGCATTATAGGTACATTGTAGAAGTAATTCTTTTTAGCACACGTAAGATCACACGCAGTGATGTGCTACAAGACAAAGGAAAATTCCTAATGAGGATGTACAACTCTCGCTGCTTTAGAATCACCAAGGATGAGGTTTTAGAATTAAAAGAGAATATCCAAGACCTTGGTTTTGCAGCTGAGAAAGCTGTTAATCACAGAGATGGCCTAGAGTCTAGGCGCTGTAGCTCATTTAACTCTAGGGATACAGGAAAGTATTTCTTATCAAGGAATCCCCTCACTGAAGCACGTGAGTCTAAAAGAGATGTGAATTACCCACTCTTTACCAGAAACATTTTCCAACGGTGACTTTACCATAATAAAATGCTGCTTAGATCCAAACCTACAGTTAGTTTCACTACAGGTTAGAAAATACCCTGACACTTAAGAATGTTCTCAAATACAAACTAATTTTCAATTATAGTTTGGAGAAAGATAAGAAAAAACAAAGTCGTCTTGCTTCTGGCTCCCTACAGCCCCTGATTTATCCCCATCTCCCCTTGTGATAACGCAGTTTCTCTGCCTGGTCTCTCTCTCTCTCTCTCTCTCTCTCTCTCTCTCTCTCTCACTTAACTCCTTAAAGGGCTTATTAATCTTGGCATCCCTGAAATACAATAGTCACAGGGCCTGTGACATAGTAGGAGCTCAATAATTGCGTGCTGACTGCTGAATGCTTTTAAAATCAATTCTAACATACGACACATTACTAAGCAAACATGTACCGAGACCGCAGCATGTGCGTACCAGGGGGCTGGAGGTACAGTGCCTCCAGCCTGCAAACAGACCAGCCGGGAAGACATCATATTTTATATTTTCTAAATCGTTACAAGGTGTTAAATAACAATTTAGGACAGGGTAGGCAGATGTCAGCCAGCCTGCCAAATCCAGCCCACCATGTGTACTGTTTACAACCCAAAGACCCAAAAATGGTTCTTACAATTTTAAATGGTTACTTTTTAAATGGCTATATAATTACCTACATAATATCCTTAATACTGCCTTTGACCCACTAAACCTAAACTATTGACTCTCTGACCCACTAAGAAAAAGTCTGCCACCCTCGGGTTTAAAATGAAAGAAGATTCGGAGAGCAAAGTGAGAGCAATCATTAACTGCATGGTAAACGTGGTGTTTTTGTGCAATGAGAGAAAAAGGGAAAGCTTTCAAGAAGGAGAACTGGGGCTGGAGTGGTACCAAAATCAAAAGTAAAAAGAAAAGGTAGTTCAGAGAATGTATATACTTAGTACAGTTTTCAAAAGGGGCTCGAATTTGGATAGGAAAAGAGGAGAAATGAAAGGTCACATTCTTAATTTGTTATCAGATGCCAACGGAACAGATTAGTCTCATGACCACAAAACGGCCAGTCAACAAAATGCCACAGAATCAAACCGCTTTAAGAAATTTCAAATAAAGTCCAAACGTTAGCCAAGGTTTAAATACATTACTAACCCCAATATAATCAATGTCCAAATCATGATAATGCTTGGCGCCCACAATCCAGGTCATGACATAGTAGGCAGTCAGCTGAAGACTGACGTAAGGCCAGTTGAAACCTTTTCCCAGCCATCCAGGGAATGACCACGGCAACCCTGCAGGAAGCAAAAGGTAAAGGTAGGGTGGGTATTACAGTGCTGGCGACCATCCAAAACAAGGCAAAAGAAACTAAAAAGAACACAGGCTAACCAAAAAGCCAATGCAGATCTTACTAGAGGAAAGATTATATACCATGCATGTATTCTCAAAATCCCTTCCAGTGTATGAACTCAGCAACTCCTTCCTGAGCCCTAGAATCAGGTTCCAAAGTTCCAATTGCTCTTTCAAGAAAAAGAAATAAGAACACAAACACTCTCTTGAAGATACTCACCCATAGAAAGAAATGTAACTCAACATGCCCACTGCCTGCTATACGGATATTTAATACGCAATTTCTTTCCTCTGAAGTCAAATCAAGGAGTTCTTCTGAAAGGCTTATGCTTCACTATTCCTATGGGTTAAGTATAATTCCTCTTTTACTAGTACATCTTCTTAAAACTTAAGGCTCCTTGATACACTAACTAGTCAGATAATTAAATTCAGCAAAACTAGTTTGTTCTCCTATCAATATAAATGCCAATGTCTCAACAGGAAAATACCCCTTTGTGGGATGATATAGATCAAATAACCCACATTCTTCCAACACCCTAATTATTATATTTCAGTAAGAAAATGAGAATAGTAGAGGAGCACTAATTACAACTCTAAATCCTAATTTTGTTAATAAGATCAACTGTTAAAACTCTCAACTGTTAATATATATTACTAATCTAGTTCACACCACTGAAAAAATTCAAAACCAAAAGAACAAAATGCTTATGTTTCTAAACTCAGGAGGAATGAATGCCTAAGTGTGAATCCCATAAGACATGTGACATTAAAATACTGGAACATTTTAAAACAATGAAATGCCAAATACATTCTAAAGGCCCACCATGTGTAAGTCTTTGTTAGAATTGGTTCAGCATGCTGGAATGTCTACATTCAATCGAGAACTGACCATGAAAGCAGGCCAGTGGGTGAGTATGTCCTGAAGTCAACGAGGCTTCTTTTTTCTACTGCTCACAGCATTTCTGGAATCTCTTACAAAAGGCCATTTAGAAAGAACACACTGACTCCTCTTTTTTTTTTTTTTTTATTTAGAAAAACTCAGGCTTGTCCTTTGATTGTTGAAAATGATTTTGAAAATGACTTGAGATCAAGCCTATAAAATGGGTTCTCATCGATCTCACTCACACTGAATATATAAGCCTGCTTCAAAAAATCAAATTCATTTCAAACGATGGAAGTATGTCATCACTGTGTGTTCTGCAATATCTACGGGTCTGTTCACAGCTACACGAAAACTGTAAAGTGAATACAGTAGAAAGAGTTGAGAAATCATCCAGTGAAGCTGCCGCCAGAGCTTAAGCTCTGAAAGGACAGAGTTGGGGGCCGGACTGTCAGGTATCCCCAGTGCCTAGAACAGCTCCCACCACATCGTGGAGGTTTGAAACACACTTTTATGTGCACCTCTTCTAGAAACGGCATCTTCTACTGCATGTAACACATAAGTTCACAGAGTTGGGATGTACTATGGTACCTAATTACAATTTTCTAAATAGTATTGCCCTTTCATAAATGTTGATGAGAAATTTCATTGAGGAAAATAGTTTAGCATCACAAAAACCACCAGAAGAGAATTAGGTCCTATATCTGAATTTGGCATTTACTGATTATCCGACCTTAAGTCAGTGGCATCACCTCTCTAAGCCCCTACTGCTTCTGTGAAATGGGAAGAGTAGTATGCTCTACTCCAGAGGTATTACATGTAGAGAACAGACATAAAATACAAGGGCAAAGAAAGGATCAAGCCTGGTACAGGCTTTGCTGCTGGTAGGACAATGGTAGTGTTAACATTATTAGTACTTCAGTATTAACAGTAACTCCATGTAAAAAATTCAGAATCTGAAAGTTAAACAGACTGCAAAAGCATTGCAAACTTCACTTCTTACCCATGAGTATAATATTAGGGTTCCGCTTCTTAGCTTCCTTCATTAACCACCACTCATATCCTCGGAAATAGTTTTCGTCTAATGCATAGTGCATGTGGGAGGGTTCAGTGCCATCTGCATGGGAGAGAGCAAAAGAGAAAGGAAACCACCCTTTAATAAGGTGTTTCCTAGGGCCCCTGTCCCCTAATCACATACACATTTCAGAGAAGATGTATTCTGGTTCTAATGCTGATATGGGGCAAATAAGAAAAATCTTAGATAACTTGACAACGAGTGATCAAAGCGTGTTATTTCATCTTTTTTCATTACTCTTAAGTATCGTTCGGTCTTGAGAAATAAAACCACAACTTTCTGTGATAAGCAGTGTTAAGAGAAGGAGAAGTGCTATGGACTCATGTAACTGAAGAGTCCTATGATTACATTCTCCTGGGCTTTTGCTCTGGTCTCTCTGCAGTTTTCAAGTCTCCACATCCAACTCTGAGTTCAGATCACCTCGGCTTTTAACTTCTCAATCCCGAGAATCTTGAGCTCCTAAGCCCCATTCTCACTGCTGAGGCCTCGAGCCTATAACACGCCTTGTTATACCAACACAACAGAGCTCTGAGTGAAAAAAAAAAGGAATGAGTATACATCTACACATCCCCTCTGTAGGAATATTCTACTCTAACCTTCATAGTGTGTCAAGGTAGATAACTGATGTCCTGGTATCTGTCCTCACATGTCACAGTTTACAAACATCTGCCCTTGTTAGGAAGGGCCTCACATGGAGGGGGCCTTGCCTCTTAAAGAAAAACATCAGAATTTCTAAGAACTTCCTGAAGAAGTTCGCTTCAGCAGATGAAGATGGCCAGTCATTCTCAATTCTGCATCAAAGGGCGGACAAAAAATACATGTCCTCTTACAAAAACTTGGGGAAAGTCTGTTATAGAGGTTTCTTTTGTTTGTGATTTGCATTTTTTTTCTTTCTATATTAATTAAACACTAGCGCCACCACAGAGATATATCTCTTTAACAAAAGTTACTCCTGAGTCACCAACAGGACCACATGTACGGAGACAAGACTGTAAAGTTCACTACAGTGGAATCTGACCTGGAAAAAGCAAGCTGCAAAATCACTGGGCGAATTTTCTTCTTCCTGTACGTTAACTGACTACATGTTCTACATAAAGTCAATCAAAATGGTGACAGTGAAGACTGAAAATTTGATGGCTAAAAATAATTTTGTTTTTAAGAGAAAAAACCGCATCTCTGAAATACTGAGGACCTATATTTTTGCCACATATTTTATTTAAAGCTAATAACATTTTACACGCTTTCTACATTCAAAGTTTTCTTTAATTTCTCAAGAAAAGCCCGTCTCTATGATCTGCCTAGTGAATATAGCTTTTTAAAAATTGTGGTTTTGTTTACTACCAATTAATTCAACCAAATGAGCAATCTAAAGTCCAAATGCCTCTTTATGGGAAAAGTATTTTGATATAATATTTTTTGTACAGTCAAAAAGGAACAATATGAATCTACTCAGCAATAGTCAACATAAAAAATGTTGGCATCATTTATACTCTGATTCACAGTCCTGGAGGTTAGGTAGAGTTAAAGTGCTGAAGGAAAACAAACCTGCTTCCCCCCAAGTCTCCTACCTGTTGTCTGCCCATCACCGCCTATCTCCACTTTTAGAATATGCAGCGAGGCACCGAAGTTTGGCTGGGAAAAGAAGGAGGAGTGTTAACCCTGATTCACAGCATGAAGGACAAACACAACAGTGACTAAAGACTGCCTTTGGTTTTATGGATGAGAAAACCAACTTTGAATCAACAGCCAGTTATTCCAAAAGTAATTTTCCATTTGCTTTTTAAAGCTAGAAACATGAAGGGCAACCAATTCTCCCGCTGAAATTCACCATATAGTGGGGGAGAGGGAGGGAGGCAAACCATGAGAGACTCTTGAATGCCGAGAACAACCTGAGGACTGATGGGGTGGGGGAGGGGGGAAGGGAGGAGATGGGCATGGAGGAGGGCACTTGTGGGGATGAGCACTGGGTGTTATATGGAAACCAACTTGACAATAAACTATTTGTAAAAAAAAAAAAAAAAAAGAACAAACAAATAAAAATGTTAAAAAAAATAACCTAAAAAAAAAAAAAAAGAAATTCAACATAGCTTCAAAAATCTCACAGGTACCATTAAATAATTACTTTCTCCATTACCTTAAAGAGATAATCCAATATTTGAGAACGATAGGGCTCCGGGTAATTTACTAGAAGTCGGGAGGTTGCCTAAAAAAAAAAAGTTCAAAAGTGTGAACCAAACAAATCCAATCATGCACATGTTTCCACAGGGCTGATGTGGGCCACCTGGAATGTCCATATTTAGCCAGCTCTTGGGTAAAGGTGAGCTGCAGAAAATCATTTCCCAGGTTACTTGTATACCTGCCTTTACTTTGCCCATCACTGGGTGAATAGGGCTGTCATTTGTCCAACAGCTAAATTCGAAGTCACAGCACGTTTCTCTTCTACTGAGATGAGGGTGTTGGGAGGTAAGCTAACTAATTCTATCGATGAACCTCATGACTACAAATTTGTCTTGAGGAACTTAACTCAGAGAGTGGTTATTAGAGGAAATGAAACTTAGGGGCACCTGGGTGGCTCAGTTGGTTAAGCATCCGACTTCAGCTCAGATCATGATCTCACGGTTCATGGGTTCGAGCCCCATGTCGGGCTTTGTGCTGACAGCCAGCTCAGGGCCTGAAGCCTGTTTCAGATTCTGTATCTCCCTCTCTCTCTGACCTTCCCATGCTCACGCTCTCTCTCTGTCTCTCAGAAATAAAAACAAATTAAAAAAAAATAATAAATGAAACTTTAGAAACTTAGGTTCTCTATGATTTATTTACTTATTTATCTGCTTCAGAGAGAGAAAGAGAACAAGAGAGAGTGCACACACAGGAGAGAGGGGCAGAGTGGGGGGCAGGGGAGAGAGAATCTTAAGCAGGCTCCAGGCCCAGCGCAGGGCCTGATTCAAGGCTTGATCCCACAACCCTGGAATCACGACCTAAGCTGAAATCAGGAGTTGGACTGAGACACCCAGGAGTCCCTTGGTTTTCCATCATAAGAGCATTTGTCAACTACAATATCTGAGGGCCAGGATGGAAAGGATCAATAACAGGTAATTTTGTCCCCTCAACATCTTGCAGGAAATTAAGCAGCAATGCTGAAAGGAACCGATACTCTCCCCATCTTTACTAGAGATGTATAAATGCCATTCCTGTTACGAATGATCACACAATTCCCACGCCAAGGAGTACTAAGGAAACGTAACACAAAACCTGCATCAGAAGATATGGAAAGATAGAGGTGGCAGCTGTGGGGATGAACACTTGATCACGTTAACCCATGACCAATGACTGCTCCAACAAGCTGTCACAAAACCAGCAGTAGACCCATAATGTATCTTTTGGGGAGCAATACACATAAGCGGAATAAAAGACATAAGTTTTAACATGAAATAGCAGCATGTCCGTAGGCTTGGAAGCCAAACAGGCTCCAGGTTCAAACCACTAACACCAAGGGCAAGATACTTTTATACTCGATGTCCTGTTCTACTCTCATGTGTGTTACCACTGACATCCTAGTGGCACTTTTCATCTGTCTCCCTCACACCCATCATTTCCCCAGCCCTTGCCACTGAGACACAGACCCATGGAGCTACCCTCTATTCACTTCAAGTTCAATACCTCCCCAACCAAACATAGCACTTTTTCCTTAGTCTGTTCCTTCTCCTGTGTTCGTTATCTTAGTAAAGAACAACATGTGCCTAAACCATATGCCTAAACCATAAACTTAGGGTCACCCTTTCACCAATTTCCCATTCATCTTCAGTCACCAAGAGCTCCTTAATATCGCTCCAATCCATCCCTCACTGCAACCCTATTTCCTTCATCCAGGACCCCTCAGTCACGACAAGAGCCTAAATGTTCTCAGGGCCTCCCATCTGCCTCCCTGTATTCTAGCTTCCACACCACTAGCCAGAATAATCTTCCCAAAATGCAAGTCTAACCATGAATGTACTCTGTTTAAACCTGCCAAGACGTCCCCTCCACCAAGAGCTTTCAGGATAAAGTTCAAATTCTCAATTTTATACCCAGATCCCTTAATTATTTGGATCGTAACTCTTGACACTTTACCTAGTACCACTCTCATGTCTTCTATCTAGAGAGACCAAACCACTTCTCTTTCTTCTGTCTGGAATGAATTCCACGCCTTCATTCAGCCAATTCCATTCATCCTCCTCAGGGAAGGCCCCCCTCTGTCCCTCCCCACTGGTCTGATGTAGGTGCATCTCTGGCTTCAGGTCTACATCTCTACCATAACTCTTCTAACCCGGCCCCCTACTCACGGCCATACTTCTTTGTCTCCCCTGAGTTTCTTGAGGACAGGGGCAATGTTTTACTCAAGCTCATATCCCTATTTATTCTCTTATTCAGCAAACATTTATTTAACATCTTTTATGGTACTTTTTGTTGCACTGGGACAGGCAACAGAATATAGGCAGCTTTGAGTGAAAGGAAGCCTGCATCCTGACCTCATCACTTACAAGCTATGTGACCATGGGCACACTGTTGTAAAGCAGGCTATCATACTCCTTAGATCTCCTTTAGCTATTCTAAGGCTAAAATAAGATGTATATAAAGGACACAGCACAGAAGCTGGCATACAGTAAGCTCTCAATAAATGATCAGCATTATACAAAACGTTTTTAAAAATACAGTCACTGTTCTCAAAGAGCTTACAGAACGGTGGAGCCTCAAGTATTAAAGTAGCTCCTCTTTAAGTGAATGAACACTGTCTATGCACAACAACCTATCCTTGATCAGAGGTAAACATTTCCCACCCTGAATGATGTCATGAGAGCGGTGTGTTCTGGGGGCGGGGGCGCTTGAGAGGCTCAGTTGGTTATGTGTACAACTTCAGCTCAGGTCATGATCTCAGTCCTTGAGTTCAAGCCCTGCATTGGTCTCTGTGCTGACAGCTCAAAGCCTGGAGCCTATTTTGAATTCTGTGTCTCCCTCTCTCTGTCTCTCCCTCATTGTCTATTGCTCTCTCAAAAATAAACATTAAAAAAATTTTTTTAAATAACCCATTTGGGGGTTATTTTGTCCTTTATGCAATCCTATCCTTAACACGGAGTGTGCCAACTGTAAGCAAACACACCAGGTCATTATGCGACTGCAAGCCTGTGTCATTCTCAACACAAAAGTGTCAGTCAATGGCAACAGTGGGTTTAGAGCAGTATAGCCAAATGTTGAAATGCACCATCAAAGAATAACAGATTAACAAATTACCAATCACAGTCCCTGAAAAAAAGCCCTGAGGCTGTTTACAAGCAGCCCAGGAAGAAGCCTTAGCACATAGCTGACATAGGTTAAGTTCTCAATATATTGAGACATTTTATAACCCAAGTTAAGTTTTTCATGTAAAATCCCTGGGATAACTTCCTCAGTTGGGTCTGATCAAACAGGATGATACTGACAAAATAACCACGTGCCGGATGTCACCCTAAGCACTGTATATCTATCTTCACAAGGCTCCACCAGGTATCAGTCTCCCCAGAAAAGAAACTGAGACCCTGAGAGGTTAAATAGCCTGCCGGTGGCTGTACAGTGAATGGCAGGGCCCAGAACAGACCCCTGTCAATTTGCTTTTAAAGCCATGTTTGTTTGTTTTTTTAATGTTTATTTATTTATTTTTGAGAGACACAGAGAGAGAGAGCAGGAAATGGGCAGTGAGAGAGGGAGTGGGAGAATACAAATTAGTCTCTGGGCTGTCAGGACAGAGCCCTCCTCCATCAGGCTCAAACTCGTAAATTGTGAGATCATGACCTAAACGGAAGTCAGACACTTAACCAACTGAGACACCCAGGTACGCCTTACACCCACGCTCTTAACTATTGCCCCAAACCGCCTTCTCTATCAGATCTGAGTATTAAAGGAGAACATCCCAAACACTACTGCCACAAACTGGTCTCTGTACCAGGGACTCCACCCAGAAGTTTAAAGTGGTGTGCAAATATCGTGCTGCAACCATTTTCATCTAATCAATAATTATTAAGCATCTAAGATGAGCACCTCACTACACACACGGACACTACTGAATGTATGAGAGTTTCCTACTCTGAATTATGTGACTATTCTTCTCATTTTAATAATTTTAAACTGAGTTAATAAATATAAAATAACCAAAGATCTCCATTTTCCAGCAAGTTTAAACACTTCATTTAATGCCACAAGATACTAAGACTGATGGGTCCCCATTTATTGAAATACTGGCTGTTTTAGGTTTAAACCACAAAAATAAAAAGAAAGATGGTTGTAGTAAGGGACACACACATTGGCCCATTGTTCAGTTTACCCTCAAATATGCCCCGGCACCTTAGAGTAAGGTTGTAACTTCAGAAAATAAAAATCAAGAAGAGTAAGTTGAATTAGGGAAAAGGTCCTGCCCCCAACCCACCTAACCTGCAAAGCAGGTCAGATCTGTGATCAACTACAGACCAGGTTATCCATTCTAGTGTAAGCCCCAAGAGTGTGCTTTTTTTTTTTTTATAAAGCAAATATCTGACTCAGGCTTTGATTGCCAAAGCATCTACTTTTCAACAATTATGTTTTATGGGATGTGTACTTAAAAATAGTTACGCTAATCTTTTCGGTATCTTGAAACCTTAGAGTTTTGCAAGTTCAATGAT
Organism: Proteles cristata cristata; assembly: GCA_017311185.1. NCBI lineage: Eukaryota > Metazoa > Chordata > Mammalia > Carnivora > Hyaenidae > Proteles > Proteles cristata. Next base: position 322,842 of record JAESUZ010001048.1, read on the forward strand.
GCAAATTCATTAACTATATAGATCGTTGCCAAATATAAAATATTGAAACATTAATTACCGAACACAGACTTATCTACTTTTGATTTCTCATAACAGAGAAGCTAAAGATATTTGGATTTGTTAGTAAACATGCCCTGTGCTATAATGAAAACTGTTATTTTTTTTAAAAAGGCGTATGCCTCTGAAACTATGAAATGTATTAATTTGCCAGTATAATGTATATTGGCTAGTAAACAGCTCACAATTGCTGACTTAGTAGTTTTCACTAAACATTAAAATTTCTAAGAGTTAAGAATTCTAACTAATATATGTAATTAAAAATATAAGAAATAAGGGAAACATCTCTAGGCAAGGAAAGTAGCTTGTATTTTAGCTAAAAAAGATATGAGATACAGAGATGCATGTTGGTTAAGGCAAATGAAAGTAATTTATTCCTAACATACACAAACTAAATGGATATAGACAGCAGGGGGAAAAGAGTAAGAGAAGGAGAGAGAATTTTACCTTGTGTAGACAAGTTAGCTAAAAATGAAATAATTTATTATAAAGATTTTTTCAATAAGCTTTAATAAATAGAGTACTTCTGAAAACTAAAGCTCAATTTTCCTTCATCTGCTAAAAGGACAGTTTTCTTGGGAGCACCTGGGTGGCTTAGTCAGTTAAGTGTCCAACTTTAGGTGGATCGCAATGCACCCCCTGACAGTTTTTCTTTTTTGGAATGCAAGTGTCTAAGGGCATCCTCTTCAAAGATGGCAATTTCAAATAAACACACTGCCAGACACATATCTAGATAAAGACTCAGACTATGGGGTGTGGTGGCGGCAGCCATCTTGTTTTAAAGATCTTGGTGGAGGGGCACATGGGTGGCTCAGTTGGTCGGTGTCCAACTTCGGCTCAGGCCATAATCTCCCGGCTCCTGGCTTCATGCCCTGCGTTGGCCTCTTTGCTGAAAGCTCAGAGTCTGGAGCCTGCTTCAAATTCTGTGTATGCCTCTCTCTCTGCGCCCCTCCCCTGCTGATACTCCGTCTCTCTCTCACTCTCTCAGTAATAAAAAACATTAAAGATCTTGGTTGATTTCAGTAACTGATCATGTAGACTGCTTGTTCTTTCTCTTCTTGTACTTTAAATTCTCGCTCTTAAGTTTTAAATTCACCAATGAGTGAGCCCACGATAAAAGCAGACCTCAGGTGTTCTCTCTCTCTCTCTTCCCCCACAATTTTTTTTTTTTAAGTTTATTTCTGAGAGAGTGTGCCTGTGAGTGAGAGCACACACATGCCCACATGAGAGGGAAGGGCAGAGAGAAAATCCCAAGAGGCTCCATGCTGTCAGCTCAGGGCCCAACTAGGGGCTCGATCTCATGGTTCGGGAGCTGAAATCAAGAGTTGGAAGCTCAACGACTGAGACACCTGGGTGGCCCCCACCCCGAATCTTGCTGTGTGGCCCCGGTGTGCCACGTGCTTGCCAAAATCTGTGAACAATAACCCCCCCCCTCCCTTTTTATTTCCTCCGAAGTTTCTTGATGATTATTGCCGAGGACATCTTCTTTTACAACCAAAAAAAAGAGCCATAAGGCAAGTCTGGTCACAAGACTGATTATCAACACAAAACAACCATTCAGCAAGCAAGCAGTCAAGCTAGTTCTGAACGGTGTCTGGATATACACGCTCCATCTGACTCCACCCAACAAACAACCCATTGAAGAGTCAGGCCTTAACGTTATCCAAAAAATCAGCGCTAGCTGCGATTTGGGCTACAGTGGAAGAGAATAAAACAAAGACATGAAAAGGGTTACAAAGGGCATGTGACAGAAATTTTGTCAGAGCCAAGAACAATCATGCTACTAAAGCTCCCAGGCCAAGAGGCCGCCTGTCGGCAGGACCAGGGAACTCAGACAATTGCCCACTGTGCCCGCACAATTTTACACAAAGCTGGAATGGCCCTGTCTCCCTTCACAGAAGTCTTACGGGACACCTGGGTAACATGAGCCCAACCCAACTGTCACAGCCCAGAAAGGATTAAGACATCACAAGTAAATACAGTTGACATTCTGGATAGGATCCTGGAACAGAAAATGGGCATCAGGAAACAAATAAGCAAATATAAAATATAGATTTTCATGTCATCAATTCTGGTTGTAACACATGTTCCGTACTCATGTGGGATGCTGATAACAAAAAATGGCTGCTTTGGAAACTTTTCTGTAAATCTAGAACTATTCTAAAGTTAAATTTGCTTCAAAGGAAAAGGTCTCTTAATACCTAGTATGAGAATCAACTGGTGTATTGGTTGAAATGCACATTCTCAGGTCCCAATCCAGAACTACAGTCAGAATGGGAAGTACAGGGGCGCCTGGGCGGCTTAGTCGGTTAAGCGTCCGACTTTCGCTTAGGTCATGATCTCGCGGTTCGTGGGTTCGGGCCCCGCGTCGGGCTCTGTGCTGACTGCCAGCTCAGAGCCTGGAGCCTGTTTCCGTCTGTGACTCCCTCTCTCTCTGACCCTCCCCTGCTCACGCTGTCTCTCTCTCTCTCTAGAAATAAATAAAACATTAATAAAAAAAAAAAAAAGAATGGGAAATACAGTTTCATAAGCATACCAGGTGATTCTTATACACTCTTAAGGTGGCAAGCCATCTTGGCTGTTGGCCCAACGTTTTCCCCTCCCTGCACACAAAAACAGCCACTAATGGGACGCACAGGCAGACTTTTCCAGTGGGCAACTCGCCCCACCCTGGCCCTTGACCACTGCCAAGAAACAAAGCCCACCAACAGTAAACAATCCTAGACTACCATTTGATACTTGAATAGCCTGGCATTAAAAACGACAGTCTCAGACTGGCCTCTTACTAAAAAGGCCTTAAGGCACCTGTCTTGCCTCCAAACAATAACATACTGTGCACTGGCGCCTGAGAGGTTAGCCAGTTGTACCCTGTCCGACTCCCCGATCCGCACTGAGGGATCCTTTTGGAAAGAGAGATGCTCCCGCATCTCTGGACATTTCTGGAGCGACCCTCAGAAATGCCCTCTCCGCCGCCCAGGGAGCCCAGGCTGAGACGAGGGTGATGGCGCGAGCCCCAGCCTTGCCACTATCTACACCTGTCACTTACACTATACACTACACCTCCGGATCCTCGTCTATTAAAACTGTCTCTACACAGGGGTTCGTCTAAAACGAGCAAGCTCCAGTTCCAACCCTGTAGGCGCCCCGACCTCCGGCCCAGGGACAGCTGCCCGGAGCCGGGCCGCGACGGGAGAGCGTCGAAACGCCAGGCTGCGCCGCGGGGGCTTGTGGGGCGCCCCCCGGCAACGCCGGCGCATCCCACCGCCCGCCGCTCACCCCGCCGCCGCTGACCGCGCCGATGCCATCGAACTCCCGGCCCAGCCCGTCGGAGTCGTCCAGCACGTACGCGCCGCCGGGTACCAGCAGCGCGCACAGCAGAAGGGGCACCGCGGCGCGGCCCGCCGAACCCGCGGCGGGCGTCATGGCTTCCGTTCGGCGTTGCCGGGAGGCCTGGAGTAGGCACGCAGCCATTGTGTGGGTCACATGACTCCGGCGCCTAAGGAGGCGGGTCCTTCCGCCGCCATGATGGAGAAGGGCAGGGGGCTGCTGACGCCGGCGCCGCCATCTTGAGTGAGGGCCACACGTCGGGACGCAGCCTCAGTGGTGGTGTGGGATAGTGGACCAAGGGGGTCTTCTGGTAGCGACCCTGTGGAGTGTGGCCTGCGTGTGTGCTCACTTCCCTGCGACTCTAACGGCCTCACCTGCTGGAGCACGTTAGAGCAAGGGAGATGCATGGCCAAAGCCAGCAGACGGAACTGGACTTAACGTCTCAGGGCGCATCTACCACGTGCCAGTCTATGGTAAAGCCAGAAAGAAGACCCGGCTTGAAACCCTAACTACGTCCTAGTTCAGGTGTCTCCTTAGTCGAATCACTTAGCAACCTGAGCCTCCTTTGGTGTAAGATGAAACAAGAGCAGCCGCAGGGGGACACGTGATTAGACGAAAGACGAGGTGACAGGCACTCAGTAAATCTGAGCTGAATGCGTTGCGCACTTAGCTGATGTTAGGTGACAGGGTTCTCCATTCTGGTAACCATTACGTATGTTTGGTTTTTAGCTTCATAAACTACCTTACGTAGCCCATTGACGTGGTTCCACGCAGATAACCCTACGTTGGTAGAAAGCTGTGAGTTGTCCTGGGATTCTGCCCATTCGGCATCAGTCTGAGATTTCTGATTTTCTTGGTATCTGAGCAAATCGAAGAGACTGAGTGGCTGCAGAGAAAGCATTTCTGATCCCAAAATCTCCCTTTTGTCGACCCGTGGAGTAGTTTTTCGGTATCTACACAAGCCCTGGGGACCCCAAAATGGCAAAGCGAAGACCCAAAGACTGTAAGACGTGTGAGCCTTTATCTTCAGGGTCCTATTTGGAGTCAGATTGTTTTTCCCCTTAACTACAAACCTAAGTTTCATGATCACAATTATACTAGGAGGCAAAGTCTCTATCTGTGCCGTCCGAAAGACGCAGTTGTCAGGCCATTCGGCCATCTCTCCTTTCTCAATGCACGATGGCTGTGCTTGCTGTTTGTCTTAAAACAGCTGTAGGTCTATTTTGGTTTACCAAGAACAATCCTAGCTTATGTCTGTTGTTCTAACATAAATGTTAATAGTGCCCCTTTCACCCTCAAAAGTATTTGGCTTCGGGTGCCTGAGGGTCTCAGTGGTTCAAGGGTCCGACTCTTGATCTCAGTTCAGGTCATGATCTCCCAGTTCCTGAGATCCAGCCCAGCACTCTCTCTCTCCCTCTCCCTGTCCCTCCCTCCCCCTGTGACTTCCCCCTCCAGTCTCACTATCTCTCAAAATAAACAAACTTAAAAGAAAGTGTTCTTGCTTGCATGATAAGTTATATAGTTCTCTGTATATGGGCCACTTTTTTTTTTTCCATTTCTTCTTTTCCCAGGACAGCACGTGCCTGAACTCTACCTTCTCTACTGTCTCCAGTCTGTGATACAAGACAAAAACTACCCAGGTTCCATGGATTTACCTTCCCAGAACTCACTCCAATCCATCCCATCTAACACAGTATGTTAAGCCAGAATCTGAAAAACGTGGATGCGAGCCACGGTAAGGCACACCACAAATATTTGTATACTTTGAGATGTCTGTAGAAGAGGAAACAGAATGTTAAACAGAAAATGTGCTCTCATCCCTAGGACACATCACTAGCTCCTATTAGTTCATATACCAAAGTAATTCCTTACCACAGGAAATATCTCTTCTTTCAAATCTCTAATCTGTGTTCAGCACACCATTACAAAAGAAAGTTTCCAATTAAAAAGCAATTAAATCTAAGCCAAGGAAGAAGACTCATGGACCCCTGGACCCAGCCATCAGATTTGCTCAAGAGGTAAGATAAAGGGAAATAGCAGTTTTCAGACAAGTATTCGCGTGCTCAGCTTCCCCTGTTCCTGTGGTTTTGGGGTGTGAGATAAACAAGAGAGGAGCGTTGTTCTCAGTTCTCAAATCTCAGGTGAGTTTTGAAAGTAAAGACCGTTTTTTTCTAAAGGAGCAGTGCTTCTGAGTATTCACAATTGTACTTCAGTCACAGCAAAGTCTCTCATTCTTTGAAAGTGAAAACTGTGATCAAAATCAGATGGTCTCTTGAGAAAGATGAGAGATTTTGCCTTTCAGTGAAAGGTTATGGATAAAGTCTGATACCAATCTGTTGTCTCACCTTAGAAAGTGCCTCTACTTTTAGAAATCTGAAGTCAGCCATTATATTGGACAGAGGCTAAGTCTTTTACCTCTTTGTACTTCCTGAGTGCAGTGTCCAAACCTCAATAGGTACTCAAAATGTATTAGTTGAAATGAACTTTAAAAAAAAAAAAAATCACTGAGGGTGTCCAGGTGGCTCAGTCAGTTAAGCATCCGGCTTTGGCTCAGGTCATGATCTTGTGGTTCCTGGGTTCCAGCCCCACATTGGTGCCTGTGCTGACAGCCTGGAGCCTGCTCTGGATTCTGTTTCCCTCTCTTTCTGCCCTCCCCTGTTCATACTCTGTTTCTCTTCAAAAATAAATAAATGTGGGACACCTGGGTGGCTCAGTCGGTTAAGGATCCAGCTTCGGCTCAGGTCATGATCTCGTGGTTTGTGGGTTCGAACCCCGCGTCAGACTCTGTGCTGATGGCTCAGAGCCCAAAGCCTGTCTTCAGATTCTGTGTCTCCCTCTCTTTCTGTCCCTCTCCTGCTCACACTGTTTCTCTCTCTCTCTCAAAAAGTAAAACATACATACATACATACATACATACATACATACATAAATAAATGTTTTTTAAAAATCACTGTGAAAATGGTACCTCAAATCACTGGGGTAGGGATGGAATTTTTTAAAACATATGGAGGGATGGTTGGATGGCTCAGTCAGTTAAGCATCAGTCCCTTGATTTGGGCTCAGGTCATGATCTCATGGTTTGTGGGCTGGAGTCCCCTGTCGAACTCCGTGCTGACAGCATGGAACATGCTTGAGATTCTCTCTCTCTTTCTCTGCCCCTCCCAGATCACAAGCTCTCTCTCTTTCTCTCTAAATAAACTTAACAACAACAAAAAAAAAACGAAAACAAAAACAAAAAACATATGCATGGAGACACCTGGATAACTATATGGAATATGATCAAATTTGAGATCTGTGCTTCACACCACACATAAACTTCAAATGGATAGACCTCTAAATGTAAAATATGAAACTTTACAAGTTCTAATACAAAGCATGGGTAAATTCCTATATAACCTGAGGGTCAAAGTATCAATATCTCAATACAAAAAACATAAAAGTTTGATTTTTAAAAATCACTGAATAATCATATAAAGGGATAAAGAAAAAGGATTATTTACAAAAGAAAGTAGAAACATTTCTTAAAGTAGAATCTCCTGGGGCATAAAAGAGTATTTTCTTCATGAACTATCCTGTAGCATATTCTGTTAAGCTGATTTTTTTCTACTTTGACATACATTGCTTGATTGCATTTAATAATGTCCTGTTCAGTGTAAAATGTGTGTAGGAATTCTCTTAATTCAGGGCTTTATATGAAGACAATAACAATAGTTCATAGGACAGAATCCACATAATAGAATAAGTTATATATTGCTTACTAAGCATTTTCTTAAGCATAACTCATATAAAAACTTCTATACCAAAGAGCAATGTGGTACAGTGGTTCGAATCAGCCCTGGAGTCCCAGCCTGCATAGTGTCAAATCACCTTCTAGCTGTGTGATTTTGGCCAAGTTACTTTCCATCTTTGGACTTCAGATTATCCATCTATAAATAGAGATGATAGTAATTAGTTGATATGAAGGCTAGCTGAGTTAATAGTCGTATAGCACTTAGAAGAGTGACCAGGATAGGGTCACCTGGGTGGCTCAGTCAGTTAAACCTCCGACTTCAGCTCAGGTTATGATTTCACAGTTCATGAGTTCGAGCCCCACATCAGGCTCTGTGCTGACACCTCAGAGCCCAGAGCCTGCTTCGGATTCTGTGTCTCCCTCTCTTTCTGAGGGCTTCAGAGGGCTCTGCAGTGTCCCTCAGCCAGTTCCTTGAGCCTCTGACTTTGGTCATGTAGGGTTACTAGGCAGATGTTTGAGCAGCCAAAAAAGCACCCCGGACCACATCAGAGTCCATCGGACACAATGGCACAAGGAGCCCCGAGCGCCCAGAACAGCACCATCAGAAGAGCCATCCTAACACTGCTCAGACAGGGTGAACTGAGCTGTCTTTCTTGTCCTGTGGCTCTGGCCCCTTTTCTCAAGCCTGGTTGGGCAGCCTCAGCAGCATCATGAAGGCTTTCTAGGACCTTCATCTTCTGCTCAAGTTAGCCACAGGGGGTGCTGTTGCCCACAGCAAAGAACCGTCACCAACACTCCAGGGTAGGATCCAGAGTGGAGGAGGTGATAGTAGAGTTCTCAGCCTGTATCTGCATCCCACCCCCACCCCCACCCCCGCTTTAAAACGCACATCTTGGGGTGCCTGGGTGGCTCGGTTGGTTAAGCCTCAGAGTCTGGCTCAGGTCATGATCTCATGGTCATGAGTTCGAGGCCCGCATCAGGCTCTGTGCTGCCAGCTCACAGCCTGGAGACTGCTTCAGTTTCTGTGTCTCCCTTTCTCTCTGCCCCTCCCCTGCTCAGGCTCTGTCTCTCTCTGTCTCTCAAAAATAAATAAACGTAAAAAAAATTTTTTTTAAAAACACGCATCTTGATCTCACCACCCCTAGTTCTTCCACTGGTCACTGTTGCTGTGTGGATTTGCTCAAATGAGAGAACTCCAGGAAGCTGTGCTGTCCTCTGGTGTTTCACTGGTGATGAGGCTGCCCTTTGGGTTGTCGGTACCATTTTCTGCTCTGCTGCCAGGAGAAGAATTTTAGAATCCACCCAATCCCAAATCCTAAGCATGAAGAAGAGAACATGCAAGAGGTTCTCACCACTCAAAAGATTCCTTTAAACATTTAGTGCTATGCTGTCCAACAAATCTAAGGCAAAGCACATATGTAATTTGAAATTTTCTAGTAGACACATTTAAAAAAAAAAAAGCAGGTTTGGGGCACCCGGATGGCTCAGTCAGTTAAGTCAGTTAAGCATCTGACTCTTGATTTCAGCTCAGGTCATGATCTCACGGTTGGTGAGTTTGAGCCTCATATCAGGCTCTGTGATGACAGCATGGAGCCTGCTTAGTATTCTCTCCGTCACTCTCTGCCCCGTCCCACCACACACAGACACTCACTCGTGCTCTCAAAATAAACATTTTTTAAAAAACAAGTGAGAGCAATTTTCATGATCTATTTTGTTTAATCTCAAATATCCATATATTATCAAATATATAATCAATAGAAAATATATTAATAAAATATTTTGTGTTCTTTTTTCATACTAAGTTTTCAAAAACCTTGAGCACATTTTACATATCCACTCTTTGCTAAAGCTGCCATCGCAAAATACAACGAAAGAGTGGTTTAAACAACAGAAATTTATTTCCTCACAGTTCCAAAGTTCAAGGTCAAGTTGCAGGGAGATTTGGAATTTTCTGAGGCATCTCTCCTTGGGTTGCAGATGGCCACATCCTCTGTGTCCTCACATGACTCTTCCTCTGTGCTTGCAAGTCCGTGATGGATCTGTGTATGTCCAAATCTCTTCTTATAAGGACCCCAGTTCTATATATTGAGTGTGTGGTTGATCCCTGAGCAGTAAACTTACAACCAAAGTCATCAGGAGAATTTAGAATTTTCTTCAGAAAATTTAAATATATACGTCGGTGTCCAAGGGAAAATATGTTGCATTAGCAACATACCACTGAGTGTTTTGAGAATTCACAACTGTGCACCCCTAAGTCACAAAAGACTGGAAGTGGGAAAAAATAGTTCCCCATTTCTTTTCATAGGCTATGTTCAAGGTAATTGCTCTTCCCAGGACACACCTATCAAGTGCTCTTTTACATGACTTACCTCATGCTGTTACGGTTTGAAAATATCCTTTCTCCCACATCTAAACGTGTAAAGCCTTTTCTCATTTTTAAGGACACATTTCGGTGGTATCTCCTTCTTTCCTTTCCCTTGATTTACCTGTTTAAAGTAACCTTCCCTCCCTCTAATCTCTCATGTATCTTCTTTACAAGACTAAAGTCTGATGAAGATGAAGTCTCGTGTATGATGCGTTGTAATTTCCATTACAGCAGCGTAGGGTTATGCTATGGCAGATGATGTTTGTTTATACAAGACCTAATAAGTGTTAATAAAGATTTGTGGCAAGATTCGCTGAAAGAATATTTAATCTGATATTCAAAATAATACCTCTTTACACTGCTGCCAAAATTCCACCCTGGGGGATTTGGCCCATATGTTAAAGGTGTTAAAATGCATTAGCCACAGAATCTTTCAAGAGATCTCATTTGGGTTGCAGGAGGAAGGAATAAAGCCAGCAGGTCAAGGGCATCTAAGAAAGGCAGGGAAGGGGTAGAAGACAGAGTAGAACTGAGAGGTTTAACCAGTGTTATCACTGTGCTCAGAGTGGACCCTGGTCAGAACAAAGACCCTATGAAGAAATGAACTGTTACAAATGGCTCTAGTCTGATCCTACCTGCTTGGCCTGGGCCTGGCCTTCTGTCTCTTTTCTATTTGTGATTCTAGAGGTGGGGGCTGGAACCAGATGTTAGCTCAACCTCAGGACATTCACCAGGGCTCGACACCCTTCCCTAGTTGTTGCTACTCTCCAGGGGCGGGGCCAGATGCTTCTTTGCCTGCCAGCTACCTTGCATCCCGTGTCAATGGCTTGAATGCCTGTAACCCACAACTCTCCACCCCACCTCTGTCCATTTAATGTGGTTGGGGTATTGTGATATAGTAAGAAATATGTATTTGGCCCCCAGTACCTGGCACAGGGTTCCTAAAACTCCCCCATAATTTCCTGAATGATAGAGGGGATTGAAACATCTTTGGTTATGATTTTTGGTCTTAGTCCCCAGTTCTTGATAGAGGCTCAACCCTTGGAATCTGGAAAGTGATGAGTATCCTTTTCTATGCTAATGAGATGACCTGTGGCTGATGGCCCCTGGGGAACTTCAGGATGAGGCCTGATCACCAGAAAGACCCAGGGCAAGCCTAGAGGATTAGCACCCCATGGGGTGCCTGGGTGGCTCAGTAGGTTAAGAATCAGACTTCAGCTCAGGTCATGATCTTGCTGTTTGTGATTTCGAGCCCTGTGTTGGGCTCTGTGCTGACAGCTCAGAGCCTGGAGCCTGTCTTCAGATTCTGTGTCTCCCTCTCACTGCTCTTCCCCCACTCATGCTCTGCTTCTGTCTCTCTCTCAAAAATAAATAAACATTTAAAATTTTTTTTAAAAAAAGAAAGAACTTTCAGCCCAACTTGCCCACCTCCTGGGAAGGGAGAGGTGCTATAGGCTGAGTTAATCACGAATTGGCCAAGGATTTACTTAATCATGCCCATGTAATGAAACCCCAATTAAAAAACCCTAAACCATGATGTTTGGAGAGCCTCTGGGTTAGTAAAAACAACCACACCCTGGGGAAGTAGAGTGCCCTGATACCACAGGACAAAATCTCCTGAGCTGAAGACATTCTTAGACTTCCCCTGTATACCTCTGCATCTGGCCATTCATCTGTATCCATTTAAATATCTTTACAGAATCCTGTATATAAATATCCCTCATAATAAAGGACTAAGTGCTTTTCTGAGTTCTGGGAGCCATTCTAGCCAATTATGGAACCCGAGAAAGGTCTTGTGGAAACCACTATTTATGGCTGGTTGGTCAGAAGTGGTGGAGGCCCAGGACTTTTCACTGGCATCTGAGGTGGGGTAGTCTTGTGGGACTAAGCCCTTAATTTGTGAGGTCTAATTCTAACTCCAGGTCATTGGTAACACAGTTGAATTAAATCATAGGACATCTAGCTGGTGTCTGGAGTGGTAGAGAACTGTTTGTTGGTGTAAGGGGCAACCCCACACATCTGGTGTGTTCTCTGGGTAGGAACAGAAGCCAGACCTCCCATTCACCAGCCCGCAGCAAGCATAAGCCCATCATGTGCACTCATGCGTATTTACAAGAACTACCTGTAGCATTTGTTCTGTATTCCTGCTTCCTGCTCATGCTCCCTAGATTTTAGATCCCTGGCTCCATACTTTGGCTGTCAGCATGTGTTTTTGGCTTTCCACCCCAACTTAGAGGCTACATCAGCAGCCCTGGCTCCCCACTTCACTTAACTGACATTGACACCAACAGTTTTGGATAATGGAAGCCCCATAGAAGCTTTGAAGGCTGTTTGGCTTCCTTCCACCACATACTGCCCCACTCCTCAACATCAGGAAAGGAGAATTTGGACAATAACATGCTTTCCCACTCCCATTTCAGACTTTATAGCCTAATACTATGGACTGAGTTATTCCCCCCCCCCCAAATTTCATATGTTGAAGCCCTAACCCCCAATGTGACCCCCAAGGTGACTTCATCACCTATAAGGAGGTGATGAAGATTAAATGTGACCATGAGGGTAGGACCCTGGTACAATAAAGTTAGTGTCCTCATAAGAAGAGACACGAAAGAGGCACCTGTGTGGCTCAGTAGGTTAAGCATCAGACTTCGGCTCAGGCCATAATCTCGTGGTTCACAAGTTCCAGCCCCATGTCAGGCTCTGTGCTGACAGCTCAGAGCCTGGAGCCTGCTTTGGATTCTGTGTCTCCCTCTTTCTCTGCCCCTCTTTTGCTTGGATCCTCTCTCTCTCTCTGTGTGTGTGTGTCTCTCTCTCTCAAAAATAAATTAAAAATTAAGAAAATTTAAAAAGAGAGAGAGAGACCAGAGCGCTCATACTAGCATGCTTACTTGTGCCCAAGCTCACTCTCTCTTTTTCTCTCCCCCCACCCACCGTGTAAAGACACAGCAGGAAGACAGCTGTCTACAGGACAGAAAAGGAACCCCTGCCAGAAACTGAATAACAGACACTTTGCTCTTGGACTTCTAGCCTCCAGAACTATGAGAAGATCAGTATAAGCCTCCTAGCCTATGGCATTTTGTTCCGGCAGCCTGAGCTGACTAAAATGCTTTCCGTCTGCCCTTCTTGAATGTCCAAACCATAGGACTGAAGTCCCTGTTTTTTTTTTATTTAACGTACAATATTTTTTTAATCAGCAATAAGTAGCCATGATTATTAGAAACTTTTGTTTCAAATGTCTTAAAACACGCCATAAACCCAGAGAATAAACAGAATATTTGGGTTATAAAAAGGAAAAACTTCTTGAGTATTGACATCTGGCTGAATTAATCCTGAGCTCGTAATTTCTTCCTACCGCTGGTACCCATTCTCCACGTCACAACATTTCAGTGGACTCAACAGTATATATACTGAATTAGTTACCTCTTGCTGGGTAACAGACTATCTGAAAATCAGCAGCTTAAAGCACCAAATACTTAGTGTTTCTCACTGTTCCCTCCTGTAAGTCAGGAATTCAGGAGCACCTTAGCTGGGTGGTTTTAGCTCCAGATGTGTCATGGGGTTGCAGTAAAGACGTTAGAAGGAACTGTAAGCATCTGAAGGCTTGAAGATTCACTTCCGAGATGGCGCACTCAGGGACTCACCAAACAAGATATTTTCTCACGGCATGGCAGCTGGCTTCCCTCAGACCAAAGAGAGACAGTGAGAAGGAAGTCACGGGATCTTTCTGACCATCACTTCTGCTTTATTCTATTCACTAAGAGTGAGTTGCTAAAGTCGAGCCCACACTAAAGGGGAGGGAAATTAGGCTTCACCTCTTGAAAGGAAGAATGCCAAAGAACGTGTGAATGTATTTTAAAATCGCCACACATACTCATGATGCGTATCCGCAAACCACTCATATGATACACAGGATTAAATACTGCAGTAACTAATATTGGGTGAATTAAATTAAAGAAATGGGCATTATAAAATACCATAAGGGATGTGTTCAATTACTGCACATTTGCAAAGATGTTTTAGCAGCCTCTGAAAAAACACCAGGGAGAATAAAGACTCTAGCATCCCTTTCTGTAAAATTCCAAGTATTTCTATCACTCTCAGATTTTCACTATAATCTCTGCTCTGTGCATTCTATGGATTTTTTAATTACGTACAGATTTGGGTAAAAGTCTCGACACTACAGAGCCCGCTCCAGTCAAGCTGGCTCCACACGCTCCCTACTGTCTGTCCCTAGCTCCTAGGCCCCAGCCAACCCAATTTTTTTTTTCCAATCATTTGTACTTCTCTTCCCTATCCTTTGGGTTGAACTTCCTTAAATATTAGAATATATTGGCCTTGGTCAAACTTGGATTCGTGAAATGCTTTTTGGATCTTAAATCTTAAACTATCTGACGATCCCTATCTTAAGCAGACTCAACAGAACAGATACTTCCACAAAGATGTATACAATAAGTATACCCTGACTTCAAAAATTAAGTTAAACAACAGTTTGCACACCCACAATACATCAGAGGAAACTATTTGGAGTTAATATCCTTTTTAACATTTTATTAAGTTATTTCAATAACTGGACACAGTAAGGGCCATTAAAAGTTATTTATGTAACTTATAGCTATTGAGAAATACATATTAGGTCTTCTTAAAAGGTACTTAAGATATTAAAGCTTCTAGGCTTTAGTTTGTAACAGATCTCCATTTTAACTCTTACTATAATACTTAAGCTTATCTGACTTGACCTTGAAGTCAAAAGCATTGACAAGTCTGAAACGACACGCTGTGTTAGCTCAAATTTTTAAAAAAACACTGGAGCCAAGAAACTAATGGTACAATGATGCAAAATGGGATTTAATCACTGGTGAAGGAACATTAGGGATAAAGTAACCAAAGGCCCAGTATTTAAACTGAGGGGTTTCCTTACTCCCCTCCTTTCAGGGGTTCTCTTCTCCCCTTCCCAGTCTCTTGCCAAGGCACCCATCTTGGACACCAGCTGTTCTCAAACTTGGGACCACCGGAACTACTTGGATGGCTTGTTAGAGCACGCACATGGCTGGACTCCCACCCGAGCTCCCGGTGCCTTGGGCCTGGGGAGAGTTAGGCCACAGCAGCTCTCAAAGGTGACATGAGTCGCATGCCATGATGCTGCTAATCGAAGAACCACACCTGGACACCCATGGATGCAGATGATTCCAATCTCAGGCCAGAACCGCAGGTACAAGAAATAGAACATTCTGTATCTTTCTGTACCTCAGCTAAAATTGTGTGTTAATCCCCTATTCTGCCAAGGCAGTGGAAACTTAATTGCAGTTAATTCAGTGTCCAACCTCTCCTTCCTCTGGGTTCCCCCTGTATTTACCACAACACAGTACCCCGGACTGGTGGCTCAAACTATAGAAATTCATCTTCTCATAGTTCTGGAGGCTTTGTAGTCTAAGATCAAAGTGCGGGCAGGTTTGGTTTCTTCTGAGGCCTCTCTCCTTGAATTAAAGATGGCGCCTTCTCCCTGTACCCTCATGTGGCCTTTCCTGTGGGCATGTGCATCCCTGGTGTTTCTTTGTATCCCTGTCTCCTCTTCAAATAAGGACACCAGCCATATTGGATTAGGGCCCTTCACTTTAACTCACTTCTTTAAAGGCTCCGTCTCCAAATATAGTCACATTCTGAGGTATTAAGGGTTAGGGCTTCAGCGTATGAATTTTGGCAGAGGGGTGAAGGGACACAATTCAGCCCACAATGTCAGCTAAGATCCAGGGAGCTTTCATTTGTCAATGCTGGAGGGTGGTAGCCCAGCCCTTGTATCTCAAGGTGACCCCCTATCAACGCCGGCCTCTCCCGAGATGCTCTCACTCCCTTCTGGTCTTCAGTAATTAAGCCCAGGCAGGACTCACCTGAGCTGTCCCTCATCTATGGCTGTAAGGCTGCTTGTGTGACACGCTGGGCCTCTGGCAGCACCATGACATGGGCTGAGGCCATCCATTACTTCTGTGTGCCCTGCGTGGCTTCCAGAAATGATTCTACTCCCCCAGTGCTATGCGAGGCACAGGGGACCTTGCTGAGGCTGCCTCCCGCCTCTCCCACACACACCCTTGAGTCCCGCCACCTGGACTTCACCCTGGACCCGAGCCACAGGTCCACTCTTCTCCCCAGACTGCATAACTCATCTGGAGTGACTGGCCCCCCATGCCATTGCTGGGCTTGCTGGGCAACGGGTGCAAGGCAGTCGGGCTGCAAAGTTCCTGTCTCAGAGGCCACATCTGAGCTCTCAGAACTTCCTCTCTCACAACCCAGAGTCCTACCCCCACCAGGCAGGAAAGCCTTTTCCTGTTCTTGGGGGCAGAAAGCTCAGCTTTGTCTCTATAACTACCCTCCCAAGCATACTGTCTGGGCCTCAGTCCTTTCCTGTCTCCTAAGCTGCAGACATTTTTTGAAACTCAAAACCTAGGACTGTCTTTCTCCCCATAACCCTCTACTTTTCTGCCAAAAATTCCTCTTCTGCTGCAATAAATGCAAAATAGCTCATTGCATTGGGTGGAGGTGGTAGAAGGAAACACGGCCGGGAGAATACAGCAGTATTTCAAGAACATACCCTGCCATGTCTACTTGCCGCTTTAGCTCATGAAATTGCACCAAGTGGACGACGTAGCCTCGCAGAGGACCCTTCGTCAGCAGATTCGGCTCTTGCACTGTCTGCCCCAGGGAGAAGTTGGAACTACGCAGAACCACGTTCTTCTCCTTTGCCCCATGGAGGGGCAGACACCTGGCATATGAGCAACACCAGCCCCCTCGAGGCGGTGTTCTGAACACCTGCCACGTGGCTTTTCCCCACCTGGTAGCTGTTACAATGTCACAGAGACTCAATGCTCTGACATTTCCAACTGATTACTAGATAGCCCTATGGTTGAAAACACTGTTTTGCCATATATTCTGGATGAAACAACAAGCATGTTTACTCTAAGTTGTTCAAAGTCTTATGGTATAGCATGGGCAACATTTTGGCACAGGTGACCTTGGTGTTTCTCCTATTTAAGCAGAAGTGGAAGTTTGATTGTGTTTCTTGTGTCTTGTAACTATATACCTTTTTGTTCTGAAGAGCATAATGTATAAATATTAGATATGAATATGAATATGCCTTTGCTTTAAAAGCAGAAGTATAGTCTATTTAGGTAGACTAAGACAGCGTGAGGGCCACAGGGTACCCGTGCACAGAAGCTACAGATAAGCAGATGAGTAGAGCCACAAGTAAACTGAAATCATACTTTCATTTTTGCAAAGCCTTAAGGGTTTTAATATTAATTTTCTAGGTTATACTTAAATTTTTCATTATTTTAATAAACATGTAAATTGTTCTGAAGTTTTCATTTACTGTGTGCTCAATTACTTTGCAAACTTTCATGTACTTTATAAATGTGGGTTCTTACTTTTATTATTCTCCAGGAAAAACCTATAAAGGAAGCATAGAAAATCCACTACATTTGTGTTATGTCCTGCATAACTGCATGATTAAAAGTCTTGGTTATATCAGAAAATCATCTTCCTACACAGAAAACCTACTTCTGTGTAGGAAAAAAAAAAAAACACCTACTAACAGCATCCCCTAATGTCCTTTTACAAAAACAGTCTCCGATTGTCCTGATTATGGTTTCTACTTTAAGCCAAATTATCTATCCAACATTAATTCTGTCCTTATAATTTGTCCCCTTCATTTGTATTTTTTTTAATTTTTATTTATTTTTGAGAAAGAGACAGAACGCGAGCAGGAGAGGGGAAGAGAGAGAGGAAGACACAGAATCCGAAGCAGGCTCCAGGCTCTGAGCTGCCAGCACAGACACCTAGCCACCCCTCCCCTTCATTTGTATTAAAAATTTATGAAAGCCAGGTTCACATGTGACGTTTCTGACTTTTTTATACTTCAAAAGTTCTGGGAATTAATTTCACTTTGTATTAAACCATTTATAGATTTGGCAGCAAATGTCAACAAGTCAAGTACTACATGAGGTTTCGTTGGAACAATTCATGTTTTTCTCATATAACCAAGTTACATAGAATTATTGATTTACTTAAGCCAATTAGGTCAACTAATTTTAGCACTCCAGGCCCAAGAGGGCAATCAGAGAAAATAATCTACAGTAGAGTTGCCTCTCTCTCTCTCTCTCTCTCTCTGTGTCTCTCTTTCTCAAAATAAATAAATAAACATTAAAAAAAAAAAAGAGGAGCACATGGGTGGCTCAGTCAGTTAAGCATACAAGTTAGGCTCAGGTCATGATCTCACGGTTCAGGAGTTCAAGCCCCACGTCAGGCTCTGTGCTGACAGATTTTAATTCTGTTTGTGTGTGTGTGTGTGTGTGTGTGTCTTCCTCATTAACCCCCTCAAAAATAAACATTAAAAAAATTTTTTGAAAGATCTACAATAAGGGGCGCCTGGGTGGCTCAGTCGGTTGAGTGGCCGACTTCGGCTCAGGTCACAATCTCATGGGTCATTAGTTGGAGCCCCACGTCA
Organism: Proteles cristata cristata; assembly: GCA_017311185.1. Classification (NCBI taxonomy): domain Eukaryota; kingdom Metazoa; phylum Chordata; class Mammalia; order Carnivora; family Hyaenidae; genus Proteles; species Proteles cristata. Next base: position 340,815 of record JAESUZ010001048.1, read on the forward strand.
GGCTCTGTGCTGACAGCTCGGAGCCTGGAGCCTGCTTCAGATTCTGTGACTCCCTCTCTTTCTGACCCTCCCCCACTCAAGCTCTGTTTCTGTCTCAATAATAAATAAATAAATAAGTAAATAAATAAGTAAATAAATAAATAAATAAATATTTTTAAAGAATAAAATAAAGATCTACAATAAAATACTATATAGCTAATCCTGTTGGTCCCTTAAAAAAAAAACAAAAAAAAACAACTTCACAAAGGTACCAGCATTAAGCAAGGAAACACGCTCATTATACATCCAACACCCATTTTCCCTCAGCTGCTTTTCTCCTAGGAAGTTCATCACACTGCACCCATTTGGACCATCCTCTCCTACATCACATATTCCCATGACTAATATTTTCTTCTTTTCTCCTTTCTTTTCTTTTCTCTCTCTCTCTCACTCTTTTTTTTTTTTTTTGGACCTCTCCTGGAGTACTACTTATCCATTTTTGCCATTGTATTATGGTGATTACCATATATGCCTTTCCCTTTCACTAGGTGATGAGCTTCTCACGTGCTCTGGCCAGGTCCTAAATCACTCCCAGCACAGTGCCCTAAGAATGTAATAGACATATGTATTGACAGACTCAATGAGTGACTGATTACATGAAAGTCAAGTACATATCCTATTAAATAAGACACAGAATATCAGTATACATTGTAATTAAGATGCAAAGAGGAGAGCGAGTCCTGAAAATTATACTGCGGTTAAGTAATAAAAACAGCTTGTAAACTATTTAGGAGACTTCTTCGGTCAAACTTGAATAATGAACATCCTTTTAAGATGCTGCTTCCTCATTGTTTTATGTTGAAACAGAAGTGTAATTTCCTGTCCCCTCGCAGTGCTGGTTTCTCATCTCGGCGCAAGCAGATTTACCCGGCTCCTCAGTTGACAAGATCGTCACCTCAAGAAACACGGGTGAGTGTAAGATTAAACAATAAAATAATATGTATAAGTAGATAACAGACTTAGGCATGATTGTCAGTAATGTTCACAGCCTTTTGCCAAGTCTAGGCTATATAAATGCAATAAGGCAGAACTTTATAAGACAAAGAGAAATGAGGTTGACACATGGTTCCCTCTCTTCTGAGCAGCAGTAAAAGGGTGTCAAAATGGACATTTAGAAATAGTTAGGTAAGCTTATCATATACAAAAGAGGAATATTTATGCTCCATTCTCTTTTCAGGAAACATCATATTGGCAAACTGAGTTAAGTGGCTCTGAAGAAAGCTCCCAGCTCCCAGCTATAGAACTACCCAGTACCATTTCCTCATTAGTATAACGGTCTCATGATACCTTTTTTTTTTAACATTTATTCTTTTATTTATTTATTTATATATAAATATATATATTTATTTATATATATAATAAATTTAACATTTATTCTTGAGAGAGAACTAGAGACAGAGCACAGGTGGGGGAGGGACAGAGAGAGAAGGAGACACAGAATCCGAAGCATGCTCTGGGATCTGAGCTGTCAGTGCAGAGCCCAATGCAGAGCTTGAACTCACAGACCAGAAGATCATGACCGGAGCCGAAGTCAGCCACTCAGGAGCCCCTCATGATATCTTTTATTTCATCAGAAATAATGTGAAATTTGGAAATAGTATTTCTAGTACTCATAAATATTAAGTATTAATTCTTACTTAATAAGTGACTATCACTGTCTGAGACATAGTAGTCATAATAAGTATCTATGAAACTGATCAATGAAAGCAAGTATTTCCTATAACCTGTAGGAAAACATTTTATCTTTTGATAGTTGTCATCAATGATTTATACTGTCTGAGGAGCTGGTTACCAAGAGATATATTTCAGTGCACTGGGGATTATCTTCCTTAGGCATTTGATAAAAATTAAAGTCAAAATGAGCAACTGGCCCAAATTTCTCAGCACTGGTTCTATAAACAGTTTTGTCACAATTTTATTAAAAATAGTAAAAATAATATCTGAAAAATGTATGAATAATAAGAATTATGTGTTCCATTAAAATCTTAGAAGCAAAAAAACCCTCAGATTCACACAAGTTAATTTAACAACTATTATCTACAGAGCTTGGTATCGTATGTGAAAAGTCACTGTACAAATGGATGGCTAGAGAGGGAAGGAGCACCCACTGCTGGTCCCCTCGATCTCTCAGTCCTGCCCAAGGGGGGATATCTTCATGGTCAAGGAGTTCTCCCCAGCCACACAAACCTAATGATAGATGGGACACTGTGCAGCCCAGAGTTCCGTCCTCAGTAGCTTATTCAACATTTTGTGCATCTCAGACTTTTTTCTAGTGTCATTTTCCCTCTTCACTTTTATCCTTTAAAGGTCTCTTTAGTGAAGATTTTGGGGGTAAATTTCCTCAGTGTTAGTTTATCTTTATTATTATTACTACCATTATATGCTTGATAGAGAGTGAGAAAGATTGGAGCAGAGAGAGAGAGAGAGAAAGACAGAGAGAGAGAGAGAGAGAGAGAGATTGGGAGGGAGGGAGAAAGATACTAAGCAGGTTTCACTCCCAGCACGAGCTCAACATGGGGCTCGATCAGGGTTCATGACCTGGTCTGAAATCAAGAGTCAGTTGCTCAACCGAGTGAGTCACCCAGGCACCCCAACTGGCAGTTTATCTTAAATTGTCCTTAATTTTGCTCTGGTTTTGAAACTTAGTTCTGTTAGATATATAAGATTACATACATTTTCATAGCAATTTGGAAGTATCAGCCCACTGTCTCCTGGTTTCTGCCACACTTCTGTGAAGTCCTCTGTCACTCTAAATTTTACTCTCTGCAGATACCCCAGTTTTGGAATATCCTTCATAAATCTGAGGATTCCATCCATGCCTTCTAGGCAGTTCTCAGTCATTATCTTTTCGAACATTGCCTCTTTCCTATTTTCTCTCTTCTGTCCCTTACGGCACTCCAGTTGAACATATGCTGAACTTTTCACTTTATCTTCCACGTCTCTTTGGCATTTTCCCATCTCTTTAACCCTGATAATTTTTTATTATTTCTTTATTTGTTTTATGTTTATTTATTTTGAGAGAGAGAGTGCATAAGCGGGAGAGGAGCAAAGAGAGAAGGAAACAGAGAATCCCAAGCAGGCTCCATGCAGTCATTGCAGAGCCCGACATGGGGATCAATCCCACAAACCTTGAAAATCATGGCCAGGAGCCAAAATCAAGAGTCAGAGGCTTAATTGACAGAGCCCCCCAAGCACCCTTGTATTATTTCCTTAGATCTATCTTGCAGTATATCGATTTTCTCTTCAGCTGAAGCTAATCCCTGTGTTGACTTTTTAAAGTTGAATTATTTCACTTTTTATTTCTGGAAAGCCTATTCCAATCTTTCCAAAAATATGCCTACTCATCTTTTGAAGTCTCTTGCTCCATAGACATGTGTTCAAAATCCTTTCTTTATTTCTTATTAAACATACTTTTTTTGTGTTGCATATCTACTAATTTGTTAATAGATTTGTTAATTAATTGTATAATCTACTTCTTAAGCTCTTGTAGATCTGCTACTCATCCTTCTCATTTTTGTTGAATCTCAAACGTAGTGGTTAATTTGTATATGGGTGTGTGTGTGTGTGTGTGTGTGTGTGTGTGTGTGTGTGTTAATGAGCTCATATTTGTCAGAACTCTATCTGTGAGAATTCTTTTTTATTTAATATGTTTTATTGAAGTATAATGGAAACACAATGTTCCGTTAGTGTCAGGTGAACAAAAGAGTGATTCAGTAACTCCTTACGCGATTCTGTGCTCACCACAAATGTAGCCACCATACGTCACCACCACACAACACTATTAGAAAACCACTGACTGTATTCGCTAAGCCGTACCTTTCATCCCCCGTGACTCCTTCATTCCGTAACTATAAGCCGCTGCCTTCCTTTCTCCTTCACCCAGTTTGCTCATCGCCCTGCCCTTCCCCTCTGGCAACCATCCATTTGTTCCGTGAGAATTCCTTGCAGCCTAGGTTGAGCTTTCCTCAAGGGACGATTTGTATTTACTTCTTCCAGGTGCCTAGAATATTTGTTTTTTCATATAACATTTTTTTTTTGGTGAACTCATTTTCATATTGTTTAAATTATTTATTGTTTGTTTTGGCTTCTATGAATTACTTTGTATCTATGAGAAAAAAAGTAAAATTACATCAGTGCTTAGGAAAGCTTCTACGCTCCATCTGCAGGTGATACAGATGTTGGTCGGTTGTCAGGATTCGTTATGTCTCACCTCACACAGCCTTTGATTCTACTTTTTAACTTTTTAATTGCAGTGTAATATACATGCAGAAAAATACACATGCCCTAAGTGTACAGCTTGATGAATTGAATGTCTGCAAACTGAACTCATTCACAGGATCGACACTCATATCAAAAACCAAAACATTACAAATTCTCAGAAGTCACCCTTGTGCCCTCTTCCAGTCATTACCCAGCCCCTCCCCCAGGGTAACCAGTATCTGATGATTTTTTTTTTCTGACAAATGTTTAATATGACACTCTGTAACCAAGCCAAATTAGAGTCTGTCCACCCGATATGCAGCAAGTCAGTTAAAACTGTCACTGAGCTTTTGAAGTAAAGAAAGGTAGGCTATTTATTGGTGTGGGGCCACCCAGGAGGAGAGAGAGCTAACACTCTACCATCCTGAACTCTCCCATGTCTTGGAAGTGAGAGTTTTGAAGGGCAAAACTTGGGGCAAGGGTCTCCTGAGGAAGTAGACCTTCATGAGTGGAGGACTGTGAGGTCATGTTAGGAGGGATCTACTGAGAGGGTGGACACTATAGAGCGGGGGGCCCATGAGGTCATGTTAGCAGAGTTCTCCTGAGAAGGCAAACATCATTCAGTGGGGGCCCATGAGGTCAGCAGAGATCTCCTGAGAAGGTGGACACTGTTGAGTAGAAGCCTGTGAGGTCATGTTAGCAGATGCTTTGATCCTGCGTCATCTGGTCCCCTGAAGGTCTTTTCCATATCAAGAGACTTAGATTCTGTAAAATATCTTTATTCTTTCTGTTAGAGATTGCATTCGGCACACTTGGGAATTTTATCTTTAAGGTAGTGCCGATTAACTAGTTGCAAGCCAGCGGGGTTGCATTCGTACAGGTTCCCTCGCTGGTCCAGCTGTGCCTGCAGGCGTTATGCTGTCTCATGTTCATTCTCGCATCTGAACTGAGGAGATAGATGCCATTCAACCCGTTACGACTGTTTGCAACAAGGTAGACATATCACACAGTCTCCATCTCACAATCAGTCTTATGTACGGTTTCTTTGCTACCACATTCTGAGCAGTGAAAGACAGTTAATTTCAACCTTGAAATAATTGGCAGAGGATTCCTGAAGGAGAAAATTGACTCTTTGAAACTCAGCCTCATGACTCTTAAGAACTGGGAGATTCCTTTGAGTGTGGTAGCAGGATATTTGCTCCTTTTAGTCATTGTTTCTCAAATCAAGTGCAGTAAAAATAAAAGCCTGTGTAAGTGAACCTGCTACATTATCCATTATAGAAGAGAAACCCTTGGAATCTATGGGCACATAACAACACATTGTCACTAAGTGTGAGCACATGATGTAAGATGATTTTCACAAGTTTATTTGAAGCCTGTGTAGTCTAATAGACAATGTGAAAGTGATGTTTTCTAGAAAACATGTGGTTACTTTCTATCTAGTTTACATAAATGATTATTCACAAATTATTTTCTTTAATTAGATCTGTTTTTATGGCTAGAAGACTTGTACTAATCTATCAGTGCTAGAAATTTCAAAAGAAAATAGAAAATATTCTTCTTTCTCAACAAAGCTGGTCTGCATTGCTGCAAATATACCTCAAATTTCTAAGGTATTTTTTAAGTTTGTTTATTTTGAAAGAGAGCAAGTGGGAGAGGAGCAGACAGAGAGAGAGAGAGCATTCCAAACAGGCTCTACATTGTCAGTGCAGAGCCCGATGCCTGGCTCGAACTCACAAATCCTGAGATCACAACCTGAGCCAAAATGAAGAGTCAGATGCTTAACCAACTGAGTCATCCAGGTATCCTCTAAGGCATTTTTACGTAAAAAGTTGAAGGCAAAATAGTTGAGAGTCAAGAGGCTTTATTTAGCTTTCAAACATAGGAGCATGGCCAAGTTCTACCAAAGATCAGATAGGTATTTGGGGGCTAACTGCTTAATATGTGGCTCAATTCTTTATTTGTAATATAAGGTTTTAATAAATAGCAGACTTGTAGTAAAACATAAATTATAACAAACATGCATGCCATTTACTATGGTGCCCAGCACATAGAAAGCCTCTTCTAAATGGACCACTACTCCGATTTCTGACAAGCATAGATTCACTTTACCTAGTTTTTAACAGGATAGTACATATTCTTTTGTGCCTGCCTTTTTCTATCACTTTGCACTGTGTTTCGGAGCTTCAGCTGTTATTGTACACAGCAGCAATGTGTTCATTTTCACTGATGTGTAGATTTCAACTGTGTTACTATGCCATAATTTACTTATTTATTCTACCGCAAGTGGTCACTCCACTGGGGGATATTACAGATAATGCTACTGTGAATATCCTAATTCTACCATGTGTCTTTCAGTAAACATACATATGTATTTCTGTTGACCATACACCTAGAAGAGGAATCGCCAAACCATGTGGTATATATACACAAGTGCCAAAACAATTTTCCAACCAACAGTACAGATGAGTCCAAGGAGCTCTAATTTTCACCGCAACATGTTACCTTCTGTCTTTTTCATTTTATTTATTTTGGTGAGTTCATAGTTGTATCTCTTTGTGGTTTTAGTTTGTACTTCCTTGATAAAGGTGACCACATAGATCCAGGACTGGTTCATAGCTCGCCTGCAGTCTGCAGGACTAAACTAATAGTGTAGACTCAGAGGCACCTGGATGGCTCAGTCGATTAGATGTCCAGCCCTTGGTTTCGCTAAGGTTTGTGAGTTCGAGCCCCCCATCGGGGCTGCGCTGTGGGTGGTGAGGAGCTTGCTGGGTTCTTTCTCTCTCTCCCACAAAATAAATAAATGGACATTTTCTTAAAATCTTACTTGAAAAAGTAGTAGAGACGCAGGCCCCATTCTCAAAGTGCAGACCAGACAGAGGCCATGACTCCTTCATCATAGCTCCTCACAAAAACAAAGCTGAGACAGCGAACTTGCCAACCTTCCCTGCTGTCTGCAAATAGCTGTCCGGTTTGTAGTTTCATTTTGTTCACTTTCTAGGTCACCTTTGTGTGAGGGCAGAGGTTCCTGGACCCCAGCCTGCAGGGGAGGGAAGGGAGCTGAGGACCACTTCCTGCCTGCGTGGGTCTGTGCTCTGTCTCTAGCTCCCCTGCATTCAGAGGCTCTGCTTAGTTCTCCTGATCCAAGCATGCCTCTTGGGCACCCAGAGTTTTCTGCTCACTTACCTTCCCAATCTCATCTCCCACTTCCTTTTTTTTTTTTTTTCATCACAATTTGCTTTTCTCTCTGGAAGTTTCACCTATTGATTTAAAAGGCTATTTTTTTCGCATTGCATTCATATTTCTAGGGGTGGGAAAACAATGACATTTCAGGAAATTTAATTCCCCACTTTCTTTTAAGAGTGCCATATAAATATGTATTCTGCATACAGTTTCTTCTATTAACAGAACCTTGTGACTTGTGGTGGCAAGGCCTCTGTGTGCTCAAGGCTCACTGACACTTGGAAGGTGGGCCTAGGGTCTCATGGAGGCCCCACAGCACGCAACAAGAAGGTAAATCTTCAGAAGCTCTCTGTCACATAAATCATCCAAAGTACCAACAGGCCTCACTAGCAAAGGCATATAAACTGAAGCACTTCCCTACTCCACTGTAAAGAGAAGAATGAAGTCTCTGTTCCTTTGTGAATCTGCAACATCAGACCTTTAAAAAGAAACTAGCTAATAAACAATCAGGTACAAAGGCAGACACTGATGATGCCAAGATGTTACCCAGAATTAAGAACATTCTGCCCTCTCTCTCACAAAAGTAAAATAAGCGACCACCAAAGGAAGCAAAGGGAAAACCATAAGAGGCAGCATGGTTTAATTTTTTATGAAGTTTTAGCAAGCTGCTATATTTTAAAATGTTTCACTTTATGAAATTTCTTCTGGCAATATATTCTTGGCCGATAAGCTAATATTGAAGGTGCCTTATACCTAGATTGTATGCAAAATTCAACATTTGAAATCATATAACTATAGTTTATCATACAACTCAAAAGTATTTACTCATTGCAAGAAAATCATTAAATTTGTCATCTTTTTTATTAGCTCTCAAAATGACTTCTTAACTTTAGTTTTGTGATTGTGTCCAGTGAGAAATAGAATTCCCCCTAATCTGTCATCCTGTGGATAATTCTCATTTGAAATAGATAAGAATTTCTCAGCTTGACTTCCTTCACTGAAGTCAATTACATAGTTCCCCTCTCTAAATGCCTTCATTGTAATTTAATACCTTTTTGATATCGTCAAGAAGTGATAAAAAGAGGATTGTTTCAAAATCATGATGTATCTGGTAAACTTCTAAACTATTCTAGTTCATCTTTCATTACAGAAACAAAGGCATTTAAAAAGAGATGTCTGTCTCTGTGAAAACAAAGCCTTCTATATTCACGTGTGCACCAACTTCCTCTGAGTTTTGCAAAGAAAAACACATTGGACACAACACTCTGTGGACACGCAGGGATGCCTCAGTTGATTGCTGAGGGTTCGTCATCAGCATTCAGTGATAATAAGAACGTGGACTTCTGCTCGTTAAAATCCACCGACCATTTTAGCTAACTGCCAGGAGGCTGGATTCCAACCATTGATGTCTTTGTGAAAATCAGTCTGCTTCTACCCTTTAAAAGCATTGATGGATTAATCAGAACTTTTGAAAGCAAAGAAAAATTGAGAACTTTTAGCAAAGAATGAGATGTTAACAACAAACTAGAAGGAGGCAAGTCTTCACCTTGCTATTTACCTTCTCAAACCAAATGTAACTGCTGCCTTAAAACGAAAAAAAAAAAATGAACAGCACATGCATTGAAGAACAGCACTACTTCGATCACTATTTGTTTCCAGTTATTTACATCTTTGTGATTATAGCCAGTGTTCCAGCCAATATTGGATCTCTTTGTGTGTCTTTTCTGCAAGCAAAGAAGGAGAATGAGTTAGGAATTTACCTCTTCAGTTTATCACTATCAGATCTGCTCTACACATCAACACTCCCTCTCTGGATTGATTATACTTGGAATAATGATAACTGGACGTTCTCTCCTGCCTTGTGCAAAGGGAATGCTTTCTTCATGTACATGAACTTTTACAGCAGCACAGCATTTCTTACCTGCATCGCCGTTGACCGGTATTTAGCAGTTGTCCACCCTCTGAGGTTTTCTTTTCTAAGGACAAGAAGATCTGCCTTCATGGTCAGCCTGTCCATCTGGGTGTTGGAAACCATGTTCAATAGTGTCATTTTGTGGAAAGATGAAACAACTATAGAATACTGTGAGGCCAAAAAGTCTAATTTTACTTTATGCTATGACAAATACCCCTTGGAGAAATGGCAAATCAATTTGAACTTGTTTAGGACGTGTACAGGTTATGCAATACCGTTGGTCATTATAATGATTTGCAACCAGAAAGTCTATCAAGCTGTGCAGCATAATCAAGCCACGGAAAACAATGAGAAGAAGAGAATCATAAAACTACTTATTAGTATCACAGTGATGTTTGTCTTGTGTTTTACTCCCTTTCATGTGATGCTGCTGATTCGCAGCATTTTAGAGCATGATGTGAACCCTGATGAACATATATTTGACCACAATAAGTCTGGGAATCCAGTTTATACAATGTATAGAATCACAGTGGCATTAACAAGTTTAAATTGTGTTGCTGATCCAATTCTGTACTGTTTTGTAACTGAAACTGGAAGAACTGATATGTGGAATATATTAAAATTCTGTACTAGGAAGCTTAATAACTCACAAGCGCAAAGAAAAAGCATACTTTCTGTGTCTACAAGAGACACCATAGAATTAGACATCCTGGAATAGAAGCAGAGAATTTGTTTTTAAGGTACACAGTATCATATCATCAAGATTACATTTTAAAGAGGAAGTCTAGCTTGGGAGGGGACTAAGCGTTCCAATTTAATATTCTAATCCTCTTCAATGGAAATCTTTTACAAGTGTACTATAGCACTCTGACTTTTTAAAGATGAGTATTAAACAAAATTTAATATTATCCTAACGACTCAGGATCGTTATTATTGATGGCAATTGATTGGTTGTTTTTTTCTTATCTGTGCTATAACCTTTCAGAGGTCAGTAAGACGTATGGAACTCTATGTCCTTAAATCGTGTCTGGTTTTCATGATTTTTCTCAATCATTCTATGGATTTCAGACCGTCAACTATCCCTTTTCCCAACTGTATGTACCTATCTCCAACAATCCCGACTACTAAATACTGTTTCTAATCTTCTCATTAATTAACAAACATTTCTTGAGCTCACTTTATATGCAAGACTTTGTGTTTAGTATTGGGGTTACAGAAGAAATGGTCTCGTGAAGCCTTATGAAGCTTACATCATTTTGGAAACCTAGTCACTGATATTGTAAGACTTTATATAAAGAAAAAGCAAATGGGCTCTGAGAAGGAGTCTGAAGGCCTCTTCCATGATATAAATCAATGAGCTCTGTGAAAGCTCTTCCAGCTGCTCAGAGACCTTTTTCACTTTCTTTAAAATGATAATTTTTAAAAATTCTACAGTTAAGTACAACATACTTGAAGTTATCAGAAGTTTAATATCTAGACAAAAAGACCTATTATACACAACAAAGACACTTACTGCATTAAATCTTATATTCAGGGACTTCTTTTTGGACTTTGAATATTTAGAGTATTTTGATACATATATTCCTTTATATTTGTATTTTCTCATTGTGGACATTACTCCACCTAGTTTTACATAGGCATTCATTAGGTAAACATTTTTATGAACCAAACTTTTTTTTTCAAGATTTTTTTTATCACATGCTTCCCCTTCTCTCCTTCTCTTCCTTCTCTTCCCTATCTTCTTCCTATCTGTCTCTTCTACTCCCCCTCCCTGCAAAATGATCTGATAGCAGATTCTTGGAACCATTTGATGTCCTCATATTAGAAAACAAAAATCCTGGTAACAAGACATATCTTTTCTGTAATAAATTTGTAGATACACACTAATAAATCAGTGAATGCAACACTGTCTACATTTCCTATTAACGTTTTCCATGATGGTTTAGGTACACAAGAGAAAACCATCTTGCTTTGAGGCCATTTGTACACACTCTGTTCTTTGCATTTTTCTGATCATAAAGTCTCGGGACAATTAGTAGATTCTGTCTGGTCCTGCTGAGATACACTTACATATGCTTAAAGGCTAAAGACACAGCATTAAAATGAAGAGTAATTAAAATAGTTTTGGCTGTTGACTAATTATTGATAAATTATTGGCAGCCTATCGAATGCCTGTAAAACAAGAGATCCAGACACAATGTTGCCCACATCTGGAAACTCAGATGCCAATTAAGTGTCTTATCCAAGATCACACAGTTAAGTGGAATCAGGGCCAGGCTTGAACCCCAAAATCTTGCCTTCCCTCTAGAGTTGCTTTTCCTCCTTTACATTTGCTTGTTTGTTCTTAACACTTCTACCATTTCTTTCTGTAGGGATGCAAAAGATATAAATGCATGAAGAGTTACTCAGGAGAGTCATTGGACTTAGAATAAGAGGGAAAAAAGGAGAGTTGTTTTATTTTTTTAATGTTTTTTTAAATTCATTTCTGAGAGAGAGAGACAGCGTGAGCAGGGGACAGTCAGAGAGAGAGGAAGACACAGAATCTGAAGCAGGCTTCAGGCTCTGAGCTGGCTGTCAGCACAGAGCCCTGACGCGGGGCTCGAACCCACGAACTGTGACACCATGACCCGAACCGAAGTCAGACACCCAACCAAGTGAGCCACCCAGGCTCCCCGGAGAATTGTTTTATTAATAAACACCTCTGGCAATATGATCAGTCATACGGAGAGTAACTAAGATGATCTGTTACGTAGAGCTGGTCAGGACTTTCTCTCAAGTTGGCTATATACAGAGTGGGGCAAAGATACATTTGTGGCACCCCTAATAAGAATGTTCTACAGAATTTTGACAACAGAATCATTGATTTAGAATGTTGTGGAGTAACTTAAAAATGAACCAAACCAAAAAATCTTCGAGCAGCCTATCCATCCTTTCAGAGCAGGCCAGTCATGGAGAGCCATGGTGGAGGATGCTCTCCTGGTTTCAGGGCAAAGCACTCTAGACGGGATCTCAAGTCATCCACAGCCCCAGCATTCGAAAGTTAACCCTCCAGTTTTGAAAAGCTTTGTAAATACCTAATTACAGTCCTCCATTAAACGGAAAGTCTGTCTGGAGGGAGAAAGACCCTGTCACTGTTATCTCCCTGGGACTTTGTTGGCAGGAGGCCTACATCGGAACAGCCCCCATCATCCACTTAGGAACTGTTTGACCTTAAAGGATTTTCGGGCTCTCCCTAAGGCTCAGTGTCTTTAGACTTCAGGGACAATAGTAACACTTGCTTTTAACAAGTAGGTGTGAAGAACACTTTGTAAACCCCGATGAGATTTCTACATGTTCATTATCACTAGTTATTCTCATCTTTGTCAGGATAAGCAGACAGCTACCTAATGATGAGGGAGCATAAGGCAAGCTGACAGCCCGCAGACAACTCCTCCTGCCCCCGCTGCCCTCCCACCTGCCCCCGCTGCCCTCCCACCCTCACCCCCCCAGCCCCCCACCTCACCTCCGCTCCCCTCCCCCAGGTGGGATATGTGTGATATTCCTCAGGCATTCCCGGCTGCCCGAGAACAAGAAAGCAAATGGCTAACTGATAGAGATCACGGTCATGCAGGACAGAAGTCTCCAACAATTTACAAATATCTTAGTAAATATAAGAAAAAAGCAATCTTATCTCTACCTAATCTCCAGAAACCCGTAGACTCAGTTTCCTGGAGTCCTCACATCACTCCTCCATAGTGATATGGGGAACAAAGGCAAGTAGGAAATGGTAGGTAAAGTTCAATTTCTATGTAACCTGCAGCCCACTGACAAATACTTGAGGTGGCGGGGGGGAGGGGGGGAGTATAACATTTCTCCAGGAACTCCCTACTGATTTGATAGTAATGCTTTGCTAGAAGAAAAACAACCTTAGCTTGACAATAACTAGACCTTCAGTGTCCTATAAGTTGTCTTTAGCATATGAAAATCCCTCTGGAAACTTCCTCTTGCTTTACCTTCCCCAACGCCGTAGTATAGAACCAGTCAGTCTTCACAACCCCAATGCAGCTCCTCCTGCCCACCATCTTATCCCTGGGCTCTAATAAAACCACCTTTTCTGCACCAAAAACGCATAGAAGAATTCTCCCTGGCCCTCAGCTCTGAAGGCCCATCACTCCAAAACCCTATCACCAAGAGACAAGACGGTCCTCAGGAATCCAGGGCAAGAATATAGCAACGTGAGCCAAGCGGTACCGGCTCCAGCACACCGTCACCCTGCTCGCCTCTTCCAGGGGCTAAATGTGTCCATCACCGTGACTTCAGGGCCTTTGCTATTCCTGGCTCTGTGGTACGTTCTCAATAATGCCTGCCCCTGGGAGTTCACAGTTCTGTGGACGTGACCGTGAACAGAAGGGCAGGCATCCATCTTTAACTGGTTTAAATTTCTGACTTTCATTTCCTTATTCAGAATGTGATTTTTTATTTTCACAAACTCAGGCCTCTTAGATGGGCCAGTGAGTAAACTGAGCACGGGTTTTTAAAACCTCCATTTTTCCCAGCTAGTCTGAAGAAGCTTCCTGGGTGAGGAAGTTAAAAAGTATCAAAAAAAAAAAAAATAACCACCTCGTTTGGATCAAATGATACAGCATCACCTGCTTAGGCACAATCTTGGCAAATCTGCTTCCCCAACCTCATTTATTCCATTTTCTGTTTGCAATTTAAGCCATAGATTCTCCCAAAGACGTTGCATTTCTTTAATGTTACGATCAAATAAGCAATTATTTACCAATTATCTCTGTTGACCTTGCAAACTTGACTTATTTCTTTTGAATTACACAGCGCCAGTTTTAATTTTTTTCATGTTTATTTATTTTTGAGAAAAAGAGAGACAGAGCAAGTGGGGGAGGGGCAGAGAGAGAGAAAGACACAGGATCCAAAGCAGGTTCCAGGCTCTGAGCTGTCAACACAGAGCCCAACACGGGGCTCGAACCCATGGACTGTGAGATCATGACCTGAGCCGAAGTTGGCACTTACCCAGTCGAACCACCCAAGCGCCCCTAATACCAGTTTTAAAATAAAATCTGTGATGCATGGAATGGAGGTTTTCTTTTTCCAACACTTCTCTCTTGCCCAGGATTTTTAGTCCAGACACCACTGCCATCAATCTGTCATTTATGCACGGGACCCTGTTCTTTTCTGGCTAACCGGGTCCACAGGTTGCTATGGAAACACACCAGCTACTACAACACCCTGACCCAAGAAGGCCTTTGTGATGATAGACGTCTTTGTCTGGGCCCACTGGCTAACTCTGCCATGCATCAGCAGACATACCCACACACAAATAACACATTCACAGACCGAACAACCTGCCCTGTCTCACAAAAACAAACAAAAATTCCCGAGATCTTTAAGCACATGTTTGTACTATTATGTAAGGTGTCTACTACCAACTAGGAGAACCCATATTACCTCCTTAATCTCTGAAATAATGCACTACATGAGTGTTTTCATTTTCTTTTCTACTAGATCAGCAGTCAAGGGGGCATTGTTAAAATCCCTTCCTGTCTCTACGTCCTTCTTTTTCCCTCAGCCAGAAGTTCTACCAAAGCCTATTCTAAAAAATCATACTCCAGAAAAATCCATTTCTGACTGAGTTGTTTTATTTACATCTTCTGGGCAGAAACCAATGGGGTACAGGTAACAGAAGGTAATTTAAAAGAAAGCAGGAATGGGGCACTGGGGTGGTTCAGCTGGTTAAGTGTCCGACTTCAGCTCAGATCATGATCTCATGGTCCATGAGTTCGAATCCCGCATAGGGAGCTTTGCTGACAGCTCAGAGCCTGGAGCCTGCTTCGGATTCTGTGTCTCCCCTCTCTCTTTACTCCTCCCTACTCACACTCTTTCTTTCTCTCAAAAATAAACATTAAAAAAATTTTTTGAAAATAAATAAAAGAAAGCAGGAACATCCTGTTTTGTTCTTAGTTCATAAAACAAACAATTGATTGGATTCAACTTAAAAAAATGACCATTCATTTCTTTTATTTTCTGGCATCTCATACAACTTAGATAGAGCCCAAGGTGATTAAGTTCATGTTATTTAGTTGCGTTTCTCTGAATGCCCCTTGTTTGCAGAAATAAGCTGACAACTGCAAAATTGGATCAAACTTGGATGACGGGAAGCTAAGTGGGAGTTTGGATTCCTTCTTCTCCAAAGACCCTTTTCTTGCTGCATCATGTGTTGCCGGCCAAGAAAAATCCTGCAGAGGACTTGCCTGTGGCCACTAGGTGTCGATCATGTTCTAGTTAGAACCTTGTATGTAGCTCTGGACTGACCGCCACTCCCAAAGAGCAGAGTAATGTAACGTGACATTTTTTCTATCCAAGACACAAGACGTATCCCCTATAAATTGGAAATGAAGAGGGGAAATGTTGAAATTCAGTTCGCATGACTTGTTTCTGTGCTTCCCTGGAAAGCTCAGTAATCATCAGATAATTTCACTTGGTTTCAACTCCATATATCATTTCAGTGTTACATTTTCCCAGCTGCTCAAAATTGGTCAGTCTACATGTAAAAGAACATAGGCTACACTGTGTAATTTCTGCCCGGCTGTGGATATAACGTGGATGGCTTGTCCTTACTTATCTTAACCGTGTAAGAAAATACTGGCCACCTTTCACATACGTGGACACGTAAAACATTTGAGCTATCAGAAGTTTGCAATTTTGTCTACCATGATAAAATTATTATCTAAGAAATTCAAGATGTAATTCAATATATGTATGACTTTTAATTTCAAATTTATTGTTGTGATATCTCAGCACTAGAAATAGATCTATTGTTTTAAATTATTTATATCAGTTCCTCCCCAAAGACAAGTAAGACAGTCATAACTTAATGGCATTTACATATCATTAAACATATAATGGCCTCTAATCTGTTTTTCTTCTGCCTATAATTTTCTTAAGCCCTTTATGAAACACCAGTGGATCTTTACACATTTAGAAAATAGTTATGATTTCTCAAATTATATTGTAATTATGTGTTCCAAAAGCAAGCCAATAAAGAAACAAGCTAGGGAAGTCTCCATATTGTTCACTGCAAGCTCTGAGAATAAAAATATAAATTTTGTTATTGAGGAAATGTGTGCTTCATTAATTTCAAATCAAAGGCAATCAAGAAATCTTGCTCCATGATGATTTGACTTGCCAGTGCTATGAAAAATATCAACATGAGTTCCTGGCATTTCATTGAGCCCCCTTTGATATGTAACTAGACTTGTAAACATCCTTCTAAAAGAATCCTGTTCAAAATTATTGTAACATTTCTGGTCTTGGCTCCAAGACTATTGACACTTACCAACAAATAGATGAACTTGGAAACCCTGATTTCATTTCACAGTTAATTTTATCACATCAAAGGATTAAAATAATGGACTATAAAGTGCCTCCGTAGAAATACCACAGAGAGATGCACCATGAATCTTTGGAAGGGCGCACATGAATGTCGGATCTGTTAGGCTCTATGAGGGTTTTTAAATATATATGTATGTAACTAAAAATATCCTCTCATGCCATTCACCCATTCATGGAGATGACACTTGCTGGTGCTAAGGAAAGCCATTTTAGATCTTTAGGGCAATGCTTAAAGTGCAAGTCTGGCAATTCAAGAAGGGAATCGATACCGTGTTCAAAGGGACTATGGGAAAGGAAGACCTACTTACTGCATTCTAACACTTGTTCAATCTTCCTTGGATTTAAGGATTGCCAAGGCAAAGCAGGACCTGAGATAAGCAGAGATTCTTCTCCTTGCTCTACAAATCTTAGTCTGACCCCTAAAAGGACTACTATGAAGGGTGTTCTCACTGGTAATCAGAATTGTTTGTCAAGTGAATAAAGGTTAAGTTAGTTAATGGAGTGAACTAAGAATGGTACAATTTAATACTTTGTCCTAGCCCTAGAGTTGAGTATCTGAAACCCTTAGAATGATTTGGAGTTTGTTTGAAAATGTTTAAGATTATATGGGAAAATAGGTTTGAGGAGAGAGAATGTCCTTTTTAGAAAGCCTTACTAATATTTTTGTACATTTGTTAAAGTAAAACAGAAACAGATATTATCAATGACATTTTATTCATCTTATATTGATAAAAACAGGCTGTGTCATGTTGATTTCCATTTATTATTCCTTACTCATAAAACATTTTAGGGTGTTCATTGCCTAAACCTTTGGTAAGATGTTAAAAAATTGACTTGATCTTATTGCAAACTATTCAATGACATGAGTCTGTTCATTGATTCCATGCTAAAAAAATAATAATAATAAATTGCTCCCTTTTCTTAAAATGAACTTAGCTGCAACACCCAGCCCAGATACCATCAAGCTGTATGAAATTCCATCTCTGTTATTACGAGGCTTTCCTCCTCTTTCAGGTTCATATCAGAATCAGGGAGGTTAAAAACCATGCTAAGAAAATAGAGGAGTGGGCTTTGATTTCCAGTCTTTTAACAAATCACCACGGATTTCAAATTGTTAGGTGATAACAAATCACCTAAGCTGTCATTTACCAATGTAACCTCACCGGCTCCTTGTTGCCTCCCTGACTCTCCTGGGGCACAGGGCTCGTTGACAAGACTGAGTAGAAGCCAGCTGACATTCCCTTCAAAATCCATTAGTTCTTGGCTTCAGGAGTGGAGTGTGCACCTGAGTTAAGGCAATCAACACAGTCCAATTCTCTGGAACAATAATGGGTTCAGCGGTGGGCATGTGATCTAACCTGCTTGTAATGCTAGGCTCTCTCTTTTGCTCTGGATCATGTGCTAGGCAGATGAGATACTGGAATCTCATAGCCATTTTGTGGTTAAGAAATAACCATCACATGGAAGAAAGAAGAACACAGGGAATCGCAGGGCACTGGACCTGGGTCCTGTGATGTGATGAGTCTCTGCACTCTATTGTTACATGAACCAAATAAACCTCCTTGTTCTTTAAATCAATTTGAGTCAGGGTTTTTTCCTTCTTAGAACCCCAAAGGATCTTACTGGAATGTGGAACATGGAAATGAAGGTGCTGTAAGGTTGTTAAATAAGCAGGGCTGAAGACTTATGATGGAGAGGGCAATGAGGACATGCCTAACTGGTGAAGTTACCGGCCCTTGTTATTAAATGGTAGCAAAATTACCAATTAAACTGTTTCTTGCTGTGACCTGGGACTCAGAAAATGTCTACCAAGGCTCTCACATCAGGGAATTGCTAAAAAAAAAAAAAATCAAGACATTGGAGTCTTTGAGCTTCTTTTTACAGGCTTCAATAAAGTTCTGCAAGAGAAAGGTAAAATAATTCAACTTTTGTGAAGCCTTTCCTGATATATTTTCAAGCCTAGTAAATACTGCTGCCTTGAGGGGCCCATTCGCTGAAGCGAAGTGTTTTCATGCTTCAGAAAAAGGGTGAATTCTAGCTAGAAAAAGGAAGTCAGTATTATTTGTGAGTCACTAGTGAGCAGAGTCTCAAAAGCTAGACATTATGGAGAAAGAAAAGAATTTTTTAAACTCCTCAGGCTCCCTTTTCATATCAAGAGCCAGACTGGATGACTTACACTTAGAGTCTTCTCTAAGGGAAGTGAGAACGAGTTATGATATAAACGAGGCTCTTATTATGCAAGAAAATAGAAAAGCCTGACATTCTGACCCTGCTGGCCCTGGGGATGAGACAAGGAAAAATTAGAATAAATACATCAGAGACAGATGTTCAACCTCCTGACCTGAAGAGCAGTAGGAACTTCCAGAGTTGATGAGGGAGAAGAGCCAATGCTAGCGAACCACTTTCCCTACAGACAGCTGCAAGGCTCTGGGAGAAATCCCATATTCATTATGAGGCATATCAATGTAGTACCCAAATAGAGATTAGCGCACAGTTGTGCAGGTTGAACACTGCACAAGAAATCCATGTCTGAGGGGCACCATTCATCTCACAGACATTGTAGATTTATACATTTATTATGGCAGCTTCAGAGCATTGGCAGCAAAGTATTCTAACAAAATCAGCATGACTGGAAGAAATGTGTCTTAAGGAAGATGCATTTTTTTCTAGTGGCACAGAATGCCATATGAGCATCTTAACTTGGCCTCACCCTTGCCACCACAGGGTCATGTCAGCCTCTTCCACTCCAGAGCCATCATGGGAGGAGCTAGGATACATGAAACTTAACTGTAAAACTAAGTGTTAACTCCAAAGTAGCTGAGTTAAACTAATTAGACAGTTTATGCAGAAAGAGGTGCAGATATTTTTAATACACAAGCGGAATAACATTTTGTGCCCTGCTACTCAGCAGGTTGGTGACTCAGAAGGAAGAAGAGACCAGTCACGCAAAATAAAGCACTTTTTTTGCGTGCACAACTAAATCATAGTGTGACCATTGCCTCTCAGATGTCAAAGCTTTGACTGGAGGTGGCCTGCGAACAGAGAGAGAAGGAAGTATATTTTCTTTTTAAAAACTCCTGTCTCCCTGTGACCTACCTACAAGCCAGGTTGACTGGAGGTCCCGTCATTAGACCAAGGATTCTCAAACTTTAATGTTTATAAAAATCACCTGGGAATCTTAGTTCAAAAGATCTTTGTTCAATAATCAGCAGACGCAGATTCTGAGGCTACATTTCTACCAAATTCCCAGGTGATGCGGATGCTGCCAGGCCCGGGGTCCAGGTGTTGAGTTGTAGTTTTGTAGTCTAGAGCCACAGTTCTTGGACATTGGCACTAAATAGAATCACATGGGGGGCTTGTTAAAATGGAAAGCTGTGCCCCTATAACACTGTGATTTATAACAAGACATCCGTAGCTAGGCTTCCACCCAGTTTCTGATACAGAGCTCCTGAAGCCATTGAGCTTTCCTAAGTGATAAAAGTCCTGGGGGATCTCTGTTTCTAATATTTGGTCTTTGACCCCATCCCTGACATACAGCCCCTGAATGTCTTATAAATTCCTAAATCATAAGACTGTCTTTTGTTTTAATGAGGTGACAGAGTGGGCTCCCGGATGGGGCAGAGATGAGACTGGTCCCTGGAGAGAACGAGACATGATTGGAAGTTTAGAATTTTCATGGGCGCCTGGGTGGCTCAGTTGGTTAGTGTCTGACTCTTGGGTTCAGCTCAGATCATGATCTTGAGGATCATGCTTTTGACCCCCACATTGGGCTCTGTGCTGATGACATGGAGTCTGCTTGGGATTCTCTCTCTCTCCCTCTCCCTCTTTGTCCCTCCTCTGCCCAAGCTCGCTCTCTCTCTCTCTCTCTCTCTCTCTCAAAAATAAATAAATAAACCTTTTTTTTAAGTTTAGAATTTTCAGCCTCACCCTCATTCTCTTGAGAAAAGGATTAAAAAATGGAGTTATGATTGATCATGTTCCACCTGAAGAAAACCCCTTAAAAATCCCCAAAGTTGAGTTGAGGGAGTTTCCAGGTGGCCAAACACGTTCACCCTGGAAGGGTGATGCACCCAACTCCACAGGGAGAGCAGCTCCTATGCCTGGGACCTTCCCAGACCTCAACCTATGAATCTCTTCATCTGCCTGTTCATCTGTATCCTTTATCACATCCTTTAATAACTGTTCCATGTAAATAAATGTTTCCCAGAGTTCTGTGAGCAGCTCTAGCAAATGAATGGAACCCGAGGAGGGATTATCGGAGCCTCCTTTGTAGCCAAATCAGGCAGAAGCGGTGGGTAACCTACCCACCTACTAGCTGCATCTGTGTGTGGGACCAGTCATGGAAAACTGAGTCCTCAACCAGTGGGATCGGAACCTGTCTCCAGGTAGAATGCATCAGAATTGCGTTGCATTGTGGGACACCAAGTCAGTGCCTCACAATTGCTTGTTGTGGAGAAAAATTTCCACATATGTGATGACCAGAAGTGTCAG
Organism: Proteles cristata cristata; assembly: GCA_017311185.1. Taxonomy (NCBI): domain Eukaryota; kingdom Metazoa; phylum Chordata; class Mammalia; order Carnivora; family Hyaenidae; genus Proteles; species Proteles cristata. Next base: position 362,029 of record JAESUZ010001048.1, read on the forward strand.
AAGTAGAGTGTTTTGTGTGAGTAGTAAAGAAGACACACAAGACACATACTGTGGAGAAAAACTGGGTAGGGTTTTCATTTACAGTCCCATTTCCAAAGCTTCTGATCCAGTAGGGGTGGGGTGAGGCATTTCTTACAAGTTCCCCAGTAACTGCTGTAGGCAGACCATACTCTGAGAACTCTCACTATAATATAATGCAGCCGTATCCCAGGCCCTTCTTTATCAATTACCCCTACCCAGAAAAAAGGTACAACCTCTCCCACAGTGAGGATGTAACTTGTATGCAGGCAATGGGTATATTTGTGGGCCCCTTCCATGTTCAAGTTCAGTCCCAACCTGTGGATGCTAAGAGACAGAAATCATCAAGCCTCAAAAACCATGACCAGCAGGGTTCCTGGCTGTGTTTTCCCACTTGCAGAATTGACAAAAAGCAATGAGACTGAAAGCTGTCCAATCAAGGAAGCTGGATAGTGTCACCTCTCTGATCTCACAGCATTGTGGTGAGGCCACAGGTGGCTCTTTGCCATACCTTAGCTCATGGTGTTCACCTGTAACCCCTCCAGTAGGTCAAAAGCTATTTGAGAGCAGAAACCATGTTTTATTCACCTCTGTATGTCCTCCAAACCTATGCTTAGCTCCCTTTCGGGAAAAGAGCATCGAGTTCTATGTATTCAAGATGTAGCAGGAATCATATTTAGAAGATATTGAAGTGATTGCACTTTCCATTCCCATAAAAGTGATGTTCTCTCAGTACCCTTCCATCATTAAAGCCCAGTTTATTGCCCAGGAAAAAGGAAGGAGTTATCAAAAAGTCATAGTCATGAAAGAAATATTACTTTGTGATGTCTCACTGGGCAGAAAGATGAAGAAGATATACCTTCTGATTTGGCAAGAAGCCATAAGGTAGAGAAAGCTAGAGCAAGAGAGAGGACATGTCCCTGGCATCATACCTAGAGAAGTCAATGAGAAAAGCCAGAAACAGAGAGGGTTTCTTCTCCATAGCCTGTTTGGGGTCCAGGGAGGGCACCACCTTTGGGGAACTCTCACACCAAAATGGGAAAACAGCAAGAAACAGAAAAACAGACATGAGGCATCTCGTGCTTATGCAAAAAAAGATATGTTGGGATTAGTAGGCTCATGGGCAAGGAGGTTATTCAAGCACTCTCACATTCTCCCAGAGGTGGGAGGGTAAGGAAGAGTGAGGAGGGCCAACTGGTCTACCATGGATCATTGTGGGGGAGATGTGATCCCTGTGGCAGAAGCTGCAGGTAGATAACCTAGACCCAGGGCAGGATGGAGCAGGCAGCTAAGATCTAGAGGATCTGCAGATGGAGTGAGGACACAGGTGAGGGGGAACACTAGACCCCCACTAGGTCACCAGATCTTAAGTCATGTTGACTACAAGGATCAACAGCTCCTACCAAGAAGATGCCAAATGGACAGGCAGAACATCTTCTCAAAGGCCAGAGAGGCCCAGTGAACAGAACCCGGACCATCAGGTAGACATTACTCCTTGCCCCTCTGCAGAGAGGACAGGTCAGCTTTCCTTTCCACCCAAGAGCCATCTTATGGGAGGTGTCATTTTGTGGGATATCTAGAAAGAGTCCTACAAGCAACATGGGTCTTGGATTTGATTGAGTATTTATCCAAAAGATACTAAACAAGTCTTTAAGAGATCATGTAAGCCAGCAGAGACTGAAATACCTTGTACAAATTTTAAGTGTTTTCCTCACCATCAGTGGGAATGGAGTTTCCAGGGCAAGAGAATAAGTTTCTTTCCCACATGCAAATGTAGTATGTAAAAAATGTGACCTCACAACTCAACAAATGTTTGGCAAATTGTGTAGGATTATGCTGGTACACTCATTTTTTACATAAGGCCTGCAGTTACTTAAGCTAACATTTCATCCACTGGGAAATGATAGCAGAAAATAGAGCTAATGTCAACAGCCCAGAAACAAAATCCTGGTCATTGGGTGCTGGAAGAATGGGTGGGTGGATAACAAGAAAGATTAAGTACTCTTAAAAATGGTCTTTCCTGGGGCGCCTGGGTGGCTTAGTCAGTTAAGCACCCGACTTTCGCTTAGGTCATGATCTCACAGTTCGTGGGTACGGGCCCTGCGTCAGGCTCTGTGCGGACTGCCAGCTCAGAGCCTGGAGCCTGTTTCAGTCTGTGACTCCCTCTCTCTCTGACCTTCCCCTGCTCATGCTGTCTCTCTCTCTCTCTCCTAGAAATGAATAAAACATTTTTTAAAAAATTGTCCTTCCTGTTCTCTCCGAAGCTCATCTATTTCTCTGGCATTCATTTGATGGAAAGGAATTCAGTCTCTTCCAAGGAGGATACACATCAAGAAGGAATGTAAGAGACAATCACAACACCTAGTATCACTTCTTGCTTACCATAGGTGCTGAACATAAATTTGGTCATTTGATGTGCTGATTAGATTTGGAGGGATATGAAATATGTGGTGTGCTTGGTTGATAGAATTGAAGTGAGTAGGATGACATGAGATCTCTTAGGAATATCCATGTGGCTAGCAGGGGCTGGGCATGGTCTTTCTTTGCAGTAGACTTTATGGGACTGAGAACAAGGCTGCCCCTCTGCTGTCCTGAAAGTGCTGGAAACAGAATGAGCTCACTGCAAGACATATCTTACTTCCTAGTTCTACCTGAGTTGGAAGATTGTCCAGTTTCTCCTCCTCCATATGCAGCTCTAGAAAGGCATTTGAAGAGCATCTAGTACAGATTTCTTCTATTATCGATAAGGAATCTGAGTCCAGCAAGGTCAAATAATTTACCAGAGATCCCACAGCTTCTCCATGACAGAGACCGGAATAAGGTTCACGTCTCCCAAGTCAGGAGTTTTTCCTTTACTGCAGGTTCATCTAGAGGTCCATGACAAATCAAACTGTCTGAAGGGGGGAAAAATATTATTGGTCCAGAGAAGAAATGTCCAGATACAATTTCAGGTATGGCTGAATTCAGATGCTCAGCTCATGTGTCCAGGAACACATTTTTGCCATCTTCCTGTTCTTCCTTTTGTATTTCAGATTTTATGTCATGTGAAAGATGGCTCCTAGAACCTTCAGACGTAGGCTCCACAGCTTACAAAATCCAGTGGGCAGAGAGTCTCTTTCCTGATGCTTTTGGCAAAAATCACAATTCTGGCTCCCTGCCTTAAAGCAGTCGCTAAGGCTAGAGGTGTACAGTTCTCAATTCTCATAAACCATGCCTGCTCCTGGAGTATAGGGCAGTCACATCCTAAATTTGGAGACTGAAAGAAGAGAGGGTGGCTTCTCAAAGGAAAATCAGAATGCTGTTATCCAGAGAGGGAGGGAACAGAATCTCTTTCTGTGACTGTATCCCTCTAGATTGTGTGGTCCAGATATACCAGATATAACAGACATACACCTCGCATTATTCTCAATTGAAAGGGATGTAGGTTTATCTAATTTCTTTTTTTTAATTTTGTTAATGTTTTTTTTTTTAATTTTGAGAGAGAGAGAATGAATGTGAGTGGGGATGGGGTGGGGCAGAGATAGAGGGAGACACAGAATAGGAAGCAGGCTCCAGGCTCCGGGTTGTCAGCACAAAGCCCGATGCAGGGCTCGAACCCACAAAATGTGAGATCATGACCTGAGCTGAAGTCGGACACTTAACCAACTGAGCTACCCAGGCGCCCCAATTTATTTAATTTCTAAAAGGGGAGAAAGCAGACTTCTCCTCATCAAGGATAGATACTTTCCACAATGTCCATCCAGAAAGGTGATGTCGGGAAGGGCCAGAGGCAAAACACAGAAGGCTCCCTCAAATTCAGACTATCAGAGGGATGTTTTACAAAGACAAGGGTAGAGGGGTGGGCACTGGGACCATGCAGGACCTGAGGGTAGTACCATCTGGACGCCCTGACACTGCTGGCCCTGAAGGGGCAAACGCAGGGACTGATTCCCAAACCTCAGGCGCAGAGGGCTTGTCTGCAGAGGGTTGGCTGGACTGAAGCTGTGACCTGTGTTAGGGACACAGTCTCCAAATAGCAGCTGGGGGAAGGGACAAATACCCAAACCATTCTCTTCCCCTTCCTCCTCCTTTTCGGCAGGAGCTCCCTACTCAGTGAACCGCCAGGAAGCCAGAGGTGAGGAATCCTGTTGCTGTGCCTCATAAGGGCAGCCTCGGGGGCGCAAAGCTGGGTAGAGAAGGATGGAGAGTGGGTCTCGAGGAGGAAGACACCAGTATTCCATGTCTCAGTTACAGTCACACCCTCCTCACAGGCTAAATCAGGGAAATATCCATGAGTTGCCTGATTCCATGTCTCAGTTACAGTCACACTCTCCTCATGAGCTAAATCAGGGAAATATCCATGAGTTGCCTGAACGTATGCCCACTTCTAAACTGTACTGCAGCACTGCCTGCCAAACATCTGTAATAAAACTCTGTTGAGCACACGGGATTGTGAACATACGTGACAGCCACATCTGGGGCTTCTCCTTGGTTTGGGGTTAGAGTTTTTGTTCCTTTATTTACAAGCTCTGTGAAACCTTGAGCAAACCAGATAATCTCCCGGAGACTGAATTTCCTCATTTTCAATATGGAGACAACATTTCCCCTGCCCATCTAAAGGTATTTACTATTCAGTGCAAATGAAAAATAGGATATAAAAGTGTTTGAGGAATAATAAAACACTAATTTTTAAAATTTTTTTAATGTTTTATTTATTTCTGAGAGAGAGAGAGAGACAGCGTGAGCAGGGGAGGGTCAGAGAGAGAGGGAGAAACAGAATCTGAAACAGGCTCCAGGCTCTGAGCTAGCTGTCAGCACAGAGCCCGATGCGGGGCTCAAACCTACGAACCGTGAGACCATGACCTGAGCCAAAGTCGGACACTTAACTGACTGAGCCACCCAGGAAACCTTAAAACACTAATTTTATACTGATCATGTCAACCTTCATGTGTGAGCCTAAGAAATATATCAGTATGCTTCATTTATGGGCATGGATTCTTATAAGTCTTACATCAGGAAAAGTTCCAAAGCCCATTTAACTCTTTTCCATATGTGGCATTATTTGTTACCGGGTGAAAGTTGAAATGAATTAATGATAAATTAACCTCCAGTTGACTCCAGGCTTGCCGTAAGGAGACGATTTACTGTAAAAGTTCAAGTTTTCTGCTTGATAAGTGAGTCACTGTGCTTATCTGTTCACGAGCAGGCAAAAGCAGAAAACACCCCCATGTGTCCCAGTGAGTTATGAAAGGCCTGTAAAAGCGGTGCATAAGCCATGGATCTTCCTGCTATCGCTTCCTGCAGTTTGCTGAGAATGTTTTCCATAATGTAGCTGAGCTTATCACAACTCGTTTCTGCACTATTGCCTCGTAGGATGATTGCCTCGATTTCTGAACCCCAGATTGGAAGCTGTGGCTTGATAAAAATTACTGTAGAGAAAATGGCCCGACTTCCCTCATTTCCTCTCGCCCCTTCTTCTCTTCACCACCATCCCTACCCGGCCCTGTCCATCCCTTTTTAAATATTCTCGTTTCTGAGCCTCTTTTGATCAGATGCTCTTATTGGTCCCAGCTTCTTGAGAACTCCTCAGTGATAGCCTCCATGAGAACAATGAGAGTGTACCATGTGCTGAGGACTCTACATCCAATATTTTACTTAATTCCTCCCACAGGATGTAGGAAGTAGATGCTATTATCTCTGTTGTACATAAAAGGACAGAAGTTTGGAGAAGCTAAAAGCAGAACAAGAGTTTAACTCAAATATCTGAGTCCCAAAACTGTGACTCTGACCACCATACTAGATAGACTTTCTGTTTCCATTTTGTTCCAGCAAGTCTTTTTGTCTTTCTCCGTCTCTTACAGTAAATGTGATTGATCCCCATTGATTCAAGATGCAGGAGGACTTTTGTCCCTCTAATTTCAGGGGGCATGTGTGTACCCATTACAAATACACGGGGCAGATACTTCACTGCCACTATCTTCTGAAGCATCCCTGTTAACAGCAGAGCAGGGAACGGCCATATTGAATTGCTGTTCTCTGAGAGTCACTATGAAGTCTAAATTCTAGTTATTATGATATTACATAAAACTCAAGGCCGTCAGTGAGGTAAATGATCAAGAGGCAGTGTGATCAGCTTTGCAACCACTATTGGTATAAAACTTTAACAAGGGATTTCTTAAATATAAAGTAAAGGAGAACGCTAAATGCTTACAAATCTATATATGAAATTTATTTTTTTATTGAAGTACAGTTGACACACAGTGTTACCTTAGTTTCAAGTGTACAAAATAGTGATTCGATAAGGCCATATGTTATACTATGCTTACTACAAATGTAGTTACCATCTGCCGCCATACAACGCTATTACAATACCCTTAACTATATTCCCAGTGCTGTACCTCTCATCCTTGTGACTTATTCATTCCATAACTGGAAACCTGTATCCACCCACTCCCTTTCACCCATCTTGCCCATTCCTCCCACACTTCTCCCCCTGACAACCATCAGTTTGTTCTATTTATGTGTCTGTTCTCCTTTCAAAAAAAAAATGTTGGTTTGTGTGTTGTTTAAATTCCACATATAAGTGAAATCACATGACATTTGTCATTCTGACTTACTGCATGTGGTTATACATTCAAGTTAGTCTATTCATCCTACATGATGACTACAAAAGGTTAAGCCCGGTGATGTTCTCAATCAATGTCATGCTGTTCAATTCCATTTCACTTACTTCTTAAGTACTTTGGAGAAGAATATGAGGGGAAGAAAAGTACACCCATCCTTTTAAATGATATCATAGGGGATAGTAAACAGTTTAATAGGAAGAAAGGAAAAGCGCTTGATTCATTAATTAATTCTTTCAACATTTTTGTCAAGTGCCTAATTTTTGCTAGGTGCTTGGAGTATGGGGAAGCCTATAGTCTAATAGGGGAGACAGGGATGCACGGGTGTTACAGCAAGGTTTAAGAAGAGTGAGTGGGCATGACCAATACTAGCTCAATCTTACAGCATCCAGGAAAATGTTTAAGAACATTTGCTGGCTCCTCTGAGAGCTGAGTAGGCATTAATCATCTGGTAGAGGGTATTTCAGGCTAAGGGGCATCACATAGAAGGGTCTGGCTCCGCTTTAAGGAAATGAAAGTAGTTCAGTGTTGTTGAAGGCCTGACTGTGAGGAAGGAAGTGGCAAAAGATAAAGGATGGAAAGAAGCAGAAGTTAAATCTTACAGTGTCTCTTTGGTAAGATAAATAATTTGGACTGTTATGGTAAGGTCAATGAGCGGCCATTACAAAGTTTTAAGCTAGAATGACATGATCAAACTTGTGCTTTAGGAAATTATTCTTGTCTTTGTGTCCAAGAGGACACTGGTATGGGTTGGTGAACTAATGAAGTGACATTGACCTTCATCCCTGAGGAGTGTGAGCCCTTATTTACCTTGTTTTTGTTTGCCCATAGTTGTTATAATACAGCTATGTGTAAACTCTTCATAAAGCAAACTCATATTCAGATTAAACATCAATTCCAATAAAGGACAAATTTCTGTCCCCCCTAGAATGGAAGATGTCTATTATAATCAACCTGCTCCAAAAGGTTGGCTGATCTCTTTGGTCTGCTTCTGGCAGGGTAGACATGCAAGACTAGCATTAGCTAGCATTGTACAGAGGGAGCCTGTACAAGCCTCTATCTCTGCCACATGACCACTCTGTTCTTGGGCCCAGCACAGCGCAAATCAATGAGAGAGATTGGCTGACCTACTCACCATGAGTCAACTTTTCCCTCTGGTTGTTGAGATGCCCCTTTGAAGTTGATGTTTTCTGAGGGCAATTATATCTGCATACTTCATGCACACTCCTAGAAGCCAATCTAGATGCCTCTTCCCAAACTTTCTTGTCCCTAGTTTTCTAGTTCTGTCCCTTCCAGACTCTAGATGAGTCATCCCTACAAAATGGATAACCAAGTTTACTGCTCATCAATTTCCTACTGATAAGAACTGAGCAATCAGTCACACCTAGAGGCAGCCTGCCTGCTGACAAATCCTCATATTAGCTCTCCTTATATCCCTTCTATTTTCTCCTTGTCCTTCACTCCTGGTCTCTAGGATTGGAATCAGCCCTTTGCTTTAGGCTGTGCTTCTAAGGAAGCCCAGGTTAAAATATTTGGTGTAAGGAATAGCCCTAAAAATCAACTCCTAGTGATAGTTGTTGGTGCCCTGCACTGGGTGCATGAAGCTGGTTGAATATTCATCCCAGGCTATAAAATTTTAACTGTAAAATCATTCTAATGACAGCTATAAAGAAAGGGCCCCGATATTGTAGATTTATTTTTCCCTTCTCACTAGAATGGAGTTCAATGGGCAAAAACAGAGATAAATCACCATGCTGTTGTACACTTCTGAGCATCTGGTAGGAAAGTTGTATCTAAAGAGCTATGGATGATCAGGTAGATAGTTCAGTAGAAGCTGTGAGTGACTGGGTACATTAGCTGCCTATGGAACCTTTCAATATTTCTGTTTTCTGATAATTTGGTGAGTGATGGCATTTTTCACCTTCATTGAAAAATGAAAGACGAAGACCACTTCCATGGTCTAAGTCAGTGAAACACTACCTCAATGTCTACAATTGAATAGCCTGGGGTGCTTTAAAAATTGATGGATTCCATCATTTAAATCAGAATCTCTAAAAGTTGAGCCCAGATGTATTTCAAAAGCTCCTCACATGGTTGTAATGTGCAGCCAGAGTTGATTATGCCACTTCTGGACCAACAGAGAGAGGAAGGGCAAGAGGAACTTGCATGCACTGAGCAAGCACTATTATTGGCTTCTTCCCTATATTTATATATATAAATGTCATTTTAATAATGATGTTATGGGAAAATGTAATCAGAATTCTTGTAGGAACATTCCATCACTCTGGTAGAAACACTCAGTTAAGTATTTGATACTTGGAGTCAACAGGGATTCCTCCCAAGGACAATCTCCAAACAGTAGTTTCCAAAACTGCAGGCAGATGACAAGGAGAAATTAGATGGCCTTTGAATGGCTGGAGAAGAGAATGAAGAGGAATTAAAAAAGAAGAAAGGATAAAATAATTTACTGTGAGCATCCAAGTCTGCCATGGATTGAATTCCTGATGCTTGGGGGAAGGCCATCTTGTTAACACGGAGTAAATACTAAGGTTTCTGCCATGGTGACACAGTCTGTATGAAAGCAGGAGCTGGAGGGTCAGGGATGTCCCTGCTGAGGTCTGGGTCTCAACCATGGTTAATGGCTAATACTCATTAAGAGTAATGTAAACACACAGGAGTTGAAAAAAGACGTTGACGCTGTTGCATTGTGACATACCTAAGAGAATCTGCTGATGTCAAAAGGTCACCTTGGTGGTGAGCTCACAGCTAGAGTTACATTTATGGGACCCCCACAGAGAGCCATTATGACCCACAATGCCCCTCCAGAGTGTTAAGCTCCTGGAGAGTAATCTTGAACCAGCATCTTCCAAAGAGTGTTATGTGAAACTTGAGTTCTAAGGGTATTAAATGAAAAAAAATTAACAAAGATTCCATGGCCAAAGAGGTTTTGGAAATGGACGAAATAAAAGAACCTCTAAAGCCTTTAGTACGCTAAATGGGCATAATAACCCTCCAAGAGGGAGGCATAGGCTGTAGCTCTCCGTGTGTGTTCTCATGAAATGTCTCAGAGACCCAAACTCCCTGGCAGTCATCTGTCTGTACACCATGACAGATCTATGTAGGAATGACTGGTGTTTGTGCCAGAAATGACCAGACACAAATAAGAACACACACTAACACATTTTAAATCTGCCTTGTCTTTCAATCAAAAAACAAAAGTAAGTTGTTTTCCCTTTGGATATCGTTTTCTAGAGACAAGCTCTTTCAAAACAAGCTGTTAGCCTGCTAGAGGCATTGTGAGTTCAGTAGATGTCTATCCCACGATGGCTGTACATGACATAATGACTCCACAGGATTTATTTCACTGACTCCTCAAAACGCATATTCCCTGTTGAGAGTTGTAGTAATATATGTGAGAGCAGTAGGGAGCCCAAGAGTAAAGAATTCATCCTGCTGAATTTCTCCCATTGTACATTCATGATGTGATTCCGTAAGTTGAATGCAAACCGAGAAGCAGTTAACATTTAATAGCAGGAGGTTAGAAATAAATTGTGCTTCTGGATCAAGTTGCCTTTATTGAAGTGGAAAGTATGTAATGGATGTAGATATGGGGTGGGAGACAGGCGACCTGAATTCTAGTCCCAGCAAAACCATGCTCTTGCTATAAGACCTTGGTCAAATGTTGAATTGTCTGGTCTGTGAAGTGAGGGTTCGATGAACCTAGCAGTCTTTTCCATATTGAATCTAGTTGTACCTGGAAAACTACATCTAATAAACATAAGCCATTCCAAAGTTACTAGAGAAAACTTTGGAACTCGGAGACCAAAAGGGCCCTTCTTAGGAAAGATCCTTTCTTGAGAAAGAGGCTCCAGAATTTTTTACAGCCATGATTCTCAGAGTGCCTGGGGGTAAGAACAGGGTGGTGCTCAGTTTGAGAAAGCTTCAGTCATTCTTGGGGTTCCTTCACTTACCCCACTGGAGTTTATATGATGCTGGAAAAACAGTGAGGGGTCCAGGCCCTGAGTCTCCACATGATGTTGCTGTCTAGCTCTGCCTTTCTCTTGACTGTCCTGTGCTCTGTGGTGGCCAGACTGTCACCCTCTGTGCCTGATAAGTCCTCTCCAACATGCTTGCAGCTGTCTCTGACTTAACGTTTGCCACATTCTCAGGGTCCTGGGATGGCTTAGTCACTTAAGCGTCCGACTCTTGGTTTCAGCTCGGGTCATGATCTCACAGTTCATGAGTTCGAGCCCCACATTGGACTCTGCACTGACAGTAAGGAGACTGCTTGGGATTCTCTCCTTTTCTCTCTGCCCCTCCTCTGCTCCTGCTCTCTCTGTCTCTCTCTCAAAATGAATAAAGTTTAAAAGCACATTTTTTTAAGTTTGCCACATTCTCATCCTCTGCCTGTTACTTCCTCGTGGCCTGCTAGGGATCTCACAATAGAGTAAATGTGTTCCTGGGGGTTGTGAAGAGCTCAGCCCTTATAAGTACAGCAACCTTTGTCCCATGGCCCAGGAATGGTGAGTATACCTTTTCTTAGAAGTAGTAAGACAATAATATAATTGGATCTTTATATGATTTCATACTAAATTATCAGTAATTCACCTAACTTTGTCCCCCAATTAAAATTTCTAGTGTCTGAATTAGAAGGTCGGAGTGGCCAGAATGTATATAATTTGAACAGAGTTCTGCCAGTTTTTCTAGTATTCTCTCCTTCACCTCAATGCTCTGCCACCCAAACATGAGGCCTGTGTCCCTCCTTGATCCTTCAGCTCTAAACATAAAGAAGCAGGTAATTTTTGATGGCCTTAGCAATTTTTGGAAGTTTCATTGCATTTGGACCTTTAGTCTTCTCCGTGTGAAATTATAGGAAGAACTGTAACAAAATATATTTTTGTTCATGGGACCTTTTCCATCTTACATATTTCCTTCTAAAATGTCTCTCTCATAACACCATAGTCATGTCCACAATTCAATCCCCTGATATAACCTCCAGTGTGATCTCTCCACCTCCAGCCCTGGCCTCTTACCCAGGCTTCACATAGCAGCTGGGGCGTCTTTTAGAAGTTTGATTAGGACTCACCCCACTGAAAAGTCCCTTGGCTTCAATTGTTCTTAGGGTAGATTCCAAACACAGCTCACAAGAGCTTCGTAATATGGATTGATCCTCATACTGCATCAAATCTCAACACTGGTCATTTACCCCCCTCCCCAAACCTCCATCCCAGTGGTCTCCTCCGCCATGCTTTGTTCCTTTCTGCATCAGGTCAAATGCTGCCCTTCTAGTCAGAAATCCTCTTTACCCCATTTCTTTACACCACCAGTCACAAATCTTCATGTAGATGATAAGTTTGCCACTTTCTTAGATCAGGGAGTCTACAATTAATACCTAGAATATTGTCTGAAATCTCTTTTATAAATGGTGTGTGTGTGGTCACACTCAACCTATATTTTTATGTTTTATATTTTTACACAGGGAAGCCAATCTTTTGACACCATTTAAAAAATTATTTTACTGTTTATTTATTTTTGAGAGAGAGAGAGAGAGACAGCGTGTGAGTGGGGAGGGGCAGAGAGAGTCAGAGACAGAACCTGAACCTCCAGGCTTTGAGCTGTCAGCACATAGCCCAATGTGGTGCTCAAACTCCGTGAGAGCATGACCTGAGCTGAAATCAAAAGTCAACACTTAACCAACTGAGTTACCCAGGTGCCCCCAAAATATTATTTATTTTGGCCATTTATACTTCATTGGATTTTTAGGATCAATTTATCAAGCTCTTTGAAGAAATTTTTTTGAGGTACTAATTGGAACCTCGTTGAATTTTATAGATAAATTTTGGGAAATTTTAGATATTTCTGAGTTTTCATCAAGCTGTTGGCATTTGTTTCTATTTTATGAAATCTTCCTTTTATGCCCTTTGATAAAGTTTTATAATGTTCTACATAAAGATCTTAAGCATCTGCATTACATATTGCTACATCACTTCTAGGTATTTTCACTTACAGATTTTTGATACTGTAAATAGTATTTTTTAATTTTTTTACTTGTATTTATTTTTGAGAGACAGAGTGAGATAGAGTGTGAGCAGGGAGATGTAGAGAGAGAAGGAGACACAGAATCTGAAGTAGGCTCCAGGCTCTGAGCAAGCATTCAGATGGAGCCTGACATGGGGCTCAAACCCAGAAACCATGAGATCATGACATGAGCCAAAGTTGGATGCTCAACTGACTGAACCACCCAGGCACCTCTGTAAATAGTATTTTTAAAAAGTTATTCTTTAATTGCTTGATGTTGATGTACAAGAGTAAATTAATTTTACATAAGATAATCTAGTTTAGCAACTTTCAGGTTCTAGTCGTTTTTCTTTAAACTCTGTTCACTTTTTAGATAGATGTTAATGTTGCCCACAAATAATGACAATTTGGTTTTTCTTTACCCATCTTTTTCATTTCTATTTTCACATATTATTGTGCTAACTAGGACTTCCAGAATAACGTCAAATAAAAATGGCATACTCGCTCTTGGTCTTTTTATGATTTTCTTTCTCTGGTTAAAGAAATTTGTCATAAACTTCTATTATGAATTAGTATTAGACTTAATAATTATGATTCATGGCATAAAATAAGATGGAGATTTTCCCCTCCTTTTCTATTTTCTAGACCAGTTTGTATAAGATGAAAAACAGTTGGTTTTTGAAGAACTGTTAGAACTTGCCTGTAACATCACCAGGACCTATATACAGCTCTGTCTTATCATTCCTTATTGATTGCTTACCCCTCCAGATTTTCTTTTCTTTCATAATGAACTGGCTGCATTTTTGAACCTTGCTGTATATTATACACGGTATTCAGAATTCCTACATGTTATGCAAGTGTTTGTTATTAACTTGATCCACCAGCTTTCTAGAATCAAAGTTGTGGATTATTTCTTTAAAAATAGTTTTGGGGCTTCCTTTTGTGAGGGCTCTATTTTATTTATAATCTTGCTGGTTAACACTGATATGTGGAAGACATCTTTGTATTCAGTTCTAATCACTTTGCTAAACTCCAGAAAATGTGATCAGCATATTACCAGACTCAGCACTCTATGACTGTAAAATAATATTTTATTTCCTTTGGTACCCTAGACACAAGGATTACTAGGCCTATTGCATAGACTATCAGAAATCTAGGCTTCCCCAAGGTTTCCAGAGGTTTTTGGTATTTCCAAGGATGATATTAATGTAAATAACTCTTTGTTGGTGGGCCCACTCACTTGCTACTGCAGCCCATGCCATGAATCACTGCTTCTCCAAAGCCGAGCAGATCCCTTCTTCCCTTGTAACACATTTCATATCCTTCTCAGATTCCCTCCAAGCTTGGACATGATCCTCTCCTATGATTCCTAAAGTAGAGCTAGAAACAGGTTCTAATGACTAACAAAACTTACTTGTGAGAATCTAGAGAAGATGACCAAGGGAAACTAAACTAGACTTTTCAAAAACAATGGTCCAGAAGAAAATGAAGTGGGACATTTAAGATACTCAAGGAAAAAGAATGTGACTCAAAAGTTCTATAACTACCCAAACTGACTTTCCATATCAAAGGCTCTAAACAAACTATTACCAACATCTAAGAATTCAGGAAATCCCCTTATCCCTTTCCCGAATCTACTAGAGCACAGACTTCAGACACACAACATGTTAAGAGACATCAGCATGAATACTGGTATATAATTGTTTATAGAACTAAGTTAAGATGAAAGTTAACAAGGCAATATTAAGCCTCTGGCTGGCTCAGTCAGTGGAGGATGCAACTCTTGATCTTGGGGTGATGAGCCCATGTTGGGCATAGAGATTACTTTTCTAAAAAAAAAAAAAGTTAACAAGGCAAGATTAGAGTGTGTAATATTTAGATGCTATAACAGTGTAATTACAGTATAACTAAAAATTGGTTATGTGGGGGCAGGGGAGGTAGTGGAAAGAGCATACCCAAATTTTTAAAAATTATTTTCAGGGGCTCCTTGTCGGCTCAGTCAATTGAGCATCCAACTCTAGATTTCAGCTGAGGATAGGATCCCAGGGCCAGGGGATTGAGCTCTGTGCTAAGCTTGGAATCTGTTTGGGATTCTCTCTCTCTCCCTCTGCCCTCTTCCCCACTTGTGCTCTCTCTCTCTAAAAAATATAAAAATAAAAATTGTTTTCAATAATCCTTTGATGGTGTGTATTGATCTTGGTGTGATGGGACAAACTTTGTGTATGATGTAGGATAAAACAAATCAATAATTATGGCCTCTTCTAATTCTATCATCACCTGTGTTCTGGAGAAAAGGGAGTCTTAGTATGGAAAAAGGAAAAGACAGATATAAATTAGAAGTTACACAACAGTTTATTTGTCCTCAATTTGAATTGAATTAATTTATACTGATACAATTCAAATTTATACTTATGAATATACCTGTATGTATATTCAAGAAACCTTCATTTCAAGGTCACAATCTGGGTGTACATGATGTCAGTGGGTTGCTCTGAGATGTGGCCATTGAAAATTTCTGGAAACGAAAACCTAACCCAGTGGCAGTAAGCATCCCTAATGCCCAGAATACAATTTGAAATGAGAGTTTCTTGGAGATGTGACTAATTTCAGGACTGTGTCACAGAATATATAAGATGATGCTGGAACACGGTATTACCCTATAAGGGTCATGTTAAAAGGAATCAAATTGAAAGAGTCTCCCCAAGGCCAAAAATAGGTCAGTTTGAGTTTTAATGAAGATATTAGCTACTAGAGATTGTTACTCTAGCAAGTATATTTAAATCTATACATTTATAATTATTCTTACCAAATAATAGGTCATATTTGGAGAAAGATTTGGGAACCCAACTCATATCTTGAAAACTAATAGAAGAAACAATCACGCATTCATCTGGTCTTTTCTACATGAATTTTATCTCTGTAGCTGTCTGAGAAGGCAACCACAAGGAAACCTTGGCAGCCATGTGTGGAAAATGGCAGACTCACCATCACACCTGAATCCCTCAGAAAGTATGCCTCTCAAGCTGTGGACCTAAACTCCCTCCATAAGAGAGGAGAACATTTTTATTTAAGCCACCAAATTTTAGGGGTCTATTTGTTTATCATCTTCCATAATCAACACGGAAATCAGTACTTAAAAGTGAGTGCCATAACAAACACCTAAAATGTATGGTATTATGTCGGAGTCCAGCTCCAGCAGGTCCAGGGGTCCCTGAAGGATGGACAGTGTCGGCGAGAGAGGGATGAGAAAGCCACGAGAATCTTTCTGGTCACCAGCCAGGTATCTCCACACTGTCTGAGACTCAACTTTATTTTATGATTAAGTGTTTGGGGGATGGCACAGAAGTGGCATTCTGATGATAAATTCTTTGATCAGTAAATATTCTCCAGAACATTGATATGCATAACCTTATTATTATGACTTAGATAAGAGTATTCACGCTTATCATATGAGGGAGGAAGGTATCTTTAGCATTTAAATACAAACAGGATGTTTTTAGCATAGTAAAGGCAAAAGTTAGTTCTTGATGAGCAGGGGTCACTAGCCTGTTGATCGCTTATGGGAAGTATTAAGAAAAACAGAGTTTTCAGGAAATCCAATGCTTGCTCCCATAATCACAAAGGAAAGTAACTAAACATTAAACACAGGGCTTTTATTTCCTGTAAAGTCATCCATGCACAGGAATAGTACATCAGTCTGTACCAAAGTTAATTTATTAATGTAAACCCGAAAGCAATAGCTGACCTTTTCGTGTCATCGATTACTCAGTCCTGATCACTATTTCCAGATTACTAAGTATCAACGTTTTTCCAAGCTACAACGATTTCCTTCACAAGGTGCAATCATCATACCAAGGCCGGAGTAAGTCACTTCCGATAAATCAACAAGGTGCCTTGGGGATCAGTGCTCAAGCAGAAACAGTTGAGTGGGGATGGATATCAGTCGTCATCTGATGGCAAGAGGCTTGCAATTTTGCCTTAACCTCACAAGGAGTTTTCTCAGCTAGTGTGTTCAGAATGTCTCCCAACAGTATTAGCTTAGCATTCAGACGGAAGGAAGAAAATGGGTATCAAAAGCTGAAAAGCTGGGAAATCTGGCTAGCACAGTTGGTTGAGCGTCTGACTCTTGATTTAAGCTCAGGGCATGATCCCAGGGTCATGGAATCAAACCCCATGTGAAAGTCTGTGCTGAATATGGAGCCTGCTTAAGACCCTCTTTCTCTCTCTGCTCCCTCCCCGTTCACATTCTCTCTCTCTAAAAAAAAAAAAAAAAAAAGAAGTCTGGAAAGCTAGAGACCTGTATTATCCATGGGGAAAAATGAATAAAAATATCATCTATGATCATTTGGAAGGCAGACCAAGAGTCTATTAAGTCTGTAGCTCAACAGAAAGCAGTTGGAAAGAGAAATAATATTAGTGCTTGTTGGCTACTATTTTTCACGTTTAACTAAGTATTACAAGAAGATGAACTCAGGCAAGAATTGACTAGTTTGCCAGCTGAAGTGGAATGGGATAAAAAGACTCAAAATTCAGGGCTTCTGAGGGCTGGGAAAACTGATGATTTCTATACATCAAATATTAGAAGATAAGATTTGTAGGCCAAAAAAAAAGAAGCAAAGCAAAGAAAAATAAGATATAGCCTCTGTGGCAAAGATATTTCCATGGATGTTGCCGTGCCACCCAAGCTTATTTCAGACATCAATGTAGATTCCACGAGGACAAGGAGGACTTGAGGGCTGGTCTAGAAAAGAATTGGGGGATTATTTACTACCACATGGAACTGACTGGAAATAGGTCAGAAGGCTGTCAAGTTTTTGAACAAATTCTATTGCTCAGAAACCACAAGCTTATGTCTACAATACTACTCTCACGCACCAGCAGAAAGTGGGTTCTCAAAGGCGCACAGCTCCTAATAACATACTCTGCAATATCCACTCCATACATGGAGATGGGGAAAATGAAGAAGAATATTCTCCAGGAGGGCAGGGCCCAGGGCCACTGAGAACAATGGACAAAAAAATGTCTTACAGGGGACCAATCCAGAGTCTATCAAGGCATTTTCTTTTAGGGGTTTAGGGTCTTCCCAATACCTCCCCAACAGGATTCCATCATTGCTGTGCACCAGAGACTGTTTTGGGAATGTTTATTGAGGTTATCCTGTCTGCTTTTGCATAGTGGGTGGGCAGATAGAGCACAGGTAACTTGTCTTTTAGTCTGAAGGGTGCTGGACCTTGAGAAACCATATATGGACCTTAAGAGATGTCTGAGCATCTCCTGGAGATCCTAGACTTTGAAATAGCAACAATTGGATGAGATTTTGGGTTTTCTCCCCCATGGAGTTTGTGAGTATGTTTTATGTAAAGAATTATATTGGCCTTAGGGTTTAATGGCAGAGACTGCTAGCTACAAAAGAGATTGCCTGTGGGGCACCTGGATGGCTCAGTTGGTTGGGTGTCTAACTTCAGCTCAGGTTATGATTTCACAGTTCATGTTTCGAGTCCCATGTCGGGCTTTGTGCTGACAGTGCAGAGCCTGCTTTGGATTCTTTCTCTCTCTCTCTCTCTCTCTCCCCCTCTCTCTCCCTCTCTCTCTCAAAAATAAATGAACATTAAAATTTTTCAGGGAAAAAAAAGTTATTGCCTGCAAAAAAAGTGATTGCCTGCAAAAATCCATTCTCTCCTTTCTGGGCACATAGCTAGTAGACTTCATTTCTCAGCACTCCCATGCAGAGAAGTGACTAAGTTATCGTTCATGGAATGTAATTGAAATGACACATGCCACTCCCCAGCATGGCTTATAAAAGCCCCTCACACCTGTCCCTCCATGCTCTTTTTCACTGGTTGACTGACATGGCAAAGCTTCAGGTGACCCCACGGTGTCATATATTGAAGTTGGCAGAGCCATCACCAACTTGGGTCTTTAAATGACTGTGGAGGAAAGCTGACGTCAACTGGAATGCTATCATAATGGCTTTTTGTTTTCTAAGCCACTGAAATTTGGGAGGTTATTTTCATTGCAGTTTAGCATACTCCAGCACATGTTGTCATAAACATAGCAATGTCTATTTTGCCCAGTCAACTTTTCAAACAAAGGCTAAGGTTGATCCATTGAATCCAACACCTCTATCGCACCATCCTTCACCCCATCCCGTCAAGGGATCCCAGGAGTGGATTACATTGTGTGGTCTGCTCTTCTTCCTTATGACTCTTAATGGACTCTTAACCCCTTTTCTCCCTCCCTCATCATCCATTTCCCTCTCCTTCTCTCTCTGTTTACACTCAACTCTGCTGACATCCAAATCCACCTGCTCACATGCTCCCATACTAAATTCATGACCACTGACGTAACACAATCCCAGTGCTTCCCAGAAATCCCATCACATTTCCACAGTCCATTCACCAGCTCAGTCGATTGCAGAGCTGTTTCATATTTTCTTTTCTCTCCACAGACCCCAGCTCCTTCACCCTCCTCCTCACTCTTGGCTGATGAGTGTGAATTCTATTTCAACAAGAAAATTGAAGCCATGAGGAGAGAATTTCCATTAGCCCCCCCGCCCCCGCCTTGACTGCCTACCTGCATCTGTTCCCATGTAATTTGCCTTCCTTCCTGGGTGAATTTTCTGTGCTCCTTTCTAAAGCCAAAACCTCCATCTGTGCCCTGGGCACCATCTCCTCTCATCTCCTCAGGCTCTTTCCCTTTTTTCTTTCTTTCCTGAATCTTGGGAATTTCCCTCCACACTGGATCTTTCCCATCAACATACAGAACATATTGCAATATATTTCATTTTAAAAAAGCAAAGAACTTAATTCCACACCCTCCTTCAACTACTATCTCCTTTCTTTGCTGGTTTTTATAGGTATGTCTCAGGAGAAAAAAAACTCTGCATTAATTCTCTTCTTTTCTCTAGTTTCTTCCTCTCTTCAGTCCACTCTAGGTAGGCTTTCTTCCTCATTACGTCAATGAAACAGCTCATATCAAGATCACCGACCAGCTTCAAGTTACCTAACCCAATGGTCAATTATTAATCTTCATCTTATTCAATCAGAATTTGATACAGTGTATTATTACCTTTTGAAATACTTACTCTCTTGGTTTCTGGGTAGACCTTTCTCTTGATTGATTGCCTTCTTTACTGGTCACTTCTTAGTCTCCCTAACATTTAAATTTTGGAGTGCCTTGGGTGTAGTATCTTCTGTTTCCTCTTTCCTATCAACACTTATTCTCTGGGTTATTTTGTTGTTTCATAGCTTTTAATACCATATCTATACAGACAGATGTCAAATTTCTATTTCTTAGCCACTTCTGTCTATAACCATAGGCTTGTACATCCAACTATTTTTCTGACATCTCCACTGGGATGTTAAAACCAACTTTCTCCAAAATCAAAACGTGCTCAATAAAAGTAACTCCACTTTTCAGTTTCTTAAGCCAAAACCTTCATCTTCCTGGACTATTCTCTCCTTAACACCCTACATCGAGTGCATCAGCACATTCTCTTGCCTCTACCTCAAACTACATCCAGAAGTCCACCCCTTCTCACAACCTCCATCACCATCATGTCTCACCTGGATTAGTGCAACAGTATCCTATGACCAAAATTGTCCATTCCCTCCCAATATCCCCCAACTTCTATACTAGTAGAATTTTTATCTGGACTCCTGGTCTTCCAGATGTAGATTTTCTAATCTTTCTTAGAGTTGGGTGTAGCCAAGGGGATGTGAACAAAAATGCCCATGGAATTTCTGGGAAGCTTTCTTAAGAGATAGCTGGAAGATACCCTTTGTAGCTCCATATTCTTCTTGTCTTCATCCTGCTTCCTACTACTCAAAGGACTCTTTAGCCTGCAGAGAAACACTCTTATGTTTAATCTTTTCCATCTGCATCCTTACCCCAGATGAGTCCTTAGAGCAAGGAGTTGGAATATTTTCTAGTTGTCGAGGACTTGGTAAATAGAACTACCATCTACCTCGAGATTCAAACCTCTAGACTTAGGAGTGAGAGAGAAACCACCTTCTATTTAAAGCCACTGTAACTTGTGTAACACTGTCACTGCAAAACTTTATACAAACCAATAGGCTTTCTGATTTTTCCCATGCTGCTTCTCTTGTTCCTTTATAAATTATTCTCTCCACATTATCAGCCAATGTCTTTAAAACCCCCAAGTTAGCTCATGCTACTCTTGTGGTCACAACCCTCTAGTGGTTTCCTGTGCAACCCCCATCAAGGTCTCATTAATGCCCTTACTAGACCTGTCTGCGCCTACATGTTCTTCCTGCCCACCTCCCTGCCTTGCTTCTCCTCTCCCTTGGTCTTTTCCATTCTTCCCCCAACTTCATCCATTCCAGATGGAGTGGTCACTTGCTGACTCTCAAATCTGCTCCTACAGCAAGGCTGAGTGCTTCTTTTCCTTTTTCTTGGAACCCTGTTATCTTGTGGTTCACATTCTCACTCTCCTCAAGACTGTACTCAGATGTTACCTTGTTATGGTTGTCTTTTCTTACTACCTTACCGAAACCATCACCAGCAAAACCAGGACATTTTCTATAAAAATTGGGATTCGCAGCTTCTTCAGAAAATGCAACTACTCCAACAGTAGAATACTGGGCCCAATTCTCACAGGACAACAATGGACTTGAGCCAGGGATAGCAACAAGACAGAACTTAGGGAAGTTTTAGTTGTTCTTCCTATGTAATTTCTATTAGTAACTTTCTCTCCATGACACAATAAATGAATATTGTGTTTACTTCATTTAAACTGCTGTGGAGACTTAGCTTCAAGCACTACCATCACCATCCCATTCCCATCCCCAGTTAGATAGCCATCCTTCTAAATAAAATGTCTAAAATTGCTTCTGGCTAGAAATTGGATAACATAGGCATCTATACTTCATGGTTCCCCCTCCCTCAGCTCCATGGTGTCATACATTCCACTGCTTCACTAACTCATAATTCTGTCCAGTCCCACCAAGTGTAGCAAATGATGGTTTAGAGTACTTCATTCTCTATAATGGGAGACTCAAAAGATCAAGAGGACATTTGAGACCCAAAGGAAAGATTTTCAATAAAGAATCCTAGGCATCGGGGGCCTGGGTGGCTTAGTCGGCTAAGCATCCGACTTTCACTTAGGTCATGATCTCGCGGTTCGTGGGTTCAAGCCCTGCACACCGCGTCGGGCTCTGTGCTGACTGCCAGCTCAGAGCCTGGAGCCTGTTTCAGAGTCTGTCACTCCCTCTCTCTGACCCTCCCCTGCTTATGCTCTCTCTCTCTCTCTCTCTCTCCTAGAAACA
Organism: Proteles cristata cristata; assembly: GCA_017311185.1. NCBI lineage: Eukaryota > Metazoa > Chordata > Mammalia > Carnivora > Hyaenidae > Proteles > Proteles cristata. Next base: position 383,954 of record JAESUZ010001048.1, read on the forward strand.
AATAAAAAAAAAACATTTTAAAATAAAAAAATCCCAGGCATCGACATAAAGCAGCCCTCAATAAATATAAAAGAATTGAGATCATACCATGCACACTGTCAGATCACAATGCTTTGAAACTTGAAATCAATTACAGGAAGAAGTCTGGAAAGCCTCCAAAAACATGGAAGTTAAAGAACACCCTTCTAAAGAATGAATGGGCCAGTCAGGCCATTAGAGATGAAATTAAAAAATATATGGAAACAAATGAAAATGAAAACACAACAATTCAAAATCTATGGGATGCGGCAAAGGCAGTCCTAAGAGGAAAGTACATTGCTCTCCAGGCCTATTTCAAGAGATTAGAAAAAGCACAAGTCCAAAATCTAATAGCTCACCTACAGGAACTAGACGCAGAGCAACAAGAACGCCCTAAACCCAATAGAAGAAGAGAAATAATAAAAATTAGAGCAGAAATAAACAACATAGAGACCAAAGAAACAATTGAACAGATCAAGGAAACCAAGAGTTGGTTTTTTGAAAAGGTAAACAAAATTGACAAACCTCTAGCCAGACTTATCCAAAAGAAAAGAGAGAGTACCCAAATAGACAAAATTATGAATGAAAATGGACTTATTACAACCAACCCCTCAGAAATACAAGCAATTATCAGGGAATACTATGAAAAATTATATGCCAACAAATTGGACAACTTAGAAGAAATGGACAAATTCCTAAACACACACTCACTACCAAAATTCACACGGGAAGAAATAGAAAACCTGAACAGACCCATAACGAGTGAAGAAATTGAATCAGTGATCAAAAATCTCCCAACAAATAAGAGCCCTGGACCTGATGGCTTCCCTGGGGAATTCTACCAGACATTTAAAACACAATTAATCCCAATTCTTCTCAAGCTATTCCAAAAAATAGAAGTCGAAGGAAAACTCCCGAACTCATTTTATGAAGCCAGCATCACTCTGATTCCCAAGCCAGACAGAGATCCAGCAAAATAAGAGAACAACAGGCCAATATCCTTGATGAATATGGTTGCAAAAATTCTCAACAAGATCCTTGCAAATCGAATCCAGCAGCATATAAAAAGAATCATCCACCAAGATCAAGTGGGATTCATTCCTGGGTTACAGGGCAGGTTCAATATTCGCAAATCAACCAATGTGATACATCATATCAATAAAAGAAAAGATAAAAACCATATGATCCTGTCAATAGATGCAGAAAAAGCATTTGACAAAATACAGCATCCCTTCTTAATAAAGACTCTAGAGAAAGTTGGGATAGAAGGAACCTACTTAAACATCATCAAAGCTATCTATGAGAAGCCTTCAGCGAACCTCACCCTCAACGGGGAAAAACTGAGAGCTTTCCCCCTGAGATCAGGAACACGACAGGGATGCCCACTCTCACCACTGTTGTTTAACATAGTGCTGGAAGTCCTAGCTTCAGCCATCAGACACCAAAAGGAAATCAAAGGCATCAGAATTGGCAAAGAGGAAGTCAAAGTTTCACTCTTCGCAGATGACATGATACTCTACATCGAAAACCCGACAGACTCCACCAGAAGCCTACGGGAACTGATCCAAGAATTCAGCCAAGGTGCAGGGTACAAAATCAACGTACAGAAATCGGTTGCGTTTCTATACACCAACGATGAAGCAACAGAAAGAGAAATCAAGTAACTGCTCCCATTCACAATTGCACAAAAAACCATAAAATACCTCGGAATAAACCCAACCAAGGATACAAGAGATCTGTATGATGAAAACTATAGAAAATTTATGAAGGAAATTGAAGAAGACACAAGGAAATGGAAAAACATTCTATGCTCATGGATAGGAAGAATAAATATAGTTAAGGTGTCATTACTACCTAAAGCACTCTACACATTCAATGCAATTCCAATCAAAATTGCACCAGCATACTTCTCAAAACTAGAACAAACTATCCAAAAATTTGTATGGAACCACGAAAGACCCCGAATAGCCAAAGTAATCCTGAAAAATAAAACCAAAACGGGAGGGATCACCATCCCAGACTTTAGCCTCTACTACAAAGCTGTCATCATCAAGACAGCATGGTATTGGCACAAAAACAGACACATAGACCAATGGAACAGAATTGAGAACTCAGAAGTGGACCCAAAAGTATACAGCCAACTGATCTTTGACAAAGCAGGAAAGAATATCCAATGGAAAAAAGACAGCCTTTTTAACAGATGGTGTTGGGAGAATGGACAGCAACATGCAGAAGAATGAAACTAGATCATTTTCTTACACCATGCACAATAATAAACTCCAAATGGATAATGGACCTGAACGTGAGACAGGAAACTATCAACACCCTAGAGGAGAAAGCAGGAAACAACCTTCTTGACCTCCACCGCAGCAACTTCTTACTTGACACATCCCCAAAAGCAAGGGAATCAAGAGCAAAAATCAACTGTTGGGACCTCATCAAGCTTAAAAGCTTCTGCACAGCCAAGGAAACAACCCAGAAAATTAATAGGCAACCAACGGAATGGGAAAAGATAGTTGCAAATGACATATCAGATAAAGGGTTAATATCCAGAATCTATAAGGAACTCACCAAACTACACGCCCGAAAAACAAACAACCCAGTGAAGAAATGGGCAGAAGATATGAACAGACACTTCTCCAAAGAGGACATCCAGATGGCCAACAGACACATGAAACGATGCTCAGCATCGCTCCTCATCAGGGAAATACAAATCAAAACCACACAGAGATACCACCTCACGCCAGTCAGAGTGGCTAAAATGAGCCAATCAGAGAACTCTAGCTGCTGGCGAGGAGGTGGAGAAACGGGCACCCTCCTCACTGTTGGTGGGAATGTAAACTGGTACAGCCCCTCTGGAAAACAGTGTGGAGGTTCCTCAGGAAACTAACAATAGAACTCCCCTATGACCCAGCAATAGCACTGCTAGGAATTTACCCAAGGGATACAGAAATGCTGATGCATAGGAGCACATGTACCCCAATGTTCATAGCAGCACTCTCCACAATAGCTAAAACATGGAAAGAGCCTAAGTGTCCATCAACAGATGAATGGATCAAGAAGATGTGGTTTATCTATACCATGGAATACTACATGGCAATGAGAAACAATGAAATCTGGCCATGTGTAGCAACATGGATGGACATTGAGGGTGTTATGCTGAGTGAAATAAGTCAGGCAGAGAAGGACAAATACCATATGTTTGCACGTATAGGAGAATTAGGAGGAACTTAACTGAGGACCAAGGGGGAGAAGAAGGGCAGAAATGGTGGGGGAAAGGGAGAGAGGCAAACCATGAGAGACTCTTGAATGCTAACAAAAACTGAGGACTGATGGATGTGGGGGAGGAGGGATGGGCATGGAGGAGGACACTTGTGGGGATGAGCACTGAGTGTTATGTGGAAACTAATTTGACAATAAACTATTTGTAAAAAAAAAAAAAAGAATCCCAGGCATCAAGAGGGAATCATTCCACATGGTAATTTTCTATACCTGTTTTTTGTTATTGTTTGTTTTGTTTTGTTTTTTGAGAGAAAGAGAGAGGGGGGCAGAAAGAGGAAGAGAAGAGAATCCCAAGGAGATTCTGTGTTGTCGGTCCAGAGCCCAACAAAGGGCTAGATCTCACGAACCATGAGATCAAGACCTGAGCCAAAATCAAGAATTGGATGCTTACCCGAGAGCCACCCAGGCACCCCTCTATACCTGCTATTCTTAAGCCTGAACTCCATCTATCAGATTACAAAGCCATATGGCTAATTCCTGGAAACTCTGTTGATTTGGTTCAGAATTCAAGTCTTTTTTCTTTTTAAATGTCAATACAGGCCAACCAGGCTTTGAACATATGCAGAGATTATTGCAAACAGATTAATCTTTCCTGGAAGGGATCTAGTCTTACACAAAGGAACTACTACTTTAAACAACTGAAAGGTGAATTGCATTATTGAGTTGGCAATGTTATATTTAAATTTATAAAAGACAATTACTAGTTCAAGTGAAACTCAAATTCCTCAAAGTGAATAACCTTTAAGAGGTTTGTGTAGAGCTCTGCAAAGCCCTGTTATATATTTACATGGAGTTTTTATTGAAGAACAGTGTTGGTGCTTCCATGTTAACGTTATCATATCTTTATAAATGCTTTCCAAGCCAACTTCTTGGAGAATGGTAATAATAACCTCTTTGAATGGAGCTCATGGACTTACCTTTTTAGCGGTTTGTTCAGGATTAAGAATTATTATAAAATAATTTCATTCATTTATTCATTCAGCAAAGTCATGCAACAATTATTTATCTAGCAATGCCGGTCACTGTTCTAAGCACTAAATTCAGGGCAGTGAGCAGAAAAGAAAAGTCCCCAGTCTCATAGAGATTACAATTTTATTGATACAAGGGGTGAGGGGAGAAAGACATAAACAAGTAAATGTGTAAGACAGGCTACAGGAAAAAACAGTGCCAGCAAAGCAGGCAGGGATGGAGTTTTATTCACATTTGCATCACCTGCATCCTGTGCTCTGAAAGAGCTTAAAAGGATGAATGTATTAACGACTTTGTATGATAAACTCTATCTGCAGAATCTCTATGCAGACATAACATTTGCTCCAGAGCCATAGAATGGGGTAGGGTGGGAGCATGCATACTTTCAGATCCATTTCCCACAAACTGGGATCTTGTGTGTTAGCTATAGATGGTTCCCAAAAGGAAAAGCCTTGGAAGACAGTCTTTGTTTTGGCCTCTGTCTGCAACTTCCTGTATACTGAGCGTAGGCTTCAGAGAAACTGAACCTCTTCTAAAATGCTGACATTTTTGTAGAGTTGAGAAAACTCCCAGTTTGATATTCTGTATTATCTAAAGCAAACTAGACCTTGACTTAGAACAAAGCCTGTCTTGTTGGGAAAAGAGTATGCAAGTACACATGTTTTTGATAAGCTTTCTTCTTTCTTTACTCCTCTTAATGACCTTGGGGTGGAAGTCATCATCACCCAGGGTACCCTTTTATTTTCCTGGGTTACTTCATCCATCCAGTCACTACAGTAGTTACTTATTGCTTCACCAAGCAAAGTCAGCACTTATTATTGCCAGATACTGCACTGTGTTGGCAGCGTTTGACCTGGGTTCTCTCCTCAACAGTTCCAGGAAGATCTTTACTTGGAGACTTCATTAACCCTGAGCAGAAACAGAAACAGACATGTCCAAAGGCTGAACCTAATATCTTTGTGAAAATCATGAAAAACATGTCACTTTTCCCTTGTCAGGGCCCTCTGATAAGACCTTTCTGAACTACAGTCTGTTAGATATCAGAAGATACGGTTGCTCCCCGCCAAGCCAACCCAGGAAGGGCCAGCTCCAGGCGTGGAACCGAAGACCGAGAGAAGAAAGAGGGTGACCTAGTTCGTGACAAGTGAATCTCAGAAATAGGACTAAATTGGAAAGTCAGCAAAGTTGCTCAGGGCTCCGTTACCACCTCTTAGGGGCCCTGGACGCTTTTGTCTTCAGGGCTCTCTTCGTCCTTTAAATAATATGAAAAAAGGGTGCTTTATGACTGTGTTACAAAGATGAATACAATTCAGACTGCATTCCTTATTATAGATTAACTATAATTAGAGCTATCTTTGTTATCGTTGTTCTTATTTTAAAATAAATTAAAATTTGAAGAGTTTGTGGGTCTGATGCCTTCCTGCTTCCATTGCTTGTCCTCCCCACTGACATCATCACAACACCTTGGTCAGCTACAGAGTGAGGCCTGATGTGACAAACCAATGGCCTTCCAATGTTTGCTTCCTCCTTGCTCCTCTGGGAGCTGGGTTTGGCTGCCACTTCTCTAAAACTGCCTATACTGAGGTCATCAGTGACTTCCAGGTTGCCAATATTCATGGAAGATGGTCAATCCTTATACTTCAGACCTTTCTGGAACATTTGGTGCCATTCTCAATTTAACTCATTTGTATTGAGTGCCCACATACTTCAGGCTGTGTCTCAGATTTTGGAAGCATATTTAATTAAACAGACAAGATTCCAGCCCTCATAGGGCTTTTTGTCCAGGAAGGAATCCAGATAAATAAGCACCAAGTACAATATGTTTTGGGGATACTATAAAAGCACAAGGGCCTCTAACTTGAACTGGAGATGTCAAGAAATGTTTCCTAAGACCTGAAAGATAAAGAAAAGTTCTCCCGTAGGGGGAGAGGAGAGTGCTATAGGTTGAAAGAGCACATGCACACAGGCTTAGTGATAAGAGGACCAAATGCACACTCGGCTAATAGAAAGTGACTCCACATGCCTGAGGCTTAGAGTGTGTGGGTGGGGAGGGGATTTTGCACTGAGAGTGACACCAGCACATTGGCACCTTAGGAAGATGTCTCTGGTGTCAGTGCAGAGAATGAATCAGGTGATATTGAGCTCAGGGAGATACTGAGACCTGGGAGGCTGTGGCTGAAAAGCCTGTGCACAGGCCCTAGGCAAGAGATGGTAATGCTCTGAACCAGGGAAGCAGCAGAGGTGAAGGAGAGAAGTGGACAGTGAAAATATTGCATTTACTGGAGTTGGTGGCAGCCTGGATTTGGGGATACAGGGGAAGAATATGACATCTGTCTGGCTTCTTACTGGCAGAAAACAGTATACTCTGTGCTGATTAAGCAGAAAGGGGTTTGTTATAAAATATTGGGAGACAACACAGGGTTTAGGAGGGCCAGAAAGACCAGTGTGGGAGGCTCACAGAGAAGTGCCCACTGCATCACGGGAGTGTTGGAGCAGAATCACTGCTGCATGTCATTTGGCTCCTGTGAGACTCGGAACTAGACACCAGAAGCTCTACCCCAGCCATCCCAGAATTGCTGGATGTCCCCACTTTCGCAGTTGCTGCAAGAGGCTGCTTCCTCCAGCCCAGCAGCAGCCATGTTGCTCACTTCTGCCTCCTATTTTTATGAAGGTGCGAATGCTTGACTGCATCTGGGTCACATGTTGAACCAGGCTGCCAGGAAGCTTGGGGAACGTGGCTCCTGGCTTTTTAGGGAGGCAAACTATAGAGAAGTTGGAATGCATGCTGAGTGAGCCCCTTGCATGTTCAACCACAGAAGGTATGTCTGCACCAGCCCCCTGACCTAAACAATATAAGGAAAGTGTTAGAACTCTCAGAGATGAAGCCCAGAGGTTCAATAACTCATCCCAGGTCAGTGGTCGGGCAGAATCTTAGTCAGTCCACATCCAGGCTCTTTCTGTTCCCTCAGGCTGTCATTCAAGACTCACTTCTGTCCTAACCTCCCCTAGAAAGGCCCCCCCATCCCTCCCAGAGCACAGGATGCATGAAATGCCTAATGCCCTGGGTAGATTTGTAGGGAGAAACTCTACACTGCATTCTCATGTTCACTTAGATATATGTTGACCTCAACCTCACCCACCAAACCTGCCCTGCATGCTTTTCTGTTTATCATTAAAAGTTTTCCTTATGCACAAAACTAGAATAATGTAGGGCGCCTGGGTGGCTTAGTCGGTTGAGCGTCCGACTTTCGCTTAGGTCATGATCTTGCGGTTCGTGGGTTTGAGCCCCGCGTCGGGCTCTGTGTTGACTGCCAACTCAGAGCCTGGAGCCTGTTTCAGAGTCTGTGACTCCCTCTCTCTCTGACCCTCCCTTGCTCATGCTATCTCTCTCTCTCTCTCTCTCTCTCTCTCTCCTAGGAGAAAAAAAGAAAAAAAAAACTAGAATAATGTGATGAGCTCCTGTGCACAGCACAGGACAATAATCTGTGACAACAATCATCATTTGCCACCCGGTATCCCAAGCATTCTTTATTCCTGTTGACCCAGCCTCCTTCTGTGCTGGCCTTTGTGTGATCTCTGTCCTCTGTTCTGTGAGCATCATCCCTCTCAGGAAACCTCACAAACTGAGGATCTCATGTCTACACAAACCCCTTCCCCTCCAATTTTTTTCTCAAGTACTTGAAGTAGACAGTGGTTTCATCTTCCCAATCCCCTTTTTCTCATTTATTAAATAAAATGGAACATTTGCACAAGATGATCCCTTTCTGCAACAAAATTCTAGGATGGATTCTGACATTTTTCCTTTGGTGGGGCAGTGCTTTGGCTTTGGCTCAAGAATAGTGCTGGTTACACATGTACCCCAATGTTCATAGCAGCACTCTCCACGATAGCTAAAACATGGAAAGAGCCTAAGTGTCCATCAACAAATGAATGGATCAAGAAGATGTGGTTTATCTATACCATGGAATACTACATGGCAATGAGAAACAATGAAATCTGGCCATGTGTAGCAACATGGATGGACCTTGAGGGTGTTATGCTGAGCGAAATAAGTCAGGCAGAGAAGGACAAATATCATATGTTTGCACGTATAGGAGGATTAGGAGGAACTTAACAGAGGACCAAGGGGGAGAAGAAGGGCGGAAATGGTGGGGGAAAGGGAGAGAGGCAAACCATGAGAGACTCTTGAATGCTGACAAAAACTGAGGACTGATGGATGTGGGGGGGAGGAGGGATGGGCATGGAGGAGGACACTTGTGGGGATGAGCACTGGGTGTTATGTGGAAACTAATTTGACAATAAACTATTTGTAAAAAAAAAAAAAGAATAGTGCTGGTTGCAAGAATTCCTTTATTTGGATCCTGGGCATAGGAATTTGTCCTTTTACAAGTTATGCTCCTCTTCTGCACTCTGGTTTGGGAGCCTCTACCAATAGCATCAAGCTTCCTCTGTCTTGGCTGAGCACCCTATGGCTATCCCTCTGCTCATCCGACGCTCACTTGCATTCATATCCCCTCCCCACCACAGGTACCTATGCAATGGTTTCCTAACTAATACCCTGCCGGCTGCTTGAGTCTTGCAAAGCCAAGTTCTCCTTTGGGAATCTTGGCAGTAGGTAATAAGGACACAGAATGTGATGTTTCTCCCTAGCCTGGACTCAAAAGAGGGGGATTTGTCAGGAAATAATTTTCTCACTTCAGACCAACTAACTCATTTTACAGCAAAGGATATTGCCAATGAGCTTTTGAACTAAGATCACTAGTCTCACACCATCAGGGCAACTGGACAGCTTGAAGCACCAGATTGGAGATGATATCCTGGGGAGATGTATCCTCCAGGATACAGTGTGCTCCCTGAATCAATGACCATTATATGGCACCATGTCCCCAGTAGTTAGAGCTCAATGGTCTGGGCCCCAAGGAATAGATGCACAAGTGGCCTTGCTTACTATGACATCCAATGACCCATTGTGAGAGTTGTGCTTCTAGACCCCAGTTGCCTACAGCAGCATCTGCTCCTCACCTCAGTCTTTCCTGGCCTCATCCCTCTCCCTCATCATGTTCCTGAGATTATCTTCCAAATAAACTCCTTGTACCTGAAGATCAAAGTGTGTTCTGGGGAGACGCAAGCTTGTACCTCACAGATTTGTGAGGAGGAACAAACGAGAGAATGCACTGAGTGCCGTGTCTGTTTTAGAGTAAGTGCCCAGTGAACACCAGCTACCATCATCCTCATCCTTGTCCTCATCCTCATTATCATTATCATTGTCACTGAGCTCTTGCAAGAGAGTTGAGATGAACTTGCTCAAAGTCCTAAGAGAGGTGACATTGCCATATCAGGCTTTCTCCTTCCTCTTCCCTTGCACACCAGCTTAACACAACATTTAGAGAGTCTATAAGCAAGGAGCAACCTACTGATAATATTAATAGCTATCATTTATAGAGTGCCTACTCTGCAAATAAGTACTGTGCTCATTACTTCGTACCCATGATTGCAGCATAACATAGTCTTGACAGCTTTACCAGATTACAGCAGTCCAGGGCATAATTATAATCTTAACAAGAGACAACATATGTTGAGCTTTTACTATAAACTGGAGAGATTTCTGGGTGCTTTACACACATATGGTAATGTAGTATCTGCCTATTTTACAGGTGAAGAAATAGATTCAGAGAGAGGAAGGGACTTGCCCATGACACAGCCTGGTCAAGGTGGGATCTGGATCAAGACTCAGATCTAGCTGACATCAGAGAGTTTGCCCTTTCTGCTAGACCACAGTGCTCTCACCATCACTGACATTTCTCTAGATGAGACAATTTATCTGGGGGATTTACATTTTTCAGGGGAACAAAACATTATTCACAGGAACTAAAAGGGTGACTATCACTCAGCTCAACAAACAAAGTTTGCAGGAAATCTAACCCTGCAACAATAATTTTAAGGAACAAGAAGACGTGAGTCACAGTCCAAAATAGCAAGAATAAAGCATGGGATTCTGCTTATGCCAAGCCTGATGCAGGGACTAGTTTCGAATGTAGCATATGTGGGAGGGGATGTGTAAGTTGAGATCTCTGGAGAAAACTGGGCATCCTAGACATACTAAAATGACTATTTTCTAATGAGCCTCTAAAAATAGAGATATATGTGTCTAGTTGATAAATTCTTATCATATTCTACCCTTAAAAAAGTTATACTTAATCCATAATTTACACCATGTTGGAATCACTCTTAGAAAATTCAAATTTGACCTTGCCTTATTTTCTATCCACTGAGGTCTTCCACATTAAGGTTATATATTATCCCAAAGCATTCTTACTATCTGCAATTAGAATAAGAAAGCAAGAGTTGTTTTACCAGCTCTTCAAGCTAAAATAAACTAAACTTGATATAGTGTCCTTCTCCCACGATTATTTGCAATCATTACAATAGCTAATATATTCCAAGGGTTTATTGTATGCCAGACTCTGAACTAAAAACCTTATGTTATTTAATTCATATAACAACCATAAGAGGAAAATATATTGGGTTTTTTCTTCGTTTTACATAAAGGGGAACTATTATAGATGAGAGAGGGTTAAAATCTTACTCAATATCATTCGGTTGTCCTGTGGGGCTATTGAGATTCAAATCCACTATTAATCAGTGTATTTTAGTGTAAAACAGTTATCCATTCTGTCAATGCCCTTACCATGTGGACCCAAACCTTTAAGTTCTGAAGTGGCTGAAATCAGACTGAAAGTGACCTGAGGTATTCCTGAGTTCTCAAAAGGAAGAATTCAGATCTGTCTAGAAGTTAACATCTTAATAAACTGCTCCAAGGAGCTATTTCTGTAGGAGGAACAGAGACCTCACTCTTCATGACTGTGGTTTGCAGATAAGTTCCTTCTTGTCACACTGTAGAAGCCATCACAAGGAATTAAAACAACAGATTTAAAAAACCAAATGCCTTTTCAACACAGAGTCAGGCTGCGCTCTCACACTATAGGCTTACAAATCACCTGCACTGCTCAGTGGCCCTGGACCGACCTGGTGATGAAAGATGATTCTGAATTTGTTAGGAACCAAGAAACTGACTCTATCAAACACATGATTCCCTTAGGCTAGGTTAGTACATCTGATATTCAGATACTAAAAGCTGTTTCCAGCTTAATTGTTAAAAACCGAAATAAAATCTTGAAGAAGTGGAGGTACATGACAGATTGTCATCATGATTAAGAGCCTCGACTCAGCCTGATTTCATGGCAGTGACTCAGCACTTCATACTTGGCCACTGACCTTTCCTGAGGCTGCTTCCCATCCTTCGCATGCCAGTGGTCCTGGGTCCTTATACTCAAGGACCCCTGATGATTTCTTGGGGAGTCATCAGGCAGATAGATAAGCATCCCCCCAAATAAAACTTGTCCACCCCATAGCATCCACTTACTGTATACATCAATTCTCTTAAAAACAACAAAAGCTGCCTCAAGAGGTGTTGACGGTTTGGGGAGATGTTTGTTTTCAGGAAGCAGTGTATTGCCACCACAATCTAGATTTACACTCCTTACCTTGAGAAATAAAACACCTGGAATAACATATTTGGGGTCTTCGTTGACCCATTATTGGCCATTAGGAACGCTAATAATGATCTTTTACCATTATTTCAATTGCAAGAGTCAAACTCTTTGGATAGAATCTTCAAACATATAAGAAGGTAATAGTGCAAATCCAGAGAGTGCTTTGTTCCCCCATCCCTTTTTGCTTTTTAATTTGTTGATTGATAACTTGGTCCCATTCATGGGTTTGCTACCTGCCAAGAAGCAAAAAAGGAAAACATGCAGTCCTTCATATGCATGATATGGAATTTAAGAACTGAGTCTTAAACAGGAAATTTTTTAATTCATGGGAAATAAGCCTGTTGATCAACTGGCCACTATTCAAGTTATATTCCTGGTTCATTGCTTTTTCTAAGTACCATCTTTGTGTCTTGGCAAATCATCAAAAATACCTGAGCTACATCAGGTTCATTCTGACAGAAATATTTCCTTTGAGTTCTGATTGAGTGTCAGGTCCTTGGCCATATGGGAATTTTTCTGTAACTTACATAAAAATAAAACTGTGTTGATGACATTTTCAATGTCCTTCATTTAAGAATCATGTTATAAATTCCTTTTAGAATTTAGGGACACAAGCACATGTAGCACTCACAAACTAGTTTATAATAAAACTCCAAAGCTTCTTTCTCTTAGTTTTTAGTGAGACAAGGGGAAAAAATGAAATCAGCAAACACTTTCTTCTCACTAAAACAACTATTGGACCATTTCCCTGAATGATATCCAATTTTTCCTATTATTTTTATTTAATTTCCTTATGTATATTTTGTATATAAGGCATATGTGTGTTTTTAAATTTTAATTATCTATCTACAGGTCCTTCTATAAATGATAAATTCCTATCTAGATACCATAGATAGCCCATAAAAAAAATTCCAGGGATGGTAGGAACAGACAGTTAATCAGGTCTCTGACAGAGTCCAACTCTTCAGATAAGCTTGTAGAGGAGAAGATGTTCTACATCTCTGACACCCCTCATATTATCTATGGCTGTATAAGAAATAATCCCAAACAAAAGCTTAAAAACAGTCATTTATTTTGCTCATCAATATGAAGGTTGGTTTGGAGCAGCTAAACAAGTAGGGGGGATTTATCTGCAATGGACATTTGCAAACATCTAGAGACTTTTTTTTTTAATTGAAAATCTAATTGGATTTACTAAACAAGATCAAGAAGTGTCTTATCTAGCAAGTAGATGGGAAGTTCTGGAAACATTTTTAGTTGTTAAACTGGAAAGGTGCTACTGGCATCTGGTGAGTAGTGGCCAGGGATGCTGTTAAATGTAGTATAATGTCCCTAAAAAGGAACTACCCACCACAAGACTGAGAAACCCTAGCTAGGCAATTCTCATTTGAGGTCTCTAATGAAGTTACAGTCAGGTGGTGATGGGACTGGATCATCTTGAGTGCATCTTCATTCACATGTCTGGTACCTGGGCTAGGAAGACTCACACAGCTGGAAACTAGAGCAGCTGGGGATCCTCGGGAATCTTTCATTTCTATGTAGTTATTTCATATATTCTCTCTGCAGGACAGTTTTAGGGTATCCGAGGTTCTCACCTGGTGTCTGAAGGCTCCCAGAGTAACTGCCATCGAGATTGATAAAAGCTGAATGGCCTTTCTAACTCAGTCCTGGAAGCCCTTCAGTGTCACTTCTGCAGTAACAAAGTGCAAAGATCCCCAACACCTTGGTGTCAGCAGAAAGGAAGGGGAGAACCTGAACTCTCACCCCTATCCGGCAATAAAGAGGCAGCACCATCACATTTGAGGAAACCAACTAAAATACAAGGTTTAAATAAGATTCAGAGTCTTATAACATAATATCCAAAATGTCCACTTTTGTGTCAAAAATCACCTATACCAAGAACTAGGAAGATCTTAAACTGAATGAGAAAAGGCAATCAACAGTAGCCAATACTAAGATGACACAGATGTTAGAATCATCTGACAAGGACTGGAAATCAGCCATTATAAAAATGCTTTGACAAGCAATTATGAAAACACTTGAAACAAATGAAAAAAAAATAGAAATTCTCAGCAAAGGATTAGAAGATACAAAGAAAACCAAAATGCACAACTTAGAACTGAAAATTACAGAAACCAACATAAAATACTCAATGAATGGGCTCAACAGAAGAATGGAAGGGACAGAGGAAAGAATCAGTGAACTTGAAGATACCTATTTGGAGCAATAACAAGAACAACAACAAAAGACTTGACAAAGTAAAGCTTCAGCTTATCTCTCATTTTCCAAGTCTTTTTCACCTAAGTAAAACATGTCTGGCATAATGAAGTAGGGTGGGAAATTTTTACCAGAGGAGATTAGGGTATATCCTTTCTTTTAGCCCACTCATGACCAATTCTCTCCATTCTTCTGATAACAACATTCATCCCTCCGTATCATTCATCCCTTGTATCTTTGGGGAATTCTTCTTTCCTAAAACAAACATGTGGTTCTGATGAGAGCTGTCAATCTCCCAGCCACGGACATGTCATTCAAGCTGAGCTAATCATAATACCACACTTCCTTGATTATAGTGATCGGCCCAGAAATGGGCTTACATGAGGCCAATGAAAATCCTTTGTCTACTGCAGCACCCACAGCCCTTCATTACATGGATGTTGTTCTCCACTGACTCCCCCAGTAGACTGAGCTCCTTGAAGGCAGCCACCATGCCTGATTTACTGATGTATAAACATGGTTATCATGTTGCTGGCATGATGCTGGCTAGTGATTATCATGATGCTAACTCCCAAGAGGTGCTCAGTAAATATTTCTTGAATGTTTGAATAAATGCATAAATGGGAGATGGGTCAATGAGTGAGTGGGTACTCAACTATTATTTGTAAAAATTAATGGCAATTGTGGAAAAAGCCTGGGAAAAGTCTTCCTAGCTCTCTTGAGAATCCCCTTCTGTCACAGTTGCTAGAATGATGAATACATGATGTAGCCCACAGTGGGAAGTCCAAGCTTCTGAGCCTGGGGGGACACCACAAATCTGTGTTGTCTGGGCCATCTCTGTAGTTTCTGTAGAAATCACGGCTGGCCCTCAGATTGGCCCTTTTTCATTTCTATCAGTCATTCTGAGCATAGCGAACAACTGTTCTTCTAAGAACTCCCAAGGAAACAAAGAAGTGACAGTATCAGTGACCAGTTGGATAGCCCTCAAGTGTCAGGGCAACTCTGGCTGTGTGCCCATCAGGCCAGGAGACAACAGGGACTTGAGATGACATGTATCTTCCTAGAACCTTCTCCCTGATCAAAACTTAGAATAAGAATTGAAAAGTACTGGACTCACAAGAGGCAAGCAACTTGGGTTCTTGTCCTGACTTTGCCAATACCTCACCCTGTGACCTTGAGTAAGCCATTTAACTTCTGTAGGGCACAATGTCTTCATCTGAGAAATGATGTAGTTCTTTTCAGTTCTGGACTCACAATTGTACTGCCTCTGAGTGTCAAGATGGGAACATAGATGCATCTCCAAGACTAGTGCTATGGCTGGGAGATGATCCAATGTCTGAATGTGATGGATGTCCTTTCCTCTTGTCTTTTGTCTTCCCTCTCAGCCCCTTTGAAGGGACTTGAAGGATGAGCTGAGCAAAAGCCTCCAATAACTCAGAGCCTGTCCACTTGGAAAAATGTCAACTCCAAGGTCAATGACTGCTGAGAGATGCTACTTTAGGGCTGACTGGGCATTTCAGTGACTGGCTTCAACAAGAAATGCCTCTGCATTTAGAACGCTTCCTTCATATTTTTTTACATGAAGTTTTCTGAATTTGATATACAGAATATGTATCTTTTTTAATTTTCATGAATTTTTTGGAATGTGACATACACAACAATATTACTGGCTGTGTAATTTTGGAAGATTGGGACAGTACTTGATGATATATTTCAATGAATAATGATGATAGATAATAATGGTCATGTTTTATGATGGTGGCTGAAGATATAATTATGATGAGGAATTGATGATGCTCACAGAAATGTATTTGAAAGTCAAGGAAAGAAAATGAAGTTCACAGATACCATCCCCACTCTAGATATTATTTCACAATTTTTTTCTAAGGAAAAGGTGCTGAGTTACAACCTTGTCGTCTTTACATTTTTAGACGCATAAAAAATATAATCCAAATTTGGGTTTTTTTTATTTCTGAATAAAGGGGCAATCTGTTGGAAGGAGAGAGGCAATATCACAAAATCTTAGAGCAAAAAATGAATTCTCCAGATAAATTAAATTAATTCTTTAATTTTGCAAATAATAAGACTGATTAATGTCTGCAATGGATGTTATAGAAGTTGCTGAAAGTCTAACAGCTAATTAGCAGCTTCAGGACGGAACATGACTCTCATATACAATGTCTTTATAAGTATCCCTCTCTCGATCTAGACCTTAATGTCTACCCCAACCCCTAATATCTAGTGAATATCTTTATCTACTTCACCAGTATTTCCCAAATATCAGTAATTAAAAATTCCTAATCTATGCCACATCCACTCACCATTTACTATGATTTACTTGTTTTTCAACCTCACTGACATTTGTATTCAAGTTTATTTATTCACCCTAATATAAATTACTGTCAAATTGGCTTCCATACAGCACCCAGTGCTCATCCCAACAAGTGCCTTCCTCAATGCTTATCACCCACTTTCCCTTTTCCCCCACACCCATCAACCCTCAGTTTGTTCTTTGTATTTAAGAGTCTCATGGTTTGCCTCCCTCCCTCTCTGTTGATAACTAATTTTCCCCTTCCCACATGGTCTTCTGTTAAGTTTCTCAAGTTCCACATATGAGTGAAAACATATGATATCTATCTTTCTCTCACTGGCTTATTTCACTCAGCATAATACCCTCCAGTTCCATCCATGTTGCTGCAAGTGGAAGGATTTTAGTCTTTCTCATTGCCAAGTAGTATTCCATTGTGTATATAAACCACATCTTCTTTATCCATTCATCAGTTGATGGACATTTACACTCTTTCCATACTTTGGTTATTGTTGAAAGTACTGCTATAAACATTGGGGTACATGTGCTCCTATGCATCAGCACTCCTGTACCCCTTGGGTAAATTCCTAGCAGTTCCATTGCTGGGTCATAGGGTAGTTCTATTTTTAATTTTTTGAGGAACTTCTACACTGTTTTCCAGAGTGGCTGCACCAGTTTGCATTCCCACCAATAGTGCAAGAGGGTTCCCGTTTCTCCACAACCTTGCCAGCATCTATAGTATACAGATTTGTTCATTTTAGCCACTCTGACTGGTGTTAGGTGGTATCTCGGTGTGGCTTAAAACAACATTTATGGGGCACAGGGGTGGCTCAGTGGGTTAAGCATCTGACTTCAGCTTAGGTCATGATCTCACAGTCTGTGAATTTGAGCCCCACGTCGGGCTCTCCGCCACCAGCACAGAACCCACTTCAGATCCTCTGTCTCCCTCTCTTTCTGCCTCTCCCCTGCTCTCTCTTTTTCCTAAAAATAAGATAAGCTTTAAATAATTTTAAAGCAACATTTATGTCCCTAATGTAAATAGAAAATCAGTGTTACTTGCCATAACTGAGTGGTGAAAATGATCATTTTGTGGCCAATGGCCTGTAGAAGTTTACTTTTGAAACTTTGTGACACTCTGTTCTCTCTTAGGCTTCCTTGCCTATGAGGTAATAGGATGTCAATGTTCTTAAAAGATCAGGGCCTAAGATAAAAGTAATCAGCAGGATACACACACAGCCTTTACAAAAGTTAGAATATATTGGATTCTTAGAGGAAACGTGCTTCCCACTTTATTGCAATGCCTTCCCTCACCAGCTCAGATAATTGGCTATTGGCGTCTAGAGATGAGAGCCCTTGAAACCCTTCAGGATGTGTGGCAAGGAAAACAATTCTTGGAGAGAGGTTGTAGCTGTTGCACAGATAGAACCTGAAGTCAGGAAGACATTTCTGTTTGGAGCAATGCCTGCTCTACCACCTGCTAACGGTGTGATATTAGACTAGCGCTTATGTCTCAGTGTCTTCATTTCAAAACTTGGAGACGATCAGTGTCTTTTAGAGTTTTGGCGACAATTTATGAGGAAACATATATATGATGATTAGCCTGGTATGAAGAACACAATGAACACTCTCAATGCACGTAAGTACAGGTATGGCCGCTTTCCAAAAGTTCGCCTTACACCATTTTGCTTTTAAGAAATATTTGTTTCTTAACACCTGTTTTTGCTCACCGAAAGAAATCTGAGGAGGATTTTCACTTATACAAAAAAAAAAAAAAAAAGCCTAAAGCAAAAATTGCATTTGGCATTTGTTTGCTGCAAGCTGTTTATAGGGGCAGCGCTCACCCCCAGCAGTGAGAGGGGAGCCGCCAAGCTCTTTCCCAGGAACCACACTCAGCATCTTAGCATCAGGCCCCCACAGAGCTATGAACTGTGTCTGTGAGCATCTGTGCTCTATCTTCATTTGTAAGAGATAGTCTATTTTTATAGCATTTTTCAGACAAGGAAACTGATCTGTAGGATTCTTATGAGTAATATGACTGCAATGCAGGTAGTAAGTACTGAACCAAAACACTCTGATTTCAGAGCTTACACTCCTAATAATCATGCAGTCCACACTACATAATGTAGTGTATTAACATGGCTACAAATTCTTTGACTCCTTGCACCAACAGGTGGATTCTATGGCCCCTTCCATAGAATCTAGGTTGGCTCTGTGATTATCTAACAAAATGTGGAGGCAGTGATGTGCCAGTTTCCCAACCCAGGTATCAAGAGACTAGTAGCTTCTGTTTCCTATTTCTATAGATGCTCATTCTTTGAGCTCTGAGTCTGGATATAAGAAGTCAGACTACCCTAATGGAAGGCTCATTTGGAAGAGCTCAAGATGACATAGAGAGGGTGAGCAGCCCAGCTGAGGCAATCTTCCAGCCATCCCCACCAAGGCCCTGGGCATGTGAATAAAGCCCTCTTAACCTTCCAGATAATACTAGCCACCAGCTGAATATCAGTGTGACTCCAGGCAGTGCCAGAAGGACTAAAATAATCATCCAACAGAGCCCTGCTCAAATCCCCAACTCATGGATTGTGAGATGTTTTACACCACTATGATTGGGAAGGTTTGTTAGCACAGAAACTAGAACACATATATCATTTTATGAGATTATCATACTACCATTGAATCGGTAGCATTTTTCCATTTTATGGAAGAGATCATGGTGTAGTAACGTATCTTCTCCACGGTTCCACACTGCTAAACAGCAAAGCTACATAACAGCTGGGTTTCTGGACTTAGCCCACACTTGACTGCTGCGGGATGCTGCCTCTAGGTGCTGCAGAGAAAGAACTCCAGCGTTGCCATGGCAGCCATGACCCCCCACTGGGGTCCAAGGCAACATGGTACTTGTGAGGGCTCCATCTAACCCCAGCTTCCTCTTTGCCTCACTTCCCATCTTCATATCACGGCCAACCCTACAACCCTAGACAAGCCCATCTTCTCCTGTACTATCTCTGTGATCTTCAGCCAGTTACTGAACCTAAGCTGAGTATATATAAAGTATCAGCTGCTACTATGACTTTGACTGCAACCCCAAAATCCTTTTCATAGTCAAATATCATGAGGACTAAGAACTCTGGCCTCTGGGCCTACCATAAGCACTCAGAATTCTCCAACCAAATATAAACAGTAGATCCCACCAGTAGCCCTCTTGCTAATCAACATATATAATTTATGATTCATCTTTGCTGATGTATGTACATTTACTGTGTTGCTTCGGATGGAGGCATGAGACCTTCTGGTATGTGTCCACCACATTTTATCTGTATATAATGGACCTACTGTGTTTCAGGGTCTGTGTTAAAGTCTTTATTTTGATTTTATGTAACCCTTACAAGAACACTATGAAAGCATTTTTAATGAATTTACATGCAATTTTATGATTCCATCATTTTAGAAACTATTCTAGGTGCCGAAGTCATCTGGCCTAAGAGGTGGAGGATTCAAAGCTTCTCCTCAGATGCAGCTATTTTCTAACAAAGAATTGGGCACAAAGAAGCAAAGGACCAGAAAGAGAAAAGTGAGGAAATTAGAAGCAAAGAGACCACTTAGGTGCCCAGACTGAAGTAGTTGTAGTGGAGGTGGGAGAAGAGAGTTGGTTGAAAATATATTTTGGAGATCTAATTCACGGGATTACCAGTGGATTACATGTCCCTGACTTCAAAGATTACACACCTGGACAGACCAGAGTAGAATGCGTCAGAAGGCCATCACAATTTAGAAATACTAAATGCTATTGCTCCTGAGCTTCTACCACAACCTTACCATGAAGAAGCCATCTTGAAGGATGGATCTAACCCCATCCAATCATGTACCATCCCGTTGCGATTTCCATAGAAAGACACATCACTGTCACTTGTATTAGTTGATACTGTTTTTTTTTTTTCAGTTTTATTATCCAAATGAGCTCATCTACTAAAGGCAAATGAGAACTCAAAATCATTTTATAAAACCATCTGGATAATAATGTTAGAGCTCAGCGATTTTAAATTAAGGAGAGAAAATATCCTAAAATAGGAAATTCACCTGAAGTTTGGGAAGAGGATATAAAAAGCACACACCCAACGTCACTGTGAATTTTTCATGTCTAACAACTGAGACACCCCACTGAATGTCATTTCATTGAGAATCCAGAAATCCAGAATAACGTTAAGAAATTGGTCTCTTTTCTGAGCACAACACCTGCTTAATTTAACCTGAATGAAAGTGTATTCAATTAGATTAAAATCAACCTGTAAAGCAAGCTACAGTTTTATCGTTGGCAATAGGAAGTCTGTGGTAAGTGCACAAGAATGTCTACTGCCTTCCTATGCGTGCCAACCTTGATATCACGCCTTTCACACCAGGGGTCACTAAGGGGCCTTTGTGGAGGGGTAAGCAAGTCTGCACTAGAGAAGAGAGTGAGCACCATGAGGGAGATGAGGTCCACCCACTCCACAGAAAGGAAAAGCACGTCTAATGCTTGGGGCAATTTGCTGTGTGCGGTGTTCTCCTCTCTTCCATCTTGCCTATCCATTCTTCAGTAACATCTACACTGCACATAGAAGCAGTTTAATGAGTGAATTCAGTGAGGACACAAATAATAACAGCTTTATTTTCTTCTTTCCACTGCTTCCAGCATGTTCTGATGGATCCTTTCTGCACATTCTAATGGCATCGCAGGCAGAAACTGTGACCTTCTGACTCTTTGGTCTCATGAATAATCCCCTTTCAGGTATAAAGACTAATTTTCAGATACTGTAAAGTCCTGTCCAACAAAACAAAACATGAACTTCATATCTAATGTCAAGCCGTGTCCCTCTCATTCTTCCTGCCTCCTCTATCCACCCTTCCTTGACCAGGTTTATGTTCTACCAAAACACATACATGGAAATCCTAACCACCCATGATGGGATTAGTGCCCTTATAAGTAGAGACAAGAGAGAGCTGGCTTCCTGTCTCTAGTATCTGCTGTGAGAGGACCCAGCAAGAAGACTGCCATTTGTAAGGCAGAGAGAGAGATCTCAGCAGAACTCAAGCATGGTGGCACCCTGATCTTGGACTCCCCAGCCTCCAGAACTGTGAGAAATAAATTTCCGTGAAGCCTGCCAGTTTATGATATTCTGTTTAGTCTGTGCATACTGACTAAAACAATGGTTCAAGCTTGACCACCTTCTGTGGCAAAGAAATGTAGGCCAAATGCTCTCTCCTCCTTTTTCTTCTTGCAGCCACTGAATGCTGTACCATCTGCCTCCTATTTCCAGAATTCTCCAGGTTGTAATTAAGCCTTATTTTCTATGTTCAGGAAGCCTCCTAAACTCCAGGCTCAAAGAGTCAAGCCCTCTGGCGGAGTTTGAATGGCTGCCATGCATCAGAGCTCAGCTAGCATCCAGCCAGGGAACTGTCAGCCTCCCTTTCTTGAAGCACACCTTCCTCATCCCCCCTGCCCCCAACACACACACACACACACACACACACACACACACACACACACACACACACCTATGACACTTTTCTTGACTTGGCCTCTATGACCTCTGTGTTACTTGGAGCTAGAGATATGGGAATGCCACACCACTCACTTCTCATGAGGCCCAAATACCCCATGTTAGTAAACTATTGGGTGAGCCCCCTTCAAAAGTGCAGCTTCATTTTACACAGGATGGTTAGAGTGGGTAGGGATGGATGACAATAGTAACAGAATCAATAGAGTGTCTTAGAAAGCCATTACGAGCATGTCCGCCTGCTCCCTGTCACTCCCTGAAAAGCACGGGGGAAGTTTTCTGCTCCCCTCAGGTGTGGGACTTTAGAGGAAACTCTGAGGAAACAGAAAGTCACATGAACAAGCAGATTATTCACACTGTTGCCTTGGTGTGAATGGGTCATTCGTTGTCAATATAACGAGATATGGACGCTGTGTGTCAAGGTTGGCAGTGGCTGAGAACCAGAGCTGCTGGACTCTGGGAGCTCGCATAGTGCATAGAGTGAATCTACACATGAAGATAACTTTATAACCAGTTTCCGGGCATAGCTGTGTTGTGTGGGCAAAAGCGCCCCAGAGACACATAATGAGGGCAGTTCCAAGCAGTCAGCAAATATTAGCAAGAGCCCTCAGTGTGCTGGGTACAGTAACAAGTACTGGAGGCGTCGAAGTGAACAGAACCCAAAGGTAGTGGAAGGGGAGCAGGTTTCATTTGCGAAACATCATTCAGGCACCAAAAAGGTAAACGATAGCAAACAAAATCCCTATTGGACTCCTTCCTAAATGGATTCGTTAATTGCGTTCATTGGGAACAGATTTTAATACCAATAAACTACAGTATGTATAGGAACTGTATATCATGAACTGACTTGCTATTCAATTTTTATGGGGACCTTGGCAGTTTTTCTGCTAAACCGTGAATCATACTTATTTGAGGACCAATGTCTCTCCCCACCTGCTATTCATGGGAAGACGAGAGCTCAAGGAAGAGCCTCAATTACTCCCTCTAGCTTCCCAGCACCCATCTGGAGAGAGCTCTGAGCACCATCCATCATTGCCTCTAAACTGTCGCTAATTTCTCAGAGTGTTTTAAGAACTCGTGTAAATGGTTATCTTTAAAGATGCATCAAATTGAAGGGGAAAAATGAATAATATCCTGGAATTAGGACTCCATTGATTCAATCAGTGAGCTTTTCCTTTTGCATATCTCCCAACACTATGATTCATACCACGCACTTCCTACATATAATGGCTACTTTCCGTTTACTAACACAAGAAAATATTTGGCTTTTTCTGTTTTTTTTTCTGGTTCGTGTGTATTGAAATCCTCCTAGGGGCTGGTAGCTTTGTACTGATGATCTTTTATGACAATCGTAGAAAATAGGTAATGTTATCCCCATTCAATAGATAAATGAAGAGACATTAAATTACTTGCCTACACTCATGCAATTAGCAAGCGTGGACAGAAAATTTCAAGCTTGGTTTCCCACACCCAGAGCCTGGACTCTTCCCTTACACCATCTCTCTAAAAAGATTCAAGAAAAAATTGGGAGTTCTCAAAAAAGCCCCAAGATAGAGAACATAACTATGAATTTTCTCTATCTTGGTGGTGTGATATCAAAATGAGAAAACCCCCTGTTCTCAATCCTACTACATTTATGAGTCTCCAAAACCAGTGGATCTCAGCGTGAGCCTGTGCATCGTCTGGTCCAACATCCTTCCTAGATGCTCCTCGTCTCCTCCTTTGGGTCCTCCAAGCCCCTGCTTGTCCAGGGCTGGGGATGAGAACTCACAGACTCCCAAAGAGTCCCTTCTATCTTTGTGCAGCTCTGAGAGAAAACGCTTGCTTATTCTGAGCACGAATCTCATGCCCTGTGGTTTCCATGCCTGGGTCTGCCTTCTGGGGACTCAGAATAATTTTAATCTGTCTTTGACATGACAACCTGTCTTGTATTTGGAGGTATCTCTCATATTCCCAAATATCTAAGCCCCATTTGGCTTTTAGAAATACAAATATGACTGGATTTTAAATCGCTTCTCATTCTAGGCACTTGCCTGCAGTCTTGTTAACCCCTGCTCAGAGCCTCGCCGACTGCAGAAGGTTCTTGACCAGTCTCCTCGCTTTATTCCTAAACTGCTGTAATCTGAACAAACTCCACTTAGAAGCAAGAATATCTCTTTAAAATGTAAAAACGACCATACCTTTCTTCCACTCGAAACCTTCCAATCACTTAACATTGAAAACAAAATCCATACTCTCTACCCCAGGATGTTAGAAGTTCCCCCTTGTTCTCAGAGTGTGATGGGCCGCCGACCTGACAGAATAAAATTCGGCATCCTTGGAATGGGCAATGTTGTAACTGCTCTTTTATTTACATTTAGGCAAATACTTGAGGGCTATGAACAGAACAGATTCAAGGGCAAATGTGGCTTGCATGATCTGAAATGCAAGCAGGTCCAAAAGTGAAAAACCCTAACTTCTAGCTCTGACATTGGGAATGTGTTACAAACTTTTCAACCCCTTGATGAGACCGGTTCTTCTGACATGAACTCTAGCTTTCCATTATTATGAACATCTAAAATGTAGCAAATTTACTTTTTTCTCATCAAAGAAGGACATTTCCCAGTCATTCTAAATAAACCCACAATAATATCGCTGCAAGTATAAATGCACCATGTTTTATGTTACAGTTTCTAAACTAGGAGTGATCAATGGGCCCTGAAATTATATATGAAATTCCCTGGAAGTGTGTGTGTGTGTGTGTGTGTGTGTGTGTGTGTGTGAGAGAGAGAGAGAGCACAGCACACACAGTGAACACTGCCCTACCCCTTTCTGGCACTTGTCTTTCCTCCCGCATAGACTGTAGACTCTGAAGGCAGAGTTCACTTCTGCCTTATTGTCCTGGGTTCTACCCCCATGGTCCAGTGCGGTGTCTAGCACCCAGGTGGTACTCAGTCAATATTGGTTTTAAAACATCGTAAATTAATGAAAGGGCGCTCTGACTCCTTTTTATGGAAACTGTGTGAATCACTGGAGTCAAATGGGAAGACCAGCTATGTTCACCACGTATCCATTCATTCACCCACCACAGCTGTCTCCTGAGCTCTCACAGACAGCTAGCACCTTGCAAAGCCCCGCAAGCTGATACAAGCGTGGCTGCTAGCTCTCATGGGCTCTTCAGTCCAGTGATGGAGACGTACATTAAATCAATAATCATGGAAAGGAGCAATTACAAACTGTGATAAAATGAAATGAAGGAAACGTGCAAGAGAATCTAATTTAATGACGGGGTCTTAAAAAGGCATCGTGGGGAGACTGGTGTTTCAGCTAAGAGCTGAAGGGTGACTAGTAGTTAAGCAGGAAGGTCTCTCTCCCCAGGCCCAGCACTGACGGTTTCTGTGCTTCCCAAAGGGCAGGCTTCCCAGGAGACTTCCCGAGGTGTGAGCACCTTGCTGTGCTGCCTTGACAGTCTCCTTCTCTGTATCCACGCGCCACTCCATTCTGTTGAATGGCCTTTAACTGCTTTTACTAATGGAACGTGGCAGAAGTGGTGCTAGGCCAGGCTGCTCCTTTTCTTTGGAGCCCTGTGCTGCCTTGTGGGAAATCTCGGCTGTTCCGCTGGAGCAGAAGGCGCCAGACCTAGGAGTGAGGAAGCCAACCGAGACATGCAGTGCATTGGAGCCTTACGACTCCAGCCCCGGCAGCTATTTGACGGCAACTGCATGAGAAATACCAAGCAAGAACTTCCAAACTGAGCCCTGTCAACTTACAGAATCGTGACAGATAATCATAAATTACATTACACCAATAAGTTTCGGGGTAGTTGATTACACAGTAGATAATCAGAATGCCTTCCAATGACATATTAAGACTCACGTGGGGGCTTGCTATAGGAGATCTAGTTTGTATCAGCTGACAGCTCTCCTGAGAATGTGTATTCGGATGGTTTTACTCGGGAGAGCAGGAAAGAAGAATTTGTTCCTCCCAGTGGACCCCAGTCGTATCTGCCCACGTACAAGCTTTCCTTTGCTCTGGGCCCGAAAGGCGTTGCCTAGAATATCTCTGACAAGACCTGACAATATCCCTGACCTTTGTCCTTTGTCTCTATCAGAAACTCTACCAATTAACACCCTTCTATTGTTTTCAAATCCTTCGTAAAAGTCCAGGTCCAGCGGAAACACACATGGTGTTTCTCTTTTCACAATGGGTAATTTCACTGTCAGTTTCATCTCTTGCTTTTCAGGATCCAGAGTCAGCGGGAGGAGACCCACTTTCTGTTATTATCATGTCCTTCAGATGAGTAGAGGGTGGGGAGCGAAGAAAAGGAGAAGAGGAATCATGCCTTGAAATTGGTAAGAGTGTTTTTGTTTGCACATCTTGCATTATTAATATTCCTGTTTAGCATAATTAGCTACCTTCTCCAGCTTACAACCTGCAGTGTTTATGCCTCCATTTGATAGCTCACCCATTAGTAAAGCAGTACAGTTCCCTGAAGGCTGAATGCAGGTGGTTCTAAACGATGCAGGATGCCAGTTGCTCAGAAAAGCAGGCGACATAAGCTTTAATTGATGCTAAAAATATATTCGCTAAAAGAATCAGACTCCTTCAGTCTGTCTGCTGCAGATAAAAGCATCTATGGATTAAAAAAGGCCTGGCAGAACAAAGGAGAGGTGAATAAATGGGAACAAATGAATTTTATTAATGGGGAAAGAAAGATAGCTAATACAGGACAATATTACTTCTCTTTATTCAAATAATTGGCAGTCCACTCTACGTACACAGTAACTGTTGCTTCACAATATGATTTTAGACTCAACAAAGCAGAGCAATTTAAGTCCTGTCATGCCTTGTCATCCAGCTTCGGGCAGCCTGGAAAAAGTAATTCAACATTCCTTATGGAATCACAGCCAATTAAAGCTGGAAGAGAGACAGAGTTATATGATATGTTATTATTATGTAAGTTATTTGTATTATGTTGGTATGTATATTTCAGTGGTCTGAGTTAATATTTCTCCATCAGCCACTAATTTACTACTCAAGAAAGAGTTATCCACAGAAGAAAAAAAAAATCCACATTGACCTGTAAGAAATGAGTCAAGAGAGAAAGAGCACACACATATGGGGTGGGGGAGGAGAGGTATGAAAGCGATTCTCCTCAGTTTGCTAAACAGAGCACTTCCCTAGCACCCTGCAGGCACTGGAAATCCACATCAAATAATGCTCTCAGTATGTATTAATATAATGGTTATTATATGCTGGACACTGTCCTCAGTGTTAGTTATACTTAATTTATTTTATCCTTAAAAATCCCTGACAGGTAAACACTGTTACGATCCCCACTTGGTACCTAAGAAAACTGAGACACAGAAGTTACAGAAGTTACCTTTGGTCACACTAGTAACTAGAGTCAAGGTTAGGTCCCAGACGTCTGGTGCAGAGGTCTGTGTGCTTCATCAAAACACTATATACTGCCTCCCAACTCAAACTTGAATGTTTCCCAGGGTGCCTGGGTGGGGTTCAGTCAGTTGAGCATCTGACTCTTGATTTTGGCTCAGGTCATGCTCTCATGGTGGTGAGATCAAGCCCAGTGTTGGGCTTCTCTCTGAGTGTGGAGCCTGCTTGGGATTCTTGCTCTCCCTCTCTCTCTCTCTCTCTCTCTCTGCCCCTCCCCCACACTCGTGCACACACATCTCTCTCTTAAAATGAATAAACATTTTTTAAAAAGCAAATTTGCATGTCTCCATATTTACCAGTTCTCAGGCCTCTATTACCCTAAAACAAGTTGTTACCTCACTTTTCACATGCAGAATGCTTTGACGTACACTCTTCCATGAGCTCTTTGCATCAGCTTCAAGAAGTGAGCATGACACAAATTTTTAACTCACAGATGAAGGAACTCAGAAGCCATTGTCTCCAACTCCTTGGTGTTTCTGACAAGAAAAGTAAGCTGAATACCTAAAAAGAATGTTTATAGATAAATACTGAAGTAATGCAAATGATTTGATAGAAAAACGGGTAAAGACATGAAGAGTATTTCACAGAAGAATAAACGCGTGGCTAGTGACCATATGAAGGACATTGAATATTATTAGTGAAGAAAGAAATGTGGCAGATCAAGGCCAGAATGAGACACCAATTTCCATGACTTTCATGGGCAAAAATGTAAAAAAAAAAAAAAAAATCTATGACAAGTGCTAGAGATGAACAGAACCATAAGATCTATCACATGCTGCTGATGGGAATGTGTTTGGGACAGTTGACATTATCTACTGAAGTTGACCAGTCATGTCTCATGACCCAGAAACTCCACTCCTACATATATTCTCAAAGTAGAGTCTTACGTATCTATAAAAAATGTTCACATCGACATTGTTTGCAAGAGCAAAGAATCCAGAAGCAACCCAAATACCCGTTAACATGAGAGCAAATGAATACTATGAAAACCATTCATTTTGTAGAATATTATACAGCAGTTAAAAGAGATTATAAAAGCACATACCAATACATATGAATCTTAGCTGTACAATAGGAAGCGACAAATAAAGCAGGTCTCAGAAAGTAAATAAACCTACAGAGAAAGGAAAGCAAGAGAATGACAAATAGAATTTGAAGGGCGAGAGCCAGGTGCCTGGGCTATCGGAAGGATCCCATATAGGTAGTTCGATATGCAGAATCATGATGTGACTCCCAACAACCCACACCCTTAGATAATCACCTCCCTTTAAGTGTGAGTGGGACCTGTAACTTGCTTCTAATCAACACAACATGGTAAAGGTGATGGGCTATCACAACTATGATCAAGTTACATCATATGGCAAAGGTGAAGGGGTTTGAAGATGTAATTAAATTCCCTAAAAGTTGACTTTAAGTAATCAAAGAAAGATTATCCTGGGTGGGCCTGACCTAATCAGATGAGTCCATCAAGAGGACTTAGGGATCAGAGGTTCAAAGCAGCAGAGAATCTTTGTCTTCACTGCTAGCTGTGAAGAAGCAAGCTCCCATGAATTCTATAGCCTCAAGGAAATTGATTCAACCAACAATTTGACGGATCCTTCTTTTTTTATTTTTATTTTATTTTTTTTAATGTTTTATTTATTTCCGAGAGAGAGAGAGAGAGCAGGGGAGGGTCAGAGAGAGAGGGAGACACAGAACCTGAAGCAGGCTCCAGGCTGTGAGCTGTCAGCACAGAGCCTGATGCAGGGCTCAAACCCACTAACTGTGAGATCATGACCTGAGCCAAAGTCAGACGCTCAACTGACTGAGCCACCCAGACACCCCTGAGGGATCCTCCTTTGTCAAGCTTCCAGATGACATCCCAGCTTATTTATGATCTAAGGCTTGTAAGACTCAGAAGAACCAGCTATAATCTGTTATACCCAGATTCCTGCCCTAACAGAAACTGTGACATAATATATGGATGTTGTTTTAAACTGCTTAGTTTGTGGTAATTATTTATGCAGCAATAGAAAACAAAGGTAGATAAATATTATTGTCAAAATCTTAGCTTTTGTTTTAAATCATCGTCCTCTGGTATTGATTAAATTACTAGTAAGTAACTAAAACTCATTCCATCTTCTTTTGATGAGATGGAGGAAAAGAAAGAATAAACATTAAATATTCCATTTATGTCTTTGGCTTCATTTATGGGACATGAAGCAAAAGACTAACAAAGAAAAGATGATAAGGACGGCGTGTCCGAATTCTTGAAGACACTGAATGCAGAACTGTGTGTCAGAGAGCGCGGGCAGGGGGCGGAGCCTGTAACACCCTTGGTGACCTGGGGAGGGGGACACCGGATGGACCATCCAAAGACAGCGACTGATGCAAACATCTTACCTGACTGGGCATTACTGGAGGATAACAGGCTGGTCCCATCCGTCCTTTTTATGGAGAAAGCAGTATCATTACTGGAAAATAGGGTACACAGAAATGTGTGCACACAGAGAAGGCAAAAGGCAGAAGTCCTGGAGGGATGGACCCATCCTGCTGAAGGGATAACCAGACAGACCTCTCAAGGTGACCCCTGAGATAATTCTTTATTTTTCTGACCTCCCTGTCTATCCTAAAAGCAAGCATCTCTAACTTGAGAGAACATAAGAACATAATAACAGAACATATCTGTTTCTGCCCCTCAAAAGAAACCGCCTAGTGTTGTGAGCACAAGTTCTATATCTAGACTTTCTGGGTTAGCTTCCAAGCCCCTTCACTTTCATACAATATGACCCGAAGCAAGTTATCTAACCTCTCTGTGACTCTGTTTCCTCATCTGTGAAACGGGGATATTATTAACACTTACCTTAAAGAATTGCTATGAGGATTAAATAAATTAATAGTTGTAAGATTTTCTGGGTGGCTCAGTCGATGAAGCGTCCAACTTTTGGTTTCAGCTCAGATCATGATCTCACAGTTCATCAGTTCAAGCCCCACATCGGGCTCTGCACTGACAGCATACAGCCTGCTTGGGATTCTCTCTCCCTCTCTCTCTGCTCTTCCCTGCTCTCCCTATCTGTCTCTCTCTAAAAAAAAATAATAATAAGTAAACTTAAAAAGAATAATAGTTTTAAAGTTATTAAAGTCCTTGGCACATAGCAAGTGGTGTATAATTGTTTATTGAATGAACAAACTTGTCAGGAGGGGAACTCTTCTTCCCTACCCATGTGCAGGACATAATTAATGTAATGCTCTGGGCTGCTCTTCACCTCTTAATCACCCTGTTCCTAACTTCCCAGCCAAGTCAATGGAATGACTTATCTGACTGAAGAATTGGGCTTGACCTTGGGGACCTGGGTGCCTCAGTCAGTGAAGCGTCCAACTTCAGCTCCTGTCATGATCTCACAGTTTGTGAGTCTGAGCCCCGCTTCAGGCTCTGTGCTGACAGCTCAGAGCCTGGAACCCACTTTGGATTCTGTGTCTCCCTGTCTCTCTGCCTCTCCCCCCGCTCCCCGCGCCCCGCTCAAAAAAAATAAATAAACATTAAGAGTTGTTGTTTTGTTTTTTTTTTTTTCAAAAGAATTGGGCTCAGCCTTAAGTGACAGGAAATTTAAAATAACAGTGGCTTAAACCAGATAAAGGTCATCTCTCTCCCATACATAAAGGACGGACGGGTAGTCCAGGCTACTATGATGTCTCCAGGACTCCCCACTCATTTCTAGATTGTATGCCATCCTCAAAAGTCAGTTTCCATTTCAGGGTCCAAATGGACACTTTGGCTCCTTAGTCTTGGCAGAAGGGATGAGGAAACCTAGGGAGATAATCACTCAGATAATCAATCTTCCTAGAAACTGAGCATACGTCCTCTTCTCACCTCCCTCCCCACCACCCCCCTGGAACTGGGTCACGGGGTCACACCGAGCTGTGAGGGATATTGGGAAATGTAGTCTTTATTCCAAGGACCCACCATGCCCCACTGAAAAGTGGAAGGTGTATTACTATAGACGAAGGGAGGACAGATTTAGCTGATAAGTACCCGTCTTACCATAGTGAATTAGTAAGGAAACATTGAGAGCGCTTAATTTATACACTTGCTGGGAAGTGAAGGCTGGAAGTAGACTCATTCTAATCTAGCAGGGCTGGGTTCATAACTGCCTGATTCTAGGGATCATCATTAGACAGTGGCCTTGGCCACCAGTAGAAGCCATTTTCTCCAATATCCACTTGGATACCACAAGGGTGATATATTTATCTCCACCTGTTAAACAAGTGTGTCTTCTTTTCATTGTTTCAGAACGCAGGTGGGGAAGTGGGGAGATCGTATTATAGACCTTTCAAGATTTCTGATATAATGCAAGAAAAGGCACACACAGAATTTGTCAACACACACAGGAGTTGTATAGAATTCCCTACACTGTGGACTCATGTCACGGAGAGAATCCGGGGTATATTTGTAGCTACGTTCCAATTGCAATACTCCCAGATCCAAATTTATTTGGTAGTTAAATATATCTGGATGCACTCTTTATAAAAGCTCCAGTGAAAGCAATGACAAGTCACATCCTCTATTCTGGGAAGACATGATACCAAGTGGGATCCAGGGCTTTACTTTAGTGTTAATCCCCTGGAAGAGTTGGTTTTGTTGGCTCTGAACTGACTATTCTCTACCCTGTACTGTTTTAACATTTAGAAAGTGTCCATTTTTAGCAAAACCACAGCTGTGTGAATGTAGCATATTGGTGTGGAGGAGGGTTACATTTCAACTTGTTATATTAGAAAAGTAAGAAAATCACTGACTTTTAGATCTGGAAGGAAACTTAGAGATCATTGAGCCAAGCCCTCTTAAGATGGATGAGCAAACAGAAGCCCGGAGCGGAAAAGTGCCATATCTCTGGTTACTCACACAGATTTGTTATAAAACTGGACAAGTTCTATACCTACCAGGAGGCTGCCAGTCCAGCCTACTTTCCAAAATCCTACTCTTTCTTTCCACCCTCCACTTTCCCTACAGTCAATAAAATTAAAAAAGAAATGAAGTGGGTCACTTAAGTTCTTTGTGCCTCACTTTCTCATCTGTAAAATGAGCAGAATACTGCCTACTTCACAGGGCTATTTATAAAGACTAACTTAGATAACTGCTGCTACTCTAACATAAAATGTGAACCTCAAGCAGAGTAAGCACTTGATAGTAGCTTTTATTAAGAGAAGACCCCATATATGTGGTGCCTGGGTGGCTCAGTCAGTTAAGCATCAGACTTCGGATCAGGTCAAGATCTCACAGTTCTTGAGTTCAAGCCCTGCATCAGGCTCTCTGCTGTCAGTGAGGAGTCTGCTTTGAATCCTCCGTCCCCCTTTCTTTCTGCCCCTCCCATACTCTCTCTTTCTCTCTCTCTCTCTTCCAAAAATAAACAGTAAAAAAAAATTTTAACAGAAAAAAAGGAGACCCCATATAAAGGTTTAAAGTGCTAAGCTAGTACTGATGTAATGTAATCATTTTGTCGTTTACTCATTCATTCATTCAATCAAGAGTAAACAAGCAGTTTTGAACTGATCTGTGGTGAATGTTGTGCTGAGCTCTGAGAATATAAGGTGAATCTGATAATGCTTATAGGGTAGGAGAGGTGATAGATGGCTACATAATATAGTAAGGGCAAAAATTGAACAGTGTGGTATGAGGTATAAGGAGTGCTCAATTAATTCTCTTGGTTAAGGATGTGACAGGGAAGGTTAATAAAGACCCCTTGATGACCTCTGAGAATGGTTTTCAAAGTCAACTAGAAATTTGTCAGATGGAAGAACATCCCTAAAAGCATAAATAGCATGTCCACAGGCACTGAGGAATGAAACACCATATTATTCATGAAAAAAATAGCAGAGTTCAGAGTTGTTAGAAAATAAGGTGCAAAAATGACAGAAATAGAAGATAAGGTAGAAAGGAACAAGCACATGAAGAAAGGCTGTTCAATCCATGTTGGGAGGTAAACACTTATCCATAGGGAATAAAAAGTTTGTTGAATACTTTTACAGACAAAGATATATGGCCAGATTGCCTTTGGTATGAGTTGGAAAAAGAGAAAATCTGGTGAGACAAAAAGCAGGGAAGCCAGTCAGGAGATGAGGCGATATTGCAAACTATTCGCCAATATCCTTTCTCCCTTCTTACACAAAAACTAAACATTTTTACCTGGACACTTGAGCTCTTTCCATAATTTGGCTTTTGTTGATAGTGCTGCTGTAAACATTAGAGCATATATATGTAATGAAGTATTACTCGGCCATCAAAAAGAATGAAATCTTGCCATTTACAATGATGTAGATGGAGCTAGAGTGTACTAAGCTAAGAGAAATAAGTCAGAGAAAGAAAAATACCATGTGATTTCACTCATATGTGGAATTTAAGAAACAAAACAGTTGAACATAGGGGAAAGGAAGGAAAAATAAGAGAAAAACAGAGAAGGAGGCAAACCATAAAAGACTCTTAACTATAGAGAAAAAACTGAGGGTTACTGGAGGGGAAGTGGGTTGGGGGATGGGTTAAATGGGTGATGAGCATTAAGGAGGGCTTGTGATGAGCACTGGGTTTAATACGTAAGTAATAAATCACTGAATTCTACTCATGAAACCAATACTACACTGTATGTTAGCTAACTTGAATTTAAATAAAATCTTGGAAGAAAATAAATAAATAAATAAATAAATAAAATTTAATAATAAAATAACATAAAGTAAAATAAATTTTTACCTGGACATATAGATGTCCAGAATGAAGATCCCATTTCTCAGCCATCTCCTTGCTGTGAAGGGAGGATATGTGACTAGTTTTACCCAATGGGATGTGAGTATAACTTACATGTGAAACCTCTTGGTCTTGACTCCAAGGAAAGGGATAAACCCTCTTATTTCCTATCTCTCCCTTCTTTCTTCCTGAATCTGGCTCGATGATAAGCCATCTTGGGCCAGGCCGATGAGAACAGTATCTAAAGATAGCAGAGCAACAAAATGGAAGGAATCTGAGCCTCTGCAGAGGAAGAGGCCCTATACCAGCTTGAGTCATTAAATGACAGAGAAAAACACACCTGTCTTGCGTTTTAAGCCACTGTGATCTCTTCCTAGATGAAAGGAGATGACCCAAGACAGGGGCAGAGGAAACGGGACAGAGATAATAGATTTGAGGAAAGTTGTTGGACTCACCCACTGGATATAGGAGAAAAGAGGGGGGGTCAACTGCACCCCTTACATACCTTTGTCTGAAGGCTGGGTGGATGGTGAAGCCATCAAAGAAAGAGAATAGAAGAGAATTAAATTACTTCTTCAGATGTGAACGTTTGCTGGAAAAGATCTCAATTTTTAATTCATATGTTCATCCCTCCTAACACCTTTTACTGAACTTGTGTAAGGAATTTGTATAAAGAAGAGAAGGTTTTTTTTTTAAGTTGCCCATTAGCAGTAATATTGTTTTTTTTAAGATGGACATCTCATCAATAGATGAATGGATAAGAAGATGTGGTATATATACAACAGAATATTATTCAACCATAAAAAAAGAATGAAATCTTTCCACTTGCCACAACATGGATGGATCTAGACAGTACAATTCCGGCAGCTCTTTCTGCCTACAGGGCCTGTCTCTGTGCTTTAATAAAACCACTTTTTTTGCACTGAAAAAGAAAGAGAGAGAGGGAAAGAAATGTTAAGCAAAAAAAAAAAAAAAAGTCAATCAGAGAAAGACAAATACCATATGATTTCACTCATATGTGGAATTTAAGGAACCAAACAAATGAACAAAGGGAAAAAGATAGAGGGAGAAACCAAAAAACAGACTTTAAAAAAAATTTTTTTTAATATTTTATTTATTTCTAGGAAAGAGAGAGAGAGAGACAGCATGAGCAGGGGAGGGTCAGAGAGAGAGGGAGTCACAGACTGAAACAGGAAAAACAGACTTTAAACTATAGAGAACAAACTGATGGTTACCAGAGGGGAGGTGGGCAGAGGGATGGGGGAAAAAGGTGATGGGGATTAAAGACCACACTTATCACAATGAATGTTGAGCAACTATAATTGAGTGCAATAAGTAATTATAATTAACACGGAGTTAATTATACTGGCATTAAAATTTTTAAAAAATTAAAAGATAGGGGAGCCTGGGTGGCTCAGTCGGTTAAGTGTCCGACTTCGGCTCAGGTCATGATCTCACAGTTCCGTGGGTTCAAGCCCTGCATCGGGCTCTGTGCTGACAGCTAGCTCAGAGCCTGAAGCCTGTTTCAGATTCTGTGCCTCCCTCTCTCTCTGACTCTCCCCTGCTCACGCTGTTTCTGTCTCTCTCTCTCTCTCTCTCTCAGAAATAAATAAAACATTAAAAAATTAAAAGATAGACATCTCAGCTGCAAGGCTATAAAATACAGAACTCTCTAGACTATGCACAAGTGTATTGGACCCTTCACTGTTTGAGCTGTTAACAGAAGATTATCTATCACCTGGCTAGGTGTTGTTTCAGGTTTGCCTGGAAAAGGGGAGTGTTTGAGGCACACGTTTTGCTTTTAAGATTTCATAAGAGCTCACAGGTTTGTAATTGAGACGGTGTGAGTTAGAGAACGTCCCTGAGGAGAGGATAATTCCACATAGCCACTCATTAAGTTGTGCCATAATCCTCAGTATTCAGAGGAAGTCCATTTTAAATTAAATTGTCGGGACAGAAAATAAAATATGTGTATGCATTTCCATACATTAAAAAACACAGCCCCGCTTCAGTAATCTCTGCACATTTTCACAGCAGACTTTCCTTTTTTGCACTATTTATCCTCCTACACAGGCAGTTTAAATAATCACGCCACATGATATACCAGACTTCCTGGGCAAAATAGCTTTTCCTATATTGATTAAAAATTCAAAGTCTATCTATAAATCAGGAAAGTCACTTAACATTCATGTTAACATCCATAAATGTTAGGCGCCTCAAACATATCCTAAGAGAGATTTCTTAGACATGAAATATACAGGAAGGAAGATCAATAAACTTATTGATTCCATGTGTCTTTAGCGGGTCTTTGGGACCCTGCTCTTTACTCCCATCTGTCACCCTCAGAATGCTCCGTTACCAGTCAAAGAAAGGTACCTCTCAGCTTAGTCAGACAAAGGGAAAGCATTGGCTTAACTAACTTGCATTCAGTGCGGTTCACCTGGATATTTCCTGAACATACTACGTGCCAGATCCTGTCTTGGGCCTATGGGAATGCAGCAGTATCTACGGTACAGGGTTGCTCTGATATAGATGCAAGAAAAGAGCTTAGGGGGTCTGGAGGGAGAGATAAATTCCTTAAGGTTGGGATACTTAAGATCCCTCAGACTTCCTAAAGATTCCTACATTTGAGCTGAACTTCAGAAAGGAGGAAGGGCTGGATGTCGGACGTGCCAAAGAGGCGATTCTGACGTTCCAGGAAGAAGGAACTAGTTTCCACAGGAGTTGGAAGAGGAAGGCAAGAGCCTCGTGGAAGTGGGCCGTGGGCTGTTTATGGGCTGAGTTTTGTACCCACAGCATGTATATGTTGAAGTCCTAACCCCCAATACCTCAGAATGTGATTGTGTTGGGCCTTTACAGAGGTAATTACATTAAATGAGGTCATAATCCTATACAACTGGTCTCCTTCTTGAAAGAGGAAGTCAGAACACAGGCTCACACAGAGAGATCAGGAGAAGACCTAGGGAGAAGGCGGCTATCTGCAAACTAAGCAGATGAGCCCTCAAAAGAAACAACCCTGTGACACCTTGATCTTGGACTTCCAGCTTCCAGGACTCTGAGCAAAAAGAAATCTCTGTTGTTTAAGGCACTCAGTCTGTGCTATTTGTTACGACACTCCTAGTAAACTAACACAAGGTGTAACTCATCAAACTTTGTAAAAGATTGTCAAATGCATCACTTTTAGCCCTCACATTAACCCTGCGAGGTACATACTATTGTGCACATCTAAGGAAACTGAGGCTCATGGAGAGTAAGTAACTTGCCCAAAGTCACACATCTGTAAGCAGCAGAAAGAAAAATGGAGAACTAGGATCACACTGCACATTTTTAGCCACTTCTTTTTCCTTAGTGGTATTATACTGAACATCTCCTGTGTCACTGAAAAATCTAAACCGGTCGGATTAGGTTTCCCTACCTCAGCTTTGAAGGAGTTGCCTGGGGAATCTATGCCAGACAAAACCACCACAGAAACGACTATGGGAGGAAATTAAGCATAAATAACATGCTAAAATGGGTAGGAATTTAGCGATCACCCAAGAACAACAAAAACCACAAATGATGAGAACATGGCCATGGCCGGTCAGGGACCCTGGAAAGGCAGTCCTAGCCTATGAGAATACCGTGCAGAGAGCATTCTCATCGTCCAGGACCCCAGGAACTGCAGAGCGCTGAACCGGCGGGCTGATCCCTCCTTACCCCTGAGTCTGATAGTCCAAAGGGAACAGTGGTTGCTGAGCTCACCTCACAGTCCAGCAAAGGAGGGGGAAATTTTTGAAATGGCTCACAGAAACATTCAGGAAACATTGGTAATGAATGGTTTCTATGATTTGGGAGATAAAAATTGCGAGTACTCTTTTTCATTTTTACAGAGAAATTATCCAATTCATTCTGTATAACCATTTTCAAAACGGTCTGGGAGATGGTTTCAAGACTAAGTCTACATCCAGTGAAATCTGTTCAAGAAATAGTATCATTTGAGGAGAAAGGAAATATCCATTCTGTCCTAGAAGCATACTGTCTGGTTGAGATGTCATGACAAGATCTTTTTTAAAAAGTTAGAAAGGAAAAAGACAGGAACACACTTAAAGCAGCCTTGAAGTTAGTTTTTAAAACAATCTAGTTAAAGAATTGATGTGGTAATCCTTTGTAAATTTCAGTACACTGTAACAGATTACTGTTCCCCAAAGAACAAATACTGAACTTTTTCTGTGGGTCAGGCACTGTTCTGTGGTTATTCATAACAAAACGATGCAAGTTAGCATGGTGGGGTTCAAACTGAATCAGTGGTCCCCTGGGAAAATCCAAATAAAGGAGCAGCCGGGAGGGTTGAGGAGCGCTGACCCAATACTGCCGTGAACATTTTGGATGCTCTCGTGCCTGAGGGGTACCGTGGACACGACATCTTATGAAATTCAGGCCTAGGGCTGGAATTCCAGCTCCACCATCTGTGGTTACTTGACTCGGTTAAGTCACAAAAAAGCCCTTGATAATAATACACCTTGAATAGTATCTAGAAGATTCCACACAACTATGTATCTGGACCACCACTCAGGGTCAACTTTTTTTTTTATTTTTTTTTTTTATTTTTTTTTTTTTTACAAATAGTTTATTGTCAAATTAGTTTCCACATAACACCCAGTGCTCATCCCCACAAGTGCCCTCCTCCATGCCCACCCCTCCTCCCCCCCCACATCCACCAGTCCTCAGTTTTTGTCAGCATTCAAGAGTCTCTCATGGTTTGCCTCTCCCCTTTCCCCCACCATTTCTGCCCTTCTTCTCCCCCTTGGTCCTCTGTTAAGCTCCTCCTAATCCTCCTATACGTGCACACATATGATATTTGTCTTTCTCTGCCTGACTTATTTGGTAAGCGGAAACTTTTATTATTCTTATGATCTATATTGGTTTCCCAGGGCAGCCATAACAAGGTACTAAAAACTGGGTAGCTTAAAACAACAATCATTTATTTCTCACGGTTCTGGAGGCTTCCAAGTCTAAGCAGAGTTGATTCCTTCCGAGGGCTGTGACAGAGAATCTGTTCCATGCGTGTCCTAGCTTCCAGTGATGTCCGGCGATCCTTGGCACCCCTTGGCTTGTAGATGCATCACTCCGGGCTCTGCCTCCATCTTCACATGACCTTCTCCCTGTATCTCTGTGTCTCCACATGGCCATGTGCCCTCTGTGTCTCTCTCCTCTTCTTATAAGGACACCAGTCAAATCGTATTGAGGGCCCACCCTACTCCAGTATGGTCTCATCTCAACTAATTAAATCTGCAATGACCCTATTTCCAAATAAGGTCACATTCTGAGGTACCAGGGGTTAGGACTTGGACATATTTTTTGAGGGGATGCACAATTCCGTCCATAACGGGAGCTTAATTTCAGCTTCTCCTTCTACTCTGTTACAAACCTGCCACGTGACCTTGAATGAGGCACTGTCTCTGATCCTTAGTATCTGCACTTATAAATGGAGGTGATAATGGTACTGACCTCATACATTGCCTTGAGAATCAAGACAGACTATAAGTGAACTTTGTGAACTTTAGAGCCTTGTATAAGTTAAATTAATCATAAGCATTCCTCTGATATTACAGTGCTTGAACACCTGTCCTAACCCTAGCAGTCTGCTTCTGCAGCTCCTTTGAACCATCAGGGGCACCACAGTCCCTTGCTTGCCTCCCACGGTCCCAAATAGGACATACTATTAATCATTAACTCCGAGCGAACTAAATTATGCCTGTAAATGATTGGACTACAGCAATTGAGTTACCTGACAATTTCCGTGCAAGTCACAGAGCTAACCTAATGCAATGTGACAGCTCTTTCCTATAGCACATTCTCGAAATTTGATTATTCTGAGGAAGGAAACATTCGTTGAGAGCCTCACTCAGGTTGCACAAGGCCTGTTCAGCATCCATGTGGAAAGAGTGGGCTTTGGGAGTGAGGACCTAGACGGCAGCCTGCCCGCCTGTCAGCCATCTTTCTCAGGCTCCGAATGGAACAAAATTGATGTGTACCTGGCCTTTTAACCTGCAGAATTAGGGACGGGGCTAGTCCATGAATAATGGAATCCACCATTAGTCATAAACTGGAGAAGATCATCTGCATCTTGACTCCAAAAAAAGCAATTTAAAAGAAAATAAGCCTCTGACGCTTTCATAGACTAGGCACATTCAGACGCTGGAAATAGCGTTCACTCAATTCCTTATTCTGCTAGTATTTATCACATATTGCTGGTATCCTTTTAGGGAGTGATTTAAAAAAAAAAGAAAACAGAGTACCCAGAGTACCTTCGGTTTACTCTCATTTGGTCCTGTACTGGAAAAATGAAACTTCTCTTTTCTGTTTCCGCGTGGTGTTTCTTATCATAAGTTATTACACCCCCACCAGTGCCTCCAGACAGCCTCCACCATACCACAGTGAATGCTTGGTACCCTAAGGGTTTTTCGGCCTAGGGTTTTCACCAGCCTGAAATGGCAGTAATCCCAAAGAGGAAAATAGGGAGAGGTGATTTCAGAGCCACCTTCAAGACACCAGGTCAAGGCTGCAGTGCCAGGGCTGGACGTTACTCCCCACCAGCTCACCCTTCACCAGAGGAAAAACCCCAGCCGAGCTGGAATCCGTGCAGGCCATGCGGCCTGAAGATCCACCACCAGTAGCCCCCAACTGGACCTGCTCACAGAGGTATTTCAACTCACATAAGGCATCACCCTGGCCCATTGAGGCCAAGGTTGGAACAGAACACCAGATGTTCGTGTGAGCTCTTCCTGACAGATGGGCCATTTGGAGAGATCAAAACACTGGACAGAATCTCACAATATGGAACCTTGAGCTAAGTGAAGGGTCCCGGTTACCCCCAACCCCGCCCCCCACCCCAAGCAGGTTAACCATAGATTTGAGCTGGGGTAGGCTGAATTCTAAAGATCACACACACATATTAGCATCTCTTGATTACTCACTCAAACGCGGATATAGGTACTTCCTTGAAGGGATTTTGCAGGTGTAATCAAAACATCAAGCACCAAGTTGGTGGACCTTTAAGACAGGGCTCATGTCAAGCCCTTTACAAG
The DNA here is from genome assembly GCA_017311185.1 of Proteles cristata cristata. Lineage (NCBI taxonomy): Eukaryota > Metazoa > Chordata > Mammalia > Carnivora > Hyaenidae > Proteles > Proteles cristata. The sequence goes on from JAESUZ010001048.1 coordinate 425,047, forward strand.
CAGAATTTTTTTCCAGCTGCGAGTCGAAGTCGGGGATCTGAAGCACAGGAAGTATCCCATCAAGCATCACTGCTGGTCTGAAAATGGAGGGGGCCACACAACAAGGGAAACAGGAGCTCGCACCGGGAGCCCCTTGCTGGCAGCCAGCAGGCGAACAGGGATGTCGGTCTGCAGCTGGAAGACACTGGATTCTGCTAACGACAGGAACGAGCTTCAGAGAGCACTCCGGGCTCCAGGTGAGAACACAGCCAAACCCCACCTTCATCTGGACTGGCACCCAGCCATCGGTGCAGAATTCTAACCTACACCACTGAGAGCAGATACGTGGGTGCTTGCTTTATCAGCTTTACTGACATGTCTCACTATAAAATTCACCATTTTGAAGTGTACAACTCAAGAGTTTGCAGTATAACAGAGATGGGCAATCATATCCCATCTCATTTCAAACTATTTGCATCACCCAAAAGAGAATCTGTGCCTATTAGCAGTCTCCATTCTTCTGGTCCCTGGAAACTCCTCATGTACATTGTTTCCATGAATTTGCCTTTTCTGGATATTTCTTATAAGTGGAATCCTACAGAATGTGACCTTTTGTATTTGGTTGCTTGCACATAGCATGCTGTGTTCAAGGACCTACCTACGATGCAGCACGTATCAGGGTTTTTCCCCTTTTATGGCCGAATAATATTCCATTGCATGAGTTTATCACATTTAGTTTATCCATCCATCAGCTAATGGGCATTTGGATGTTTCCCACTTTTTAGTTATGATGAACAATGCCGCTTTTAGTATTTGTGGACAAGTTTTCCGTGGACATGGCTTTTCATCTCATTTCATTTCCATGGACATGGCGTGTATACCTAGACTGGAATTGCTGGGCCAAAGAGTTACTTCTATGTGTAACCTTGTGAGGTACTTCCAAACTGTTATCTGAGGTGGCTGCAGCACTTTACAATCCTATCAGCACCGTGTGAGCTTTCCAATTTGACTGCATCCTTGCCAACACTTGTTTTTGTGGGTTTTTTTTTGGGGGTTGCTAGCACTTGTTATTTGTCTGTGTTTTTTATTATAGCCGCCCTAGTGGGGGTAAAGTAGTATCTCCTTGGGGGATTGGAAGTTTTTTTGTTTTTTGTTTTTGAGAGAGCACATGTGTGCTGCTCTGAAAAATAAAACTTTTTCTGTAAAGGGCCACACAGAGGAGGGGCAGAGGGAGAGGGAGAGAGAGAATGCCAAGCAGGCTCGAGCTTAGCATGAAACCCCACAGGGGCCCTGAGATCACGACCTGAGCTGAAATCAAGAGTCAGAAGTCTGACTGAGCCACCCAGACACCCCTCGTTGTGGTTTTGATTTGCATTTCTCTAATGACTAATGATGTGGAGCATCTTTTTTTCTTTATTTACTTATTTTGAGAAAGAGAGAGAGAGAGAGAGAGCAGAGGAGGCACAGAGAGAGAGGGAGAGAGAATTCCAAGCAGGCTCTGTGCTATCAGTGCAGAGATCATAACTGAGCTAAAATCAAAAGTCAGACATTTAACCGACTGAGCCACCCAGGCGCCCCTATGCTGAATATTTCTTCATGGGCCTTTGACCATTTCTGTATCTTCTTTTGAGGAATGTTCTATTCAAATACTTTGAATTTTTTTTTATTTTCAGAAAACTGCCAAACAGGCCAAATAGTGACAGTTCTCTGGGGAGAGACTCTTTTGGAAACCTTCAAACTTTTTCAGCCCTTCCTAATGGAAGTGAGGCTGCTGGTATTCCTAGTGACAACATTTGCAAGGCTGTTGGTTTTCAAAGCTTCCCTGAAGCTCGGGCATAGAAGATGGGAATAGGGCACTTTAATATTTTTTTTTATTATTTCTAGGAGAGAGAGAGAAAGAGAGAGAGAGAGAGAGACAGCGTGAGCAAGGGAGGGTCAGAGAGAGAGGGAGACACAGACTGAAACAGGCTCCAGGCTCTGAGCTGGCAGTCAGCACAAAGCCCAACACAGGGCTCGAACCCACGAACCGTGAGATCAAGACCTAAGGGAAAGTCGGATGCCTAACCGACTAAGCCATCCAGGCGGGGAATAGGGCACTTTAAAATGCCCAGCATTCACTGTGCGTGCCGGGATTAGCTGGTCCTCTTGAATTAATTCTCCTTAGATCATTGCAAGTCTTTGGTTAATTTTACAGAGTTCTGGGAAAGTTAATTTGGACAATTTTTGGCCAATTTTGGCCAATGTCCCCATTGCTTTTATAAAGGAGAAGTTTCTCAGAGACCCTTATTTGGCTGTTTCCAAAGAACTTCCCCCCATCCCTCACCCCGGGTCTTACTTTAAACAACTAAGTTTGTGCTACTTTATGTAGCAATAGAAACTAATCCCTGAGTCAAGGCTAAGGACACACCCAGACCAGAGAGCTAGGGTCCCGGTTTCTAATACGGCAAGAGTTATTGTGACTTTCTGGGCTGGCCTCTGATTTCCCTATTTTGTGGTTTCTTCTTTAGATCTTTCTTTTTCCTTTGTGCTTCAGCAGACCCTCCACTCCAATCCAGGAAGAGAAAACCCAAGGCAAGAATTTTTTTCGTGGTTTAGGAATCTCTTTCCATGATGCCTGCTTTTCAGAGTGGCAAGCAGCTGGTTTATTCATTTGGCAAACATGCTTGTGCAGTGGCCAGGATGACCAACTGTCCTACTTTCTCTAGGATGTTCAGATTTCTTGCACTGCCCATGCTTCATTCCAGAAAATAACCAGTCCCTGGAAAACTGAAATGCTTGCAAACCCTACAGTTGCTCAGGCCTGTGGTCTAAGGCGAGGGTCAGGAAACTTCTTCCATAGAAGGCCACACAGAAGGATGTGAGGCTCTGCGGTCCAGATGGCCTCCCATGCAGCTATTCAATTTGGTGTTTGTAGCACAAAAACAGCCCTAGCCAACGTGTAAACAAAAAGAAATGGCTAGGTTTTGATAAAACTTTATTTTAAAAAGAGATGGCGACACAAGAAAATCTACATGTGGCCAATACACAGAGGGGAAATGGCCCAACTTCACTACCCATCGGGGAAATAAAAAATCAAATACACATCAAAGCCACAGTGAGGTTACCACTTCACACCCCCTAGGATGGCTACAGTCAAAAAGAGAGGCAATAGCAAGTGGTGACAAGGATGGGGAGCCACTTTGGAAACTAGTTCGGTAGCACCTCAAGAGGTCATAAAGTTACCATGTAACTCGGCAATGCCAGCCCTAGGTATGCATCCCAGAGAAGTGAAAACCTGTGTGCACAGAGCACTTGTGCACAAATATCACTAGCAACCCAAGACAGGAATTGCTGAGCCAGATGGTATGGCTCTTTCCACAGCCCAGGGTCGTCTCCACTCCCTCAGGGGCAGGTTAGCGCCCAGCCGAAAACACCAAGATCTCTGAAGCTCTCTGGGGGCTCTGCTTATTTACTTCCCTCGTCTCCAACTTACAGCCACTTCGGCACTTCCAAATCCCTGTCGCTGGGGGCGCTTGGGTCGCTCAGTCGGTTAAGCGCCAGGCTTCGGCTAAAGTCATGATCTCCAGGCGTGATCTCACAGTTCGTGAGTTCGAGCCCCCCTGTCGGGCTCCGTGCTGACAGCTGGGAGCCTGGAGCCTGCTTCAGATTCTGTGTCTCCCTCTCTTTCTGCCCCTTCCCTGCTTGTTTGTTCTCTCTCTCTCAAACATAAATAAACATTTAAAAAAAAAAATTCCTGTCCTTGTATCTGGCACAGAGACCACAGACCAGCGCTGTCCGCGGGGCCCAGGGTCATCCATCATTAAGTCATACATTCTACCTGCTTTTTCTCCGTTGCTTGTGGCGGGAGGGATCAGTTCAATGCGTCATCCCACCCTGACTGGGAGGGGAGTTCTGTCTGCTTGCACTTGCACTTGGCAGAAATGGATCCAGACAGCAGGCCTCCTCTCCTCTCCGGCCCCTTTGCACTCTGTCTGCAGCGCCGGCCGTGGTGGTGCAGGCGGCGCTCGCTCCGTCATTGCCGTGGCTGTTTTGTATTTACACCTATTTATTGATTTCTTGCCATGCGTGCCAGGAACCGCGCCAGGTTCTAAGGACACAGGTTTTATCGTGGCAAATATAGTTCCCGCCCTCGAGGGGTGTATAGTCTCGCGCCGGATCCCACAAGCCATAGCCCCTCGGCAAACCCAGCCTGCTGCCCGTTTGTTCAATAAAATTGTATTGGACACAATCACACCCAACCATTTATACATTTTCTAAGGCTGCCTTCGTGCTACCTCGTGACAAGAGCTGAGTCCTCCTGAGAGAAACCACGTGCTAGCCCTCATGCCGAAGATGTTTACTAGCTGGCTCTTTCCAGGAAAAAAAAAAAAAGACGTGCTGATCCCCTATCTAGTGGATAATACTCGTAACTTCTTACTGTAACACACTACAAGCGTGGACACCGAGGCTCAAAGAGGCTAAAGGACCTACTTAACCTTACCCAGGTCTGTCCAGGGGCGTGCTTGTAAGTGTTTAACAACTGGCCGTCTGAAAAAAGAAAAAGAAGTATGTGTATTATACAGGACGCCTCAGTGACTCAGTTGAGAGTTCCAACTCTTGATTTGAGTTCAGGTTTGTGAGTTTGAGCCCCCACATCAGGCTCTTGGAGCCACTATAAATGTTCTCATATTACATTGTGGTGATGGTGGCACAGCTCTGTCCTAAAAGCACCCGAGCTCAATAGCTTTATTTAGGCAGTCTGCTTAGTGTCTCCGTGGACTGGCCCCTTCTGGACATTTGGCACAAATGACATCTAACAATATGTGAGCTTTTGTAACTAACAATACTTTTTCTTGTGAAATTCACGTGGAGCAACTGATTCTCACACAACGCTTTCCTTGATTTTGCTGAACTTTTATGCCCAGACACAGCCAGCGGTTGCAGTCGATGATCTGGATGTAGTTCCAACGTGGAGATGATATTGTCATTTCTATTCAAGAGTAAAGAGAGAAACAAGGACGTACGTCAGAACTTCATTCGTCAATGACACGGGCAACTTCTGTGCTGAACACCAGGACCGGTTTTGAATACTGAAGGGATGTTTTCTCAGTACTTTATGCCTTTCAAAATGCAACAGCCATGAGCCAGCCCTCTTTTAAGTTTCATCTTATTAGCATTTTCCTCATCACTTTTTAAGTCCAGACCAGAGATCAGCAAACTTTTGTTAAAGGGACATGCAGTAAATATTTTAAGCTTGTGAGCTGTGTGCTCTTGCAACTACTCAACGCTACCATTGTCACCTGGAAGTGACCATATAGATAATGTGTATATTAAATGGGTGGGCCTGGGGACTCCTGGATGGCTCAGTCGGTTAAGCGTCTGACTTCGGCTCATGATCTCATGGTTCATGGGTTCAAGCCCTACATTGGGCTCTGGGCTGACAGCTCAGAGCCTGGAGCCTGCTTCAGATTCTGTATCTCTCTCTCTTTCTGCCCCTCCCCTGCTCACACTGTGTCTCTGTCTCTTTCTCAAAAAATGAATAAATATTAATGAAAACTAAATGATCGGGTCTATTCCACAAAGACCTAATTTACAAAAACAGATTGCAGGCCCACAGTCCATAGTTTGCCAGCCCCTGGGTCTAGACAACCAAGAATATCAATAAAAGACCTGATTTAAAATATTTTTATGGTGGGGGGGAGGCAGGGACAGAGGGAAAGACACAAAATCTTAAGCAGGCTCCACCCTCAGCACAGTACAGGATGTGGAGCTCAATCCCATGATCCGGGGATCATGACCTGAGCCAAAAATCAAGAGTCGGATGCTCAAGTGACTGAGCCACTCAGATGCCCCAGAAGACCTGCTTTATACTATTTGCTAATCCCACCAGAATTTCAAGCTACTGATATACCATCAGTGAATGCGAAGTTAGGAAGACACGCACAGTGGGAGAGTGGCACAGTACTCTCTTAATAAAAGGAGAGAGATTCATGAAGTATTGAAAGCATAGTACTTAAAATAGAGATCCGTAGAATATATGAGGCATTTTAATGCACTGTCTTCCTGCATGATTACTAATGTTCTTTGTTCTGGCCATTTTCTCTAAAGAGAAATTATAAAGCAAAGGAAAATTTCATATTTCTACATCAGACTAATAAATGCTTTGGTTATAGAATACAATTAACTTTTTAAGTGGCTTAAGCTCTTGTATTTTCTTATGAAATGACAATTCTTGAATAGAATGGCCTCAGTAGATTTCAAACATGCAAGGAAAGCAAGTTTCTAACAGTCACGTGAACAAGCCTTCCCCCCAGCACCTGATTCTTTGCTGCTATCTAAAGGGAACGATTGAGGGGCGCCTGGGTGGCTCAGTCAAACTTCTGACTTTGGCTCAAGTCATGATCTCCTGGTTTGTGGGTTCAACCCCTGAGTTGGGCTCCATGCTGACAGCTTGGAGCCTGGTGCCTGCTTCAGATTCTATATCTCCCTCTCTCTGTGCCTCTCCGCCACTTGCTCTCTTTCTCTCTCTTTCTCTCTCTCTCATATGAACATAAATTTTTTTTTAATAAAAATAAAGAGAATGATTGGTTCTCAACAATCAAGTTTATTTTTAAAGTTTTAGTCTAACATAAACAGATACTAGAGCCTATGATGATCATGTGGATATAATGTTACTTGACTAGAACTAATTACAAGATGCCAGGCACTCCGCAAAGTAATGTGAAGGGTACAGAAATGAATGAGACACTCCTTCCTCCATCTCCCTTCCTGCCCTTGGCTGTATCAGGATGACTGTATTTAACACCTCTTCTTACACCCTTCAGCTCACCCGGCACAGTACCAGGTCAATACCCCTAAAATACAGCTTCTGGAATATCACTTTCATGTTCAAAAACCACCAACTCCTCCACTTGGTGTTCAAGGTCCTCAACCTTAAGTTCCTTTTCCACCTTGTCTTCCCCTGCACACATTTTGCATCCAACTGTTCATTGCCATGGAAATAATATCTTTGCACTGGGACCACCACCCTGTTGCACATGCTGTTCCCCTTGCCTGGAACATTCTGACACAAAGAATCCTCCCTGTCTTTCTTTTTTTTTTTTTTTTTTTAAATATTTTTTATTTTTATTTCTGAGAGAGAGAGAGACAGCGTGAGCAGGGGAGGGTCAGGGAGAGAGGGAGACACAGACTCTGAAATAGGCTCCGGGCTCTGAGCCGGCAGTCAGCACAGAGCCCGACGCGGGGCTCGAACCCACGAACCGCGAGATCAAGACCTGAGCGAAAGTCGGACGCTTAACCGACCAAGCCACCCGGGCGCCCCAGAATCCTCCCTGTCTTTCTAAGTCCAAGCGTCAATCAGGCTTTTCATGCTGCTCTGCCTTCCCCCCCGTAAGGATCTCTCTAGCTTCCAACTTCCTTATAGTTGATCCTTACTGCCATCTATTCCCCCACGTGGTAGAATCAGTATGAAATGCCAACTCGCCTTCCCCCCCACCAAAAAAAAAAAAAAGATATTTATTAAAAGAATAGTGGGACACTACATTATTAAAGGATTGAACAATCAAATGGCAAAGGCAGAGGTGCAGCTTAAAGTCAAAAGCAATTGAAGCTGAGCACTTGAAGGACTCGCTGTCTCGCCTCTGCTTCTCCGGGGTAGACTGTTTCTTCGCAAACTGAGTGACTTCTCCCGGGTGGCGGGAAAGGGCATCCACCAGTTGCTGAATGTCCCATCTAGTAATGCCGTCTTCCCCTGGACTAGAAAGCTTGTTTTTTATACTCTAGTTATAAAGATACTAGGGAAGGATTCAAACTGCCTTGACATAAGCCAGGTACCCAGTCCTGAGTCACTCAGCTGTGGCTAAGGGTAGTGTTATTTAGTGCATATGTGGCTGCTGGGAAACCAGCTCCTGTATCTCCAGGACTGATCACAGAGGAAAAGAAATATTTAGGAATAAGACAATAATCCTACAAGGTGTCTTGTACACTTCACACCTTGACTTCCCAATGTTAATTGCTGTGAGTATGTGTGCGTGTCTGCATGCATGTGCATGCACACATGCAAGCACACGCACGCGCACGCACACACACCTAGTTTTCAGGGGGCCTGAGTGCCATAGTCATAAATGAGGACAGAGTTCTCACCAAAGTAACCACAGACATGTCCTCTGGAATTGGGATAGTATCAGAATGTCCCTCAATGCCCCAGGACTGTGACTTGTGATGCCATTTGTCAGTTTCTTCAGACCTAGCACTCTGGAGTAAGGCTTTTAGATTCCTAACAGCCACTACTGCACTCCTGTTCTCTTGGTCTCTGAACTCCTATTGCTACAGGGCTTGAGGTCTTATCAAGTGAGCCAAACTGGGGTATGGTCTCTAGCCCCATACTATTCAGAGTTGCTGAGTATGTTCCATTTATCTCCAGGTCTACTCTCCAAGCTGCTCTGTGCCTTGCAAAGCTGACATGGGTAGATCACATGAAAGGGTTGACTTTCCCTCTAGCTTCTAGTTTAGTATAGCTGCTAGGGAGTCCCTGCAGGAAAGACAAGATAGAGGGAGAGTAAAGTCAGAGCCTTTATCTTCCCGGTTTCCTCCCTGTGGGGTTGCCACAGGCTGACTGCCTCAGTGAAGCTCACGGTTCTTCTCTGTCCACAGAGCCTCTCTCTCTCCAAGTTCCCGTAAACTCTCGCAGTTGTATTCTCTACCCTTCAATCCTTGTCTTGGGTCAAGACATGTAACAAATCTAGAATACTAGAAGTAGCCTTTGGGCATTCAGCTCAAGACAGTAGGACCCTCTTTGAGAATAATTCATTGGGATTAGGCAATGGGAGTTTCATGTTGTCGATATGAAAGGGCTGCTTGCCTCACTTCTTTACCAAAGGATATGAAGATTTTACTGTTTGCTCCTCACTCACCATCACCACTTTATTCTCTTTGAGGAGAACATGGAAGAACTGGCTGACTAGCCAGTGGCTCAGGAGACTCCTGGGATCCTGAGGTACGATCCTGGGACCAAGGAAATCAAATAGAGGAGTATTGGCTAGAGTAGAAGCAGGGATCTAAGACAAGGGATAGTTTCCCAGTATACTGCAAGAGGACTGAGCATAAGAGACTGCCCACGAGACCCAGAACATAGGACTTGGGACCACAGAGGAGCCTGGAAGGAATTGGATAAAACAGGAACCACTCACAAATCCTCCCTCCCACCATGGACCAGCAATGGACTCAAGAATGGCACTCAAATCTGAAGTAAAGAACTCCCGAATATTCTTCTGGAATCTGAAGTATGCATAATCTGCTGGGACCTAAGATTGTTTAATAATGTAGTGTCTCAGTCCTCCCTTCCCTTATGAAGGAACTAGCCCTCATTATGTTGAGTCCAGGGGTCAAGGGAGTCATTTCCCAGAGCCGTAGCTGCTGGTCTTCTAGACAGGCAGTCCTCCACAATTATGCTGCCTAGTCATCTGGGTCACTAAAATAGACAGATAAATGAATAAATAAGAGAGAGAGAAGGGGGGCTTTTAAAACCAAATCTTTTTGAATTAGGTTTCATTTCACATAAATGCTAGTAGAACATAACAGTAAGACAGTGAAATTGAGACAGAATTGCATTTTTCTCTGTAAGGACCACTGCCCTAGAGGGAATAAATAGAAAATTAACAATAAACAGGCCAGCAGTAGGCATGGCACTCTCTTGAAAGCCAGGAGGGTATATATTCCTTTGCTCTTGCTGCTGTGACAAATGATCACCAATTTAGTGTCTTAAAGCAACACAAATCTGTTATGTCCTAGTTCCGTAGGTAAAATGGGCTCGCCTAGCACCTCTGCTCTTGGGTCTCAAGGCCCAAATCAAAGTGTTGGCCAGCTTCAGCGATTCTGTGAAGGCTCAGGAAAGAATGTGCCTCCAGCCCCGTTCAGGTTGTCCTCAGAATTCAGTTACTTTTGGTTGTAGGACTGAGGTCCCTGTATCACTGATGACTGTCAGCAGGAGGCTGCTCTCAGCTTCTAGAGACTTGATCACAGTTCTCTTCATCGTTAATGCGAGCAACAGTGAGTAACATGCTTTTGTGCTTCAAATCCCTCTGTCTTCCTTGGTCATATTCTTTTGTCTCCAGCTGGAGAAAGTTCACTGCTTTTATAGGCTTGTGTGATTAGAGCATCCCCACCTAAATAATCCAGAATAATCTCTCTATTGTAAAGTCTGTAACCTAAATTATGTCTGTAAAATCCCTTTTGCCATGTAGTGTAACATATTCACAGCTTCTAAGGATTAGCGTGTGGACATCCCTAGGAGTCATTCTCCCTACTGTGCAGAAGACACTGAAGCTATGTCATGGCCAAGTGCAGAGAGGAAGTTTAGACCAAGACAGATGCCATTTTCACGTTGTTTTTGTTTTGCTTTGTTTTGTTATCTTGCTTAATTTAAAGTACTTGGAAACCGCTATGAAAACACATGTTCATTTCAATATACTTTTCTGATTATATATATAACTATGTGATATTCATAGAATACGCATATAGTCAAGACCTAGGAATTGCGTATTTACCTCACTCAATTTATGAAAAATAACTATCATATAACAATAACCTAGCTAGTCCTCCTTATCAAGTTAATCAATCAAATCAGACTGTCAGGAGAAAACAACAACTCTGACTCAATTTTTTACCCAAATTAAAGCATTAATGTACACAATCTGCTGAAAAAGACAGATCACAATGGTAAACTTATACTATTATACAATAAATTACTAATAGTTGTCAAGATTAAAATTATGCAGATTCTAATGTCATTAATTTATGGATTTTTATAAGTTATAAAGCCAAGTATAAGTCAATTTGCTGTTTTTCATTAACTTGTAATAGTTCAAAATTTAATGTATAGTTAAAAATAAGCAGCTCTTTGTGAAGGGAGCCTAGGAGAAAAAGCAGGTGGGTGTGTCTGTGTATACTAAATGCAGATATTTGGCTTTGGGGAATGTCATGGAGGGAATCACCTTGACATATGGTAGTTTCCAAAGTGCTCTCAGGCAAACTATTTCAAAGGTCACAGAACACAAAGTTTCGCCAACCAAATTAAAATACTTGAATCACACAAAGCTGTCATTGCATCAGCTTAATATACAAGGAGAAGCAAGAAAAAGACATGGGGTAGGCTAACACTTAGCATGGGGTACAAGCAGATAGAACCAAAGCAACTTTTCCAGCAGGCACCTTAGACATGGTGCTTAAGGGCCCACGACTCTTTTGGGGCCCACAAAACTGTTGTAATTTCTTTTAATATCAGAAGGAGAAGAAGAAGAAGAAGAAGAAGAAGAAGAAGAAGAAGAAGAAGAAGAAGAAGAAGAAGAAGAAGAAGGAGAAGAAGGAGGAGGAGGAGGAGGAGGAGGAGGAGGAGGAGGAGGAGGAGGAGGAGAAGGAGGAGAAGGAGAAGAAGGAGAAGGAGAAGGAGAAGAAGAGAGAAGAAGAAGAAGGAGAAGGAGAAGGAGAAGAAGGAGAAGAAGGAGAAGAAGGAGAAGAAGAAGGGAAAGAGGAAGAAGAAAAGAGTATATTCCAACCTGGATTATATTAATCTTTCTTTCAGTGCAGTGGTAAAACAGAAGTCTAATATTTCTTGACACAGGAAGGGGCCCAGGAAGAATGACTCAAGTGTCCTGTAGCCCAGGATGGGAACACAACACAGCCTAAATCTTGGGCTGCACAATAGTCACATCTTATCTCTCCTGTATCAATATCTCCCACTGAACGTGGGCTTATGACAGCCAGAGTTCAGGTCTGAACAAGAGGGCTTAGCAGACAGAAAGTGCCTGGAGCGAATACAAACACCAGCTCCACCGAGAGACTCAGAACACAGATGCCTGGCCGCGGCAACAGCCTGGCAATTAGCCTGTTCGATAACTCTGGGTTGTGAGTGAGTTCCTTGGGCAGAGCACATGTGGGACCAGAACAGGACCATACTGGGACCCTCCAGTGGATGGCCAATTTCAAGATGCCCAGAAGTGGCATCCTCGTATTTATAATTTGGTCTTCCCAGGTCTTTGTATCCACAAGTAATATTTGTTCTGTCCAACATTCCATTTATTCCAGCTTCAACATGCCTTACACATTACTTACTATCTGTATTTAACACACTTATCAATTCTGCCTGTGCCTCACAAGCTCTTTGCCCATTATCTATCCCAAATGTGTCCTATCAATTTGGCCAGTATCTCGTAAGCTACTACCAGCTTTCTTTCTTTGCTTTATACACTCGTTGTGGGTTTCATCCATCCCTTTTGTTGTCTCACCTTTCATAGAAAAACTGAATATTCTCAAATAATATAGAGAACACACGTCAGGAAAAATGAAATAAGAATAATGTATGAGATTGAGAGATAGCACCATTAATATCATCAGACATTGTGTGGACATGATTTAAGTAAAGAAAAAGTTCAGTTCCACAAAAGACCATGGAGTTCTTCAACTTTTCACCAATGCTTCTGCCATCATGCTTCTACTTTTTATCAGGAGGTGGACAAAATTAAACATTTTATAAGGTGAAATAAGACAAGCATGTCAGGATTACAATGCAGATGTAAACTAAAAGGAGACACACACAAGTTTTATCCACAGGCTTTATCCAAGGTAACATGAAAATTTGATAGCTCCTGAAAATATTTCAGTTACTTTTTTTTTAATTAACCATCACTAATCTCTTCTCAAGAGCTATGCATTTCTCAATAACAGGGATAAAAGAGCACATTAAATGAAAGTCAGGCCCATGGCCTACAGTTAATGTACTTCTGATTTCAGAATACAACAGGAGAGGCCCAAATATCCCCCATTTCCAATGCTATGTCTCATCTTTAATAGAAATATACATAAGACATAAGAAGAGAGGAAGATTTGGGGGGGTCCTTAATTTCAACTAAAAGACTCTTCCTTCAAGTCCCCAGTTCAAACTGACTGTGCCCTGGCCCACGGCTGGAGAAGAGCGAGATGTATAACTGAAAGCAATGGGTCACAGTAAGAACTGGAAAAGGTAAAGGGTTTATCTTTCTTAGAAGCAGTGGAAGATGGGTTAGGGAAAGGGGAAAATGGGAAAGAACAGCTTTCTCATGCCAGGAAAGAGATACCCAGGGATCTGAGTGTCCCAATTTGAAGGCACTGGTCTGTACCACAAAATTCAACTGATAGTTGTGTATTAATACCATTATCGTAAAATATTTTAATCTGATGAAACTTTAAGAATTCTAAGAATCACTTTCTGTATGCCACCCCCCATCCTGCTTCCCATGTAATAGGGGCTCAGTGATATCTGCTCACTGTTCACTCAGTTTTTCAGACACGCATGCACATGTTTGCCAACAGCCAATTATGTGTCAGATGCTAGAATGGCAAGCCAATGAGCGTTCACTATCACTCTGTGATGGGCACTGTACTAGACACAGGAGATAATAAACAAAACTGTGTTGGGCGCCCGGGTGGCTTAGTCGGTTAACGTCCGACTTTCACTTAGGTCATGATTCGCGCTGGCGGCCCGAGCCTCGGCTTGTGCACTGCCAGCCAGAGGAGCCTGTTTCAGTTCAGACTCCTCTCTCTGACCTCTCCCCCTGCAAGCAGTCTCTCTCTCTCTCCTAGAAATAAATAAAACATTTAAAAAAAAAAAAAAATAAACAAAACTGTGTTCTTGATAAGTTAATTGATGAGCACTTCTTTATGTATTTCTAGACAAAATTCCTGGTCCTCGTTATTTAAAAATCTCTGATTCCGGTTTCACTACCATATTTTTTTGTTTTGTTTTGTTTTTTTAGTTTTATTTATTTATTTTTAGCAATCTTATTTTTAATTTTTTTTCATGTTTTATTTATTTCTAGGAGAGAGAGAGAGAAAGACAGCCTGAGCGGGGTAGGGTCAGAGAGAGAGGGAGTCACAGACTCTGAAACAGGCTCCAGGCTCTGAGCTGGCAGTCAGCACAGAACCCGATGCAGGGCTCGAACCCACGAACCACGAGATCATGACCTAAGCGAAAGTCGGATGCTTAACCGATTGAGCCACCCAGGCGCCCCTTTATTTATTTATTTTGAGAGAAACAGAGACAGCACAACTGGAGAAGGGACAGAGAGAGGGGGAGAAAGAGAATCCCAAGCAGGCTCTGGGCTGCCTGTGCAGAGCCCAAGCGGGGCTTGAACTCACAAAACAGGGAGATCGTGACCTGAGCTGAAATTAAGAGTCAGACGCTTAACCGACTGAGCCACCCAGGCACCCCTCTCACGACTACTTTTATGCTTTATATCTATAAATGGAAGAGACATAAATGTGAAACCACGCGGGTTCACAGGCCACCCCAAAAGAGGCGATGGGCCGGATTTGGCCCTTGGGCCATAATTTGTTGACCCCTGACTTTAAAAAAGTAGGAAGAGAAAGAAATCCTGGGAACACATTTTCCACAGCAAAAATTATTTGTGCTGATCTACCATGACTAGTTTGGCAACATTGTCTGAAGAGAAAGGAAAGAATAAGTTATGATTTGGGGTTTATCAGAGAAGAAGTTGCGGATAGGAGCAGCGTTCTTGAGCCACCTGTGCAGATCACACATTGTACAAGAAAATGGGACAATGTAGCTAAACAAGGTAATCAGGCATTGGATTGTGGGGGAGTTGGGGAGGGAGGGTTAATACCTATGCAGAAATCAGGCTCCTTTCTTTTAATAGCCTGCGTGAAGAATGGCTACCATTAAGGCAACTATGGCACAAAATTAATCCTTGAAAATGGTTTAAAATTCGTTCTCCTTCTCTGACATGACAGTACTGCAGAAGCGATTGTTTTGCATTGATTCCTTCGGTAGGAAAACCCACATGTCTCTGAATAATGTGCCATCGTTGCTCTATCTGGATTTGGGAGTTTTAGGCATTATCTTCCGACTTCCTGGACATGAAAAATAAGTCTCCTCCTTTCCTCCCCTTCTCTCACCATTACCGCGCACATTTCCATCCTCATCCCCTTTTGTCCAACATGGTCGCGTCGGCGCCTGTAAAATCATGACTCTATACGCTCTTTATAAGCAAGGCATGTAACAAACTATAACTCTTTCCTCTTGGGAAACATGTATCTTGCCTTTTCTGGAGTGAATTATTGTTCACACCTCTTAATTTCTGTATTCTCATCAGTAATTCAAACTTGAATTTTCTGGCTGAGCCTTAGGTCCCCTGAATAGCATTCATTTCAGATACGCTACCAGTTTCAGCTCACGGCGGAAGCCTCTCCGAGCCCTCAGACCTGCCCGAGCAAGACCAGTGGTCACAGTTCTAGCCGTGACCCTCACCGTTCATCCTGAGGACCTCACATGGCTTTGCTGCCATGTGGCCACTCCCAGGTTCAATGCTGCGTGTGTATCAGAGTAAAAAGTTCCAGCAAACACAAACGTTGACCTTTCAAGCTTTTATGCAATACAGTTGTGTCTTCATGGTTTAACAGTCAGGTCGCGTGGTCGCTCAGTTGTGGCCACACGTCTGGTGCATGGACCTGCACTCTTCAGCTACACTGCCTCTCGCACATGCCTCCAGAGTTGTCCACGAAGGGGAATAGAGAGCTGGAGGAATGTATATGGGATTACTCAGGGCCAGACCTGGAAATGATTCACATTCCCTCTACCTGCCTCCCAATGGCCAGAACTCAGTCACAGGACCCCTGACCTAGGACTACGGGGGAAGGTAGGGAGGGGGTCGTGGCAGGTAGACTTCTTGTGCACCAGGAAGAAGTGATGGTAAGGGAAATGCCTAGCCTTATGTCTGCCAAGTGTGCCCAGAACCATTTTGGTGTTCTTCCAATAGGCAGTATTGGAAGCAATACCCTCCACTGCTTCTAGCCCTGGCTCATGGTCTCGCAACTACGAAGTTAAAACACAAATCACTGGTTGTAGAAACACCAAAATCAAAAGGTAGCTTGGAGACAAAAGGTACTTCTCCAAAAAAAGTTGAGGAACAGCAGACCTCAGGCCATCATTGTCCTGGAGCAATTCTAAAATCCCTCTGGGCGCTCGAAGGCCCCCAGCTCGGGAGCAGGGCAAATTTCTGGATTGGGCCCTGCTGCTGCCTCTGGAAGGAACTGTGGCTACTCTCTGTGACCCTTTCCTCTGCTCTCTCAAGGACTCCGATTTTTATTTTCCTTGGTCCCATCTGACCAGAATGCGGGCGAGCATGTCTCTCCAGGAGGAAAGTATATACAGTGTTTGTGGTCTCTTTTCTGATTGTGGAGGTTGGGCTGCAGGGATTGTTTTCAAACAGTTCAAATTTTTTTTTGGCTGGAGGGGTGCCGGGGACAGGGGTGACAGCGGGGGTGGGTAATCAAATCCCTGGTTCCTTTGGCAATACAGTTTCCTCAGAAGCCTGAGTTTCTGAGGTTTTCACCTTCAATCAGATTGATAGGCAACAAGTGTACCCAAAGGTCTTTTCTAAACATAGTGGTGCCGCCAAATAGAGGTCCTTCTCATTGCCTCCTCCTCTCTCCCTCCCCATTCCTCTACAAGTTCAATGACAACCACACTGAGGCCATCAGGTTCCAATGAGACCATCATGCCCAAGTCATTTTATCTGAGAAGTTTCACTGTAAGACTATGTCTCTTTTGTGTTTGGTAAGAACAGCTTTCTGGACCCAAATTTCTGTACCCTTTTTATTCCTTGTGATTTCTCCCTGCATACCAGTCAATTACTTCCAAAGGCTACCTATCACTTGCAACTCCTTACCAAATGAATCCCAGAGTGGCTGATCCCACCAGCACTTTGATTCTTTGTAATTTGTTCTTCTTGGCCACTGGCTCCCACATTACAGCAAGTAATTGTTTTATCAAATGTTTGTCATTGTCTAACTTGGGTCCCCATTTGTTTTTTTTTTAATATTTTTATTTATTTCTAGGAGAGAGAGAGACAGCATGAACAGGGGAGGGTCAGAGAGAGAGGGAGACACAGACTCTGAAATAGGCTCCAGGCTCTGAGCTGGCAGTCAGCACAGAGCCTGACACGGGGCTCGAACCCACGAACCACGAGATCATGACCTAAGCGAAAGTCGAACGCTTAACTGACTAAGCCACCCAGGTGCCCCTTGGGTCCCCATTTCTTAATTTCTTATATTAGTTCCTTTGGTACTCACCAGTGAACACTAAGCAAATGCCACTGTTAAATCAACACCCACTTTCTATGAGTGAAAATGCAACACTGGTTGCTACAAAGACAAACCCTAAATCTCAATGATTCAACAAGTCTTTATTTCTTGCTCATGTCACAGTCCAATGCAAATCAGTTGGCTTTCCGCCTCTGATGGGCCAGACCTGATTTGAAGGGGGGGTGGGGGACGGGTAATCACATTACTTCCTCCCACATTCCACTGGGCAGAATTCAGTCATACAGCTCCAACATAGCTAACTGCAAGGCATGCTGGGATATGTAGTCTTCCTGTGTGCTGGGAAAAGGGAACCCATAGCATTGCCTCTAACACAACATGTCCTCTGATTTCTTGATGCTTTTTTTCCTCTCAAGAAGGGCTATAGAGAGAGGTAAAATTTTGAGCACCTCACATGTCTGAAAATTCATCTATTCTAGCTTCACATTCATTAATAGCATGTCTGGGTACAACATTTTTTATTCAAAATTTTATTTCCTTCAGAATTTTATAGCTATTACTCCTATATGTTCTAGTGTCCAGTACAGCTGTTCCTTTCAAGAAGGGTCTGGTCATTGTGATTCTTGTGCATGGGATGTGCTTTTCATTTGGGGGGTTTTGTTATTATTATTTCTTCTCTCTATCTCTCTCTCTCTCTCTCTCTGTGTTGGGGGGGTGGATCCTTCTTTCTCTCCCTAGAAGTTTATAGAATTTTTCTCCAATGCTTCAGTGACTTCAGATAAATTATACATGGGTTGCATCATTATGGCTCTATCGTCATTTATATTTTTGGATACTGTGAGCTTTTCAATCTGGCAACTCATGTCTTTCCATTTGGTGAACTTTTCTTGACATTATTTAGTGGATTATATTCTAATACTCTCCTTGTTACTGTACTTTCTGAATGCCTGATATTCAGATATTAGACCATCTGGGCTGGTTTTATTATTTTATTTTATTTCCTATTTTTTATATTTTTGCCATTTTGTTCTATTTTCTGAAGAGGTTTTTTTCAATGTTCTCTTCTGGCCCTTTATTGGATTTTTTTTCTTCAACATTAAATTTTTTCTTTTCAGAAGTCTTTTATACTCTCAGAATACTATTTTATGGAAGTTTGTTCTTCACGCCTGGGTGCTGGATCCTTTCTGAAAACTTTCTTTGAGCATATTATTTGGTTGAAGTTTTTATCACTCACAACTGATTTCTTCCAGAATGCTTTTTTTCTTATTGCTTTTATCATTGCAAGTCTACTTCAAACTTCTGCTAATTTTTGGTTGTCTGTTCTTGTGGACTAGAGGCTCTGAGCAGATGAGGGGGTCATGTTGATTATGAAGACCCAAATATATTTTCCAGAGAAGATCTTCCAATTTTCTGCCTGGATGCCAGTGGTCCTAAACAGAACTCAGAAAAAAAAAAAAAAAAAGAAAAAAAAAAAAGATGGAACTAGAAGTTGGGTCTCTGTTTTCCACAGACATATTTCAGCTAGACCTCCAGATTTTCAGTTTGGCACCCTGCCCTCAAGTATGCCTGGATGCTCCTGGTCCGTAGACCCTTTTTTCCCCTTTATGCATAATAAGCTTAGCTTCTTTCCTAGGTGAAGGAAGAGTCGTTGCCCCATAAGTACGGAGAAAGAGAAAGAATCTAGGGATCTCATCACTTCATAAACAGCACTCAACCCTCTTACAGGAAATACATACTTCCAGAAGCCCCTGAACTGCCACCCTCCTCCAAATTTCAGAGCTTTTTGAGGTTTTTATGGTTAGACCAGGATGATTCTTCCCTTTCCCCACTGGTATCTGATAAGCCAGCTCCTGCCTATCCATTTTATTTTCCAGTTTCAGAAATTTCATTACTCTGGGTGAGCTGCTTTCATACCAAGGAGGCAAAGATTCTTCGAAGCAAGACGTATGGCCACCCAAGGTCTTTACCACTTCCCTTTGAGATAATACTTTTTGTATGCAGGGCCCCCAAATTCCCTTTCCTACTAGTCCATGAACCTGCAAGAGTTTCTTTCTCCATCAATCCAGTAAGCTGAATCTCCAATGTGCGCATCCTAGACCTGAGGGATGGTCAAGAAAGGGCTCTATTCAACGGCTGAGAATGGAGCTGGACACGTACCACCACACTCATGTGTGCGCCCCACTGCCTCTTCCCAAAACCAGTCATGGCTTGGACAAAAGTAAAATGAATTTTGAAATTGCACTCTGCAGTTGTGTGGTATAAATATACATATATATGTTCAATGTTGTCATTATGAGGGTATATTTGTCAAGGTAAGAGGCTAAACTCTAAGAGATTGTTAGCTTGACTTATAACTATTAAATATATAAACATATGGCATGGCCTTTTACTCAGATTCATACTCGTGGGCCTCTGCAAGTATTAGGGATGGCATGGCCCCCATCTTGATAGATGTGTGCCCCTTAAAAGGTACTCTAAGTTTTTAGAAGTGTTTCAGGAAGAAGCAACATTAGACATGTGTCCAATCCACCATCTTGAACAAAAAGTGCTTCCTTGCTTCCCTCCCTTCTTGAGCCGTTTCCCTCAGGCCTGATGCTCCCACACACGCAATAGCTCCTCCTTCCTTTTTTGATCTTTTTTTGTCTTTCTCAGCATCAATGCTTCTCACCAAAGAAGGAGATTCACAAGGAATACTTATTCCTGTGTGCTTTTGTACAAGAATTCTTCTACAGCCCTTTCTCTTACACATATTTCCCCCTCAGGTCAATTCAATTTCTTAGGAAGTTTCTGAGGTCTTCTCATTTATTTTCACTCTATCTTATCATCCTGCTTCATTAATCCTTGAGCCCCATACAGTGTTTAGCAGAATTCCTTACTCAGAGTAGAAACCTAATGAATATTTGTTCACAACTGCACTGCACTGAATTGTAAGCTCTTAGAAATCTATGCCAAGGGATGTTATTTTTGAGATGTCACTGAATGCCTCCCCTTTGCTGATAGAAAACAAGGTGATACTGTAACCAGACTACTAAAAGCATGATTAGATTTTCATGTTTCCTGCCAAAGGAGTGGTTAATTGTACTTATTTGTGATTTCAGAATTGTATGAGATAGTCTCTGAAGCACATAATCAAAAGAGCTGAAATTCTGCTTCTGTATGAACTTATGATTCCTGGTGGTAAGGACCACCCAATAGAAAAATTTCTGAAGTTCTCCAAACATATACTTTTGCATATGTCCCTACTTATTGCTACTCTGATCGAAGTGACATCAAGGCATACTGTGTACCTCAGCTATGGGCTAGTGGGAACAGAGAGGAAGCAAGCACTGTGAAAATGAAAGGAAGTGATTTGGTTGTAGGGATCAAGAGACCTCTAACAAGCGAAGACAAGCCACAGCCAGCAGCTGAGACATAGCCCCCAGAGGGACATAATGAAACCAGGGGAGACTTCAACCAGTGTTAAATCCTGTTGGGAAAAAGCTCCCAGAGGGCATGACAATTGTCATTCTGAAAGCCAGCGGCACAGTGAATCCAAGGGTCTACTGTTTGAAGTGGACTACCCCAGGGAGTGTCTGAGGATATGCAATCAGTATCTACCCTCCCAGAAGGATTAAAATAGCTAAGAAAATTGTCAGCTGGCCAAGCAAGCTTCAGGATCAGGGCAAGATTTTGATCCCAGCAAGGAGATGTGGGGAGAGTTCATCATGAATCCAGGTTGGTGTCTGTCTTCAGTGACCTTTGCCCTGGTTTGTTGGCCATTTGAGAGATCTCTGTTCAAAAGACCTCACTAAAGGCCATGTGTTTTGACTTCCCCCTCATTCTCAATTGCTTAAAACATGAGTAACAGCCCTAAATCCCCACCTTTAAAAGTAAAGGAGGTATGTTAATTTGGGCCAAACAAGAAACATTTATGGTAGAAATTTCCATCATCAGTTGAAATCAAATCAAGGGATGAGTTGGCCAACCCAGTCTCTTAGAACAAAGGTTGACTTTTCTGCAGAATAGGAAAAAAACAACTGAATACTCAATCAAGAAATTCCAATTACAAAAAAATGAAAGTTTCATCTTTTGGTTCCTACAAAACCAGGGACTTCTCATCAAGATGCCCAATGACCTTCATCCACTATCTTGACCAGGCACACATTGCTATGGTTCCTCCAAATGCTAACTTTTTCTGCTTTGGGGAGCCAGCAACATATTTCCTATGCTTTCTCCATACCATCAAAAAAGTAACTCAACCTAAGAGCAATTTAAAATATTGTGTTGGTAATGAGAAATCTGACTAGCTCCAGAAGAAAAAAATATGAAATGAAAAAAACCAGATTTTAGGGGTTGGATTTGATATTTAAAAAAAACACTTTTAAAATAGAAGTTGGGTATTAGGAGCTGGCTTCTTTCAAAAAAAAAAAAGGCAACTTAAGCATAGCCTCCCGAAAGGCTCCAACGTCCTCTGTGTAATAGCGCCCTCTGGCTTTAACGATGTATTTGGCTTTGAGTCTCAGGTTTGGTGGAAAGTCTATGGCTGTGCTGGAAAGACAACCCAGGATTCCTCAAATCTGAAACCCTGCTCATCTGTTTCTCCTGCATCTGCTTTTGCAAAGAGGAAGTATGACTCGAGCAATGCTTCGTCTTCTGTGTAAGAAAGGACTGTCAAAGAACAGTGCCAATAAGTCCTTGGAGACCTTAGCAATGCCTTACTATTCTTTGGAAAGTACTCTCTTGAGCCTTTGAGTTTAACATGGAACTGCCAGCATACACCAAAGAAAATGGTCTTCAGGTTGAGATACAGCCAACTAGAACAAATTGTGGGAAAGGAAGAGACCCATCCAAGACCATTAGCATAAATGATTTTCGATCTGTCATTCATGAAGGAAGCTGTTGAAGCGTCCCTATTTCTTCCTTGTCTGTGCTTAATTTTAACACTCCTAAAGTGACCTCTAAGTAAGAAAGAAAATATTATTGGATCAAATGAAAGAAAACCTTGCTTGTTTTTTATTCTTAATATAAATACAAGTAATCAAAGCATTCTGGATTCTTCTTGGGAGGTTTCAATGGAAGGGGTCAGAAAAGTTCCCAAAGGCATCATTGGCTTTTGGTTGTCCATAGAATTTCGATTTGATCTTTTTGACCCTTCAAACTGAGTCTTCTCATGGAGAAAACAGGCTCAGCAAGAATTAGATTATTCATCCCAGTGGAGAAGAAGGAAACCAAGTAGGTCCATGGAGAAGGGCTAAAAACTACCTTGGAAAAAAATCCAGGCAGAGCCAAAGATTCTTCTCCTTGCTTTGGAGAGGACAGGATGGTCTAGGATCACTTTTCCCCATGATACTCTTTCCTTGGAAAGCATTATGCTTTTTTTCCCCTTGGGTGAATTCTTGCCTACCCTTAAATACCCAGTGTGGAGATAAATGACCACGATCTTGGTAGATCTTTAGAGTAAAGCCATTGTAGCTAAGGAAAGTAAGTAAGCTGCATTCATTTTTCTGAAATGCAGAGTTTTGTTTTGTTTTTTAATCAGGCTTGTATACGTTTTGACTTGTTATGATATAATCAGGAAATGATTTTGTTTTTTCACACCAATGTTTGGGACAGATTCATCATTTTCAAGTCAATGGCAACCGTTAAAAAACAGCCCTATCAATAGGCAACCAACAGAATGGGAAAAGATAGTTGCAAGTGACATATCAGATAAAGGGTTAATATCCAAAATCTATAAGGAACTCACCAAACTCCACACCAGAAAAACAAACAACCCAGTGAAGAAATGGGCAGAAGATATGACCAGACACTTCTCCAAAGAGGACATCCAGATGGCCAACACATGAAACAATGCTCAGCATCCCTCCTCATCAGGGAAATACAAATCAAAACCACACAGAGATACCACCTCATGCCAGTCAGAGTGGCTAAAATGAGCAAATCAGAGAACTCTAGATGCTGGCAAGGATGTGGAGAAACAGGTACCCTCCTACACTGTTGGTGAGAATGTAAACTGGTGCAGCCTCTCTGGAAAACAGTGTGGAGGTTCCTCAGGAAACTAACAATAGAACTCCCCTATGACCCAGCAATAGCACTGCCAGGAATTTACCCAAGGGATACAGAAATGCTGATGCATAGGAGCACATGTACCCCAATGTTCATAGCAGCACTCTCCACAATAGCTAAAACATGGAAAGAGCCTAAGTGTCCATCAACAGATGAATGGATCAAGAAGATGTGGTTTATCTATACCATGGAATACTACATGGCAATGAGAAACAATGAAATCTGGCCATGTGTAGCAACATGGATGGACCTTGAGGGTGTTATGCTGAACGAAATAAGTCAGGGAGAGAAGGACAAATATCATATGTGTGCACATATAGGAGGATTAGGAGGAACAGAAGACCATGGGAGAGAAGAAGGGGGGAAGCAGTGAGGGAAAGGGAGAGAGGCAAACCATGAGAGATTCTTGAATGCTGAGAACAAACTGAGGACTGATGGGTGTGTGGGGGGAGGAGGGAGATGGGTATGGAGGAGGGCACTTGTGGGGATGAGCACTGGGTGTTACATGGAAACCAACTTGACAATAAACTATTTGTTAAAAAAAAAAAAAAGAAGAAGAAGAAGAAAACCAGCCCTGTCTTCAGGAATTAATAAATGCAATCCAGACCATTCTAAATCAAAACTTTAACCTTGCATCCAATTAAAACTTCTTTCTCCACCAAGCTTGGGCTTGATTGAGGTTTGGGAATCAGCATCTTGTGAGGGAGTCAATCGTTTGGCTCTCTCTCTTTGTAGCACCTCCTATTCCACCTCACTCTGCCCAATGCCACTTCTGGGTTCTCCAAGTACGAGAGGGAAGAAAGGCAAAAGATCAAAGGAATTTTTACTTAATTGGTGTTTTCAATGCTCTCTTGACATGTGAAGTGTCTCTATCATACAAATACTGGCTCTATTTTATGGGAAGCATATGGACATGTTGGAGACTACCTGGAGGACCAGCTGTGACACCATCCCCTAACCCAAACAATTCTTCCCCTGAGCCCCCATGACCTCTGCCCCATCAGGTCCTGCCCTGGTGGTATGCCTCTGAGTCCCCTCACCCTCACAGATAGCCTTCTTAGACAGCGTCCTTTCAAGACTACTTGAGCCTTGATCCTTTTACACATTTACCCGAGGCCTTGGGGATCCATTCTTGTCCCTCAAAACTGCAAGTACAGTCTGCTCAGCCCCTGAACTTGCCTTTCTCGCCCCAGGGCTGTGAGTTTCCCCAGCCAACTTCTCATCTTTAGACCTCTTCAGGGGACACCTATCAGCCTTTCTAGAGAACTCTGTGCTTCTATAGAAAGCTAGTGTGCTTTGAACCCCAGCTGTCATTCAGCCAGGGAATGCGACATGGCCACCCCTTCTAGCAGACAGCACCAAAGTTTGTGAGAAGTTCTGATGGTTTTACTGGGCCCTCTTCATTTGGCTAATGAATGAGAACAACACTTTCTCCTCTCCTGTAGTCCCTTCTCTGAGGAAAAGACCCATAGCTTTACTCCTGCAAATTCCCTTCAAAATAGTTCACCCAAAAAATATCAACCTTCCAATTTAAAAGAAAGAATTTGGATGATAGGTGCATGTGTCCAAAAACATCTCTGGTTTCTCTTTGGTAAGTTCTGAATAAATGTGGAGTTATTTATTTCACCCATTGCCCTCAGCTTTAAGGCTTTAGCTGAAATTCCAGTGCAGAGAAAAAGAAAAGTCTCTTTTCAGAGCCCATTCACATAGATTCTGCCTTTTGGTGAAAGAGGTATTCCCCCACCAAGATAAAAAAAAAAATTACAGGGCGCCCGGGTGGCTTAGTCGGTTAAGCGTCCGACTTTCACTTAGGTCATGATCTCGCGGTTCGTGGGTTCGGGCCCCGCATCGAGCTCTGTGCTGACTGCCAGCTCAGAGCCTGGAGCCTGTTTCAGTCTGTGACTCCCTCTCTCTCGGACCCTCCCCTGCTCACGCTGTCTCTCTCTCTCCTAGAAATAAAAAAAAAATTACAAGATGACAAGGTGAGGTGTCTGCTTCAAACAGTTACCACCACCCTCTACCATCTCTAGTGGACTTCTCTTTGGCTAATGCCAAGGAGTCCTTAGCACTGACCCTCTGGTCAGAATCCTGTGTCTAGCGCCAGCCCTATGTACTTTAACCCCTCTACAGGAGGTTGACTATCTTTTTCCCAAAGGAACACCAACCAAATTTTCAAGGGGCTTTCAGACAACAGGATGAGTCTTCAAGCCTTTACTTTCAAAAAGCACTGAAGCATCGTATTAATGAAAACTGGCAACATACACGCAAAAAAATGAAAATCCTTAACCAGCAGCACGTGCTAGCTCATTAAATGTGAAATTTTCCTGTAACCTCAAAGAAAATAATCAGAAGTAGTCAACCTAAGGCATACCAAAAAAGATAAAATAGAACTTAACGAATAGCATCTACTTTCATTTAACACCCTTGTGATTTACTGAGAGGAAAGCATTCGCTACCCCTTGTGTTGGTGTGGCATCCAGGAATAAAATCTAACTAAATATCCCTCCCCAAAAGAGAAGTAGATGGTTAATCTGCTACAGGAAAAAGCCACATAGAGCATCCTAAAGCCTAACACAGATTGTTTCAAGAAAATCTGGTACAGTCCCCATGGATACCATAGCGAATCTGATAGGAAAAACACAAATATGCAGTGCTTGAATTTTTCCACACATCAAAACTATTGAAAGTACAGCAATGGTGGCATACCATTAGTGACAATGTAAGGCAAGTCTGACCTCTCCAAGTTCCCAGCACAGTCAAAACAAGGGCACATATGAATTACAACCTGAGGTCTATTCTGAACTCTCAGACAAGTACTGGAGGTCATGAGAAGGATGTGGTGAGCAGGAGCCTGGAGGGTAGCGGGGCCTCAGTCGGGGCATGCCCTTACATTGAGACACATTCCAGCCTGGGCCAGCTTCCTGGTATTGGTGCCAGAAAGGAGGAAGAGAAGCAATTGACATAACAGGACACTCGGGCTGTGCCCGCCATCACCCAGAGCCAGGGAGGCCAGCTCTACGCTCGTCTGACTAGTGACCACTCGATGCAAGCCATTCAGACCCTAGATCTGTTCTTCAGCTCACTCAGGGACTCCCCTGACCTTGCTGTCCCCATGAGCTCTGGGACCTTGACCCAGTCTCTCTTTCCAGGACACTCTTGTTCCCTGTGTTCCATATGCCAATATATTTTACACACACGGAACTTTTAAGAAAGGCTTGTAAAGACTCAACTTATGGTACCCAGTTTGGGTGGTCCAGTCAATTCCCCCTCACCATCCTATCTTCATCCTCATCGAGTTCTGTCAGAACTGGGACCGTTCCCATCTGAGAGTGTCACCTCTGACCCATCCATGTCCTTTAAAATGCTATTCCTTTCCCAATTAATTCCTAAGTAGAGCTGGTGTTCAAAATATTTAACAACTGGTATATGGTACGGGCACCAACCAATCAGAACGGATTCCAATGGTAAACAATCAGCACAGAGGCGCTGGTGGCACATGTTCACTATAGACCCTGAAGTAAGGACAAAAAAACTCAAAAAAACTATTTGGGGAGCTCATGGCTTTTCTTCTGTGGTTAGCCTTGGTGTTCTTCAAGAGCCCCGCAACTGTCTGTAGTTAGAGCTACCTAGACCCATCACCTCGTTTATAGCGGTAATAGCCTTATCTATTGGGAAACCAGAAGAGTCATGCCTGTATTCTTTGTTTTCTGGGTTTTAGGGTTGTCATATTTTGATAATTAGATAACATCTCCCGACAAATAAGCGTCTCCATACCTAAAAATTTCAACAAGTGTACTTTTCTGAAACAACTTCCTTTTCAAAGGACAAGCCTTTTCATGAACTGCTGGACGGGTCTAAGGGACCCCATTACTCTGGACTAGGGCTTCTTCTACATTCAGGAGACCTCACAAAGGGTCCTTTACCACCCTAATAAGACTGTGCCAGCTGTTTTATTCTTCTCCAAATAAGACAGACCGACTGCATCCGAAAGAGAAACCACATTAAAGATTCCCAAATATAAATTCTATTTTAGCAGGCAAAGTAAGAAGTCATGATTAAGACACCAGCCATTTCCTGGAAATAAAAGCCCACCCGGGGGTGTTTGGGAGCCCAAAGTATCATCAACACCAGCTGGCAATTAATCTCCAGGGAAAGCTCTTCTTCAAGTGTCTCTGTTACAGGCTAAATATACCCTAAATGTAACTTAAATATAGATGTACTATCTATTCCTCACATTCCCTGGGGCTGCCAGCATAAAACATGGATCAACCCAGTAGCACTTGGCATCCCAGAGTATCCAACGAGAGAGCACATGGACTATATTAACTCATCAGCAGCCCACATCTGCTGAACTGGTCTGGACTCTGCTTATTTAAAAAACACTAATTTCTCTTCCCTCAAAAAAAAAATCATCAATTTCTTGAGTATTCTTTTACTATTGAATTGGCATAGCAAAATATGTGTTAAATCCGCACATTAATATTAGTGGCAAAACTGCAGCTATAATCCTGTTTCACCATAATGTTTTTACCACTGTTGAAAGTTTTGGACTGAAATATATATACATATACATGTTTAGTCAAAGTAGTCAAATAACCTGAAAGACCAAGGTCTGCCAATGGAGAGAAATTTATACTGAGAGCTACAAGGTAAAAATGGCCCTTATCAGAGGTCAAGGGCCTTTCTCATTTAATTTAGCATCTTGTGGGCATCTCTGCCATGTGAGACCAATAATGGTCTGAAAGGAAAGCTTTTGGGTCAATTAAAAAATGAGAGTGAAAGAACAATCACATTAACAGGAGGATTGGACATGGCTTTGATTTCTTTAAAAACACCCAAGTGCATCACCTGAGGCCAGTAAGGAAAGGACCACACCGGGAAGAAACAAAAATGGAGCCAACCGTCTCTGGAGTCTCAGAACATGAAGAGAAATGAGATTTCAGATCAGAGTTTTATTTGAATCAATGGACCAAATTTTTTTGGACTTTATGAACCTGACACTGCACCCAACAAGCTCTTCATACTGCTATGCTTACAAAACATACCCACAGTTTTAAAAGAAATGCTCTGGCTCTGAGTTTCAAATCTCACCCAAAAGACAGTTATTATTCTTAAAACTCTTTTCCCCAGAAGTTACTCATGTAGGCCAGGTATACAGTATTATGCTCTGAACATTGACATCTGCCTCTGGAAGTGATTTAACTTTGGCTTTGAGACATACCATTGATGAAGCTACAATCAGGAGCACAGTATGGGTCAGAGACAGAGTTGAGGAAGCTTGGGTCCAGGACCACGTGACCCTGAGAGGGGCAGGCATATAAAGAGGCAAAGCAAAGAGCATTCAGAACTGGAAACTGGGATTCAAAGGCTTACTACTCTTAAGTCAAGGCTCTGGATCCAGGCCTCAGGCCACTGCCAGACTGTCACATGCATAAGGTACAGGTAAAAAGGACTCCCTGAATGAGGTGGGTCTGTGGGAATCTAGGTAAAGAAAGTACACAATTTTGGATCCAAAGACTGCCTCCTGATGTCCATTGTCTCCAGGAAGAATCCTGAACAGAGATGTGCAGCAAGAGTCAGGAACATCTTGGTGTCAGATGGAGAGAGGGTTTGCCCCCTTGTCCAAGTTTGATCGGGTAAACCCTGACAAGGCTTCCTTTTGTCACTGCTCAACTTTGTTATCAATCTGTAACAACATTAAGCATGCATTTGTGAATGACTGGCTGTTCATAAATGGCCTAACTCTCAACCAGAAAAGCTCACCATTTCCCAGAACATTAGCATAAATAATCTCTCAGTTCATCGGGACTCCCACCCCAGTAGTCCATTTTCCCTGACACAGCAGGGTCTATCCAAGGTCAGTACCTCACCGAGTCTAGCTTCAAGCCAAGGCTGTCCTAAGGAAAGAAATGGTTGAGTTGTTTCAGTCCTCCTCTCCTGCCCCTTCTGACTCCACCACCCATCTCACAAGGCTTCGCTTTAGATTTCTTGCCTGTAGACTGACAGGGATTTGGTGCCCATCCATGATGGTAAGCATAGAGCCCAATACCTGGGATCACCTTGACCTCTAAACCCCAGAACTAATCCATGAGTTCCCACACATCCCCTCAGGGCAGTTCACTGTATCTTGTGATTCCAATAACAGGGCAATCAGGGTTCTTGAATCCAGGGGTTCCCAAACCCAGATCTCCGTGTGCCCCATATCATAAAACTGGGTTTCTGCCTTGTACCCTGTGTTCTGAGGTCTCATTCTGATTCTCCAGTCTAATCCTCTAGATTGGCTGCCCTGATTTTCCAATCCCCCAACCAACAGAAGCCAGGGACCTAGCCACAACCAAGTCAGGGCAGCACAGCCCAGAAGTAGGTGCCCTCTGCTGGAAAGTGGATCCCCAGCACTCTCTTGGGCCAAATCAAGATCTAGAGCAGAAACCTTCTCCTTTGGATGAATGGCTTTATTCTCCCCACCCCAGCAAGGTGCCCCAAGGTTACACAGCCTCCATGTAGTTTGTCTCTAGGATGGTGTTTTTGTATTCCATTGTCATTTTGCTTCAACTTGAGTGTCATGTCCAGTAGATCTCCTTGTAGGTCAGGATAAAATGTTAACCATTTTTATATAACCTTAGTGCAAATTTAGTGCTTAGCACAGAAAAAGAACAAAATGCATGTCAATTGGAAGACCTTTGGATGGATGAATGAGAAAAATGAAGGAGCTTTCTTATCGGTAATAATAGCCAGCCTGTCTGGACCCTGAATTTTCATGACCTAGCTCCACCTTCATGATGAGAGGTTGCTGGGCTTCCCAGGAAAGCTCTACCCACCTAGCTGAAGCTCAGTTACGGGGATCTGTTTCTGGGCTAAGTGCCCCAGAATCTACCCCACCCTATTGGTGATGTTGGTGATTAAGATGTCCAGCACAACCCCAGCCCTTCTGATCACTCCCTGCTTTTATCATGTCTCACAGAAAGACAGTTGTCTGGTGGCACTAACTAATTCTGACATGTAACACAGCACCCTTTTAAGTGATGGTATAAACAGGTACCAATTTTGGAATGGCATTGGCATGTGTCTCCTTAAATAATATTCCAATAGTAACGACTCTTCTTTCACAAACAACAAAATTCACAGGGTATGGAAGAGAAGAGAGGAAGAGCGAGGAGGGGTATTTTATAATTTATCCAAATAGCAAGTGCCAAAATCCTTTTTAAATTCTTAGTCATTGGACACCAACAACATATAGAGAACTTCCATTTAACTATCAGTGTAGACAGGCTTTGGAGTATTGTGTGTAGTTTGTCCCAGAGCTTCATGAGAGTAACAGATAAATAATCAGGGAACTGAGATCAGAAGAACCCATTTCACCAGGAGGATATTTAGAAGGGCACCAGAGCCTGGGGATGAGAGCCCCAAATGTTAGACTTTCCAAAACAGTCCTGATTTCAAATATTCAGTCCTGTTGTACAACCAAACAATATGTCAATACTTTCTCATCCAATCTGCATCTCCAGGATCATCTTTTACATACAGGAGTCCCTGTGTCCTCATTTGAGGGTCAAGGAAAAAATGGTACCCACTGATAGTTCCCAGTAGAGATATCCTCGAACTTGGGCCTTTTTTTAAAAAATTTTTTGAATGTTTATTTTTTAGAGAGGGAGAGACAGAGAATGAGTGGGGGAGGGGCCGAGAGAAGAGGAGACACAGAATCCCAAACAGGCTCCAGGCTCTGAGCTGTCAGCACAGAGCCCAACTTGGGGCTCGAACTCACAGACTGTGAGATCATGAGTTCATGACCTGAGCTGAAGTCAGATACTTAACTGACTGAGCCACCCAGGAACCCCTAACTTGGGCCCTTTTACAGCTATATCTGCACTCTCTGTGTAAAGCCCTTGATAGTTCACCAGATAGTTCCTTGTTTCTCAGGTCAATGAAATGACAGTGAACAAATAGCATACATGTGTGATATTTGCCACAAAGACAGACCGAGGAGCGGAATCTCTTAACTTAGCCTTAGATTTGATTTTCAGCCATTTGTTCTGTTGGAAGAGTTAGACGGACAAAAATTCTGTCCCCACCCCAAGACCCTGTTTGTCAATCCTGCATCAGAAAAGGACAATTGGGGTTGCTCTTAATGTTGACCCTTCCTGGTCAATAAAGGGTAGTTTTCAGGTGGGAGTTACCATTGTCTCCAAGAACTGGACATCTTACTAAACTAAACTGAATCCTATTTGGGTGGCAAATTAAGCAGCCAGTTACCCTGGGGGGAATGGAGAGAAAGGTAGGAGGACTTGAGTTTTGACTGGTAGGTTATGAAATAGTATGAAGAGCAATGCTATTGCAGAGGAAGTCTGGCCCTAGGTGAGAAGGTAGACAAGCCACGAAAAAGAAAAACAAAGCCAAAGTCCATGGCCCTTCACTTTAGTCTCCTTTATATAGGGAGAGTGACCAGTGCTGAGGCCCTCCCTGCAAGGTGCGCACACACTATGTCCGAAGACATTTCAGCTCCTAGCCATGGCGTGTAGTGAGTGACGCAAGAGGCAGTGTCAAGGTCATGCAATCTGAGGCCCAAAGGAGGAAGGAAACCTCTTGTAGAAAGGGTCATAATTATAAAGGGAAAGACTGTCGTGTTTGAAAGTCCATTTTCCTATTTGTCACGGACTCGCCCAAGGTCATGTTGAACTGCAGTCTTGAGTCATCAATTCCATGAAATTTCCCAAGTCACCTGTTCAATAAGTAGCATACTCACCACCAAGCCACTGGCCTCTCCTGGGGCAAAGGCAGTAAATCCAACAGAAAAACCAACACGAGATTTGCAGGCTCCTTGGACACAGGCAGAGCCAGGAGCTGGGTGCACACTCCTCCAGCCCCTATACACCTCTTCTTCTCTCTGTCACACCCACTCTCAACACCAGGGCAAGAAAACAATTTCTATCTAAAAAAACAACCAGAAGTTTCTACTGCTTCTGTCTTCTGGGGAAGTAGCATGATCCATCTCCCCATAGATGGTTTTTCTATGAGATAACAGTTTGATGGGCCCTTGGGATGTGAGACATGAGGTCAGTGACTGAGCTGGTCTGGATGGGTGAGGATTAAGCCAAACAAAGATAAATTACTTTGTTCAATAAAGAAACCAGAATCTTGGAGCTGTCTGCAGACGCCACAGTTGAAGGGCCTGGGATCTTAGAAGAAAGGAGGAGGTAGTAAGTTAAGTTAGCAGCGATGAGTGGGTACCTAGGGAGAGAGGTGGCCTATAAAAATGTCCCTACAGCCAGGGATGGCTAATGAATTGTGTCGCATCCTAGACCATGCGGTGCTAAAATCTCTCCCACTAACCCCAAGCTGTCAGGCACACAGAAAATTAGCACTGTTTCATTCTGGGGCGAAAGGGGTAAAGAACAGTTAAAAGAGACTAAAGAAAGTGAAAGAAGGAATTTGGCTGGATTAGGAAAATGGAGAAAAGAACTAGAGGAACTTCAGGCTTACAGAAAACCCTTTGGTGGGCTTGGGAAGGCACTAGATCTCGGGATGGTGGCTGTGTGATCACGGAAGGAGAGAGTCCCCGGCCTAGGAAGCAAGGTGACCCAGGGCCTGAGTTACAAACAAGCAGCCTCAGAGTCGGCTCTGTCCCCACCCGTCTTGGGACCTTCTCTCACCACATCACCTCGTCTGCCTCAGGGCAGCCAATTATGCTCAAGCTTAGCCAGAGGCCTGCTGTGGTTGCTCCATTTCTCCAAACCCAAGTTTGCTTCCCTGGCGGGCACAGGCACTTGACTTCCCTCCTTCCCTCACATCCTGCTTCTCTGGGTAGCATCCACCAGGATCTTGTGCTGGACTCTCCAGTCACATGGGTGAATATTCCCTCTTCCCTTTTCCTCAGTCACTCCACAACTGCCCCATAACCAATCAGAACCGGACAGAAAGCCCTGAGGGCCCTCTCTCCCCAACTTGCCTGTTCTGTGGAATTCGATCATAAAGATATTGACACGAACATTGTATCTTCCCCTAGACTTAGTAAATGGTGAAAACACAAAAGAAATGCAAGCATAAAATGTCTGACAACTTTCAGAGTTTGTGGGGAAGCGTTACAGAAACCATCATCTGTTTCAGTCTTTCTAAAGCTCCATCTGAAATATTTGGCGGTCAGGCCGCCTAGTGACCTCATAGGACCGACTGAGGCTGAAAGTCACCAATTCAAGGCAACTTTTATTACTTTTTCACAGGAAATATATACTACTTTTACTTCTAAAGTCTTGATAACCTGTTTTTTTACTAGCCTACCACTGCTATATTCTGAATTAGTTCCCATTGTTGTCATTTCTAAATATTCTGATCCATTTAGGCAGAGTAGACCTCACGGATTCAGGGCAGAAAAAATGGTAAGTGTCAGAAAAGACTGAAAGCCCAGCTTTGCTGTTCGTAAAATCTGATTTTGTCTCCAGAATGTCCATTTGCATCTCCCAACCCCACAGTACAGCACGCGATTTCTACTTCCTTAGCCAGAACGTAGAATCAACATGAGAATGTGCAACATACACGTACTTTCCGGTGCCCGGAAGACTGGGACTTTGCCACTTTCTAGCCGTGTCTACCTAGGACAAGCCTATTGATTTTCTCTGACCATCAGTTTCTGCATCTGTAAAATGGAAATAATTTTCCTACCTGGCAAAGTTCTTGTAAGAGTTAAATCATATAATGTGTGTCAAGGAGCAGGGCTGAGTGTCAAGCTGAGAATGGGTCCTCAGTGAAGGTGACTGTCCTCCACCTTTCTCCTTCCTTTCAGCTGTCTAGACTGCTTCCATTTATCCTTTGACATGAGGATCATTTCTTAATTTGGGGGAGAGAGTGAGTAGGAATCAGCCTAATCAGCTTTGCTTTTTCTCTTTTTGTGTCCAAAATGTCACATTTAACTCCATCCTTGGATACCAATGTAAGCAGATGACCCCAGGCCTCCTTGCTATCTTCAAGCAAATGGAAGATGTGGGTGTCAGCCCTTTCCATAGCAACATGGTCTATACCACTTGGGGCCTCATGTGCTCTGATGTTGACTGAGTTCCCTGGCTTCAAGCTACCATGAGGCTTTGTCTCAGCCGAGCAGGATCCATACTGTCTCCTGGAAGGAGAATGGGTCAACCAAAATACCAAATCCTTTCCTGAATCATCAGGCAGTAGGCCTTCTCATGGGCAGAGTGAGAGTAAGCTTTAGACCTTTTTGCAACCTTGGGGAAATTTAAGAGGTCGTGAAAACTGGAGAGTGAAATTGTGTAATCAACCAATCACACAACGGAAGAATCCTGGATTGGGTTGTCTTAGGCGAACATGTCACAAATTAGTATCAGAAAGGAAACACTCTGTGCAGAGAGCCAACTCAATTCTGCAAGTATTAATTGAGCCCTGGCTTTTTCTTGGGCCCAGGTGGATATGAAAAGGAAACAAGTCCCCGTCCTTGTTAAGTTCCTAGGCTCTTAGAGGAGACAAATACGTAAACATATAATGATAACAATAAAACTGTATACATCAAGTAGCAGAAAACAGAGTTAGGAAAGGCTTGCAGCAGAGAAAACATCTATGTTCATCCTTAAAATGAAAAAAGGAATTTTCGAGAGGCAAAAAGTTGGGTGGTCATTTTGGACCAAAGGGAAACAAGTGTGAAGTGCCACCAGATGAAAAACAGCAGCACGCATTTGGAAAGGATAAGAGATTTCTTTCCTAAGGCTTCAGCCCGGGAAACCTAGGGGGTGGCAGGAAGCTGGGAGGCTGGGGCTCTGGGCAGGGCCAAGGCCACAGGGTAGGCTGGCAACTATGCCTGGGAGCAAAGAGCTGACCCCAAAGATGATGGGGACCCACAGGGGAAAGGAGCAGCCAGAAGCGCTGCTTGCTGCTTTAGCAGCCGTGTGAAGATGAGAAACCCCGGTACTTGCCGTGAGGTTCACACTTTAGGAAAGTGGAGAACACGTGTCTGTAGTTGCTTTGCTCTGTAACACCAATCCCGTGACCTTCAGAAAATAAGGGAGAGGCATTTTTTCTGATTGCTCTTAACCAGGAAGAGTCTCTGGAGGGAGTAGAAGGGTGGATGTGCCCCATCTAACGCTTTGAGTGAAGAGTGTTCCAAAGAATTTGAGTCAACTGACGTCTGGACAATTCAGATGATGCCCATGTTGTCAGAGTTAGCTGGTTAACCATCTGCCTGTACTTTGGTCCAATGCTGAGTCCAGAAAACCCCAATGGAACAGCTCTTGCTCCAATGGGTTCAAGCAGCAGGGAAGGAGGTCTGGCCTGATCCACCCGAAGTGTCGCTATCAGATATAACATTGGGGAGTCTCTGCACATCTCTAAGATCAGAAGAGTGCACCAGAGAAAGAGGAAGCTCTCTTCTATTCCCATCGTTTATTATCTGTCTGCATTTGCATGGGGGAAAGTAGAGCTAGAGAGATTCAAACTCAAAAAGTTATTGGAAAGTACTGTCCACTAAGAAAAGGGATGAGGAGGAAGCAGTAAGGAGAGGACCCCAAGTGCTCTGCTAAAGGTGAAGACCACCAGCAGAGGCCTGGATACAGGAGGTAGGGAGCATCTTAAATGCAGATACCAATTTCTTGCACCCACTGAATACCGGTGCTCACAAGAAGGGGAGAGCTTGAGGTTGTCAAGATGTGGAAGACAGAAAAGAATTTCCTTCTCCCTAAACCCAAAGGGCCTCCAGTTTTCTTGACTGGGCCTCTGGATTCTTCTCTTCCTCCATCTATAGTGATTGTCTGTGCTCTCAGCATTAAATCCTTCCTCCCTCACTCCCTTGGAGTGTGGAGGCCCTAGCCATCCATCCATATAGGACAATCCATTCATTTTCTCAAGGGCTATTCTCCATCCTACCCATAGCAAGCATGACCACAAGACTCAACTTGACAGGGTTGCCAGAGGTGGAGGGGGAGGGGGTTGCCCTATGTTTCTGCTCTTATAATGGAGCCTCTGCTAGCAAGCATTTGCCAATGAATTGCCCCCATGCCCAGCCTCCCCAAAGAAGGCAGAAATTCTTTATGGAAATGTGCGATCCTTTGTAAGTTTGTCGTCTGGCAGAACATGTAGGCATATACAGTTATACCACTGTCAGCTTCATAGAAAGAGAGACTTTCATATTTTATTGCTCCAGACTCTTTAGTCCATTACAGTGGGCAGCTACTTTGCATAAGGACTCAGTACCAGCACTACTGGGAACACTAGGA
This sequence comes from Proteles cristata cristata, assembly GCA_017311185.1. Lineage (NCBI taxonomy): Eukaryota > Metazoa > Chordata > Mammalia > Carnivora > Hyaenidae > Proteles > Proteles cristata. The sequence continues at coordinate 461,349 of JAESUZ010001048.1, forward strand.
AATAAATAGCATGGCCCTATTTATTAGGGCCTTACAGATTTACATTGGGTTATGAAATACTCATGGGCAAATTTGCCCCTACACAAATTGTTTCCATAGGCACCAACAAAAATTTAAGAGGCATGTAAAATTATGTATGGCTTAAGTAGCTACAAAGCAGTGTTGAGCATATATGAAAGGGGGGAAGAGATAGGAGAGGGGGAGACTTTTGCTTTCAGCCCCATGTTTCTGAATCTGGTTTCTTTCTTCATCAGCTCACATTATTGTCATGTTTTGTGTTTTATGCCGTCTCCACCTGCCCACATGCATCCTATTATTGCATTTTCACTGTGATTGGAGACTAGAGTTGAAGCAAAGGGTACAAGTCTTTCTGAGGACTTAAGAAAACACAGAGATCCTAATTCATTTTGTGGCCAGGCATGGCTGATTCAAAAGGTAGAATCCATTCCCACCTTTATGATGTCAATGTGATTTGTAAGGCTTTTGAGTTGACTTCTTTGAAAAGCAAAAGAAATATATATCCTAAAGCTTTTTTTGTTTTTTGTCAACTTATGGGAAATCCAGTTTGTACATGGAAAAAGGTTATTGCTTTTTTTGGAGATGTGTCCATATGCATAAACATATAACCAAGTATGCACAGATAAACACATAATCAAGCCTGTGAGGAATACCAGCCAAGGGACACCCACTTGTGGCAGTAAGTTTCATGAGCTGGGAAGTCTGGAAGCCTGCATGGCTGCACACAGGACTGAATCTTGAGTAAGAATGGGTGGAATTTACAGGGGGAAGAAAAAGGGAGGAGGAAGCCTGCCAAGAATTTCTGCAGACCCAGAGGAGCTAGTCCGCCTGCGTGAACAGACCCATAGATTGCAAGGTTATTGTAGGAAAGCACCATGAAATAAGAGTGGACAGGGGTGGGGTCATGACGTTCAGGGCCACGTACTTCGAAGTTCCTCCAATGAGACATAAGCAGCTACATTCACGTGTTCAGCTGGGGAGATTCATGATATCAACTGTGCTTCTGGAAGGTTATCTGGCATATCCTGAAAGTCCCAAACTTTCAGGATCAGCTACATAGAGCATTGCCCAAAATAAATGCAGGCAACAAAAAAATGAGGCTCATTTTTACTCACCAAGATAGGGAAGAACTCATTCTTTTTCCCTTGGCTAGTTTGTCTCCCTACTCCGTATCAACTTACATAATTTAGGCCTTGCATATGCGTCCATCAGGTACTTCCAGAAACAGATGGAGAACAGATGGGGGTTGAGACATCTGAGAGTCTTGGGAACAAGACACGTCTGGAGTCCCAAATCATTTCCAAAAATGATAGATGGAGTCAAGTGTATACAACTTTACATGTGTAGTCATAACAGGATACAAAAACAAGAACCAAATTGCCATTCAGTCATATGATTTCCCAGTAGAAATGAATTTAGTGAAATTCAATACTCCTGGGACTAAGGCTATTTTTTTCTTTTCTCTTCTTATTCCTCATTTTAATTAGACCCATACCTATTGTTATCCCAATTTCTTGGAGAACCTACACTGCATAGGGTACAGCCATTAAACATCATAGAGAAAAGGTTATTTATTAATGTGAGAAAATGTAATGCATTGCTAAATGCAAAGGCAGGCAAAGTATGTTACCATGGTAACATTTTTATTAAAACAGTATAGGGGCACTTGGGCAGCTCAGTCGGTTAAGCATCCAACTTTGGCTCAGGTCATAATATCACAGTTCGTGGGTTTGAGCCCCACATCAGGCTCTGTGCTGACATCTCAGAGCCTCCTTCAGATTCTGCGTGTCCCTCTCTCTCTTCCCCTCCCCCCCACTTATGCTGTCTCAGAAATAAACATAAACAAAAAATTTAAATATATATACTATATGCATTATATATATTTGGAGATAAATCCGGGAGAGGGAGAAGCTAAATATAAACCAAAATATATTAAGTTATTTTTGCACAGACATGACTGCAGGTGTTTTGTTGCTTTTCTTCCCACTAATACTACTCAAACTTAATATTGAGCATGTGTTTTTCAATTAATAAAGAACTGTTATTTTTTGAAACTGTGTAAGTATGTAGGATAAGCTAAGACCTGAGGATTATAGTTTTGATTTGTGGAAATTCCTGAGTCTTTTGCCCTTCTCTTTGTAAGCAATTTGACAATAGAGAGTGATAAAAGAAGTTCCTCATTGATTTAAACCCGTTATCAGCCCTCCACTACTGCCAGGGTGGGCATTTGGGAGAACATCTCTTTGAGAGACAATGAATCCAGTTATATCTGCAAGTAATTCAGCTCATCAACCTGGAATGGAGACGGGAGTGATAGATACCCATGAAATGAACATGGATGTTTCAAAAGGATGACAAATAATAATTCAAAATATTCAATCCAAGGTGTTTGCATGCTTTCACATACCCCCAAACACTTAAGTCACTGACAAGGACTATCTGAGTTTATGGCCTCCAAAGTGATACGGGTTTCATTAAAAAGATGGATCACTGTGTCCTCACCCTCTGAGTCATAAGCAGTCACAATAAATGCATCTCACCACATTCCAGTGTGGTACAGAAGAGGAGGGCTTCTTGCTGAAAGACTGTTCTAGTTCCATCCCAGGTCATCACTTACCCAAACCCTCAGGAGGAGACCACAGACAGATAATGTCCTGCCTACAGCCAGAATGCCACAAAACACACTGTTATTTCTCTTAATAGCTTCTCTATACTGCTGTCCAAAATGAATGTGCTAATATGTAATTAATAGGAGTTATCAAAACAGGTTTCTCCTTCATACCCTGAAAACCCATTGGTAATTACCATTATTAGGCTGCGTTTGGCATCTATAAATCTTAGGATGGAAACTAGATGTGTCATATACATTTTCTACCTACATGTTTTTCTTTTCTCAGAATGGAATGCCATCTGAGCACTTCACAAGGGATTGGCAGCAAGATGGCAGACTGGGACACCAAGCAGATTGGGACAAATTCCCATAATTCCACTACCTCTGAGAGGGCTTTCTGTTGTCCTTCAACAGGTTTCCAATGGTCCCCATTTCTCTCCTTCTCTGAACTAAAAAACAAAACCAAAACCCAAAAAACCAACCAGCCTTTGAGGCAGTCTAACTCTGGCAGTCATGAATCAGATAGGGTGAAGGAAAAAATGCTATCTGAGCCAATGGGTTTCTAACATACCATCTCAGTCAGTGCTTTCTGAACTTTAACATGTGTATGAATCATGTGGATATATTCGTAAAATGCATATGCTTGGGTCTGGGCCGGGGCTTAGGATTTGAGATTTCTAAAGAGCTCCTATACAATGTTCACAATGTGACTGGGCCATGGTCTATACTTTGGACAGCAAGAACCTTGACCTTTCTGGCCTTGGTATATTCTGGCTCCTATTGGTTGAAAAAACTCACTAAAATCAATTTTGCCTGATGGTGGTCCAATGTAAGCAAAATTTAATGTGGTGGTAAAGAGCTCACACCTGACCAGGGCATATTACAAAGGAATACCAGTACTTGTATGCCCTGAATATTCAGCAAAATGTGGAAGGAAAAGGAAAAGGGAGGAGAGCACAAGAGAGACAGGAATTCTCTGTCCTTACAGAAGCTTAAAGGTCTAAAAAAAAAAAAAAGTTTGGAGTCCCGTATTCTTACCATATTGAACCCAAAAGAAAACCAGGCACCAAAACAACTCCAGAAACAGAACTAGAACAAAACTAAAACAGAGCCATTGATTTTTTTCAAACATCTCTCTCTTGGAATCCAAAATGTTGGAGAAAGGAGGAAGGGTTTTCGGGAGGAGAAAAATCATATTGTCAGCGCCCCTGTAGTTAATGCCTGCTGAAGGCATTAGGAAACCAGTAACTAGGCTCTCTCTGCATTCAACACTAGAAATGCAGCTATAAACCACAGGGCAGATTCACTCAATAGGTCACAGTAACAAGACTCCTTTGTTCCTAATTTCCAGTCTTATATAATTACAGGACATATATGAATTAAGGATGCCTGGGAAGGATACATTTACTTTCTTTCTAATGAAGCATTTGCACCTGCTCTTGACTCTATCAAGGAGGCTCATTCCTATGTAATATCCACTTAAATAAAATGGAAAAGAGGATACAGGTGTGCTCAGATACCCTTACACCATAGCCCATCAAGGTTACAAGGGATCATAGACCCACACTCTCAGACCACAGAGGACTCTGAGGCCAACATGATTTGTCCAACTTCCAGTTGAGGGAACATTCTACCATGCCAGAAAGGGAAAGTTATTTACAGAAGAATCACAGAAGCTCCATGGTGTCTGGATTTGGATTCTGCTTGGCCCAAAATCAGAACAACTCATTTACAATTCCTTTATCTTCTCAATTTGCAAGCTTCGGGGAAAGAGCAAATGACCAAAAGGGGAAATTTTAGCAAAAACACATACTTCCTCTGCAGTGACTACTTACAGGAAACAGTAGATTCTCTGGAAAAAGTACAGAACCTGAGAATCCAGCAACAAATCACAGTCCCAGCGACAGAATGGGGGTCAAACCACACAACAACTGTATGACAGGTAAGAAGCCAACTTCTGGCACCTATATGAAAGATTGTGCTTGCACTTGAAGGATATTCTTTGTATTGTTCCAGACAACCATAGCCAGAAGCAAAAACTTGGACCCGCCCAGCTGGACAAGAACCTAAGAATTAAGATAAAGGAAAATATCCTCACAAATGAAAGGTCTGTAACAGGGTGACCTGTTTAAAAAGTTACTCAATGAAGACAAGAGAGCAAGACAAAGGGACTCATACTCAAAATCCCTAAGTGCAAGGGGAAAAGGAAAATGTTTTGGACTCTCTTACCCCGCCCCTCCCCCCCCCCCCAATACCAAAGATTTCTTGGGCAAGTGGATTTCTCCATTAAGATGCAGACAAGTGTGATTATGGTACTGGCTTGAACAATAAGCAAGCTCGATAAAGGTACACTGGAAAAGCTTGAACTCTATCCCTCCAACAGCCAGGTCCTCTGTGTGGACTTTGCCCACCCCTAAAATAGCACCATCTTTGAAATGTTAAATCCTAAGTCTTGGCCACCATCTCCCACTATCCATCCAACTCTTAATTCTTCCGTGGTCTATACCAGCTCTTCAGTCTCATTGATCCTGTACTCCTCTTCTTCCCTCCCAGCCAAACCCCCCTTGGTGGCTTCTCTTCCTATTCTGGAAAGACTCATACTGAGATTCATAGTGAATCCTTCCCAATCCTTCCTGAGAGCCCCAATGTCCTAGGTCTGTCTCTTCCAACCCCACCTGCCCTATTGCCAACCTTGGATCACTCCAAACATTCTTCCCCTTTATGCTTTCTACCCCGGTGCTGTTCAGCACTGACTCAGAAAGTCACCGTGCAGGGTCTGCAGCTTCTCCTGGGATCTCAGGGTCTCATGCAACCTTTTCATCTTCCACCACAGCTATTCCAAACCTTCATCACCCTTACCAAATCCCCATCACATCCCCCACTTCCTGCCCTCAGCACACATTCTGGCCTCCTACTTCACAAAGGAAAATAAAGCCCTCAAAAGGGTCAGGCAAGATTCCCTGTACCGATGAATGGATCCAAATTTGTATCCACCCTCCCTCCATTTCCTTTAGGGAATGTAATCTATCTTCATGTTTGAGGCTATCCCACCACCAAAGCAATCCACATCCAGCCTCTCACCCCTCTTTATGACCCAAGACCCTGTCTCTCCCCAGAGCTTCCTCTCTCCTGGTATTCTCAAACTCTTTCAACAGGTACCCTTTGTACAGCTTTAGAATGTGCCCCAGCGCCGCCACACTTGTGGAAAAAGCAAAGTTTTCACTGATCTTCCATCTTTTCATGCAACTGCTTCATCTTCTCCACCAAGTTTGTCAAAGAAATCACCTCTGCTTACCCCTTTAACTGCCTCTTTTAGCTCACTGCAACCAGGCCTCTCACTCCTCTACCATTGAAAATGTTCTGGCAAAGGTTACAGGTCACCTACTAAATGACAAGCCCAGGCTCAGTGGACACTTTCCAGACCTTACCTCACGTGAATGCCTTACTACTTCTTTCTCAAAATTCCCTCACCCTGTTCTAGCCCTCGCTCTGGTTTCTGTGTCTCTCCCACTATCCCTGCTTACTAACTCCTGCTGGCTTTGCTTCTTCCTTTGCTATGACTTAAGGTTCTAGTCTTCTTGCTCCTCATGCTTGGGTAGAAGGCCCTTACCAATTCCCATGGCCTTTTCTCATGGATGGACAAATGGACCCAGAGCAACCAAGTCTTTTTCTAACCATCTCTGGGTCCAAGTTTCCTAATGCACAGGTACTTCATTGCCTGACTGATCCTTTCCCACAACTTCCAAGTCGCCACAAGGGAACCACTAAGTCTCAAGAAGTTAGAAAGGTTCAAGATGCAAGACAAAGGAGGAAAGAATGGGAAAATCAAGAAAGAGCGGGATTACTGAGGGCACAAGGACAAGGCTTAGCTTTGGAAATAAGCTGTTCTTCTGAGGAAGAAAGCCTGTATTTATTGAGTGCCTATAGATGCCAACAAGGATGAAGGACTTGCATATAATGGTTCGATTTAAGCCCACAATAATCTTGTGAGACAGGGATTATCATGCCTGTTTTACAGAAGAGGAAATACATGCCAAACAAGGTTAATTTGCCCAAGGTCACAAAGCTAGAAAGTGCCAAAGTCAAGATTCAAGCCCAAGCCAGCTCACTCCAGAGTCATTGTTCCTAAGTCATGAGAGAAATAAAAGCAAGGAGAGAAGAGAAATGGCAAGGTGGAGAGAAGGGAAAATGAGAGGTCTGACGAACTTCTGATTATGAATATGAGTAGAAAAAAATGTCACACAATCTGACCCAAAAGCTTGGTAGAATATTGCCCAATGCCTTCCCATCACCCAGTCTTCTTTTTCTCCATAAAACCCAGTAGTCACCTGGATTCATAGTGTTTCCCTTCCCACTGCTATCTGTGGGGGGGTTTTAATGTACATGTTAAATCTCATTTGTGACCTTTTATTTTATTAAATTTTGAGGGAAATCTTAACAAGAAATGGAGATTCTTTGTGCCCCTGTTTCGTGACTTTTGACTGTCTTTCCTCTTCCCTCACCTTCTCTCCCCCTCACTTACAGCGATAAGGCCATTTTATACACTCCATTCTTTTTTTTTTTTTTTTAATATTTTTATTTATTTCTAGGAGAGAGAGAGAGAGACAGCATGAGCAGGGGAGGGTCAGAGAGAGAGGGAGTCACAGACTCTGAAACAGGCTCCAGGCTCTGAGCTGGCTGTCAGCACAGAGCCTGACGTGGGGCTCGAACCCCTGAACCGCGAGATCATGACCTAAGCGAAAGTCGGACGCTTAACCGACTAAGCCACCCAGGCGCCCCTATACACTCCATTATTGCTTTAGGCCTTGGCACTCTGGGCATTCAGCACTGAAAACAGACACTTTCTGGGCTTTTGGATATATTTTCCTAAGGCTTAGTCTTAGTCACTCCCTTTCACCTTCATTGTTGACTTTTGAAAATTTTAACCATTTCTATAATTTGATTGAGTTCTTGTGGGAGAAGTAGAGGATGAAGTAAGAAATCATAAATTTATTCCCTTGGCTTTTTCTCTAAGCTTATTACTATTATTTCCTATCAGCCAAGACAGTGATCTCTTTGTTTTGCTTAGCTTTGGAAATGGAGTATGAAAACCAGCAAAAACTACATTGGACAGGTCAGAGACACCTTGTGGGTATATGCGATAAGTGCATGAATTGAGGGTGGGCTGAGGGCATGGTCTCTGAGGGAATGACCGTTGAAAACCACTTCTCTTGCAAGGTGACCTTCTTTCGGGGATGTTGAAACCTAAGGATTGAGGTACCCTCTTTAAATACTAGAATGAGAAGGGAAAATGATTCTGACCAATCACATCAAAAGCACAATGTTAGTCCAACAACTTCTGACTTCTAAATTTAGCTTCAATTAGCTGTTCAATAAATACCTCTGTAGTACAGGAGTAGATAAAAATTTACCTAAAGAACACTAGGTTGATGTTCTACTGTTTTTCTTTTTGCCTAATAGATGTATGTAACTAGACCTCAAGATTTATCTCTGTATCCCTCCAGGCCCTGTTCAGCCACAAATTGGCTGGGAAATCCACATTTGTGCCAAGAGAAAGTAGCTTTCTCCTCAAGCTTGTGTCACAGAAAAGGCTCCTTCCTGCCCTGGAAAACTTCTGACCCCACGTCAATGTGAAATTCGTACTGAAGAGTGGAGCAAACCCCATAAAAACCACATGTAGGGGTGGGGGTTTATTGAACATTGGAGAAATTAGATCTTAATCTCAAGATTTAATGGGTCTTCAGACACACACGGAGAGCAGCCAGTGCTGTGTGTCTGAAGGGTTGAGTGGTGAGAGGCTTTGACAGGCTACAGGACAGTTTAACTGAATGGAACTTTCATGAAGTCGAGGTGCCACTGCAATTCTCAAATCTGGAGGGAGGAGCCTTGGGGGCCAGGGCTTCAGGCTTTGCTTTCATATTCCAGTGAACACATGACTCTTTTTCCATAGTCACTCCTCTTTTTTTATTCATCTCCCACTTGATTATAAGCCACTGAATTTAGCTCAGTGCCCCTGGCACATAGTGGGCAGTCAATGAATAGTAGGGGAAGGAAGGAAAGAGGGAGGGAGGGAAGGGAGGAAGGAAGGGAGGGATGGAGAGGTGGAGGGAGGGAAAGAGAATAAGGCAATTGGAAAACCTACATATAGATACAGATGAAACACTTTTAAAAGAGCAAAAGAACTTTCTCAAGGAGATAACTGAAAGACCCAGAAAATTTGGTGGAATTTCTGAAAAATTCAGTGGGCTCAGTTCAACCGAGAAGAAGTTGCAAGTGTCCCTAAGGGCCAAGACCAAAAGAGAAATCCAGAAAACGGCGTGCCCCCTATTCTTTATTCCCATGAGTGTCAGGGCCAAAAGGTAGCACAAAGCCTGGCACACGGGTTCCCTAAAAATGTCCTGAATGGATGTGAAGCTCATTTCTAAGGCCCTTTCTAGCTATGACATTATGGGACTCCGCTTTTTAAGATCTGTTGTGGCTGGCAAATCACTATGACTCCCTCCACCTCCCCCCCCTTCTTGGTCCTGGCAAAACAGAGAAGGGTAAAATTGCAAGTAGGAAGACAGAAGTAGAAGGGAAGTTGGACCTCAAGAAGCAGCCACATTGTTCCAGCATGCGGTGGGGGGGGTCCCTGTATTGCTAACCAAACCAATGTTGTCTCAGAGAAGAGCCAAGATGGAGAGTCTGCCTCTTGATGACCTATTTGTTTGATGGCCTGTACAACAAAACTCTGACCCACATTTCCCCCATACTGGAGCCCTCCATAACCTAATTCTGTGAAGAGGAGGGCTAATTCCCAGCTTGAGGCGTATTTCCATTCTTTATTCTCTTCTGTTTTTATCGACAAAGGATTTCGGCCTAGCTGGCCTCATCTAAGGATGAATGATTTCCGGAAACTTCTCTGCACCTTTACTAGAGGGCACACAGGCGGTAGTAGGAAGAATCACTAATGCGTTTTTGCCCATATTTATTAATGGGCAATGAGGAAGGGAGGGAGGTGGGGGGAAGAGGGAGGGAAGGGGGGAAATGGGGAGGGCAACAGAGAAGAATGGAGAGAGGGAGGCAGGAAGAAAAGAAAGTGGGCAGGTAAAGTAGAAGTGAAGGGAGAGAGGGAGGGAGGAAGGGAGAAAGTGAAGGAAGGGAGGAAGGAAAGCGATGAGGGGGCATAAGGCAAGCTGACAGGCTGCAAACAATCCCTCCCCCCCACCCCAACCAGGTGGGACGTGTGTGATATTCCTCCAGCGCTCCAGGCTGCCCAAGAACAAAGGAAAGGGGAAAAACAAATGGTTAACGGACAGGACAGCGATCATAGCCCTGCAGGATCTAAGTGTCCATCACCTCTACACAGTGGTGTGGGAAACAAAGGCAGAAGGAAATGGCAGATAGAACTAAATTTCCTTATAAACTGCAGCCCATTGACAATTACTAGAGGCGAGCAGAGTAAAACCTTTCTCCAGGCACTTCCTACTGTCTGAATGTTAGTGCTTTGCTAGAGGGGAAAAACAACCTTAGTCTGACAATAGCCAAGCCTCCAGTATCCTGAAAGTCTTCTTTAGCGTATATGAAAATCTCACTGGAAACTTCCCCTGGACTTTACCTCCCCCTCCCCCAGTCTCTCCTCATGATATCGGGTTGGGGGGGGGAAAGGGGGGCATCTCTTCCTGCCCATGGGTCCTGTGCCCATGCTTTAATAAAACCACCTTTTTGCACCAAAGACGTCTTCAAGAATTCTTTCTTGGCCGTAGGCTCTGGACTCCATGAACCCCACTATCACCCCAAAAAACCTCATCAGGAGGGAGGGAGGAGGGGAGGGAGGGAAGAAGTAGAGGAAGGGAGGGAGGGAGAGAGGGAGGAAGGGAATTTATGCAGATACAGATGAAATAAGAATTGAAAGGGACAGCAGCCCCTGTCTCAAGTCCACATCTTAAAAAAAATAAATAAATAAAATAAAACGAAACAAAACAAAAAAACAGAAAATGTTGTTGAATTCGTTTCTGAGAAAGAAGAGGACACTGAATCAAAGTTCCAAATAACTTGGTTTGGATCTCGCTGCTCCTATTCCCTACCAAAGTGAAGAAGCCCCTTTAACCAGATGGTCAGCTGTGTGAACTCTTGCTTTTTCTACCAGAAAGGGTTGGATGCATTTTATAAATCCATTGCACTATTCCCTCACGTGGGTTCACGTTTCCCGACAAAGTTGTGATTAAAACCTCCTCTGAGACATACCCCTTCCTCACCGACCCTCAGTACTCCCCCCACAGCCTGGAGGATAAAGTCCAAGGTCCTTGACATGGTATTTGAGGCCATCACGAGCCTCGCTCTTCCACGTTGCCATCTTGGTCTCTCCATTCTTTAAAAAAAAAAATTAAAATGTTTATTTTTGAGAGAGAGCTAGAGCACAAGCAGAGACAGGCAGACAGGGAGACACGGAATCCAAAGCAGGCTTCAGGCTCTGAACTGTCAGGATAGAGCCTGACGTGGGGCTCAAGCGCAGGAACTGTGAGATCATGACCTGAGACAAAGTCGATGCTTAACGGACTGAGCCACCCACGTGCCCTGGTCTCTCCGTTACAACAGCACCCACATGGCTCATCCCCACCTGTGCATCTGTGTGCTTTTACTACCAGTTTTGCTTTACTTGGAGCCCTCACTTGGGCCCCTCTCCAGGCCAACTGCTACTCAGGCTTGTTCCTGAAGCCTGCTAGGACCGCTACCTGTTCATCCCCCCAACCCCCGCTACGTGGCAGCTGGGACCCCCTTCCTGGGGCACACCTATGTCATTGCACTGATCACATTCTATGACACTTATCGGCTTCATGGATTTCACCCTTGACATGATAGTGTGGTCCCCTGAGCAGGTCCATCATTGGACCCCCACTTTTGAGCACCATGCCCCACACACAGTAGGCATTCAATAAATGTTGGGTGGAAGGGACGAGTAATGATCATCTTCTCTCCACACTCGAAACCCAGATGGAAAAGAAGATGGACAACAAAGTTTGAAGCCACTCTTGTTTGTTAATCCCTCTCTCTGGCCTCTTAGTAGGTGCGTATTTTGTGCCTTTTTCTCCTAAGACCCTTGCCTGTTTCTTATTCCCCTTTGTCACTTTAATGGCATGCCAGCTCCTGTGTGCTGGAAGTCTGGCAATAGCACTCCAAAAAGAAAGTATCAACTCCCAGAGATGGCCCGAGTTAGCTGGGGACGGTGAGAGGCAGGGGGCCGTCCCTGCGATCTATTCCTAGGAACTCAGTTTGTCAGTAGACAGCGATGTCCGTTTCAAGTAACCCAAGGCGAGCCTGACGTCCAAGTGTGGGTGCCACAACAGGAATATTGGGTTGCATTCTGGACCCCTCCCCACTCACGCTGCAGATGTGCAGGTGAAAGCCGGAGGCCCGTCTCTCAGGATTACTATGGAGAGGACCTGGGCCCTGTGAGGAAGATTGGAATCAGTGACTTCCACATTCTCTACCCCTCCACTGGCTGCTCTCCATCTTTGAGTGTGGCTTGGAGAAACTGCAGGAATCTCTGTCTAGGGCTGTGCTTCAGACCCACTGTTTCATCCCTCCCCTTCCTTCCCAGTAGGCGCACTGGGAAGACACTGGTTCTACACACCCCTTCTCCAATCCGAGAGAAGCGTGGGCATCTTCCTCCCCCAGGATCTTGCAAGGTCCAGCCTCTGAAAAGGAAGTGAAAATCGGAGTTCCAGAGAATGACCATAACGTAAAAGAATGAACATATCCACCCCCCAGGCCCTGCTGATATACACACACAGTGTATATGACTCTCCCCTAGTTACTTGAGGCAGTGTGGACAGCAGCAGGCTTGATGGTGATATTTTCAGTGCCTTTGGCACAAACGCCACCCAGGACCTTCTCTTGGATCAGTGAAGCATCAGTAGCCCAGGACCTTCTGGCATCTTCCATGGCCTGTCTGCCAGTCTGATTGTTGGCAGCAGCCCAGAGCACTGGCACAGCCCAGCAGCTGAAGAGGGAAATGAGGAGCACTGCATGAGAGAGTCGCTCTCAGGATGATCTGAGAGGAACTCAGGGGAGGTCCGCTGCAGGCAGAGCCTGAGAAATACTGCCTGTGGCTCTTGCTGCAATTCTCACCCTCTGTTACACCGCACCCACCCCCCCGCCCCGTGTGATGGAGGAGCCCCCCCCCCCCACCCGCCAGGAGTTGTGTTGCATTCAAAACAACTGGACCAAGATGATTCCTAAGAGTCTGGGAGTAAAGGTGAATGATAATCCGAATGCAGGAAGACATCCTAATAGGTGGGTCTGGCAGCAGTTACCACCCTGGCAATGCCCGGCTTGGCGCAGAGCCTCCTGGCGGGCGAGTGAAGCAGAGACAGAAGCCTGCTGCTCAGCCGCAGAGAAGGCAGAAGACAAGAAGTGGCGAACCACTTTTTTTCATAACTACCTATGACTAGCCGGGAGGGTTTTCCTGGCCCACATGGACCCAGGATACAAGGCCTCTGAGCATGCAATGCAGCCCCGGGGGGCGCGAGGGTGCAGGCTCTGTGCGAGAGGGTGCAGGCTCTGTGTCCCGCAGGGCAACTGGATGCCGCGTCCCTGCTTGTCGCAGCCCTGCCTGAAGAAGGGGGCAGGCTCAACTTGAGTCTGGAGTCCTGACCCCTATCTTGCCCATTTCTCTGCATTATACCACCACCACCACCCACCCTCCCAGCCTCCATGCAGCTAATGGGATGGAGCTTTTAAACCAAGAAACAGAACTGTATACTTTTGCAGGGCACAGAAACTGAACTCCAAAACACACAAAATTAGTAATATCCCCCACTCCAGAACGTTCCCCGATACCAACTTTCTTGGCCTCCTAAAGCCAGAGAAAGTGGGCTCTTCCGATGTAAAATGATGTCTAGATGCCAAGATGTATTTTTTAAAAATATTTTTTTTTAATGGTTTATTTATTTCTAGGAGAGAGAGAGAGAGAGACAGCGTCAGCAGGGGAGGGTCAGAGAGAGAGGGAGTCACAGACTGAAACAGGCTCTAGGCTCTGAGCTGGCGGTCAGCACAGAGCCTGACGCGGGGCTCGAACCCACGAACCGCGAGATCATGACCTAAGCGAAAGTCGGACGCTTAACCGACTAAGCCACCCAGGCGCCCCATTAACAATATTTTTAATTATTTCTGAGAGAGAGACAGTGTGAACAGGGGAGGGTCAGAGAGAGAGAGGGAGACACAGAATCTGAAGACAGGCTCCAGGCTCTGAGCTGTCAGCACAGAGCCCGACACGGGGCTCGAACCCATGAACCGTGAAATCATGACCTGAGCCTACGTCGAGACTTAACCGACTGAGCCACCCAGGTGCCCCAAGTATTTTTGAACAGAATCATACATGACTTCAAAGGGTCCATGTGAAACATGGGACATGGGGAGATACAAAAGCCTAAAGCCAAACCCTCCCAAATGGCATGAGGAAATTCTTGCTGAAGGCCAGTTACCTGGCACACTGGAGGCTGATCACGCACCTTTAACTGACTATGCAAGTCAGGAGAATGGAGGGAGAGATGGAGGCATGGCCAGTCACCTCCATTTCCTCCCTCCAGGAGCCACATCTAGTGAAGAGAAGCCATCCAGGATGAGGAGGGCAGGGGTGGCCTAGGAGAACTATTCCAAATGTCCTTTCAATAATTAATCCATGTCCCTCCAACAGACCACTGTCCTTGGCTGTTTCAAACAGAATGGGACTCCGGGAACAAGAGAGGGAGACAGAAAAAGAGGAAGGTGAAGACACTACCTTGTCTTTTCCATTACACACTTGTCCCTAACCTGGACAGCCTAACATGTTTTCTGATAAGCCAAGAACTTAGTGACTTTTCCTACTGATACCATGGACAGCCTGTAACCAGAGCTCTGACTTACCTTCTCACCGGAGTTGGATGGGGCTGGGGGCTGGGGAGTCCTGTTGATATTCAGGTACTGTCATTCCAAGACATCGTTATTGCTTGAGTTTGGTCGAAAACAGACCTTGAGCTGAGACTACAAGGTCAGGGAACCTTTGGAGACGGCCTCCAAGGCAGATGGTTGCTTATCTTTGAACAGATGGGGGCTATGAGTCTCCTATCTCAGGTAGTTGGTATTGTGGTCTCAAGAAACTCATCTGAGTGACTCTGGAGAGAGATGAGTTACCCGAACCCACCTGGTGCCAGTGATGACAAAGCAGTGGCATCTGCTGGGGCCCCTGTCCCCTCTACTATGGTGTGGTTCTCATGTTTGGATTAGAAGCTTCACAGCAGAGAAGCACCAATGAGAAGAAGGTGGGATCTGGAGCTGAGCACACGTTTATGTTCTATCACACAGCCCTTTGACCCTCTGGCTGTGGATGTGACCTTGAGCACATCCGGAAGCTGTCTGGCACCTGGGCACCCAGGTATCCACCCTAGCAAACAGAATTTGCATCTTTGTTATGATAAACAAGGGCCACTGTCAAGCTTAACTTTCTCCTCAATGAGTCTGACAAGCCACTTACTGCTGAAAGGCTCTTCAGTTTCTTTTAGAGTTAAAAGATAAATAGGAGGGAGATAAATTTGAAAGGGGGGAACATACTCTCTGAAGAAAAGGGCTTGCCAAACACTGAGCTGTAGACTTTTCCCACTGAGTCAATTATGTTCTTCTGTACAGATAACAGCATAGGGTAAGAGGAGCAGAAATACTTAATATTAAATATTGAGTACATAATTATTTAATAATAAAATCATTAATTATATGTGCATGTGCCGAGCACATAGTTATGGGCTTCATATATGGTAGCCCTGATGTATTCTAACCCAAAAAATTCTAACCTTTTTTTAAAAATCTCATTTTGTAAAAGGCCAGCTCTTGCTTTGTTCTAACGGCCCTTGGGACCTCTGGGTCTTGTCAAAAAGGCCCAGAAGCCTTAGCTTAAAGATGCAGAAATGGGGGAGACTCTCCCCACTGTTAAGCACCGAACATTGTTTTTGTTTAACAGGGGTTCACATTGTACACTTTCCTGTTCCCTTTATGTGCTGACTCTCTAAAATAAACTTCCCCCCAGGAAGGAATATGAGACAGAAGACCAGCTCTCAGCGTTTCTAGATGGTCACCTCCTCTTGCAGGATGGGAGCTGTTTGTGCAGAGGTCCAGAACCTGGCCTATGGCCCGGGCTTGGCAAATAGTTTAGTGTCGCTGGTCCATGTAAGGCCACAAGTCTAAACGTCTAAACCAAACTGACTCCATGACAGGCTTTAAGTTTCCCCTCTGAACTAGAAGGCCTGAGTTTCAGCTTTCCCGAAACTATCAGGCAGTTACACATTGCCCAAGGCAGGAGAAACCACCCTTGCAACACCCAATCGGGAAAGTCCAGCGACCACTCTCCACATTACTAAGGGAGAGGCCTGGAGATAGAAACTTTAGAAAAGAAAAAAAAAAGAAAAGAAACTATAGATAGGACCCTGTTACCTAATGTTAAAGTTAACCTGTTAGTCGCCGAACAAGACCCTAGGCTCGCTCTGTGATTGGTTGAATTTAAAGGTACTCTAAATGTTGTAATTGGATTCCGCCAAAAGTAACGAATACACTAGACAATGTGTATGGTCAAACCCGCTGTCAATGATGTTGAATTATTATGATTGGATCACTGTTCCCATGTCACAACTTCTGTAACTCCCCCGTCTCAAACCCCATAAAAACCCTACTCTGCCCTCGTTCAAGGCTCTCAGCACAGATCCATATGCTGGTGGAAGTCTGGGAGTCCGATCTTAAGCCCATAATAAAGCCCTTTGCTTTTGCATATGTGACTCGGACTCCTTGGTGGTCTTGGGATTTTGGGAAGATCGCGATCTGGGCATCAGTCCCCTCCACCCTCACGCTGCCTTGAGATGCACCTAGTTGACACTCGGCCCTTTCAGGGTGTGGCCTGGAGTCCCAAAGATCCCCTCCCCCCACAAAGTGCATCAAGTGACCCGCCACACTCGTTTTTAGTCATCGGTGAATTCACTGTGCTGTCTTGAGCACTTAGTTGAGCCCTGGGGAAGAGCCCCATCTCAGGAAACCTCTTCCTCTGTCCCAGCAACCTTTTCTTCCTCTTGTGGAGCACAGCACAGGGGCAACCTCAGGGAGGTCTCCCCGGGGAGACAACAGTCTCCTGGAGCCTGCCTGCATCTCCATGCAAGGCACCTACTTCCTCCCAGAAGGCTCTCCTTACTCCCTTCAATTCAGGTCCCTTCCAGTCCTTTCTATGACCTCGGCCTCCATCTTCTTGTTTTAGTTGGCTGCTGGATCATCTTTCTGAAACCTCTAACCTGCTTGGGGCCAGCCCTCTCCAAATCTGAGGCTCTCTTTAGCTTCTGGATGGGCCTCTGTGCGTCAGACAAGGTGGGGTAATCTCTGCGGGGACCCTCCCCTTATCTCCTATACTCATTGCTCAATGGCTTTGGCTCCTCAGCCCGTACCCCACACCAGAACACATGAAATATTGCCCTCGGGGGATGATAACCCCAAGCAGGGAAGCAGAGCTTGTGGCCCTATCTACCACCGGAAACTCAGCAGGCATCTTCTCTGGAGAGATTATTTTGCTTTTTAGCTTCTGAAAGACACTTTTGCCTGAATCCTCTACCTTTTCTTCTTTATCATTGTTCTGTCGCCATCCCTCAAGGATTCAGACTTGCAAGAAAATTAAAGGCCAGGGAAATGCTAGGCTATTTTTGCTTCCTTCCCAGTCATATCCTTTCCTTGCTTGAATTGGGGTGGAGGGTGGGGATGCACAGAGGGCCGACTGAGGGAAGGGAAAAGAACAAATCAAGAGAGAAAAAACATTTTTGTGCTAAAGGATAACCATCCAGCCCCATTCCTAATATGAATTCAGCTTCTAGGAGTCAACTTTTCTTTCTTCTAGGAGCTCCTAAGAGGACTGGGTAGGGCAAGAGAGAGACACACACATATGCCTATTTTCTGGGATAAGTCCTTCCTCACATTGGTCGGAAATTGATCCTGGATCCCAGATCCTACAGTGCTGAGCTAGTGAAGGGAGAGAGCCCAAGAGCGGGCATAGAATGTGTTTCTGGGCGCCCAGAGGGTAGGCAGCCCTGGGTGGGTCTGGAGTCCAGTTCTGCAGCTCATTAGATCTCTCTCCCTACAAGAGTCCCACACTTCTGCCCCCAACCCCCTTCCTCTTTGCCTGAGGGAGGAGGTAGATTCTGCTCCCCCCC
Organism: Proteles cristata cristata; assembly: GCA_017311185.1. Lineage (NCBI taxonomy): Eukaryota > Metazoa > Chordata > Mammalia > Carnivora > Hyaenidae > Proteles > Proteles cristata. The sequence continues at coordinate 479,169 of JAESUZ010001048.1, forward strand.
GCCCCCTACTGCTGAGGCTGGAAGAAAATACAAAGTAGGAGCTCAGCTGAAGGCATTCCTGGTCTCTAGTTACAAGAAACTACCTCCCCACCCCTTCCTCAAAAAGATTGTTCAGTCCAGGGCCATTCACAGACACAAAGTGTTTCTAGAACAGAGATCGTCCACAAATCAGGGAGAAAAAGGGTCCGTTCCTACCTAAGAAATAAGGTGATGTAGGTTCAAACCAAGAAGAATCATTTAGGACAGAAAAAAAGTTCAGGTATGCAAGAAACAATGAAGCTCTTTATTTTCTGTAAATCAACCTATTTCCGCTTCAAGACCCACCCTACTGGGAATGTGGGAAGTCCTACTGTGGCTGCTGGTTTGGGCTGGGATCCTGGGTCCCCTGGCCCTTCTGGGGGTTCTGCCTGAGGGCTCTTCTGCTGAGGTTCATCATGCTGTCTGTCCTTTCTCTCCAAGGGGCTGCACACAGGCCCCCTCTGGGGTGACCCCAAAGTCTGTCCCCAACCTAAGGTAATCTCCTCTTACTCAGGGAAGATGCTTTCCCATCCGTGTGCTCCATCTCCCTCTGCTTCCTGTTGCCTGAAATCCTCCTGTGGGCCTAGCTTTTGAACCAAGGGGGCAGGAATATTCTGGCCATTATATTCCTCCCTTGAGGAAATGAACCCAGAACCTAGGATCTACTTGATAAGAGACAATAGGGAGGGAAAACACAGAGAAGGAAGAACAGCTCATACACTGCATGGGATTGAGTCACATGTGGCTATCAGAAGGAGTTACAATTCCTGTTTGTAGTCAGTGACTGATAGAGCTTATCTTCGGTTCATCTTTTAAGTTTGGCTTCAAGTTGTGATTGCTTTGAGTCATTTTAAAGTACCCTCCCCCCACCTCCCTTTAACAGAAAATGTCTTACAACAAAGTAATCCCAAGCGAAGATTTATCTGTGGTATCCTCAGCCAGACGGGTCAATCTTAAATATTATTACCCAGAAGTATACTTTGGAGCCACTCACACACTCCTGCTCCCTAACTGGTTGGTCCTACTACACGTTTAAGATGCCGCCTCTTATAGAAAGGCTGCTTTGATTGCCAGGGTGCACACTGATCCTCATGCTTTCTGAATTCTTAGCTCCCTTATGAGAAGCCCTTGTGCTTTTGAACACAATCACATACCGCCCTTTTATTATTCGTCCTCCAACCAGATGGCTGGTTGCCAAAGCACATTGCCCAGGGCTGCCTCACTGTACAATGTGAGATTCTTGTGGGCAAGGACTTTGCCATCCCTTGCCACTGGCCCAGGACCTCATCCAGAGTAGGGCTTCACAAATGTTGGTTAAATGGTTGGATGGATGGATGGATGGATGGATGGTGCAGTCTTAACCACATACCATCACCATTACTTATTTCTTCCTTTTTATCCCCCTCCACAATATTCAGTGGAGAAATTGTTTCAGGTTTATATTCATTTTTGGAAATAATAGAACAGCCTATACTTCCCTTCCTTCTATGGAATCAGACCAATGTTCTTTTAAGGCTTAGGTTAATGTTGTACACAAAATATTAAAATGTACACTCAAAAATTATGTTAGTGTTACGTGTATTTCTATTTTTTACATTTGCAACTAACCCTGTTGATTCCAGAATGGTGGAGCTCTCCAAGGCTCTTTATTTCAAAACAAGTTTATATCTTACAACGTCTTGCAGTTGTTCTTTGCCTCAGGTATTTGCAAATCACTCAAAAGATCCATTGTTGTAGGCAGTTTATAGATAGCACAGCTTACTATATTGGAAAATATTCTAATGTTGTCATGTTCCAAGTGAGGAAAAAATCCTTGTTTACCTTAAATGATTCCAAGTAATAATTAATGACCTTTAAAATTGATTTCATAAACACGACTCAAATAGATTGTGTGACATTTTGTGTATATATATGTATATATATATATATATATATATATATATATATATATATATATATATAGTTTTTGATTCTTCTAACATATTTTTAAACTTGTTTCTAAGAACAAGTCATTACAAATTTGAAATATTTCCCACAAAGGCAGGATGGATGCTGACCTGTGCACCACCTCAAGTTCATACAGCCAGGTATACCTTAGCATTTTAAAACTTCAGTAGTTTTGTGTTAAGGTTGTTTACACCACTCTGGTTCCCGTGATTGATGTAAGGTCATAGACATGACCAGGTAAAACTTGTCATTGGAGTCAGTGTTCTGTATCCAGAAATCTTCAAAGATACTTCCCATTTGTCTGGATGGCTACCCTGTGCACTTGGCTCCCCTTCACACACTGAATCTATCCAGCCGCCTCTTAAGTTCACTCCAGATTTGGGCTCTCTTCCTCTGTACTCTCCACAGAGGCCCTTTACTCAATACCCATGGCTTTGGATTTGCTATTCCATAAAAAAAAATGTCTTTTTTTGAATGAAATCCAACCACATTCTGTGCACTATGCCAGGCCCATGAAAACAATGAGCAAAAGAGATGTCCTTCCATGGGTTCTGGATACAGAGATGATGGACAATTGCAACAATGAAGTGACCGTTGCACCACAGGATCATTGGAAGGCCATCAATTCCAGTCCCAGAGGGGCAGAGAGGCTTCTAGAAAAATGATTCCTACAGCATGGTGGCCAAGAAATTGAGCAACCATGAGATGCCTCTGGGGTTCTTAGGGCTAACTGAAGAGGAATTTAAGGGGCTGGATCCCCACAAAGCAACTGGGCAGAACCAGAGAAATATGAGAAATATTGCTTTATGGATATTTCTAAGATCCATTCCTATGAGGCACAGCAGGAAGACCTTTCCAATTATATCTAGGTACGTTGGGGTTCTCTAAGAAACATACGTCCATTTACAAGAATTTTGGAAAACTCTTTAATAGTCAATAAAAGGCATCATATGACCTTGCCTCTGTCCTCTGAGTGACTAATGCTATTCAGTTCTAAATGCCATCCCCTCATGAAGAAATGAATTAAAATGGAGAGTAATGTCCTAATATCGTTCTGGAAACAGTTCCTACCTCATGATCCCATGAAAGAATCCTGAGGACCTACGAGGTTCGCTAGATCATATTTTGAAAACTACTAACCTTGGCTATAGTCTTAAAATGGGAATGTATAAAGTGGAAATGTATAGTGTAAAGTAAGAATGTATCTGGGTTAATAGGGAAGTAACTCTGTGATAAAGAGAGCTGCCTCCGGTACAGGAGTCAGGAGTGGTGATACATTTGCCATATGCTTGACATCCCCACAAAGCGTAATCCCTTATTTCCTAAATTCATAGACGTTTAAACTGTACCTTTAGTAATAAGACTGTTTTTAAAACAAATATTCCATCAGCGTACATCTAAAGGAGAGCTATCCTTCAGAGTAGTTGCCTTTAGAGTCTAGTTCTTTCAACAACTATCACTGTAAATTTTAGAGTTCTTTGTAAAATACAGATCAAACTCATTCCTTTGTAGGGAAACTGGCTTTTGATCAAGAGGTGACTTTAGAAGTGGTATACATTGCTTATTCCACAAGTCTTGGCTCCAAATGACTTCCAAGTTAGGAAAACATTAAATCTGCCATGAAGGATGCAAATGTGCTATCAACAAAGGTATTAAAGTCATTTCACTAATAATTTGAGCGTCTCTGTTGTATCAGGCACAGTGCTGAACACTGGAAACAGAAACGAAAGACCTAATTACTGCCCTGAGGAGTTAATCATCTGTGCCAAACAAACTGTGGGCCCCTCCACCTGTGAGACAGCAGATTCCACAGGTCTGATGCATGCATGCAAATGGGTACTCAGCCAGGCAAGAAGCCGCTCCCCAGAAGACCTGAGTGTAGCTCCCAACCCAGCCACTGTGAACCGTGCGTGGCCCCACAAAAGAAAAGAAAACAGGAGAGACATTGGATTGGATCTTCCAGAAGGTCTTTGTTGCAATTTTCTGCATCATTGGAAAAAAATTACATCATCATCAAATAAAGACAGTAGCAGCACAGCTTATTGAAATGTTACAAGCAAATTTGCTTTTGTACTTTTCCTAAGAACATTACGAAATTCCCTCCTCCCCCACCCCCACCCCGCATTGTTTTCTGTAAAATGCCTTTTTTTTTTTAAAGCACCATGAAATCCTACAGAGAGAAAAATAGGTAAAACACCTCCACACAAGGGTTTTTCATCATCACTGGGTCCCCTGCCTGTGAGTCTGGGACGGGAGAGGCTGGAGGCTGGCATGTGGGTTGGTTTGCATATCGCTTCTGGGCACCACTGCATCTTTCCCCTTCAAGCTCGGCACCCCGATGGCAAAGGAGAGGTTTTCCAGTCGCCCTCCACAGCACAGGTCTGCTGTGTTGAGGGAGAGAGCGGAGTCCTCTCAAGGATTATTTTTTTAATGCACAGGGAACTATGAGAGATTTTTCACTTAAGAACCAAGAACAGAAGGTAGATTTCACATCTCTTAGGCACCTGTGAAAATGGTCATCACTTTCAGTAAAATCAGAGACACTTCTTACTTCTCCTCACTGCCACTGCGCGGATGTCATGTGACCTAGGGACTGCCACAGGAGGACTGAGGTTTACAGGGATTGCGAGCAAGTTGGTGAAGCAAAATGCAGGTAAGGTTTATTGTGCAAAGACAGAGTGCAAGGGCTATATTTATAGCCATCTCATCAACATGCTATCCCAAAGTTTCCATATGCAGAAAACAGCATCTATGATGCCAAATTAAAGTCACCTTTGTTTCAGAGAGTCCCCATTTTTATTTTTAAGGCCATTGCTAATTAGCTCTTATACTATACTGATGAAAGTCCCCTCTGCTGACACAGCCACCATCTTTGCACACAGGTGCATCACCAGAGAGAAATAATAACCTCCACTTGAAACATTAGCGGGCTACAGAAAGCAGAGACAAGAAATGCACTACTAGTTTCTTCCTCATTTTTTTTATAGAGTCTCTCCACGTTTGTTTATTTTCTTACGCCTTTCCTACAGTTCAGAAACCACAGTATACATTAGATGGTCTACATTCTTACCCAATCCAATGAGTATAAATCTGCCCCACCCAAATTCTGGCCACATTCTCACTAATCCCCTAAACCAAACACACAAATAGATGAGCAGCATTGACTCAGCCAGGAAACGATATCCTCTCAGAGGGAGGAAGGAGGTGGTTTGCTAATGTCTAGTGCAACTAGGACTTTCAACATGGAATGGTCCCCCACAGAACCCAAAGTAGCCATTTCCAGTGTGTGTGTGTGTGTGTGTGTGTGTGTGTGTGTGTGTGTGTGTGTGTGAGAGAGAGAGAGAGAGAGAGAGAGAGAGAGAGAGATCTGTGTATAGTATACAAATTCATGAAATAATCAACTCAAAGGGAACTTTTACTACAATTGACTGCAAAGAGCAACAGCTTAAAATTCTTTAAATAGTCTTAATGCCATGCAAAAAATGCCTGCAGTGCCTGAGCCCTCTGAGTGACAGCATGCGGTAAGGGAGGACAGTGAGCCTACACAGGGCATGATTCTAATTTGGACACCAGGCTCCCAAATCCATCTGGTCTCCATCAATTACCCAGAAAACAAATCCCAAAGGGCAGGAGACTAAGCTCTTCCCTTAGCCTAAAATGAAGGGCCCATTAGTCGCTATTTACAAACCCAGCTAATATGGTTCTTAATAAATGTAACAAACTCGTGGACGAGGGGATGCTTGGTCAGAATACTGCAGAACTAAAAGCGACCTCGACGATTATGTATGTTCAGTGCCCTCCGTATGCTGATGAGGTAACCCAGTTGGACGTGCGGGGACTGAGTTGCCCACGATCACAGACTGGGACAGGGGAGCAGAGACCAATAGTCCCAGTCACCCCACATGTAGGCCAGGGACACCCCTCCCTACACACACAGTAGGGCCCCACCCCAAAAGTGAGAAGTTTCTAGAGTTCGCTATTGGGTGAGGAGTGGGTTTGGAGGTCCCTCGGTTGTCTCCAGTAAACCTCCAGATCTGTTAGGGAAGAAAAAATCCATAACCGGGAACCAGGCAAAGCAAAAGTCACTGCCCACTGAAGATACTAAGCATGTGCTCTTCCCAAGTGCAAAACCGAGGCATTTTTTTCGGGTTTATGGTAGGTTGGGGGGCAGGGGTCGGAAGGGCAGGGCTGTGCTGATGTGTGTTTAGAATTATCAGCAGCTTTGTCACGTGCTCTCTGGCGCCGTCTTGCAATGGTAACATTAAAACAGCTTCCCAACAACTAGCCTACCCCCAAATCTTAGCTTGTACACATTGAGTGGGGTCCAAGTTCTTATTGCCTCTCAGCAGCTCCTCTGGAGAGTATGTTGTAGTTTGTCCAACTCTGCCCACATATTTAACGGATCGGTCTCCACAGAGGGAGGGCTCTTGTTTGATTATATTTCTCTGTCCCCCTCTGTACTCAGGGAACACGTTATATTGGAGATTTGCCCACTCTTGGCCAAGGGCTATTTTTGACCCCTCTGTATGACTGCAATTTGGCCCATTTGGGGAAGCACACGTCAACACCCGTTCCATTTGGTAGAATGTGCAGTTAGTGCTTTGAATTGTTTTATTCCTGCTGTATACGGAGTTCCTGCAAAGTAAGCAAGTAAAGTGCAAAAGAGTGCTTTCAAAGGGCATTTTTAACAATACAGAGAGAGGGTGCCACATACGGCCTTCCCAAAACCCAAACCGAAATAATGTATACATAGCTGCAAGGGTTACACGCCAGGTCATGTTTCTGCAAAGACCTCGTACCCTCTGGGTAATAGAGATCTTCTCCCCACCTCTGTATGCCATGTCCATGAAACTAGAAACACACAGGCACACAAACACACACATACACAAACAGACACAATACACACACGTACAAGAGTGCATGACATGGACGCTACAGCAAAGTCAAAAGCAGACTTTGGTCAGACAGCCTTTGAATACCAGCTCCACCGCCTTCGTGCTGTGTGCCCTTAGGTAAATTACTTAGCTTCCCTGAGCTTCCGTGTCCTCATCTGTATAACGGGTTCACAACCACTTCTGGTATAGTGTTCCTGTGAGGTTTCAATGAGCATTTAACACCCATAAAGTGCCTAAATCTAGTGCCTGGCCCACAGAAATCACAGGGAAGCCTCTTTGCCAGATTTGTAGGGTCCAGAATTTTTAACACACTACTATAAAGAAGGTCACAAGTAATACAGGGTGGATCGATAGATAGTTTAATCAGGAAGGTTTTAACTTGGTGAAATAAGAAAGTCCCAGTTATCCACCAATGAAAACACATTTTGCAGGCTAGAAGGACTCTCCCGGTAAGAGCCAATGCCCACAGCTGCACAAGCGTTGTTTCCTGTGTCTCTTAATATGTGGACATAGGATGTCACCAGTGAGCCACAGCTCCAGCCAAGTGGAGGCGTTAAATCAAATCTACCGTTGGACAGGAAGGGCCTCGTGAGTGTTGATTCTTCTTTGGCTCCTTCCCAAAGCCAATGCCAGAACTTTAGCCAGAGCCCAAAAGTTTGGGGCAGGGGAAAGGGGAGCTACATGTGGTCCAGGCATTTTGAGGAGATGGACAGGAAGAGGTCTGCCCTGGTACCAGTGGTCAAGGACATGGTGGGTATAATTTTCCCCAGAAGTCAGAAAGCACTAGATGGTTTCGGGAAGCCTCTGCTAGTCCTGGGATCTCTTGATGAATCCACTCTGTGTGTTAGCTGTGTGAAGTCCCCAGCAGGTGGTGCTGAGCCCGGGAGGACCATAACCAGCAACCTCCTGGGGCCGCAAGTCCAAAGGCTTCAGAGCGTGGTCCACAGAGCTAAGTGCGAATGGCCAGCCAGTTATGCAAATAAGGCTGAGGCACACACAAGATGGTGAGCCTAGCACATATTTTGCCCTTTCTGATTAAAAAAAAATTCCATTTAGAATCTTCTCAAAGCCTCTGACTAGCCACTCCCCCACTTTTCTTCACAGACCATTTTACCCTCACAGAACCATCATAATTATCATGTGCTGCCATTGTTTGCCTTGAAGTGGTCGATCACACTGGGGTTCCAACTTCAGTGAGTAGCAGGGGTGGATAAAGAACCAGGCAAGGAAAAGAAGTGATGCTTTCAAAATAAGGAACGCCCGAACATAAAAGTGGAATGTTGTAAATATTTCTTTTAAGCATTATTCTTAAATGGCATTAATGGCACTTAAGCTGCAAGCAATTTTAAAACAATTCAATCTTCGTGTACAAGAGTCGGTTGGGGGAATCTTTCTTTTGTTTGGAGATAGCAAGACTCGACCTTGTCTCTATGTCTACCTTAAGACACCCAAAGGGACAAAAAGCCCTGAGATGGAATGATGCCATGGTCCTCCTTGGTATGTCTCAGACATGCAGGATGTCTATTTTTATAAAAAAAATTTAGGATCAGCTAGACAGAACAGCAAGCCACTGGCATCATGCAAGGCAATTGTTTTGGTATGTTTTCCCCCTCTCAACAAAAACAACTTAGAACTGAAGTTCCACTAGAAAAGTGAACGTGAACATTTCAAAACCAGTTTATTTTTACCACTGCACCCACTGAGGAAAATGCATGATTTTTTGCCCGTAACCATGCAGCAAATGAGGCCGAGTCTTCACAAGTTCACTTTTGTCATCGTTCGTTGAAGAGACACAATCCCATAGGCTTCTGTCATTGGTTAAGGTAGTATTCCACAGTGCGAAGCATTTGTGATTTTTTTTTTTTCCTTTCGTAATGAGGAAAGCAATTGCACCTTTTAATACGTGTGCTCTGATCTGTTTCCAACAAATTCCACGTGCTCTCGGGTCCCACGGACATTCATTTGGAGCTTAGAAAGAGTAGGTGTGTCCTGAAGGGTTTGTAGCAAAACTCAAGCTTGGAGCAACACACCAAAATGTCAACCCAGACCCTCCCTGCAGCTACTCATTCACACACCCCCCATTCTGGTCCCCTCCTGCGTGTGCACGTATCTCTAACAGTAGTTTCAGAAAATGAGACTCCATTTAGGAGACACACCTGTACCTTTCAGAAGGCTGGTCTAAGGAATAGCTGCCCTTTTCTACATGCTGGGGCCAGGTGGCACTGCACAAGGGTGCAAGCACCCTCCCAGACATGCCCTTAACATTTGCGGCCATGATCTCCTGCGTGTGCGGACACTCCCCCAGTGTTCTGCGGTCACTGTCAGAAGTGAAGTCCTTGTTCTTTCATTCCTTTTGGCAGAGCGATCTGTCTCAGTTGTTTATGGCACAGTGAAATATATTCTTCAATGCTATGTAATTTCGGACTAACGAGAAGTCTGTTTAAGGCACGTGTCTCAGGGTGAATATAAAAAACACAACGCTTGGTCAAGCCCAAGGTCTGTAGCATTTAGTTTCTGTCTTCAAGTAATGCGTTGTTCTCGAGTTCCTGGTCTTTGGTGTCCGTGGGGACCATCCCGTTCTCTATGCCTGCCTGCTGCTGGATGCACTCCGTCAGCATGGCCGTGCTGGAGTGGTCCGAGTTACACATCTTCTCCGTCTCCTCCTCCTTCTTCTCTTCGTCCAGGGAGTAATTCCGGAAGGTCTTGTAGATTTTGTGAACGTCCTCGGGCAAGGTCTTTTTGAGGTCCTTGTTTTTCCTCTTGGTGAGCTTGGAGGTGGACCCGAACTTGTTGATGATGTTGTCCTCGGAAGCGCCCTGCCCATGTTTGTTGAGCTGCTCCGACCCCTTCAGGCGCAGGTTGTTGGGCCGGTTGTTGATGCTCTCTTGGGATGAGGCCTTGAAGCGGCCTGTGTCCAGGGCGGCGAAGACAGAGCGCTTCTCGGGGGACAGCATGTCCAGCGAGTGGGCCCTCTGGTCCAGGCCCAGGCGCCGGCGCTCCATGCTGCGGATGGTGGCCGCCCGCTGCAACTTGTCATGGATCTCCACGCTGAGCCGTCGCCGCGTCTCCCGGAACTCGGCCGTCACGTTGGCCTTCCACTCGGCTGCGTGGGCTTTGATTTCACCGACCTGGCCAGGAGACAGGAGGGCGACAAGATGAGAACGTCCTCTCTCTGCCTTGGGCCCCCACCCCACCAGCGCCCACAGCCCTGGGAAGTCCCAATGGGCAGGCTGGCTCAAGGGAGACCAGGAGATGGGGGAAGCACACACCCAGGGGAGGGGGTGAGATGCTACTTAAGCCCTAAATACCCATCTCAAATAGGCTCCTGGCTCATGTGACTCCGGGGTAGGGGGCGGGGGTGGGGGGCGGTGCACCTGCTGGAGAACCCGCCAGGAGCCCAAGATGTGGAGTAGTGACTGAATGGGAGGCTGATCTTTCTGCGGCAGAGATCACTATTTGGAGGTGGACAGGTTTGGGTTCCCATTACATATCCACCTCCTTTTTAGTTGTACGGCCTCATCCCCCAACATAAGTGGGGTAATCATGTCTAGCTCACAGAGCTCTTGGCATTAATGTGACACAGAGAGAGACCTGCCCCCAGGCACAAAGCCGATGTTCAGAGGGTCCTTGGCCTTTCTCTGTTCCCCAGGGCTTCTGTCTGGATACAGTGACCAACGTGTCCAAGTTAGGCCAGGACTTTCTTGTGTCCTGATATCCCTGCAGTCCTGGGCTAACCGGGGTCTCTTGCTCACCCTGTATCTGGGCCACACTGGGTTGTGTGCTGTCGGGCTTACTCTGGTTTAAGAAGACCCTCCAGAGCCCCTTGTGACCCAACTTCCCTGGTTATGTTCTGCGAAAGCCCACAGAACCTTCTTCCTCCAGAGCGAAGTTTTTGCATGAGGATTGAAACCAAATCTCTTGGCTTTCATTCGGCAGCTCCAAGACTAATGGCCCCATGTCTTCCTATATAGATGAGCAACTAACTCAGACGTTTGTATTTTTGCATTGAGGAAAGTCAGTATTGATGTGGTTACTTTCTCTTTCACTATAGCTGATTGTCCGCAGGTCAGTTAGCTCTCTGGGGAATCAGACTGAAGACTGCACTAACAGTGTTTACGTAAGGCAGGAAAATTAACACTTGGGCCCGGGAATTATATGGAAAAGGAAATATTCCCATTCAGCAACTTTCTCCTGAGGCCCTCTGTATAGAATGTCTATCTTCTGGGAAGTGAGCAGACACCCGTAAAGAAGCTGTCCCTCTTTTTATTTCTTTGTTGTTGTTGTTTTTCTACCTTCCATGTTTTGGCTCTTTTCTTGTCTTGCCTTTATCTTTTCTTCTCTTCTGAGAAGAACTACCTGGACATTTTTTTTTAACCACAAAATCTCCCCTCCCTTCTTATGTCTTCCTTTTCTTGCCTTTGTTTTCATGGACATTTACATGAGGGAGTAAAGGCTGTGTGCCCTTGGACATAGGGAGATGTCTGTCTCTATAGATCTGATAACCGGGAAGGGATAATGGTGAAAGGGGCCCTTGTGTTTGCTTCCTCATGGCTGGCCACTATTGAAGGACTTCAGCCTCAGAGAATCAAGAAGGATTCGTAGTATTCTATTGCATTTCCATACAGACCCCAAGACCTGAAAGACAGGCCATCTTTCTCAAGCTTTTTAAAAACTTTCTAAGCCTCTCCCCCACATCTGCACACCAGCCTCTGCTACGTCTATCCCTGCTGACAATCGCTGGGTTGTTTTTTTTCCCCTTTTCATTTTTTAAAAATAAGTTGTTTACTAGTCTTTCCAAGATCTGTGGGCCAATGAGTCACCAGATGTTCTCACCTGCCGAAAAGGGATCCAGAAATAACTACTATTCTGTTGACCTTGGCTTTCAGGGAATGCTTCAAAAAGAGGAAGCCATAGGGGCCCTCCATTTATTAAGAAGCCCTCGTGCCCATAGAAGAGAGACAGGTAACTCTTGACACGAGCTAATCTGATCTCAGGAATGTTCACAGGATTTGGAAGGGGTCCTACCTCTTCTTTTGTCTTTTTAGATAGAACCCGTAGCCAATCTCCGATCATACTGAGGACAGCTGCAAAGTAGGCAAGGCCAACAAGGATCCAAAACCACACGAGGGGCTTATACCACTCCCGGTAATTGATGCCAGCGTTTCCCCCTGAAAACAACCAAATGTTAATTCAACCAGAGTCTGGCATATGGTCTTTGCAGAACAAACATATTCTGGTCCACATGGCAGCATGTCATCTCATCACCATCTGACACTCAGCTGTTAGGCCTGCTATACACAAGAGGTGGCAGGCAAGGAAAAGATGTGTCCCTGCCCTAAAGGAGCCTAACTTACGGCTTACTTTCCTTTCATATACATATATTTTAGAATGAGCACATGCATGAGTAGGGGAGAGGGGCAGAGAGAGAGATTGAGAGGGCTCAATCCCACACCCCAGAGCCAAAATCAAGAATCAGACACTCAACTGACTGAGTCACCCAGGCACCCTGACTTCCTTTGATTCTTGACCACTAACAATAATACCCATAACAAAACCGTATCAGGGGCACCTGGATGGCTCCACTGATTAAGCATCAGACTCTTGGTTTCAGCTCAGATCATGATCTCACAGTGCATGAGAGCAAGTCTGAATTGGGCTCCGCACTGACAGCATGGAACCTGCTTGGGATTCTCTCTCTCCCCCACTTTCTCTCTATCCCTCCTCTGCTTGTTCTCTCTCTCTCTCTCTCTCTCTCTCTCTCTCTCTCTCTCTCCCCCTCCCTCCCTCTGTCTCTCAAAATAAATAAATAAACTTCAAAAAACATGTCAGTGGCCAACTTGGTCCACTTTTTTTCAACCCAGCCCCAACAACGAAAGACAAGAGTGAGAGGGACAACAGATGAGGCCCAGCTGTCAATGCATTTCTTAAACTTCTTTAAAAGGAATAAAAATAGGGGCGCCTGGGTGGCTCAGTCGGTTAAGCATCCAACTTTGGCTCAGGTCATGATCTTACAGTTGATGGGTTCAAGCCCCACATCAGGCTCTGTGTTGACAGCTCAGAGCCTGGAACCTGCTTCAGATTCTGTGCCTCTCTCCCTCTCCGCCCCTCCCCTGCTCATGCTCTGTCCCTTTCTCTCTCAAAAATAAACATTAAAAAAATTTTAATGTAATAAAAATAAAGGATCAATAATCCCACATGGCTCAGAAACATTTCCTCCTTAACACCTGCATTACGTGCATTTACTAAGAGCAGAGTGGATGTGTGGAAGTGAAATTAGACTCAATGGCATCCTTGAGACTTTGATCCTAGCAGTAGTGATTTCACACTAACTGAGGGATGGTGTTTACATGATGCTAATCCAAAAGGTCAATTAGACTGAGTAATTAGAATCACCTTGCTCAAACTAAAAGGCCAGCAAGTCCAATCCCTTTATTTTATATGTAGGGATTACAGTAGAAATCTATCAAACCAAATAGACCAGCTGCCTGATTGCATTGACCAGCTGTTCTGTTGAAAGGACCAGTCATTTATTGCAAATAATTAGCCTATTTCTTCTCACCTTCCTCTGAGCACTGCCAAAGGTAGCTGTGTAAAATAGGCTCCAAGCCCAGCCCCCTCTCCTAAGGAAGAGAAGAAGTTCGTGACGTAGGTGATGTCAGCCTGCCTCTCACTCTGTGACCCATGGTTGGCCAGTGAGGCAGGTGGGCGGCCATTTCTGAGGTAACTGACATGAGCAATGTGTGGGTAATTATGGTATTACACAGTGAGTGATTACTAGTCTTGCCCAGAGTGGTGGTTGTAACCTCACCTCACACCACAGAATCCATGCTGAGCTCTTGTGGTCTCAGTAATACCTCCCAGAGGCAGCTGGGCAGGCCCTGTGGCCTGTGGGTCCCGACAGTGGGAACGAACCCCGTCTGCAGTGTAGCCCACAAGGTCTCGAGATCTCGACCCCTGTTGCCATTTCTTAAAATGAGAATGCCAAACATGGCTGGCGGGCTCTGTGGGAAGCCCCCTTCAGTCTGGTTCAGCTGCCTTTGGTTTTTTTTTTTCTTCCTTTTAGGCAACTCTCCCCCCCTAGTTCTCTCTAAGGCACTACTGGAGCTCCTGCAACAGTGTAAGTGGTTTTTGAGGTTCATTTTTGCACTAGGCCAGAGGACTGTGCAGCTTTCTCCTCAGGGTCGAGAGTGAGGCGTCACCTCAGCGAGTCACCACCACCCGACAAAGACCGTCACTAGGGTGCGCTAGCGAACAACACAAAAGGCACCCTTTGGCGGATTCCTTTATGGACTGCTTGTCTGGAATTCAGAGCTCTGTGCGTGCTCCCATTCAGAGTTTCCAAACGCTCCGATGTTGCTAGGCTGTCCCGAAGTAAGTCGGCTACTAAAATAAACCAGCACTTAGCCCTGCGCGGTGATCAGTGTTCCGATTATATTTCTAGAAGTGATGATGCCATGTTAAAGCTGAGCAACTATCAACTCTTGTTAATGTACCTTTTTTAAATGGTCGGGCATCCTTCCCTATTGCTCGGAGAGTATTGCCCAAAAGGTTGTGACAAACTTCACGCCTTAAAGGCATGCATCTTCAGACCACAATCTACGTAGGTCCTAGAAACCCAAACTTAGGGGGGGTCTGGTCTGATTGCAGTCAGCACTGTGACTTATAAGAGACACCTGTCCATGGAGACCTCAGAGCAAAAGAAAGAAGGCTGTGTAATCAGCAGTAAACAAGGGAATTAAACAAGTGCCAGGCCTGTGGGGGTCATGCCCTTACTAGGTAAGTCAAGTCAAGTGCCAGTACGTGCTAAGTGCTCTCAATCCGTGGTGGGTAGTAAGAAGAAATAATGAAATCACTGTCAAGACCCCTTGAAGCACCAGCGTCCCCTCTCATTCTGTCCTTGTCCCTTCCCCACCCCCACCCTCATCCTCCCAGGGAGGAAAAACACAGGAGTTGGGCAGCGTTCCCTGATTAGGGAGGTCACTGTGGGCTAAAAGGTAAAGAACATGGATGTCCTTCCTCCTCTCCCATCCACGAGGAAGAGCAGGGACTCACGCCTCCTGTGCATCTACACATCATAATGTTAAACAAATCACACATTTTCTTTCCTGGGTTATCTTGAACGTTTTTACTTAGAACCAACATATGCTAAATCATTTAGATTGGCCAACCGTATTCATCTAGGATCTAAATAAATTAATGCTACCTCTTTCTGACGTTTTTTTTTTGTTTGTTTTTTATTTATTTTTATTTTTATTTTTTTAAAATTTTTTTTAATGTTTTATTTATTTCCAGATGAGAGAGACAGGGTGAGCAGGGGAGGGTCAGAGAGAGAGGGAGTCACAGACCGAAACAGGCTCCAGGCTCTGAGCTGGCAGTCAGCACAGAGCCCGACGCGGGGCTCGAACCCACGAACCGCGAGATCATGACCTAAGCGAAAGTCGGACGCTTAACCAACTAAGCCACCCAGGCGTCCCATCTTTCTGACGTTTTTAATGAAGCAGCAAGGCTCTAAAGTTCCATCACATAGGCCAACTGAGAACATTCATGGGCATTAAATCTGGAGCTCATGTATTTCATTTTATTTTTTATTTTTTTTGTTAATCAGTGCTGTTTTGTAAAATGGGATTCATATTATTTTACAGATTCATATTCGCCTTTTAATTACCATGAAAGCCTTGATTCAATAATATTAACAAAAGTAGATAGTAGGTGTTTATACATTGGCTCTAATGTGAATAGATTATAATAATTTTGGTTTTATAAGATCATAACGTATAACAGTAAAATGTAAGATATTCAATTATGTTATTGTCAAATGCCATCTTCTTTTTTTAATGGTAAGCTTCCCTGCATTTTCTTACATTGCATAATTATATGTAAACAGATAATTTGGGGGGTGCCTGAGTGGCTCCGAAGGTAAAACGTCTGACTACTGATTTCTGCTCAGGTCATGTTCTCACAGTTCATGAGTTCGAGCCTCACATCGGGCTCCTCACTGACAGTGCAGAGCCTGCTTGGCATCCTCTCTCTCCCTCTCTCTCTGACTCTCTCTCTCTCTCTCACTCCCTCTCTCCGTCTCTCATTCCCTCTCTACCTCTCTCAAAAGAAATAAACCAAAAAAATAGATAACCTAAATTCAAATTAAAAATTTGCTGATCACTAAATAAGTAAATAAAAATTTAAACTTTATATTCCAAGGCTCTGCTATCTGTGCCCCAGATTAGCAGAGTAACAGACTGAGTTGAGCAGCTGTTTAGACAGCAGGCTTGTCACAAGTGCCCTGTCACAGACAGTCCAGCAGACAGCCCAGGGCTAACACAGAGCCCCTTGAAGCACGACCCAGTGCAAGCTATGCGCTGGGGGAACTTACAGAAGTTTGTGAAATCGTCCCAACGGGTTCCCTGTGGTTTCTGTCCAGAGCTTCAGGCCTCTGTGCAGATGGCATCAGGTGACTCCTGACCCAAGGCGAGGGGAGGCACAGTGACTGTGCATAAGGAAAGACTGGTGGGGCCCCAGACCCCAGGCTTTTATAACAGTGTTTAATCCTTTTGACTTTGCAATGCATAGTCCTTGGGCAATAAAAAAAGAAGAAAAAAATATAAAAACTGCTATTTTTTTTTTTTTTTTACAAACTGGACTTGTCTTCATCTGCCCTGCTGTAACAGCTAGGGGACCCCTACTAGCCTAGAATGAATGTGGAGGCACCCAGGTGCCTTTGAAGAGACTTCAGTTTCCCCTCCAGAATGTCCTGCTTTCCAGATTCCCAGATCACTGTCATTCTGGCGAGCACCACACTCCATGAGGAAATCAAGGCGCTGCCAGGATCATGCAGCAAATAAAGGAGGGGGAAGCCGCGACCTCAGCCTGCAAACGTCCATGCTGCTGCCTAACCAGGAACTGGTGAATAATGCACACACAGACACACACACACCCGCACACACCCGCACCACCCAAACAGCGTAGGACAGAGCTGTTTCATCAAAGCGTTCACTTCTCGGAATACAAAACGATCATTGTCTAACCCCCTAGAACTATTCCTTAGGACAGAAATATCCTAGGACTACCCACTAGGATGGCCTGCTTCTCTCTCTTTGCCTTCCTGCCACACTCTGGGAAGGCCATACATGTAAGAAGCCAGCTCTCATTTCATTTTCAAGCTCTCTGTCCCCGGCTGAAATTGATGGTGGTTGTCTTTTGCTTCTATAAATATAGTTCACTGGCATTGACTTTTGCAATGAAGCCTATTGCTTCTAAAATATACATTCATGCAGAGTCCGTTATAATATTTTACTCCCTTGGGACAGGTCTCAGCTCCTGGTAGTCAACTGAATCTTGTGCCCAGGATAACTTTTGCAGGGACCACAGCCCTCCCCTGGGCAGCATCAGGAAGCCTAACCCAAAGATCGCTGCCGGCTAAGCTCTACACTAATGTCTCCAAAGTTCCATATTTGCCACTTGCTAATACAGCCTTTATCAATTGATTCAAGGAGCTTTAATGCAAATCAGAAGCCCAACATTCAATGAGAAATTCATTTCACTCATGCATAATTCATATGATGATAAGGGCAATGAACATCCTGGGGAGGAAGGGGCTGGCTTTCTTTTCACAGCAGAATCTGCTGCTTTTTACATTACATGGGACCACAGGCTTGAAATAAGTCCATGCACAGCGGCAGTGATATTGAGCTGTTTCCATTTGCTTCTCCCACAATGTCTTTTCTGGTGGTTAAAAAAATTTTTTTAATGTTTATTTTTGAGAGAGAGAGAGATGGAGAGAGAGAGAGAAACATAGAACTCAAAGCGGGCACCAGGCTCCTCATTGTCAGCCCAGAGCTAGACAGTTCTGGGCTCGAACTCCCGAACTGTGAGATCCTAACCTGAGCAGAAGGCATATGCTTAACCAACTGAGCCACCCAGGTGACCTCTGGTGGTTTTAAAAAACACTGTCAACAGAATATTCTCCCCCACTGGGTCCCTGGTGACTGGGATGTCCAGGGTACTTACCTGCCACAAAATCACCAAAGCCCACTGTGGTGAGAGTGACCACCACAAAGTAAATGGACTCCAGGGCTGTCCACCCCTCGATATATTTGAAAATGACAGCGGGGATCGTCACAAATACAATGCAGCCGGCCAAGATGAACAGGATGGTTGAGATGACCCGGATCTTGGTCTGGCTCACTTGCTTTTTCTGGGAACAGCAAAGGAGAAAGAAAGACAGGCAAGTCAGCTTTATCATCCTGGATTCTGAAGACAGAGAGGCACAGAAAAAAGGTATTATGTCAGTGGCTTTTCACCTTTCTTCATCGTGGGCAACTTTAGGGGAACCTGAGGAAGGCTGTGGATTTTTCTCCTAGAAAAATGCATGGACAGAAGTTTTCAGATGCTCTATAGGTGATTCTCGGAGCCCAGGAAGCCTGTTCATGGATCCCCGGGTCAAGAAACAGCTGCCTAGGTCATGCCTTCAATGTCCTTCATGTGGTTCCATGACCACAGCACAAACGCTGATTCTAACTCCCTCTAACCAGTGCAAATAAATCATTCCCCAAGAAGCGCTTGCTGCCATTTCTCATGTGGTATTATTGACCCTCCTCTATGAGGGCACAGGTTTGCAGCTCTTTCCACAGTGGCAGTGATGGACTTGGCACCTAGGCTCCCTTGTATCAAAGGGAATGTGTTGGAAAACAAAACAGCTGGCCTGAGACAGACGAAACTGTTCAGATGACAAGGAAAACCAAGCCACCCCCATACTCATTGGAGACAGACTCCAGCCTCTTTACCATCCTTCCCTGCTGACATGGTACATTTAGAACATACTTTTCTTTCAAAACCCATGTGTTTGAGAGAGTGCTGTGTTGTGTTTGGACTGTATTATCCACCAGAGACAAAAGTCTTAAGTCAGAATGACAGGGTCACTGTCTAAAATGATAGGAGTTTCATTTCAGGTCAGCTTCTCAAGGAGCCAGTCAAGAGGTAAGAGCATTTAGATTGGGTATTAGACTGACATCACGCAAAGGAATGGTGCCACCGGAGTGTCCAGAGGTGGACTGGAACCATCAACGATATTCACCTTGAAAGAACTCAAGACAACCTTGGCGTTGCCTCGAGATAAATAATCTTTAAAGTCTTCTCAAAGCTCCCAGAACTGACATGTCAATTGTCATCGGGGACCCTAGCACCATAACCCAGCCAAAACCACGTAACACCAGAATGAATGGGCCTTTCTACATCACTTAGATGGATGTTTTACAAAAATACACCACACATAGGGTACTGGATATAGGAAATCCTTACCATGTGTTCTGTTTCCTATTCATTGACTTTGGGTGAATTAGAAGGCAGAGAACCTCAGAGCCCAGAGAGACCTTTGCACTCATATACCTCATTTTACAGATGCAAAACCAGAAGCCAGGAGGGGTTGAGGGACTAGCATAAAATGATTTTGCTAATTAGAGGCATGGCCAAGATTAGAATTCTGATGTGATTAACTTCCAGTCCAGTGCCTACTGATATAACCAGACCTCAGTTATTCAACAATTTCCCAGCTCAAAGTCACTGGAGTCCCCCCTTCCAACCTGCTCCCCCATAACAAAATCAACCAGACGAACCCTTGACATGAAGAACAGGTCATCCTTCTTCCCTTCTAGAAAGGAAGACTGAAAAAAAAATTGTTACCATGTGATCTGTCCAGGAATTCCTAAGCTTCAGTTACAAGCAGTGATACCTCTGTCACATCTTCCAAGGACAGAGACAGTCAAGAGTGTCTTCTAAGATGAGACACTTGGATCAACCATGGAAACGCTAGTCAAGAAAATGACTAGGTTTCCCCTCCTTCCATCCCCTCCTCCCCAACTGTAGGAGAAACGTTGGTGTTGCTTGTTCACTGGAAATTTCCACTGAAGGGGGGAAACGGCTGCTATCTGCTCTAATCACACCTCAGAAAACATTCAGCCCCACCTGACTGGGGCCCCAGTACCAGGAACATTCAGTACGGCAAAATGGAGGACACAGTGCAATCAATAAGAGCAATTGGAGTAAACATATTTTGGCACAAATCTAAGCACGACTTCCGCCCCTGTTCTGGGATCAATATATTCCCTCAAAACACACAAGAAAACCTAAAGAAATGGAATCCTTCTTTATGAAAAGCAGTCATGTGTTTTAACTCTCAAAAGGGCACTCAGTATATAAAATGGGAGCAGGAAAAAATTATTTGATACATGCTTTTATATAGTCTCCTCCTCATCTCCCCAGAAAAACCATCCGGGGGGCGGGGGGAGGGAAAGTGATAATTTATTGATATTGTTGAAATTGCAAATGAAAATTCCAAATATTTTTCCATGAAAGTATTGTGACCAGATAAATCACTTGAGAACCACGGGAATGTCTTACCCATTTCATGAATTTCCAGATTAGATATTACAGCAGGACTCGGTGAGGGCAGAAGGCAGCTGAGTCCCTCTAAGAATCCAGGAACTTATTTATTACTGGCCTAGTTTTCTTTATAGACATATATAAAAATCCAAAGCCCAAAAGGAGATTTCGCCATCGATCATTAAATTCACCTAATTGCTGACAATGGGCACATCATCCCCCCCCCCCCATAAATTGTCCTCCACAAACACATAACGGAAGTAAAGTGAACTATGTGTCTGAGAGACACTTGTGAAGTCATAAATTAGGATACGGGCACAGCTGCAATCTACATGAGGCTGAGGCTGGCAAAGGGGGAATGCAAGTATGTGTAGGCTGGGGACATTTTCAGGCTCTCAGAGGTGGGCAGAAGGGACAATGGCACAGGACAGGGTTCGTTTGGTGGCAGAGAGGGAGGTATGTAACAAAGGCTACATAATGGCATCTTAAATGTATTATCTGTTGCAGAGTTTATCAGCAGGTAAACATTTCACCACTGCTGAATGCCTGAGCCAGCACGTGTGTTTTTGGGATGCTTCTTCGAGATATCCTACAGTGGTGCTCAGTGAATGCTTGGAGAAGTCATTCAGTGAGGTATTTTAGGGATGTAAGAAGTTAAGTGTGTGTGGGGTGTGTGTGTGAAAAGGTGTATGTCCATACTTCACTTTAGGAAGAGATGTAGGGGCACCTGGGTGGCTCAGTCAGTTAAGCATCCGACTTTGGCTCAGGTCATGATCTCACAGTTCGGGAGTTTTGCGCCCCATAACAGGCTCTGTGCTGTCAGCTCAGAGCCTGGAGCCTGCTTTGGATTCTATGTCTCCTTCTCTCACTGCCGTCCTCCATGCTCGCTTGCTCTCTCTCTCTTTCTCAAAAATAAAAAGAAACATTAAAAAAAAAAAAGGACGAGGTGTGGATGTAAGGTTTTAGCAATATATGTAATTCTGGATACCCATGCTTTTGCTGCCCTCCAGATATCAACATGAAACAAACCATAAACAGTTGCCTTAATTGAACGCTATAGCTTTCGAGACAGAACCACAAATGGTCTTACACACCATCCAGTGATCTTTGGACTTCGTATCCCCATCAGCCCTGCAGCTGTACCCCACCACCTATAAAATGGGGTTTAGAAGCTCAGAGTCTAAGGGCAGACTGTCTGGCACACCTCCCATCCCCACTGCTCCGTAGCTGGGTGACCTCAGGCAAGTTTCTCAACCTCTCTTCGCATCAGTTTCTTCCTTCATAAAATGGACATAAAAGGATCCACCTCATAGGATTGTTTGGAAGATCAAGTAAGTGCGTAAAAGTCGATCACACCACCTGCTAAGTGCTCAGTGATTGTGAATGATTATCTTGGATGTACAACTTCAAATCTTAGGTGAGAACAGTCCCAGACTTAAAGCCGCCCTTAACTACTGAGGAATGTTCCCTCATGTCATTCCTTTGTTTAGCTTCAGGAAGTCACTGTGGGCTTCCTGGACACGTTATCTCCTATAATTACTTCATTTTTAATGAGAAAAAAGGCCTTCATTCTCTCTTGGTTCTTCTGTGTTGGCTCTGGGTTGAGTTCTCAGACAGTCCCGGCTCACAATCTTGAACACTTTTTTATTTGCCTTTCAATTAATTTCCCCCTGGTTCTTCATCAGCCTTGCGAGGCTGCTAAGGATTGGAGATAATGTTCGCGATGTCAGAGGCCGGCTGCAGAGAGACCCTGGGAGGTACATACTTTGCTTTCCAAGCCGCCGGCCTCCCCACCTCCCCACCGCTTACAGAAGTGAGCTGTGTTTCCACGGAGGGGTTGCTAAGCAAAATCACATTGCTTATTTACCAGCAAGCGCAGCAGCTAGCAAGGAGCTTTGTGAGAGCCCAGCTCTGACTGAGCTAATGTGTTCTTGGGCGAACAAAATTGTTATCTGGGACGAGAGGGTTTGATACAATATTTGGGCAGAAATGATACGATGGGTGTGTGCACATCTGTCCAAATCTTGTTTTCACACTTTGCAGATTAGAATAAATGATGTGTTCTTTCCTTCTTATGCAAATCACATTATGCAAAACGATTTCCTGCCTCTGGCTGGAAGGAACTGAAGGAATTTTCGAAGAACTCAAAACCCACCTCCTGTAGACTTCGCATTTAGTTGTCAGAATTACGTGCGCAATCATTCCAAAGAGCAAAACAAACTTCACAAACAGAGAGCGCAGGAGAGCCAGCTCTAAGAGCGCTCCTTTGAGACGGGGATGTGTGTGCTGATAATCCTGGAAGTGTTTACTTGTTTCAGACCCCAGGGGACTAAGCCACACGTCTAACTCTCATTAAGCAAAATGCCCTTCCTGTGTTGGCTTACACTCGCAATCTTATTTTAGAGAACAAGTATATTTCTATTCATTTGTGGACAGGTCCTTTATTTGATTTTTACCTCTCTAATGCCTGTTCTCCTTTTCACTTTTATGTGATTTCTTAGAATTCTGAGATTAGCAATCCAGGTTGTTGTGTCTGGCTCAGGAAATTGCTTCTTTGTTGTGATGTTTAGCCAGGACATAGGAGATTTTATTTAATAATAAGGATACTGCAATAAAGATCGTAGGACAGGGGCTAGACAGGAAGAGCTCTACTTTACGGTCTGGTTTGGTTTTGTTGAAATGCAAACACATCACCATGGTAATACAATTGAACTGAGAATAATTTCTCAAAATGGAAAGATAATAGGAACTGCCTTTCAAAAGAACTGACTTTATTTTCTGATATTATGTTTTCCACAAAGATTCCTTTTTAAAAGGTCTTGTTCCAACAAATAGTTTCAACATCATAATGAATAACCATGTAGTACCAGCAATTCTATAAACTACGAGGAGAGCTTGTAAACACCATTTGCCTATCATCTGCATGGTAGAGACACTATAAACACACATTAGTGAGAATCATGGAGCCAAGTCTCCATGGAGCCTATGGAAAATGTCCTACTCAAAAGCTGAATACACAAATGTATTTTGTTTCTATTCAGCTCAATATCTGAATTCACACACACACAAAGTTTTATCTAGCATCTGACTGAGCCACACTGCAGCATCTAATGGATTTTTGGCCAGTTAAGTGCTCTGCTGGTATCACCATGCAAAGTTTTTAAAAAAGCTTTTGGTGTATATAATTGTTTCTATCACTGAAATACCAATGTAGGTGCACCTGGAATGGAGAAAAATTAAAATCCACAAATAATAACAATTCTCAGCTGTTCTACTTCAGGAGCACTTTAAGTAAAATCTTTGAAAGTTTTCTGTTCTAAAATTCAGTGGCTTTTAACATTTGGAGATAATACTCAGAACACAAGAGCTTGCACTCAAAATACAACCAGTTAATTCATTCAACACATAATTTTTAAGGACGTTTTATATGCCACAGGCTGTTGCAGTTGCAAGGGACACAGCAGTTTAAAGAAAGAGAAAAGCTCCTTCCTCCTGCACACAAAGTCTAGTGGGCAAGGTGGGGTGAGAACCTCTGAGTCTTTGGCTGAGAGCAGTCTTTGTGGCGCTGTCCATGGTGTCCTGGCCTGCCACAGGTGTTGAAAGCAAAGTATAAGTAACTAATGACATCCCACGGATCAATATCACCTGGGAGGGAAGACAGAAATATTCTGTAGCTCTGGTGATGTGGAATACAACGTGTGCCAACTGTAATGGGTAACCTTTGGATCTCTGTTAGTTAAGCATTCAGAAACTGTATCCTCGGGATTGGAACAACACACAGGCAATCACACCAATATAGGAAACACCCACATGTGACCTTGGCTGAAGAATGGCCCTTCTCTTCCACTGAGGTTTGGAAAGCAAGCCCATGGAAAGGAGAGGAGGATGGACACCCCTCCTGATAAACCACCTCTACAGAATAACTCCTGGCAACATTGATCAATGCCCCACTAGCTGCTCACCTATCCAAATTCTAGTTACTTTATCCAGACTTCAGCAGCACAGTGAACAATGCCTCCACCCCAAAATACTCTCCCACCATTATAAGTACAAGCATACGATATTAATGCTGCAGTAACAATGCTACAGACACCTGAAGCCATCTCAGTCTTCTCCTCCCCTGGCTAACAAGGGTTCAAGGTCAAGCAGTCCACAATAGCCAGGGCAACAAGATCTCGCCCCAATGCTTCTTTCTTGAGCAGCCTTCCCCCTCTCCACCCACCACCCCTTCACCCATGACCTCTCTCCAGCCTTACTCTGACCCAGGAATTGAGAACTCTGCCTCTTCTTCTCCCTTCCTTTTGAGAACACACTGTCCTCAAAAAGTGACCTTGTGATCTCCTGTCTAATCCTGGGACTGTTATTAAGAACCCCATATTTCTATAGATTCAAGCCACATTCTCCAGTGTTGAGAAAATACAGTAATACTCTGCTTTAGTGCATCATCTCCTTTGTCCTACTTCTCAGTCAGTTCATACCTTGGGTGGGAAGGAGGGGACACTATTTATTAGGCTCCTTCAAAGACCCCCAACATCTCAATTCTCCTCCCTGCAGTCCTTCAGTACCATGGGTTTTTATGTTAGTGATCACTCAATAATCATTATACAATGAAGGGGAGAAAGAGGTCAGACTGTGTCCAGTGGGCAAGTTCTCCTCAATGTAAAGGAGTTCCCTTGTTTAGACTACAGCCCCTACCAAGGAAGAGCACAGGTAATGAAAGCAGAAAGGAAAGAGATTACAATGGATATCCTACTGGGCAGCCTGTCCTGGAAGGAGATGAGGTATTGAGGAAGTCAGTAAGGAGAGCCAGGCCCTGGCTGGGGCTCTTGGAAGAATAGGAACCTTGCACAGGATGAGACAGGCTGGGGGTTGGAGCTGGGGGGCAACGGTCATAATGGAGCCACATAACACACTGAGTAAAGTAAAAGGCTCACAGCGGATCATCAAGGAGCCCTTGACTCTTCCTCATGCTTCCTGGCCATCTCTGAGCCAGGTTGCTGTTCCCTGGAACCAGCATCCAAGTGTACTCAGGAAGTGTGGGAGAGAAGAAAGCCTTTATATGCCCCCTCCCTCCATTCGCAGGTGTGAGTGACCCAGAGAGCAGACATTTGTGAGCTTCTGGTGGGCCACCCACAGTGCCTGTCTATATGCCCTGGAATCACGGAAAGTGACAAAGAGGCATGCATTTTTTGTGGCTTAATATTTATCCTGCCCACTAGAAGATTTGAAGAAAGCCCCCATATCAGCCAGAGCTAGGTCAATACCTTTAAAATGCACATGTGTGTTATTGAGTCTTTCTAGAGACTTTTTAAAATTTTTTTAAAGTTTATTTTTGAGAGACAGAGTGTGAGCAGGGGAGGGGCAGAGAGAGAGGGAGACACAGAATCTGAAGCAGCTACAGGCCCTGAGCTGTGAGCACAGAGCCTGACGAGGGGTTCAAACTCATGAGCTGTGAGATCATGATCTGAGCCAAAGTCAGCCGCCCAACCGACTGAGCTGCCCAGGCACCCCCCTCTAGAGAAAGACTTTTTAATGAAAGCACACAGGGATATTTATTGTCATATAACTATAGAGATGAAATAGGCATTAAGAAATTATATGGGGCAACGATGTGGGAACTAGAAGAAAAAAAGACAATGAAAAGCAAGAAAAAAAAAAGTAACTCTATGAGAAGGATGAGCACATTTGAGAAAAAGACTTGGGAGTACAGAAAGCAGAAATGAAACAATGGTTTGAGGGCCTAGAATTTTCCTGGAGGTACAAGAAGTCTTTCCAGACAAGTTTACACAGAATTGCTTGGGAAATAGAAAGAAAATGGAGAGAAGACAGAAAGAAATATGCATGCACTTTCTACTTAGACTGGAAACAGAGGAGCTTGAGAAAGAATGAAACAAAGTCAAGAAATAAATATAGAAAGAAAGAAAGAAATCCTGGGGCATCTGGGTGACTCAGTCAGTTAAGAGTCTGACTCACAGCTCAGGTCCTGATCTCACAGTTCATGAGTTTAAGAATGCCCCACGTTGGGCTCTGTGCTGATAGCTCAGAGTCTGGTGCCTGCTTCAGATTCTGTGTCTCAATTTCGATCTCTCTCTCTCTCTCTCTCTCTCTTTCTCTCTCTCTCTGCTTCTCCACTGCTTGTGCTTTGTCTTTTTCTCACTCTCTCTCAAAAATAAACATTAAAAAAAAATTAAGAAATAAATCCTAAACTGGGAAATCCTGCATTGAGAGAAATTGATAGAAATATCCAGATCGGACAAAATTTCTTCAGCAGAATATTTTCCAAGCTGTGAATGAAGCTGAATTCAATAACTTTTCTTTCTAACTCTTTTCTTTCTAACTAACTCTTTCATTCCATAAATATTTATTGTGCACCTACTGAGCTCAATTCACTGATGAGCAAAACAGAAGAGCACTCCCCTTAGTACAGAAGCTAGAGAATGCCACGTGCTCACTTTCCCAGCCTCCCCACTGCAAAGATACAAGCATGTATTTCAGGCTTCTCCAACCAGGGAGAAAGAAGTCAGACTCTGAACCAGACACCAGTGAGACAGATGTGACGGACTTGGTCTTGGAGGATCTCTTCTATGGTTTTCTGTGTGTTTTCCTCTCTCTGGTATCCCAAAGGCTATTCTTAAGTGAGGAGGAAAGATTCCCAGAGGCATGCCAACTTTTTCCTTTTTCCTTTTTCCTTTTTTAAGTTTGTTTATTTTGAGAGAGAGAGCAAGTAGGGTAGGAGCAGAGAGCAGGCGGGGTGGGAGTTGGGGGGGTGGGGAGAGAACCCCAGGCAGGCTCCGCACTGTCGGTGCAGAGCCCAATGTGGGGCTTGAACTCACAAGCTGTGAGATCATGACCTGAGCTGAAATCAAGAGTCAGACACTTAACACAGGTGCCCTCAAACCACTTTTTTGTCCTTCCACAGACTAGATAAGACTGTCTCAAAGACAGAGGGAATGCAGAACAGCCACTCAGCCTGGAGAGGAAAGAAGGGCAGAATGGCCGGCATCTTGCCAGGGTCTCCTAAGCAGCATTAGCAGAACCTACAGTCTGAAGGGCCAGGGGTGGAGAGGAGGGGGTTAGGTGTAGAGCCCTCCTCTAGCGTGGGCACGACTAAGCACCTGTGCTCAGCCTGCCTCGCAAGACTCTTTGGCTCCCCCACAGTCTCCTGAACAGAGACTGGGGGACATGGACACTATACAGGGCAGACACATGTGGAAAGAACCTTGCCCCCAATCAAGGTGGAACCGGACAGCATTAGACAGAAGCTTCCATGGGGGCAGGGAGGTGGCAGGCAGCAGTGGACACACCGTCAGTGTTCCATGGGACCATGTGGGTTCCATCCTGGGGTCGGTGGGCACAGTGATGATATGGCACCTCATTTTCAGGGTGGTCACAAGGGTGGTTGTAGCAGCAGCATCTAGGGCCCGGAATCATTGGGGTGAGCAGGGCCAGATGCTATCTGTGCCAGTGAGAAACGGAACCAGCTTCTTCCGGAACCAGTACTGTGGCATGATTTGGGTCACTGCTCTTAGCTAGGTACCTCCCAAGTCTGGGTCTCTATCCATCCCAGGGATTCAGCTAACAGATATCCTTTAAAATTTTGTTTTCTTTTCTCCTTAAATAATCCAAAGTTTGTTTCTCCCGAGTCAGCTCAGCAGCTTGCCTGCAATGGCCTCTCCAGGAGATCAGGGTAAGCTGGGGTTAGCTACTTGCAGGCAGGTCAGAGACATGGCCCCATGTGGTCCCCATGACAGGCACACAATACTGACCTCTAAGATCAGCCCAAACCATAACCTGACGTGGTATAACAATGTCTCCAACATTCCTAAGTCTTCAGAAAAGTCTTGTTAGAAATGTTAGTGGGAATGTAAACTGGTACGGCCCCTCTGGAAAACAGTGTGGAGGTTCCTCAAAAAATTAACAGTAGAACTCCCCTATGACCCAGCAATAGCACTGCTAGGAATTTACTCAAGGGACACAGGAGTGCTGATGCACAGGGGCACATGTACCCCAATGTTCATAGCAGCACTCTCAACAATAGCCAAATCATGGAAAGAGCCTAAGTGTTCATCAACAGATGAATGGATCAAGAAGATGTGGTTTATCCATACCATGGAATACTACATGGCAATGAGAAAGAATAAAATCTGGCCACGTGTAGCAACATGGATGGACCTTGAGGGTGTTATGCTGAGCGAAATAAGTCAGGCAGAGAAGGACAAATACCATATGTTTGCACGTATAGGAGGATTAGGAGGTACCTAACGGAGGACCATGGGGGAGAAGAAGGGGGGAAATAGTCGGGGAAAGGGAGGGAGGCAAACCATGAGAGACTCTTGAATGCCGAGAACAAACTGAGGGCTGATGGGGGTGGGGGAGAGGGGAAGGGGGGTGATGGGTATGGAGGAGGGCACTTGTGGGGATGAGTACTGGGTGTTATATGAAAACCGACTTGACAATAAACTATTAAAAAAAAAAAAAAGAAATGACAGCTGGTTTCAGCTGTGGTGTGGGAAGGGCCACAAGCACTCCTGGGATGCAGAGTTAGAGAAAGGGCGGTATCTGACTCATCCCGTCGGCCAGCCAGCTGCGGCGGAGAGTCTGGTTCCTGCGGATGGAGGCCAGCAACAATGTCAAGAGAGGTGCCTGCTTAGGGCAGAGACCGGCGACCCAGAGATGTTAACGGGGAAGACACAGGCTGCAGACACGGGGACACATGATTGACAGTCCCTGCAGGTGTCAGAGGACAGAAGATCTTGGGAAGGGGAGCCACATGCCAGTGGAGTGGCTGGCATTTGGGCAAAAGATGCAAAGAGAAAGATTAAGAAGCACAATTATCGACATGTTAATGGCAGATCTCTTCAGGCGATGGGTTTTCACAGGATTTTACTTTCTTCTTTGTACTGTTTGCCAAAGTCTCTACAGTGGCCAAATACCCTTTGTCGTCTTTGTAATGAAGAAAAAGGGGAGGGGGGAGCTGGGAGAGAGAGGTAAGGAGGAGACAAGGGACAGAGGCAAGGAACTGCTCCTGAATGCTGCGTGGCTCCCTTGGGAAATAGCACAAATATCCTTAGCAATCTTTTTTTCTTTTGGGAAAGAGATGATGGCCATGCCCTTGAGGGAAAACTAGAAGAGAGGAGAAGCCGATACTCCCCAAAGTAAAGTAAAGTAAAGAGATGGGTCTTGTCTAAGCCTTCAGAATCCCAGGCTCATGTCCCTGCAGTGGCCATGGTAGCCGTGACGACGGTGGTAGCCATGAGGACATGGCCTTGCTCCAAGGCAACAACTGCATCCTGCCCTGCTACCGTCTCTTCCCACAGAACATGGCAACCCCCTTCCCGAGCACAAGTGCCAGGGAGCCCCACTGTTGGCAAGCAGCTGGGTCCCTCTCCGTCTTGCCTGTGATTCCAGTTATTTTTGCAGCTTACTCTCTGAAGAGACAGAATCCCGCTTCATGTGTCTGTGCCTTTTTTTTAATGTTTTATTTATTTTTAAGAGAGAGGGTGAGCAGGGGAGAGGCAGAGAGAGACTGCGGGGGTGGGGGGTGGCGCAGGGACAGAGGATTCAAAGCGGGCTCCATGCTGACAGCAGTGAGCCCAATGCGGGGCTCAAACTCATGAACCATGAGATCATGACCTGAGCCCAAGTCGGATGCTCAACTGATGGAGCCACCCAGGTGCCTCGTTGCTTCTGTGCTTTTTAAAGGTGATTCAGTCTGCTGGGATAGTCTTCCTCTTCCCCTTTTCATGCTCATCAAACTCCTGTTGGCTCCTCAAAACACAAACCCACCATTGCCTCCTTCAGGAAGCCCTCTGCCTTCTGGCTAGAGTTACCTGTCCTCCCTCTGGCTGTCTCTGTTCCTTGCACATTCCCCAGTCAACGGACCCACTCATCCTGCACTGCTGTCTACCCACATGTGTGTCTCCCCCATCTTTGTATTAAATGTGCAACGTGTTTCTCTACACTTGCTCTTCTTTTTTAGCACCTAGAGAAAATAGAGGAGTAATCACTTAAGGTAAACTAACCTACAAAAGATATACATGAAAACTGTCCATCCAGCAACAGATAAACTGTCAGGATTTTGTAACACAGAACGCGAGTAATAGGATCCACTTCAGAGAGGCCCAGGCGAGGGACATACACACAGGCACGCAGGACACGTTTGGGGAATGGAACGGGATACTTAGAGCACGAGAGCTGCATGAAGGAGAGAGTCCTGGTTTTTGAATGTAGCCATTTACACAAGAATAGAAATTATATGCAAGGGTCCCCAAAGCTACACAGGAGCTCCCTGGAAGTTTGTTTATTTTTTTAAAGATTTATTTATTTTTTAAAAATTTTTAATGTTTTTATTTCTTTCTTTCTTTTTTTTTAATATTTTATTTATTTCTAGGAGAGAGAGAGAGAGACAGCGTGAGTAGGGGAGGGTCAGAGAGAGAGGGAGTCACAGACTGAAACAGGCTCCAGGCTCTGAGCTGGCAGTCAGCACAGAGCCTGACGCGGAGCTCGAACCCACAAACCGCGAGATCATGACCTAAGCGAAAGTCGGACGCTTAACCGACTAAGCCACCCAGGCGCCCCTGTTTTTATTTATTTCTGAGAGAGAGAGACAGCATGAGCAGCGGAGGGCCAGAGAGAGAGGGAGACACAGAATCCAAAGCAGGCTCCAGGCTCTGAGCTGTCAGCACAGAGCCTGAAGCGGAGATCGAACCCATGAGTCAAACTCGGACTCGGACGCTTAACCGACTGAGCCACCCAGGCGCCCCAGTTTGTTTACTTTTTTAACAACCTCATTTCGATTGTAACCCCCTAGGAGGTGACAAGTAAATCTGAGAGGGTATTTATGGTCGTCACAAGGACCTCAGGGGCATTCTGGGCATGCCGTGGGAGGGGGCAAGAAGGTTCAGACGCCCTGTACAAGAGTTAGTGTCACCAACCAGACAATAATTCCAAATTTACTGTGAGTTTTGACTATCCCATGGGGAAAAATCCATGTTTATAATTACCTGAGCTGAGAACTTAACTCTCTTTTACATGCAAACACACAAACACACACACACTTTTTTTTTTTTTTGCATAGTTTCAATATAGGGTGAATTTTACAAGGATATGACTCCAATTGATGTAAATAGGAAGAAGGCTGAACCTTGGCCAGTTGGAACCCTGCCAAGGTCTGTTCTCCATTTTGGAAAAGCATATCCATGGGGGGACATCCCTTGTGGCATCTTAGTCACCAGTAGGACACGCCTGAACTGACCCACATTTGAAACTACTGCATTCCACACACAGATGCAAGGGTCTCGATGCTTCCCTGGGTCCCCTAGGGTTTCATGACCAAGCACCTATTACCAAAGCATATTATTCTATTGTAAGTGATCTACCTTTTATCTCTCCTTTATACTGTAGCTAGAAAATACTACTGAAATTTTCAAAATTATATGTGTAGAGGAGTTGCAGAATCTAGGAGACTTATTTCAATGTGGTAAGTGGGCACTAATGAATACTTGCTATAAAAGACGGTATTGGGGGGGGCGCCTGGGTGGTTCAGTCAGTTGAGCGTCCGACTTCGGCTCAGGTCATGATCTCACAGTTTGTGGGTTTGAGCCCCGCGTCAGGCTCTGTGCTGACAGCTAGCTCGGAGCCTGGAGCCTGCTTCAGATTCTGTATCTCCCTCTCTCTCTGACCTTCGCCTTCTCACGCTGTCTCTCTCTCTCAGAAATAAATAAAACATTAAAAAAAATTTTTTAAAAAAGACGGTATTGGGTATTACAGGGTTGATAATGACTGCATAAAAGTAAACCGTATATTGTATTCAAGGCTGCGTTGGAAAGTCTGGCGAATTATACTTACACATATTGCCTAAGGGATCAAAACCCCCAGCACATAAATAGTCAGGACATGCAGTGTGCAGTAAGCATGATCAGCAGACCACTCTCCTACCGGACCACCTTTTCACCAAAGTAACCGCACTTCAAAGATAGACTGGGGCATTGTTGTTGTTGTTTTCCAGTGACATTTATTTGTATATAACACTATTTTTGGTTTCAAGGTCATTTTCTGTATCAAAATGTAAGCTGATGCTCATCATTCATTCACCCATTCATCAGGTGCGGACTAAGTGCCATCTGGGTTCCAGTCCCTGGGCTAGAGACGGGGTCTCCCAGAGCTCTCGGGCCGATGGGGACGGAAGGCATGGAGCATGGAGCTCCAGTGCAGAGAGAGGAGTGCTATTCTGGGGGGTGGGCCAGGTGCTATAGGAGTACAGGGTGCTGACCTCATTCTGGAGTCAGGAAAACCTCCCTGAAGAACTGACATTTACCCTTGGAGCTGGAGGGCGACAGGGCCTATCGAAAGCACCATAAATACCCCATGCAAAACTCGGAAGAGGAGACCATGACACATTCAGTGCAGACACAGGCCCTCTGAATTTCCCCTGTGGAAATTCATCCCCTAACCACAACCACCAAGGATCTCACTCCAAGAAAGAATGTTCATTGTAAATTCTTTCTTTACTTTTGATATGAATTTTTCACAAAGTACGGTTAGTGAATTCACCGGTTTGTTTCCCTAATAATGAGGAAAAAAATTGGATTCAAGACATTTTAGAAATATTATTAAACTGAAGGCATGTGATCATTTTTAAAAAAATAAAAAAGAGATGGGAAGCAATGTGCCCATTTTTCAGGCAGGGGGCAATCTCATCAACCGTCAAACTCCACTATAAAGGCTCCCAGAAGCAGGTGTCACATGTTTATAGGACCATCTGGACAAGTGCTCTTCCCTGGAGAAGAGGTTGACAAGCCTCCAAAGAAAGGTGGAAGAGAACTATACCTCATAGAAATACAGAATCAAAGGGCTAAGGGCAATTGAGACTTTTTTTTAAAAAAGCGGCAAAGGAAAGGAGCAAACAACGACGTTAGAAAAAGGACGCAAGCCAAAGAAGGTGGCAATAACATTGCAAGAACACCATATGGCATTTATATGCCTGCATTTTATTTTAAATGTTGATATTTGCTTTCTTGTTAGCTTTGATGACAATTCTGGTACAGTGCTCCGTAAAATTCATTTTTTAAGAAAATCACACAGCAACTCTCTGTACTCTATCCTTAAAATCATATATAAATTCCTTTTTTTTAAACTGTGTGCACTATATCCCTGTTGCTAATCATCTAAATGGAACTGTAAAGCCGTGTTACATTAGAAGGGAAAGCGCTGTGCACCGATATGTATGCGATGCCCAACACATGTCTTTGTTCCTACTCAGCAGGAAGAGGGAACCGGGGGTGGGGGTGGGGAGAAGTAGACAGCCAAGCATTAATAATAATATTTAACATTAATTTAATAGTTAATAATAATGATGAGCCCTTTCAAACATTCCCCAGGCTCACGTAGAAAGACTGTTGATGTTTACGGTCAAATTCGCTTCTGCCAAGGAATGGAAACAACCAACAAGAAAGGACATTGCTCCATCTACAAGGAGCCATAGAGACAAACACACAGGATCTGAACATGAGAACACGGTATGCGAGCTCAGTGAAACCCATCTTTCAAGGGTCCCTTTTGATATTTGGGGGCCAGGTGCCATTTGAGAAGAAAGTGTAGGAGCATTCTGGTGTTTCATAGAAATATGAACTGGTCCTCGTGTTCAAGATCTAGTGAGAGCACACACAAGCTGAGAGGTGATCAGCATGTAGATAAAACCTTTCTCATTCTTTGACTTTCCTGTTACTAGAATCTATGTACGGGATGGCACATCATGGACACATCTGTGTAAACAGTTGCAGCCCATTAAGTGCAGCCAAGGATGTAGAGCACAACCTCCCCCCTCGCTCAGCCAGAAGGGCAGGGGCACACTCAGACCGTCTATATTCTTCCATCTCTGAGTCATGGCCAAGGCAGCTTTTCCTGGTAGGGCAATGATTAATGACAAGCTTTGTCTCAGACCCAAGCCCTCCTGCCCATCAGATTCCCTCTGTGACTGTTGCTTCCTCCACTTCTCCAGCCCACACACCTCCATGCCCCATTCCCAAAAAGGGTAGGACTGAGGGCAGTGTCAGCAGGTACCTCTTCATTCATGTTTGCCGGGGAGTGTGTTTTCCTGCACACTTTGAGCACATGGAAAGGAATCAGGTTCATTTCCCCCTCAGCTCCAATCAATTCACAACCAGTATTTACTAAAGTATTTATGTCTCCAATTTGCACGGAGCAGGTATGGCAAGGGTACAGGAAAAGAAAGGCATGGAAGCTCTATATTCAAGGCCCTTAGGCTTTACTTAAAAAGAACAAGCCATCATTATGCAACATAAGACAGGTGCACCGCTGAAAATGTGTGTGATGTCAAGTATACAAGCTAGAATTCACAAGCCCCCCCTCTGGGCTCCCGTAGCTAATGGCCTGCTTATTGTAACAATGAACAGCATTTACTGAGTGCTGACTGTATATCAGGCAAGTTCTCATGCATCAACTAAGTATCAAGAGGTAGCTACTATTTTTACCTCATTTTTTAAATAAAGAAAATGGGCATAAAATAGACATAGGTCAATGGAACAGAATAAAAAACACAGAAATATACCCACAGGTAGATGGTCAATTAATCTTCAACAATGAACAAATATTCATTGGCAAGAATATCCAATGGAAAAAGTTTCTTCAACAAATGGCATTAGGAAAACTGAACAAGACAAAAGAATAAAACAGGACCACTTTCTTTTTTTTTTTTTTTTTTAACATTCTCATTTATTTCTAGGAGAGAGAGAGACAGCGTGAGCAGGGAGGGTTAGAGAGAGAGGGGACTCGAAATAGGCTCCAGGCTCTGAGCTGGCAGCCAGCCAGAGCCACGGGGCTCGAACCCACGAACCACGAGATCATGACCTAAGCGAAAGTTGGACGCTTAACCGACTAAGCCACCCAGGCGCCCCAAACAGGACCACTTTCTTACACCATAGGAAAAAATAAATTCAAGATGGACTAAAGACCTAAATGTGAGACTTGAAGCTACAAATGTTCTAGAAGACAGCAAGGCAGTAATTTCTCTGACACCAGCCATAGCAACATTTTTCTAGATATGTCTCCTAAAGCAAGGGAAATAAAAGCAAAAATAAACTACTAGGACTACATCAAAATAGAAGCTTCTGCACAGTGAAGGAAACCATCACCAAAACTAAAAGGCAACCTACTGGATGGGAAAAGATATTTGCAAATGACACATCTGATAAAGGGTTAGTGTCCAAGATATATAAAGAATTTAGAAAACTCAACACCAAAAAGCAAATAATCTAATATAAAAATGGGCAGAACGTTAGCAGACATCTCTCCAAAGAAGACATCCAGATGGCCAACAGACACATGAAAACATGCTCATCATCACTTACTGTCAGGGAAATGCAAATCAAAACTACAATGAGATGTCACCTCACAGCTGTCAGAATGGCTTAAGTCAAAAACACAAGAAACAAGTGTTGGTGAGGATATGGAGAAATACGAACGTTCATGCACTGTTAGTGAGAATGCAAACTGGTGCAGCCATGGTGGAAAATAGTATGGAGGTTCCTCAAAATTTAAAAATATAACTACCCTATGATCAAGTAATCACACTACTGGGCATTTACCCAAAAAAAGCAAAACCACGAAATCAAGGGGATACATTCACACCTATGTTTATTGCAGCATTATTTACAATAGCCAAATTATGGAAGCAGCCCAAGTATCCACTGATAAATATATATATATAATGGAATACTATTCAGGCAGGAAAAAAGAATGAAATCTTGCCATTTGTAACGTGGGCGTTATGCCAAGTGAAATAAGTCAGAGAAAGACAAATACCATGACTCCATTTATATGTAGAATTTAAGAAACAAAACAAATGAGCAAAGGAAAAAAATTGAGACAAACCAAGAATCAGACTCTTAACTATGGAGAACAAACTAAGGGTCACCAGAGGGGAGGCGGGTGGGGGATGGGTGAACTAGGTGACGGGGCTGTGGAGCACACTTGTCGTGATGAGCACTGGGTGTTGTATGGAAGTGCTGAATTACTACATGGTATACCAGAAGTTACTATTACACTGTATGTTAACTACACTAGAATTAAAATTAAAAGCTTAATTTAAAAAACTTAAAGTTAAAAGATAAAAGTAAATAATTTTTTCAAGGAAAGAGCTCAAGGTCACATGGCTGATAAGTGGTAGATCAGACCTCATACACTGAGGAGGTGCAGCTTAGAGGCAGACTACCCTACCCCCAGTCTCATGTGGACATCAGTCTTTATATAAGTCTGTTTCTTCCTGGAGTAGGAGTATCTCCTGTTTATTGCCACATAGCCCACAGTGTTGAGAACACAGAGGCCATTATTTGACAGTTGTTTATTAAAGTGATCTGGAGAGAGGCGCCCCGGTGGCTCAGATGGTTAAGCATCCGACTCTTGGTTTTGGCTCAGGTCATGATCTCATGGTTTGTGAGTTTAAGCCCCGCATCGGGCTCTGTGCTGACAGCTTGGAACCTGCTTGGAATCTCTCTCTCTCTCTCTCTCTGCCCCTCCTCTACCCATGCAGTCTCTGTCTCTCTCTAAATAAATAAACTTTTTAAAAAAGTGATATAGGGAAAGGTATGAAAGAGCAGCCACAATGGGAAGCTAAGAGCGAAACCCACAAGGCAGATAAAAGGGTGTCAGAGGAGCAGCAAGGCCAGGTGGAACATCACCAGTCTGCAGAAGCCCCAGTTGGCCTGGCATCGAGCCACCCTCCCTCCCGGCAGCCCTGCTGTGGGGCTGGAGCTGAGGAAGCAGGACGGAGACAAGCACAGGGACACAGATGGTGGTGACGGTGGAGTGCGGGGCGGGGGAGGGGAACAGTGCAAGAGGAAGAGGGGGCACAAGGCACAGTCTCTCCATTTTGCCTCCAGTGGGACAAAATGGCAGCTGTTGAGGCAGCGAGGCAGCCAGGATGTGAGAGCAATGATCAAGCAATTTACCAAATGCTATCTCTGTGGCCTATGAAAAGTGAAGGAAAAAAAAACCAAAATAACAGGTGCTGGTGAGGATGTAGAGAAATTGGAACCCACGTGCTTTGCTAGTGGGAATGCAAAATTGCACAGCATTGTGGAAAACAGTCTGGCAGGTCACCAAACTATTAAACGTAGAATCACCATGTGACCCAGCAATTCCACTTCTAGGTATGTACTCAAAGGAATCGAAAACAGAGACTCAAACAATTATTTGTACACATGCGCTCATAGCTGTATTATTCACGATAGCCAAAAGGCAAAGCAACCCAAGTGTTAACAGATGTATAAGTAAACAAAATATAGTAGATATACACACAGTGCACTGTCATTCAGCCTTAAAAAGGAAGAAAATTCTGGGGTGCCTGGGTGGCTCGGTCAGTTGAGCATCTGACTTTGGCTTAGATCACGATCTCACAGTTTAAATTCAAGCCCCACATCCGGCTTTGTGCTGACGGTGCAGAGCCTGAATGGAGCCCCCTTTGAATTCTGTGTCACCCTCTCTCTCTCTCTCTCTGCTCCTACCCTGTGATGCTCTGTCTCTCTCTCAAAAACAAAAAACATTAAAATAATTTTTTTGGAAGGAAATTCTGACACATGCTACAATATGCATGAATCCTTAAAAACACTATGCTAATGAAAATAAACTCGTCATAAAAGGTCCAGTACTGTGTGGCTCCACTTATATGAAGGATCCAGAGTAGTCAAATTGACAAAGACAGAAACTAGAATAGAGGTTCCCCTGGCCGGGGGTGGGGGGCGTTAGGGGGGCTGGGCTAGGGAAGGGGAGAATGAGGAGTGAGCATTTAATGAGCATGGTATTTCAGTTTGGGAGGATGAAAAAAGTTCCACATATGGAGGGTGGTGAGTTTTGCACAACAATATGAATGTAATTAATGCTACTGAACTGTACATTTGTAAATGGTTAAAATGGTAAATTTTATGTTCTATTTTCCCACAGTAAAAAAAAAATAGGCATAAGGAAAACCATTGAAGCGGGCTCTAAAGTATCCCACTAAATCCTGGGGTTACCTTAAATGAGAAGACAACCTCTTTGAAACAGTGATTATGGCCAGGACAAAAATGTTAATTCCATGGAAAAAAAGAGAACCCAGAATGACATGGAAACAGCACTGATTTGAAAAGCCAATGTCACTCTGTCCCTTTGTACTCAACTTTTTAGAGTATAAGAATCCCTCTTAAACATTAAAAAGAAATTCCTCAATACCCACACAATAGGACAGTTCATACCCACTGATGGAATTCTTGATGCTGATTCCTCAACATACATTTGAAAAAGCGTAGTATATATATGGAGACGCACTGTTTATTCTGTCTATCAGCAATGTCTGCATCACAAAAAGCAATTCTCCGCTCCTTGAAAATAGCACCTCAGGCCCCTGGGAACCCACCACCCACAGGGTGAGAACCACAGCTCTATGCTAACAAGAGACTAAAGCTAAGCAGTAAACCTCCAAGACACAGCACAAAACCATTAAGGCAAAAAATGCTATGATGCACAAATGCAGCTCTTTGCAGAAAATAAAAAGCAAAGCATTTTCCTCCCGAAAGACAACGTGTATCTCCTCTAACAGGACTGCACATTTCCTAGGCTAGATTTAATTCGGGCAGCCCTGCCTTACACAAAGCTATCAGAGCCCGTTTAGCAGTGTGACCATCCTAGGCCTGTCATGTAGTCACTTCCCAAGGGAGCAGCCCCATTGGGGTGAGTGTTCCGAACAGCGGCATGCCTCTCAAGGATGTATTCTAAACAATTTCCTTTTCCTAAAGCAATGAGAAACGTATCAATGACTACTGACATGGAGTCACTTGGAAACCATGTTCGGTGCTGCCCTGGTATAAACACACTGGTCATATATATACCCAGCTCTGTGATAGGTAGACTGAGCTCAACAAGAACGTCTCTCAATTTTTAGGAACGTAATTTATCAGAAGCTGCACCATATAAGTTGCTACTTGCTTGACTCACAGAGGTAGCATGAGGCTAATTGTAAAAAAAAAAAGGGGGGGGGGTGTTATATTAATATATGTAACCTCCCAAAAAAGAGTAAAGAATTCCATAAAAGGGCAAAGGATTACTATTCTATTAAATTGGTGCCTTCCAGCATGACCAAACTAGCCTGTGAAAACTGGTGATGAAGGTTGAACATGGGAAATCATCCACCATAAGTTGGTCTTATGATACCAGTAAAAATGTGAGTTCTAATAAATTCTTGCATTAAATTCGTTAACTCGAAAGCACCTGGAAGTTTGAGAAACAGGTTCCCACGTGGTAGATCTGAAGCATCACTAGACTTTCGGTGGCCCCAACATGCAAAGATATCAAATGTCTTAATAAAACCCCTAAGATTCTGGGAACTGATTGTGCATTCAGTGGGCAAGTGCTAGCAGATAATGCATTTCCGTAAAAATTTCCAAGACACTTCTCTCTACAGGATGGCCATTTAGGAAGAGCGTCTTCCACAACATCTCTTGAATTTAAGACTGAGTTAAATCTCCAATGGGAATTAAGATCTTGGTGTTGGTTCCCTCAAACTCCAGGTTCTTAAAACCACTGAAGCACAGTGTCGAGACAACCCAGTGAATCCAGACAAAGGAGAATGCTTTTGAGGGCAAGACCAGCGAGCACAGATCACCAAGAAGCCTGGCTTTGGGCTGTGTGTTCCTCTTACTGTCAACACTGAGCTGTTACAAAGGGGGACAATAGGTGGAAGAACAGAGAATGGAAACTATCCTCTGCCTGGCAACTTCTCGCTCTCAAAGGTGGCCCAAAACGAGGCAGCCATCGGGACAGCATGAGCCCCTCTTTTATAAGCTCACTTTCGCATTAGTCACATAGCAGACATGAGCGAGGGGGCAAAGGGCCACTAAGAAAGACATGTTTGTTGATAGTGAACGAACATTAGGGGGACAGCTCAGTTGCACAGAGAAGTATCAGGGGCTGCCGTCCAATTCACAGGATTGACAGATCATAAAAGGTTGGAAAACTAAAACCCTTGGAAAACAGATAAAGACACCAATAGCCAATATTAACTTTTCCTCAACTAGCCACCTTTGTCTGTCCCCAGGTCTTACATCTTTCGTGGAGACCCTTCTGAACCATTAGATGCTATTCCTACCTTACAAGGGAAGGAAGGATAGTGGAAAAGACTAAGTCATGCACACATGGGCAGGGCCACCTTCTTTGGAATCCTTGTTCTGTCACCTGTGGGCTGGATGACCTTGGGCAGGGCACAGAGCAGTCTAAGCGTTCCAATCTCATAACATTAAGATGATAATGGTCTATTTGGGAAGGCTGCTGTGCAACTTATACTGGGTAAAGCCCACAACCCAGGGTCTGGCGTACAGTAAACTCTCAAAGCAGATTAGCAACTCATTTTTAGACTTTAATACTGAAGTGTCATAACACTCAGTCTAAGCTCAAACAAATCTGACAAATCCAAGGGTCCTTATATACAGAAGTTTACGAGTGACTGGTTACTCCTAAGTAACAATCAGATTCCCAGAAATTATCTGTGATCAAAGCTTGCCAGAAAGAGACAGACTTCGTTAATGTTACCTTAAAATGTTCAAATGTTGGGGCGCCTGGGTGGCTCAGTCAGTTGGGCGTCCGACTTCGGCTCAGATCATGATCTCACTACTCATGGGTTCGAGTCCCGCGTCAAGCTCTGTGCTAACAGCTCAGAGCCTAGAGCCTGTTTCAGATTCTGTGTGTGTGTCTCTCTCTCTGACCCTCCCCTGCTCATGCTGTCTCTCTCTCTCTCTCAAAACTAAATAAAAACATTAAAAATTTTGAAAAAATATTCAAATATTAAACACTATGTGAGCAGTATTTTAAGTAGTTTTATTTTAGGTAGAGTTTGATAGCTTTAATGTTTATAGAAAAAGGCGAAAATCCATTTTGCTTTATTTTACTTTATTTTTTGCAAATGCATTTTAAAAGCCATAAACCCTATAGAGATCCGGATGGCATCAGGAAACACCAAATGGACACCAGCCAGCTATCAAAGATAAACTGAGAAAGAAAAAGAATCACACGTTAGATTAGTCCCTATGGGGTCAGCTCAAGTCAGCGCTGAGATGGTTTGCCTGCTAAAAAATAGCAGCAGAACAATCTATCTTTCTGTGTATTCATCACAGTGAAGTCCCCAGGCATTTTCCCTCATTGATAAGAAACGGCCCTATTCCCAGAGCACAAAATCGCTCAAGCCCTCTTTAAGGACCCGTCTGAGAGAGGAGCGCTCGGGGGAGGAATGACACCAGCACTGAAGAACGAGTCAGAACCATTGGCAGGAACACGAGAACTTGAGTAGAAGATTCAGTCAGGGGACGGGGCACGCATCTTGGGTCCCCTTACATCTCAGCAGAGCTGTGGTTCTTAACGGGAGCGATTTTGCCCTCGACGGGACACCGACTAGTGTCCGGAGGTGTTTTTGGCTGTCATAACTAAAGGCACTGATGATACTGGCATCCAGTGAGCAGAGGCCAGAGATGCCACTAAATATCCTGCAATGCACAGGGCAGGTCCCGTGACGACGATCTAGCCCAAAATGTCAACAGTGCCAAGACTGAGCAACTCTGTGCTACAGGAAGACAGAAAAGAGGGGGCCACTCATGAACAGACTGTGCCACAGGATGTCACTAAGAGATGTTGTGCAGTCTGGTTTGTGGACGTCATTTATGTCGTCTGTCCCAAGTTCACACCTGCATGTATCATAAAGAGGCCACTCAATCAATCAATCAATCAATCATAGAGCCACACAATATTCTTAAACTAATTTAGAAGAGACCTGGTTGATAAAGCTTTAAAAATATTTACCTTCTTTGCATTTTAAAATGATTACCTCCGACCTCCTATTCCTTTAGGGAAAGTAAGAAAGTAATTGTTCACATTAAAACTAGGATCTTCCCTCTTGCCAAAATAAATCTACATTATCCATGTAACATGAATTCTACTAAGTTATCTCTCAGGAATTTTTAATACGTTATGCATAGTGCAGGCATGTTACAGAAGCACACAGACACGTACACACACACACACACACACACACACACACACACACACATACACACACACACTTGGGCACGCAGCCCACCACTTCACCCTCCCCCCCATCTCTTTGGGCTGGTGTACATAACTAATACCCCAATGAATATTTCCACTACTAATAGAATTGGAAATTGTCGTTGAACCCACAGAGCTGAAAAAAAACACCCAGCTTCCAAACCATGAGCTTTTATCTTCTTGAAATTATAATTCTTTTCATTTACCCCATTGTTACTGCAGGCTAGCTCCAAGACCACTGATGAGTAACAGAAGGCTCCCGCCATGTGTGGCCTTCAAGTCTTTCCCTGACTCATGCCAAGCACATGGCAGAGGCTTCCTACAGTCCTTGGCTTCCACCACCAGCCCCTGCCTTCAATCCAAAGTGATTGATTGGCCCACTAATTGTACATCATTAGCAGATTGAGACTGTCATCACCCCGTCTTAAGCATTTCACAGGCTCTAAAGTTCCCAAGCAATCGTGGCGCTGATAAGCCCAGGGTAACGTGTTATTATTTGTCAGTTACATCCAGGCTCCTGTGGTTACAGAAGCAAATAAACATCTCAGCTGTATCCTTGGGGGAAAAGACCATAGAAGAAAAAGAGTGTCTCTTGGTTTCAGAGGTAATATCAAAAAGCGTGCTGTTTAGCCAGATCAAAAGAGGCAGTTGCCTCCCACCAGAGGCCAAAGTCCAGCTCAGAGCAAGAAAATGGGATCCAGTCCAAAATCTGACCAGCTTTCCCACAGCATCCTAGCAGGTAACAGTCGGCTTGGCCCAGCAAAAGAGCGAGCCCACAGTTGGGGAGAGAGAAGCTTCCCGCTTCTGAAATCTGCTTCAGAACCCAAGGTCAGCCTTATTGAATCCCAAATAATTACCTTTCCTAGCTAACTGCCCAGATTTCCCTCTGGAAACCCAGGAAGAAGTATTTTTACTTTATGTTATATAAATACTTAAAAATCATCTCCATGAATTAGCATGACGTGTTCAAAAAATCTTAAACCCCATGTTGGTTTCACAGCATGGATTAATCTATTTGACAGTAAATATTTTCAGCCCACCAGGAAGAGGTTAAGGCAGGATTACTGGTTCAAGTCCAGGCTATACCCCCAACTTACTATGGGCTCTAACAAATCATGGACTCCACTTCTCAGATGTGAAATGAGTCTCACAGAGTAGTGTCCCCCAAAGAGTGACCCACAGGCCATCTGTATCTATATTGTAAGGACCTTTGTCATCCTAGAGTGGGGCTCACAGGTAATCTCAGATATTACTAGTAGTCATGTATTTTCCCAACCTGGAAATCACTTCCTGGAGATCAAACAATGCATTCCAGGCCCCCTTCGTAGTGGGTGGGGCTGAGGGACTAGTTGGAGCCAATGGGCTGTGCATGGAGGCCAAACCTCCTAGGGCCATTGTGCAACGCCCAGCTCTCTCCCTCAGCCTGGACCGTTGCTGGGGCTGCAGCAGCTTGGCAAGGGCGAGAGAAAGCTAGGGTCGTTTGATACCACAGCATAA
Source organism: Proteles cristata cristata (assembly GCA_017311185.1). Classification (NCBI taxonomy): domain Eukaryota; kingdom Metazoa; phylum Chordata; class Mammalia; order Carnivora; family Hyaenidae; genus Proteles; species Proteles cristata. Next base: position 522,983 of record JAESUZ010001048.1, read on the forward strand.
GATAGTGTCCCCTGACTGATTCAAGGATCCCAAAGACCACCTGATTTATGACAAGGAAGGAAAACAGCTTCCCTATGAGTGGCTACCGGTTGACAGACACCTGTGCCAGATGCTGTCAGGTGTTTATCCCCAACTTCTTCTCTACTAGAATTCTCATTTTGTTCATCAGCCCCAGGAGACAAAACATGATTCCTCTGTCCCAAGGGTTCTGAGACTTTAATAGGCATCAGAAAGCTTGGTGGACACCAACTGCTGAGCTCTAACTTCACTATGAATTTTCAATTCTAACTAGTTCCCAGAGGATGCTAATGCTGATGGCCCAGGGCACCACCCTTTGAGAATCACCAGTCTAAACCAATCAATCCCACTCTTCGTTGTCAGATCCTCACTTTCTTAATTTCCCTTGCAGGTGGGAATGGTCATGTGACCCCGTTTTGGTCAGTGCAACTGAGGGAAGTCTGCAAGGTAACTTCTGGGAAAGAATTTTCTCCCATACAATGAGATCTTTTGTCTTGCCTTAAATGTGGTTGAGCGGAAACATGATATTTGGTCCTGAGGAAGTCAACTTGCAAGCCATGCAATAACAAGCCTGAGGATGAAAAGCCAACATGCCAAGGACAGCAGAGCAGAAAGAAAGAACAAAACATGGGTACACTTAAGTGATGCTGTAATTTATGATAGGAAATAGATACTTGGTCTTTCTCTCATTCCTGCTACAGACAGGGTTCTGAAACCCTTGGAATTTCCAGGGATAAGAGTAACCAAGGTGTTTTGTGTTATGTCAATGACGTGACTTTTAGATCACCTAAGGATGAGGGCTGATTGCCAAGGGAACCAACCAGAAACAGAGGTTTGGAACTTTCAGTCCCACCCCTTTGTGGAATTTCAGAGTGAATGAGCTGGAGGTTGAATCAATCATCAATGGCCAATGATTGAACTGATCATGTCTATGTAATGAAGCCTCCGAAAAAACCCAAAAGTGGGGATTCTGGGAGCTTCCAGGCTGATGAACCAGAAAGCTTCTATGCGCTACTATGTCAGGCTCCGACTCCCCCAGGGACAGAAGCTGCTTTATTCAGGACTTCCCCTCAGGCATGTCCGCATCTGGCTGTGGATTTCTACCCTTCATAATCCTTTGTAATAAACTTGTAATCTAGTGAGTATACTGGCTTCCTGAGTTCTGTGAGCCATTCTAGCAGATTATTGAACTTAAGGACGGGGTCGTGGGAACCCCTAACCTACAGCCATGTGGTCAGAAGCACAGGTAACGGCCTTGGACTTGTGACCAGCATCTGAAGTGAACGGAAATCTTGTGAGACTGAGCCCTTCACCTCTGGGATCTGATATGCTCTCCAGGTAGATAGACTCAGAATTGAGTTGAATTGTAGGCCTCTCAGCAGGTGCCAAAGAACTGCTTGGTGGTGTGGGGAAAAAACTGACATATCAGAATTGGTACCAGTCCTTAGCTTGCCATCAGGGAACTGAGGCACCAACCTTCCTCTGGGCTTTTTGCTCTACAAGGTAGTAAATGTTGAACTTTTAACCCATTGTTAATTAGCATGTGGGCAAGGTCCACTTGCTTGGCCTCGTGTTCCATGTAGAAGGACTTCACCCATTCCAGGCCTCTACCTCCACTGTTCAAGCAGACAAGTGACATGCAGGTGGGCATAGAAAAAGGGCTCTTCCAACTCAGCCCACTTTTTCTCCCATTTGAAACCATCGGCTACATAGAAGCATACTTTGTTTTCCTCTCTATGATACAGCAAGGTTAGTGGGGTGACCCTGCTCTCATTAAGGAAGACTGTGTTGCCAGTGAAAATATCCCACCCTGGGGCGCCTGGGTGGCTCAGTCAGTTAAGCGTCTGACTTCAGCTCAGCTCAGATCATGATCTCACGGTTCCTGGGTTCGAGCCCCGCGTCGGGCTCTGTGCTGACAGGTAGCTCAGAGCCTGGAGCCTGTCTTCAGATTCTATGTCTCCCTCTCTCTCTGACCCTCTCCTGCTCACACTGTCTCTCTCTCTCTCAAAAATAAATAAAACATTAAAAATAAAATATCCCACCCTAATCCCCAGAACCTCTGGTATGATAAGCTATTGTTTCTACAGCTATGTTATGTCATATGGCACACTTGACCTTAAGATAGGGAATTATCGTGTGATCTAAATCTAATCACATGAGCCCTTAAAAGCAGAGCACGTTCTCGAGCTGGTGGCAGAGGGGCAGAGGGAAGTCAGAGAGATAGAAAACACAAGAAGGATTCCATGATGGCTTTAGATGGAGGGGCCATGTGCCAAGAAACACAGGCCATTCCTAGAAGCTGAGAATGGGCCCACCTGACAACCAGCAAGGAAGCAGGAATCCCAGTCCTACAACCACTGGCAACTGAGTTTTGCCAAAACCTGAATGAGTTTGGAAGCAGATTCTTCCCCAGATCCAGAGCCCAAACCCAAGATAGGCTGAGCATAGCCCCCAGCCACACCTGCCCGGACTTCTGACCTACAGGACTGGGATATAATAAACAGGTGTTGTTTTAAGCTTCTGCACTTGTGATAATCTGGTACACATCATTAGAAAACCAACACCACAGGGAAGTCCTTCTAATTCAGGGCAAAGTGGTTAATAAGTTCTTTTGGCATCAAAACAAAAGGTACGTTCTCTGATTAGCTTATCAGCAATAGAGCTGACATTTTAATCTCCATCTGACTTCTGTGTCTATTTCTCAATTAGTTCTGAGTTTCAGAAGGGAAAAAAGGGTTTTATTTATTCATCCGCTATAAACCCCAACAGGCGGGTATTTTATTACTCTGCAGCCCAAAGCATTCCTATACAATACATAAAACCCCAGCAATTCTTTAAAATGAAGCTCAGACGTGGGATGTGGTAGAAGGACCCAAATCATGTCACCTTAGAATACAGACATCCAGAAGGTGCATTTTCTAAAGACTTAACCCTTGAGCAGGTGAAAAAGAAAACAAGGACCTTCCCCACAGGGGCTAAATTCCACAAGCTTTACTGGTCTATACCATTTTCAATTTTCAACCTATCGCCTAAAAGGACCAGGCCTTTGAGATGTAGTGTGAATGAATGGCAAAGACCTTTGAAATTTTCCACCTAAACTACAGACCGCATGCAAACTGCAGAATCGGTTGTTTGTGTATTCAGAAGTCCGTTTATACTCTTCCGGAAGTGCAGTCACCCCTTCCAACAGCACCCTCCGATGGCCTGCAAATGTATGCATCGCATGCTACCAATTCGATGAGATACTGCTGTTTCCTTCCTAAAAGACTCCCAGTCCTTGATGGCACTGCAAGGACCTCAGTGCGCCATCAGCATAAAAATTAAATGCAAGGTTTCCAAGGCTCCGCCCAAGAGTCCTTTGAAAGATCCATCTGAGAGGCAGCTGTAAGGGAGGGAGAACTATTTGTAGATCAAAATTCACTAGGGGAAACTAAGTCCCCAAATTCAGTAGCAGATGTGGTCAGAATGATTGCAATCTATGCCTTCATTTAGAGCACAGTAACTGGGGTTTTTTTTCCTAACGGGGAATTTCAAAAGCTTTTAGTGCAAGCCTTTCTGTCTACAAATTAGGAAACTGAGATCTGGAGAAGCTACATAAAAATAAAAATGCCAGATCAGTCATTTCCCCATTTGAATCCTGTTCTTCTGAGTGTTCAATCCACCAGGTTTGTTTTTGTCTAACTCAGAGGGGCATGAGGCCATGGCTAAAAAGGCACCTCCAAGAGTTCAAAACAGCTCTCGGAGATGGGGTTTCCATGTCTGGTTTAGGGAGACCTGAACATCTGAGAAGCAGAGAGGCTGAGCCCTGACGGTTTCCATGGTGACCGGTGAGCCCAAGTGCTTGCTCTAATGAGGAAGCTGGCCAGCCAGCAGCCCAGGAGCAAAGGTTATGGGACATTCCAAGAAAATCCATGTGCTGCCGAGCTCCTCAGATGAAATCTGAACAAGTGGCTATCCTCCTAATAAGGGCTTCTTTCGGGAGACACACACACAGCAGATCTGAACTCTATGTGTCTGGCTCTGTGTCAAACTCTTTTCCATACATTATTTCATTGAATCCTCACCAAAACCTTCTAAAGTGGATTCAAAATGTATCCCCCTCTTTCGCTGATGGGTAAATGAGGCAGGATCACCGTAAACCCAAGATCACTGAGCTCCTAAAAGGCAACTGTAAGCCAGATTTCCTGCCCCATTCCTCCGGTCCACTTTAATGCTCACCTGGGGAGCTCCCTTGCCTTCTTCTAAAGAAAAGTCATAATTTCTTGTCTCAGAGAGAAAAACCAGGGAAGCTTCAGAAGTCATCACTGATCTACCTTTGCCCATCACTGTTAGCATCTGAGGAGGTCTTGGATTGTCATTTTTATTTTTTGCTTTGTTTTTTTTTTGAGAGAGAATGAGAGCACAACACGTGAGCAGGGGAGGGGCAGAAGGAGAGGGAGAGAGAGAGTCTTAAGCAGGCTCCACACTGAGTGCACAGTGCTATGCAGGGCTGTATCTCGCAACCATGAGATCATGACCTGAGCCAAAATCAAGAGTCAGATGCCTAACCAACGGAGCCACCCAGATGCCTCTCAGACTGTCATTTTTTAAATATTAAGTCATCATCAGAAACAACTCCCTGAAGCAGGCTTGAAAGACTTGAGAATTAGATCAATAATGAAAAAGAGAGCAGAAATGACATTGCACCTAAGCCAAACAAGTTATCTATAAAATCATATGGATCACTGTGAGTTAAAGGGCATTGGGAACCTACCCCAATCACATATCCTTCACATACTGATATATTCCTTGAGTTGAGTTTTTGTCTCTTGTTTATAGGTGAGTATTCTCAAGTGGAGTAAAACCCACTTGACAACAGCAATCATCAACATCTTAGTATAAATGAGTACATTAGTGTACTATTGCTGAGGGAGCATTCAGAAGTGGGGGGTGGGGGTAGAGATAGGGTGGGGCCATGAAGAGACAGATAACAAAGCACAACGCAGTATCTGAACAAGGCAGGCTACTGGAAAGGGTCTTACAACCCAGGATTAGCCTAAAGACCCCGTATTGGAAATAAAGAGTAAATAAGTTCTAATAACAAAATAAATGGGTTTACTCCTCTACTTTATTGCAAATACACTGAGAAACCAATCTTCCATCTTTAAGATGGAACTAGGTATGCCTCCTATCTTCAGAAAACCTGTTTTGGCAAATCTGTACTTAACCTTCTTGTATGGTGATTCCAGAAATACACTGAAAGAAGAAAGCTGCTGAGAGAAAGGAGTTTAGGCACAGTACCTGTGACCACCACTGGCCAAAACAGGAAACATGGTCATAACATTAAACTATCCCTTTAAAAGAGACAATGATACAGTAACATCCTGATAATTCCTTCTGGATCCTGTCAGGCTAAAAAGCCAATTGGACCACAGATGTTAGGGTTTAAATAAATTGAGTACTCACTCGAAAGACCTTCTCCACTCTCGCAATGCTTTTCCCAAAGATGGTTCCAAGTTGGTCTCCAATTCCAGCCAATAAGAAACCAAAAAGTGGAATTCCAAAGATGGCATATAAAATACAAAAGATTTTGCCTCCTTCAGTGCTTGGAGCAATATTCCCATACCCTGGTGAGAAATATCAGAAAGAGAGAGGGAGAATGGTGAGGTGGCAGAGAAATCAGAGTGCTGAACCAGAGAACTCACAGATATGCTGAAGGATTTCTGCACTTCCACAGTGCCTGAGCCTTGGGGAGTAGAGCTTCATTTCAAAGGCCCGCTAGCATTCAGAACCTTGTTCCATTGCTTCTCTCCCTTCTCTCCTTAGAAACAGTTTTAAGGAGATCCAGCTTTCCTGGATCTTAATGTGTTTAATTAGATGACACTTTAGGAAAATTAGTAGTCACCCAGAATTGCATTGCTGATGGAAATTGGTACCATCCACTTCAGAAACACCAAGTATCCTGGACATGCCTCATTCAGAGAGACCTGAATATCCACGAAGGTTCACCGTTGCCCTTTTTCGATTTGAAAGGAGCTTCTCCTTTGTAGTCTCATCTCATGTGCATCCCTTCCACCTGACAGACTGGCTATCTCCAGCATATGACTCTACAGGGAGACGTATACTCTGCACTAAGGAGGCTCTGTGGCCGAGCACAAATTCAGAAAGGACCCATGGGTCATACAGTCCCCCCCTGAGAAGCCTGAAAACTGCAGAGCAGGGAAGGAAGGTTGTTCCTCTTTTCACAGGGACAGTGATGTTCAGCTCTGCTTGGCTTTTTCTCTTTACTGGGAACTTTACATCATCTCTGGGTCCTGCCTCTCTTCCCACTAGTTTCTTGCATCAAGGGCTTTCAGGCACGAAATACATGTTTATTGGTTAATGGAATGTTTGAATATAAAAGAATCTTTTTATAGCCATGTCTATAATATATATTTCAAATAGTGCTGGGGCACCTCGGTGGCTCAGTTGGTTAAGCCTCCAACGTTGGCTCAGGTCATGATCTTGTGGTCCATGAGTTCGAGTCCTGCAACAGGCTCTGTGCTGCCAGCTCACAGCCTGAAGCCTGTTTCAGATTCTGCTCTGTCTCTCTCTGCCCTTCCCCCACTCATGTTCTGTCTCTCTCTGTCTCTCAAAAATAAATAAAAGTTAAAAAAATTTTTAAATCAAATAGTGCTTAGAAACACCAGCACCTTCATTCTTATGAACTTTGCAATTACATAAGTAACTTCCACTAGATGGATGGGGGGAATTTCATTTCCCGCTAATGAAATTAGGGCTGGGGAAAAAAAGCTATGGTGTTAGCATGATTTATAGAGAGATGAGAATCTAAATTACTTGATATTCAGTTTCATGTCAATGAGTATTGCAATGTTATGCTAACTAGCATCCAGACAGCCATGCAACTATTCTCTCATATTAGGGTAACTCATGTGGGGGCCTGTTCTAAATCCATGTGATGGGGGAGCTACTGGGTTCATGGTTATGGGCATGTTAGGGGTGCAGCGCAGTCAAGGATAAAGGCAAGGATAATTCACCTCCTATGAGCCTAGAGAACTCACTGCTGCTGTCTGCCTTTGCGTGATGAGTCACCTGGCTATTTTCCTTTCCAATTTTCTTGTCAGAATCATTCAAACCTCTTATCATGAATTATCTCAATTACAGTTTCCATTTCTTACATGAGCGTTCAGGCAAGCCTTCCTCATCTTGCATTTCTTTTACTCACCACCATTGCCATTTACTTGTGCAAAAAAGGCTCCTGGAACTTTTTTCTGGTGCTTTCAGGAACTTGGACAAAACCACTTTTCTAAGAACTGTCCTCTAGAATAATCTGATTTACGTTGAAAGGGAAATCAATGTGCCTACACAGCTTCACTTTATATAGGTGGATATTGACTTGTGAAAACATTTATGACTCTTGGCTGACTGTCTCAGCATTGCTGGATTACTGTCAGAGAACGTGGGTTTTCTTTAGTCTGCATATCTCAGAAAGAAACATACTGTAGACACAGCCCAGGCAAACACACTGAGGCTCTGAACCTGCTGAATGATGGGCATCTTATTAGCCCCGACAAGAGGTATCCACTCTTGCCCCGGCTTTCTGTGAGGATCTGCCCCACCACCTGGGTAAGGACTGTGTTCAGGGAACTTTCTGATGTCATCCAAGGAGCATGACAAAGAAGTGAGAAAACAGAGGCTCCAGATCCACTTCGACCTCATTCCACTTGGTTATCCTCAGATGCATCAAACCTCTACAAATCCCAGTATCAGAGGGGTTTGAGGGAAATGGGACACATCAGTGAAATGTAAAGTACTATATGACTGCAAAGTAGTATTATTACTGGTAGTATTACTTCTACAATTGGCTCCTTATTTTTTCAGTGTCTCATAGACGAGAACACTAAAATGAAGTGAAAGCGAAGTTCTTGGATAAGGACACAAGTGAAGTAATATTCACTAATATTTAAAAATACCTTTAAGTATATTTAAAGCCATCACTTTATACTGGGCATAAGGTAATTGTCATTCTTGAGTAATTCTGTGTTTGTGTGTGTGTGTGTGTGTGTGTGTGTGTGTGTGTGTGTGTCCCTTGAATCTGATGAACTATACGGAAAAGCTATTGCATTGGAACAGTCAACCCTGTCACTCTGGGAAAATTCTAGACCTACATTTTGGATGTTTGCTCTGAGGCAATGGGAGAGCCACATTCCTGGATTTTTGGCTTCACTTTAATGGTCCTGTTAGACTGCCCTTCCCATCCTTTCAAAATCCTTGGCAGAACTTTGAAGTTGGGGGTGATGGCAATGGAGGCTCATGACTGGAGACCTCAGGGCTTCCTGTTCTGACACTTCCCCACTTATTGACTCTCAGATCTTGGGTATTTACCTAACTTTTCTGCCTCACTCTCATCCTCTGAGATGGGGCTGTTAATAGCACCTGCCTTGTAGCTATTAAAGATGAAATGGGTTACATGCAAATTATGAGTTGCCTGTGGAGATTAAATACATGTAAACCATGACACAAAATAAGCACTCAGTAAGTAGTAGCAATTATCATCTTGCCCGGGGTTTTCTGTAGGAAGGAATCACTTATGAGCAATACGTCTCCAGGAAGATGAAGCCCCAGGAGAAAACAGATGGTTGGTTCCTATCTTCCCTCCAGAAACTCCACTGTTCTCACCCAGAGCCAGGACAAGGGACAAAATGTCTATAGCGCCAGTGGGGCTGGTGCAGTCAGTTGGGTGGGCCCACAGCTGTATTTGGGGCGTGGGCATCTCTTGGTGCAGCTAGGGCCAGCAACATCTGGGAAATGAGATGGGGTGAAATGGCAGCGAGAGAGGCAGTTGGTCAGGGAGAACTAGCCCAGGACACTGGAATCTGGACTAAGCAAAAGAAGTCCAAAGAGCTACTCCACTAACTGACTTCTGGGGACTTCTGGCAGGTAATGACCAGTCCAGCAAGGCCTGTCTGTTACAAATGACAAGGACCAAGGCAGGGCTTAGCTGTGTTCACCTCTGGCCAGAAAACAGTTCCAAGCCCTTTGTGAAGAGGAAGCTCATGTTTAAAGAAGACTGCCTGAGTAGTTCACATGTAACACTTCCATTTGCTCTTTAAATGCCAAAGTCAAGTCTTTGCAAAACCATGTGCCGTTCAGCCCTGTTATTTGGTTAAGAGTGTGCATTGTCAAACCACACTGTCTGTGTGACAGACTGGATTTCTGGGGGTACAATCTGTGTACCCACACTAAGAAGGGCCCCATGCTTGGTTTATTGATCTGCTCTTGCCATTTTGATGTCCTTATTTTCTAGCAAGGGGATCATATTTTCATTTTGCTCTGGATCCTGGTGAATGAAGCTGGGTTCCCCGGCTTACTGGTCATGAGATATTGGCCAAGTTACTTAACATCTCATTACCTCATCGGTAAACTGAAGCTAATAACAGTACCTACTAGATATGCTTAATGTGAGACTAAGAGGGATCATTATGTGGAGCACAGTGCCTGGCACTTAGTAAGCACTCAGTAAATGTCGGCCACAGTGACTGCTATTTCCAAAGCCACAAGTTAGTATCCATTTCAGGTGCTGCTTAAGTAGAAGTATCTGCTCAGATTCTTTGGCAAGTGCAACTCTTAACTGGGGTCCTCGGGCAAGTGACAGTTACTAGCTACTATCTGGGATCTGTCCAGGGACTCTCTCTGATAGGAGTGGAGTCAGGTGACTCAATCCAAAATGCCTTGAAGACCAGCACTGCATAGCTGTTGATAAGAATGCTGTCATTTGCTGCCCTTCTACAAATAATTGTTTATGGAAAAGCATCTGAACAAAGGAGTGAGAGGCATTTCTCCAACTTAGAAACCCTAATTGGTAGGAGGAACCTACCATCAGAGTCAACAGCCAACGGCAAGTAGGACTGTCTCACATCAACATTAGTTACTGAGAAAGGGGACAGGGGACAGAGCACCTTCAGCAAAGACTGAACAGAGTCTAATCTTCCTCTGACATGGTTTCTATTTTGGACAAATGCTTGAATATAGTCCCTTCGGCTACACACTTGTAAGTCGGCCTATATATCTGAACATAAGAAAACCTTGTTTAAAAAGAAGTACTTTGATGCCTTTGGATACTACTGATGCTTAGAAGGATCACTGCTTTTCAGGAAAGACTTATTCCTAAGAACTCTCTATACACATTCTAAATATTGAACACATTTTTCTTGCATCTGAAAAGTACACAACATCGTGCGGCTCATGAGAGCCTTTCTGGAAAGCAATTTGGCAAGCCTTTAAAAAGTCCATACCCTTTGCCACCACAGCCCCTTGGGGGGATCCTCCCAAGGAAACAACCAGGGGTAAAGACCACACGCAACACACAAAGACTTCACCACAGTGTGACCCTATCACAAAATAGAAACAGCTTTAGCCTCCAACAACATGTGATTATGGTATGGATGGTACATCCAGCGGAATCCAAAAAACGATGATGTTTTTCGAAGAACCTCAGTGATATGGGAATATGTTTACAATATTATGTCACAAATTATATGAACTCAAATAAATACACAAATGTTTGGATATTTCACAAATAATGAAATGACAGCTCCTTAGCTCCAGCTAGCTACCCCTACTGCCTGACTCTTAAATAGTGCAAAATTTCTCAAGAACTGGAAGAATCTGAAGACTCAGAGTTTCCTTCTAAGCCTTACTACTACGTCTGATGAATGCATTTACCACCAAAAAATTGAAGGAAAAAATCCCACATTATTTCTTCACCTCATTGTTCTCACCAACATTGTACTAACGTTTTACTTAGAATTCTCTAACTGTATGACTTTATAAAGATCCTCCATTCTAGAGATAAAATTTAGCCAGCTAAGTGGTTTTCAACTTACAATGCATTATTTGTCAATTAAGAAAAAAGAGAGTCAGAGAGAAAATAATGTTTTTACCATTGAATAGAATAAGGACTCAATCTCTAGCAATAATAGTGAGCCACAAAATGAAAGTGGACTTTTAATTTGGGTTGGGTTTTATTTTTATTTGTTTGTTGCTTGTATACTTGTTTTTAGTTTCCTGTTCAGCACCCACCTTCCCTTCAGATTTTTGGGAAGAGTCTTCATCCCATTCATAGATATGACAGTGTCCTGCCTCCCACTCCAGAGCCTCCCAGGTACCCAAGACACAGGTACCTGAATCACAGGCTCATCCAATAGGATGTTCTGCCTACATCAGGAGTGAGTGGCCCCAAGAAGGTAGAAGACAGCACCTGCAAGTACAGTGACCAGCACGGTCAGGCAAAGGCGTTCCAGGCCAGAGGACCCTATGGACCCTCCGTGATCTCTGACCCCTAAGTGTGTATCACGTAGAATTTTTTCAGTTTTAGGTAACAGAAAACCCAGTGAAGTCTGGCTTAAGCAAAAACAGAAACCCACTGCCCCCAGTAAATAAGGGGTTTAACATTTATTTCTTAACGCCACATGAGTAGCTCCATCTAAAGTTCAAAAGATTTTAGCAGGACCCCATTTATCACTGCTTTTCTTCCTCTGCTTCTACAGTATTATCTGAAGTCTAGCCAGGAAAATGACTACCAGTGTCTTGGGCCTGTCTCTTTCCAGATTTACTCCAGTAAGAACGAGAGGAAGTCATTTCCTCCAAAGCTCAAGCAAAAGCCCAGGAACTGAGTCTCTTATTGGACTAATCAAGATCTCATGGTCATCTCTGAGCTAAGGACTACGGCCAGGCACATGCAAACTATTGGATTTCTTGATCTAGAAAAGGCAATTCATCCCCTGAGACCTGGAGGCCACGCATCTGGAAGGGAGCCACTCAGGAAATGATTATCAAGAGACAAGTGTATAAGGTGGACACCTGGCAGCAGAAACCAAGGATTAAGAGTCATTTGCACAAAATCAAAGATTCCAGTGTACATACATTTAAAAGGGCAGCATATGTTACTTATCAAATGTTTCTCATTAGGCAGATGGAACTGCCATTCCCTGTCACAAAAGGTCATGTGGTCAATGAACACTGCTGTTTAATAAACCAAGCCCCTGGGATGCTAACAAGTTGACACAATAAATACTATCAGTGTGGGTTCCAATGAAGCTATGGTGCTTTGCAGTGCCTCCTACAGACCACTGATTTAGCCACTCTATAAAGCAAGAAAATTGGGATTTTTCCTTTTTCTTTCTTCTTTAACACTGTCTCATGGATCCAATACTTGGTACTGGAGTGCATCCATCTTCCAAAATGTACCTCTTGAAGTGGCCCAGACTTCCTCAGTTTTAATCATTTTATTGTAAGTCCTCCAAAAAGGCATAACACATCTCCCCATCTTACTAGCCAGACTGGTGAACACAATTTAACCTGACACTGGTCTTCTCTGATCTACTACAGGGATGCTCTTGGGTGCCATTGAGTTTTATAGCACTTTTTGCCCTTATATCAAATGGTGCCAGGCCCCACTTCCTTTGTGGGGAGGTGTGAATTGTGGACTAAATGATCTGGTCTTGTCTGGAGTGTCAAAAGGCTTCGAGGACCCAATCCCACTATAGTGTAATGGACACCTCCACCATGTGTAGAGCTAATTTTACAACGTTCGTTCATTTGCAAGTGTGAACATGGCAAGTCATATTATTAGATTAAAGGACTTTCTAAAAAGAAATGCCAATTCTCTTTCATCCCAAATATTCTTATTGCATTCTTGAATGCACCAATGTAGAAATAATACAGGTCTTAAAGCCTAGGTCTAAAAACAGTAATAACTTCTAAAAACATAGGAGCTTATGCCTCTAAAACAGTCCTCGGTCTCCGAAACTTGCACTAATAGGAAGTCGGTCATCAAAGATGTACATCTCCCAAGGAGGGCACACTATCCATTGAGAGATGGCTGTGAAGGGTAAGGGAGAAAGAAGGCAGAGCTGGGCTGCAGAGAACAACAGATGAGGGAGGTCCTCCCAGAGGGCATAATACAACTTAATGATGATCCTTCCACCTTTAGGGCTGAGGGGTCTCTTGATGCTTTGTGTCTCCCATTCTTCTGAATGAGAATTTTTATTGTGGTGTGACTAAACTTTTGTAGAGGGGCAGGAAACTCTCATTTTCAGCAGAGCTGGGAGAGGAATATTATCTATAGCTTCCCCCATGTGTGTAAGGATTACCAAAAAGGTTGGACTGATGACACATGGGAAAAAATAAAGAGAAGAAGCACAGAGAAGGAAGAAAAGGCCCATCGGTGGAAAATCCCAGAAAGTGCCAGCAAAAATCCAATTATGAAGGTGAGGCTCTCATTCTGAACTTTAAAAGAGATATCCTTATTTGTACCAAGTGTAGAGAACAGGGTGAAGAGAGAGAGCAGCAGAAGCCCCCTTGAACTTGATCTGGTTCAGAAAAACCAAAGAGGCAGGACTATACAGAAAATAACCTAGATGGGTCACACTCGGAGGATGCTCCCTCTCTCTCTGACAGCAGAAAAGAGGAGAGTCGAAGATGTGCTACCTGGAAGGTTACCCTACCTCTCCCGGCTCTCTCCCTCCAGCCTCACAGAATCATGCAGCCCATAGCTGGGTCAGGAATATCCAGTTTGTTTGGCATCAAGTATTTGAAAAGGAAACCAGCCCAGCATAAATATAAAGCTTCTGTTTTATAAAACTGTGGAAAGAGGGACACCTGGGTGGCTCAGCTGGTTAAGCATCCAACTCTTGATCTCAGCTTTGGTCTTGATCCCAGGTTTGTGAGTTCAAGCCCTGCACTGGGCTCCACAGTGGGCATGGAACTTATATAATATATAATGTTACCAATGGATGAAAGACACTTAGCCAAAAAACGCTGCCCCAACCAGACAAAAAGTATGACCAACTATGAAGTAATCTCCCCCAAAAACCATCGCAGCAAAACCACAAAGCAGAAAAGCAAGAAATCAGGAAAGAAACAGTGAGATAACAAAGGAAGATGTAATGTGAGCTAATGGAATTCGGAAAGAAATATGAAGGGAAAAATATCCCCTAATGGTCACAGAAATGATAATAAAACTGGAAGAGGCACATGGCAGAATAGGCACTGTGAAAAAACAGAAAGGAAGAGAGAAGATAAGAGGAACAAAATGGAAACCACATTTTATGAGTTAAAAAGGAGTGGCGGGGGCAGAGCTGGTGATGTGTGTCTGGGTGGCTCAGTCAGTTGAGCATCCAACATAGGCTCAGGTCATGCTCTTGTGGTTCATGAGTTCCACATCAGGCTCTATGCTTGACAGCTCAGAGCCTTGGAGGCTGCTTCAGATTCTGTATCTCTCCCTCTCTCTCTTTCTCCCTGCCCCTCCACTGCTTACTCTCTCTCTCTCAAAAATAAAAACATTTTTAAAAAAAGTTTTAAAAGGAGTAGATGAAAAATGATAGACATAGAAGACAAGCAAAGAAATGACAATATATGTATAGTCAGAATTCCCAAAAACAGAACCAAAACCACATGGCAGAGGACACGTGTAAAGATGACAATCAAGGGGCGCCTGGGTGGCTCAGTCGGTTAAATGTCTGACTTCGGTTCAGGTCATGATCTCATGGTTCGTGGGTTCGAGCCCCGCATCGGGCTCTGTGCTGACAGCTAGCTCAGAGCCTGGAGCCTGTTTCAGATTCTGTGTCTCCCTCTCTCTCTGACCCTCCCCTGCTCACTCTGTCTCTCTCTCTCTCAGAAGTAAATAAAACATTTTAAAAAATTTTAAGAAAAAAAGATGACAATCAAAAACACTTTCCCAAAATAAAAGGGACAAAACCTACTAGTATCAGATGAAAGAGAAACAGCCCTTGTGTAGCCAAGCAAAAAGGTAAAATCACTTATAAAAGGGGGAAAAATTGGGCTGGCGTCGGGTTTCTCCCTAGGAGCACAGACATCAGAAAAGAATGGATTATCACCCATATGACCCTTAAAAAAGAAAATGTGAGTCACAGATTTCATTTCCAGTCACACTGCCCTTGAGGGTAAGGCTACCATTTTAAGCAACACAAGGATTCAGGGAATATTTGCTCCTATGAGCCATTCTTTTTTTTTTTTTTTTTTAATATTTGTTTATTTTTGAGAGAGAGAGAGTGCCAGCAGGGGAGGGGAAGAGAGAGAGGGAGACACAGAAACCTAAGCAGGCTCCAGACTCTAAGCTGTCAGCACAGAGCACGACACGGGGCTTGAACCCACGAACTGCGAGATCGTGACCTGAGCCGAAGTCTGGCACTTAACCAACTGAGCCACCCAGGCGCCCCCACCACAAGCCATTCTTAAGGCAACTAATTTAAGATGAGTTTGAACCGAGCGAGTGGTGATGAGCAAAGCCACAGCAGAAGCACTAAGGCTGAACATTCACAATAACGAACTGTGGAACCAGGACTAAACCACGTGTGAGTATCAGGTAACAGAACAGAATGTAAATCATACACCCTGACGTTATAGACTGATGCGGTGAGCAATACTCAACAGCCCAAGTGCGAAAGAAGTTAAGACGCTGAGTAAGTTCACTGACTGCATTATATGTCACAGCTGAGAGCCAAGAGTTATCATTCGATGTGGGCAAATCATCAAACAGAAGCATAAGCATATTTAATGTAAAAGTAAACATGAAAAGGATGTCATCAACTAAAATTGTGTGAGAGGAGGAGAGATGTCTTCACCTATGATAGGGACCTAACAAATACAGCTTACAGAAGCGAATATTAAGTTTATTATATATGGATGTAATTATAAAGTGAACCTGTGACACAAACACATAAAACTCCCCAAGAATCAGAAACAAGACACCCACAAATATGAGACAAAAATCGGTGCAGGGAAGAGGTAATGGTAGCTCACCATCGGAGCAGTTATAAAGAGCATTTACCTGGTCAAAATAAGGCAGACCTCCATTGTTGATCTAATTAAACCATATTGGGAAGATAGGGGGATGGGAAGATGGGGGATGGGAAGATAGGAGATGAAGATGGGGGATGGGAAGATAGGGGGACGGGAAGATGGGGGATGGGAAGATGGGGGATGGGAAGATGGGGAGATGGGATGGGAAGATGGGGATGGAAGATGGGGATGGAAGATATGGGAAGATAGGGATGGAAGATAGGAGGATGGGGGATGGGAAGATAGGGGGATGGGAAGATGGGGGATGGGAAGATGGGGGAGGATAGGGGGATGGGAAGATGGGGATGGGAAGATAGGGGGATGGGAAGAGAGCCCCTCTACAGACGGGCAGAGGGCAAGAAAGAGAACTACAGGGAACTGTGGTCCCTGAAACCACAGACAGTGTCAAACTCTATACAAATTGTTTCTTCCTATACATGTATACCTGTATTATTAAAGTTTAATTTATACATCAGGCACAGTAAGAGACAACTAATAATGAAATACAGCAATTATGACAATACATTGTGATAAAAGTTATGTGAATGGTCTCTCAAAATATCCCATTGTTCTGTACTCGCCCTTCTCCTTCCTGGGATGATATAAGGTGATAAAATGCCTACACAAGGAAATAAAGTGAGCTGAATGACATAGGCATTGTGATGTACCGTGAGGCCACTATTGACCTTCTGATGATGTGTCAGAGGGAAGATCATCTGTTTCTAGACCTCAGTGGACCAACAGTAAATGAAACCATAGAAAGCAAAGCCATGATGGGGGACCACTCTAATTCCTCACCTTTCACAACTGGAGGTCAAGGTATAATCTCTAAAACTGAAAATTCTGGAAGTGGCAGTGCAAGCATCATATTTAAAGACAAGAAAATGAATATCGAAATAATCAAAAGACAGGAGAGCGGTTGCCCCAGGGGCCGGGAGGCAAGGCAGAGGGGCAGTAACGGTTGTGCTTCGTAACAAACTTTGTAGAACTTTTGGATTCTTTCATTAACAATCTTAGGAATAAAACGTACAATTTTTTTTTCTTTTTAAAATTTATTTCTAGGAGAGAGAGAGAGACAGCATAAGCAGGGGAGGGTCAGAAAGAGATGGAGAGACAGACTCTGAAACAGGCTCCAGGTTCTGAGCTGGCAGTCAGCACAGAGCCCAACGCGGGGCTCGAACCCACGAACCGCAAGATCATGACCTAAGCGAAAGTCGGACGCTTAACTGACTAAGCCACCCAGGCGCCCTAAAGGTACAATTTTTGAAAAGGAATTTGAGCTCAACTGATCAATCCTTATTTTGATTTCCCACTCTGATCATTTCATCAGGTCCTTTTAAACTAAAGGCTCTATAGCCTCTTGTTTTGAAACATGAAATTCCTTAGTCTGCTTTGCCTTTTTTTTGAAAGCTACTACAACTACTACATTTATTCATAAGCCTCCTTTGAACCTCAAGCTGCCAGGATTCGAGGACTAAACGTTGACCAAGTGCCATTTCTTGGGGCCCCCACAGGAAGAGATATCAGCAAAGGAATGAATACCTATGGTGGTGATGACAGTTCCAGCAAAGAAAAAGGCACTTCCAAGGTCCCAGTGACTGCTGTTGTTGGAAGAGTTTCCTATCGGACTTACTCCTGCATTGTCAGCGTCAAGGGCATGCTGCAAAGAAAGCGAGAAAGCACGAGATTCAGTTAAAATGCTTTAAAAAAAAAAACCCAAAGCTCTCAAATTCTTCCCCTGCTCAAGAAACTGCAGTAATCTAAAGGGGACCGGTTACATGAATGTGGGTGCAGACATAACATGGGATACTAAACACCCACTTATTGAAATTAGAAAATTAATTTTGGGCGGGGGGAAAAAAGGATATAGAGTATGGTGTCATTTATATAAAATTTGCAGCACAGGATTTAAGTAATCTAGGCACGGGTTATGCACAATGCATACATATCATTGTGCATATACATAGAAAGATGTCTAGAAGGATTGTCACCCAAAATGTCATTCCTGGAAGGCAGGATTTCAGTTTCTGTTCACTCTTCCCGTCTCTGTTTTATTACAATGTTTTACACTGAGCTTGCGTCAGGATGCCAGAAGGTGAGAGCTTGGGCTCCAGGTCAGACCAGCATGGCTCTGCCCATTATGAACTTCAGAATCGTGGACGAGTTATTTTAACCTCTGTAAATCCAAATGTCCTCATTTGCAAACTAAGGATACTTTTCCCTACAGAGTTTTCAGGATTAAATGAGATGGTTCATGTAATACACTCAGCCCAGACCCCAGCACCGAGTCAGGGGTTAAGAAACAGCAGCCAATTTCCCACGTGTCATTTGACAATTCCCCTACCCCATCCCTACACACACACACATACACACACACACACACACACACACACACACACACAACTCCTTTTTAAATCCACGACTCCTCTTGGCTGGCTACAGGATTTGGAATTCCACACACTTAAATTCACAATAAATCGGCCACATTGGTGATCCAACCTCATCTCACAGTACTAGAAAAGCTTCCGACCTGAGTCAGGACACTCCATGAGTCATTCCCTTCTACCTCTGGGCCTTTGCTTACGCCCTCCCCCAATTGTGCCTACCCTACAGGGTCTAATCCAGCCCCTACTTCTTCCAGAAGGCTCCATCCAGGCTCCATCCAGATACCACAGCCCCACAGATAACCCCTTCCCGGGGCTCAGACTTCTGTGCCACGTATATTTAATTGGCTTTGGATCACACCTCCCCTGCTGACTCTCAGCGTGTGTAGAATGGGGTGGAAAATACTCCAACAGTCCCTCCTGAGCTGGCCTCGGCCAATCCCTTTCAGGCCAGGGGACAGTGTGGGAAGCACCTTTGGGCAGGTGAGCTGGGGTGAGGAGGCGGAGCCTTCGGAGGCGGGTGACAGACATCTGAGCTCTTTCTGGAACAACAAACAGGGACACCAAGTTGGAATAACCCCATGTGGTGATAACAGGACACAATTAAATCCTGAAATGGGATTATATTTATCCTAAATAATGCCCGTTGAGCTTTGTGAAGAGAGGCAGGCGGTGTTTGCCACAAATGTGACTGACTGAAAACATGAATCAGTCCTTACATTCTGCCTTCCTTAATGTGAGGTGTTTCAGACTCCTGAGGCCAGGCATCAGCAACCTCTTTCTATAAAGGGCCAGATAGTAAATATTTTAGGCTTTGTGGGCCACATATGGTTTCCGTTGCATACTTTTCTTTTCCTTTTACAATACTTAAAAGATGCAAAACCCTTTCTTTCCTCACGGGTTCTACAAAAACAGGCTTCGGGCTAGATTGAGCAGAGACCCCTACACAACTGACTAGATAGCAGGGGAAAAAATCTCTCTCACTCAAGATTATTCTTTCCTGCCCCTAAGAACATGGGCTATCACACTGGATGCTGTTTCTGGCACCCGGCCGTGCGGGACGTGTACAGGCTGTCTCACCAATGTCTAAGCGACCTAATTGACAACTATCACTTATTCAGCAGAGGCTAGGCTCTGCTCTGCTCTAGAGGAAGACATATGGCCCGTCCTTTCTGCTGGTGAAAGATCCATTTTCACTGTGCTGTGCGAATGCCGTCCAGCCAAACCTCAGGCCTTAACTAGGGTTTATGTCCTCATTACATTTTCAGCTCTTTTGATCTACCTGCAAGTCACACCTCGGGCACAGCTCTAGGCCTCTGCCACTTAGGTGGGCTCAGATCACACCATCGATGCCTAATATTTCCAACATCTATGAATTTTCAGAGAGAACTGGGTTCGATCAAGACTCACTGTGCTGAGAAACACACATAAATGTCATAAGCTGCATATTAAAGTACGGATTCGTGGCAAAGACGAGGGGGATGATTATTTGTTTCATCAAAAAATCCAGAGTAAGATTCCTTTTCAAGTCTCATTTTTTTTGAATTATGCAACTGATAAATATTTAATGTTTACATATGTAGCCCTCAAGGAAAGCATTTGTCGGCAGAAAGGGAAGGAAACCAATATTTGTTGAGTTCGTGCATTCAGCCAGGTGCTTCAGAAGTGTTACTCCATTTTATCCTTCCTGAAGCTTGGATGTTATCCAATTTTGCCATTTCTACAGCTTGCAAGAAAGTAACATTATCCTCACATTAGAGATCGGGATCCAGGCTCAGGGAAGGTAAGTAACTTGTCCCAGGTCACACAGCCAGGAAGTGAAGCCAGAATTCAAATCTGGACCTGGCCTTTTCCTCCACAGATGGCTGTCTTCTCTCCTCACCTCCAGGCTCACCTCCAGATAGCAGTGAGGCTGAAGACTGCCACTGCCCAAGGATTCAGGCGGAAGGACCTCTTAAGGGTGGTTTTTAATTAGACTATATCCTTAAACACGTAACTGCAGGCACCAAACTTCATTTGGCTCTTGGCGTCAGTGAGATCTTAACTGCTCTGCATTTAAAATAAAATTTAAAAATAAATAAACATGGGGATGGGTTGACTCTATACCCTGAGAGGGAAAGGACATAGCAAAGAGGGCACAAGCCCTCAAAAAGCAGGAAGCCAAGAAAGAAAAGGTGAGAAAGGAGTGTCAATTGATGGCGGAGAAGCTGAGCCTCAGCCACAGCAAAGCCAGGGCCTTTGAAGAGCAGGTCCATCCAGTATGTAACTTTAACTTTGTTTATATATGTGATGTAAACTGCTTCCTGGTTTTCCCAAAGTGGGCTACATAAGCAGGTACCTTAAAGAAGTGTTTTTGCAGAAATTAAATATAAAGGGTTGTTACAGGCATGGTGGGGCCCAAACAAGATTTGGAACCAGAACAAGGAGAAAAAAGAAGCTCTCCAACAAGTCCCCAGGCCCTTGGTGAGGCTTTGGACAGTCCCCAGTCCTGGCAGTAAGGTTTGATTACTCCTAGATCTGGTGGCAGAGACTCTCCAGGAAACCACCAGAATTAAAACGCATTGGCAAACATGCTCTACATACACACAGAGAGAAAACCCAGTATAAACAGACTGCTATCACTAGAATTAATAGCATCATTTTTAACTCAATAAGAATTTTCTGATTGAGAGCAGAGTTCTAACTTTATTAATTTTTTAAAGTATTTTCTAATGATCAGAACTGTTTGAACTCAAGTAAAACGTTTTAAAATTAAGTGTGCTTGTTTTCATGGGTTTTTTTTTCTCTGCGTTCTGGCTATAAAAGGGAAGCTAAGCCAGCCCATTAGAAATGTCTGGGCACAAAGTTGCAGGGTACAAAATCAATGTACAGAAATCGGTTGCATTTTTATACACCAACAATGAAGCAACAGAAAGAGAAATCAAGAAACTGATCCCATTCGCAATTGCACAAAAAACCATAAAATACCTCGGAATAAACCTAACCAAGGATACAAGAGATCTGTATGATGAAAACTATAGAAAACTTATGAAGGAAATTGAAGAAGACACAAAGAAATGGAAAAACATTCCATGCTCATGGATAGGAAGAATAAATATAGTTAAGATGTCATTACTACCTAAGGCACTCTACACATTCAATGCAATTCCAATCAAAATTGCACCAGCATACTTCTCAAAACTAGAACAAACTATCCAAAAATTTGTATGGAACCACAAAAGACCCCGAATAGCCAAAGTAATCCTGAAAAATAAAACCAAAACGGGAGGGATCACCATCCCAGCCTCTACTACAAAGCTGTCATCATCAAGACAGTATGGTATTGGCACAAAAACAGACACATAGACCAATGGAACAGAATTGAGAACTCAGAAGTGGACCCAAAAGTATACAGCCAACTAATCTTTGACAAAGCAGGAAAGAATATCCAATGGAAAAAAGACAGCCTTTTTAACAGATGGTGTTGGGAGAACTGGACAGCAACATGCAGAAGAATGAAACTAGATCATTTTCTCACACCATGCACAAAAATAAACTCAAAATG
Source organism: Proteles cristata cristata (assembly GCA_017311185.1). Classification (NCBI taxonomy): domain Eukaryota; kingdom Metazoa; phylum Chordata; class Mammalia; order Carnivora; family Hyaenidae; genus Proteles; species Proteles cristata. Next base: position 544,772 of record JAESUZ010001048.1, read on the forward strand.
GATAAAGGACCTGAACGTGAGACAGGAAACCATCAAAACCCTAGAAGAGAAAGCAGGAAACAACCTCCTTGACCTCCACCACAGCAACTTCTTACTTGACACATCCCCAAAAGCAAGGGAATTAAGAGCAAAAATAAACTGTTGGGACCTCCTCAAGATTAAAAGCTTCTGCACAGCCAAGGAAACAACCCAGAAAATTAATAGGCAACCAATGGAATGGGAAAAGATAATTGCAAATGACATATCAGATAAAGGGTTGATATCCAGAATCTACAAGGAACTCACCAAACTACACGCCCGGAAAACAAACAACCCAGTGAAGAAATGGGCAGAAGATATGAACAGACACTTCTCCAAAGAGGACATCCAGATGGCCAACAGACACATGAAACGATGCTCAGCATCCCTCCTCATCAGGGAAATACAAATCAAAACCACACTGAGATACCACCTCACGCCAGTCAGAGTGGCTAAAATGAGCAAATCAGAGAACTCTAGATGCTGGCGAGGATGTGGAGAAACGGGCACCCTCCTACACTGTTGGTGGGAATGTAAACTGGTACAGCCCCTCTGGAAAACAGTGTGGAGGTTCCTCAGGAAACTAACAATAGAACTCCCCTATGACCCAGCAATAGCACTGCTAGGAATTTACCCAAGGGATACAGAAATGCTGAGGCATAGGAGCACATGGACCCCAATGTTCATAGCAGCACTCTCCACAATAGCTAAAACCTGGAAAGAGCCTAAGTGTCCATCAACAGATGAAGGGATCAAGAAGATGTGGTTTATCTATACCATGGAATACTACATGGCAATGAGAAACAATGAAATCTGGCCATGTGTAGCAACATGGATGGACCTTGAGGGTGTTATGCTGAGCGAAATAAGTCAGGCAGAGAAGGACAAATATCATATGTGTGCACGTATAGGAGGATTAGGAGGAACTTAACAGAGGACCAAGGGGGAGAAGAAGGGCGGAAATGGTGGGGGAAAGGGGAGAGGCAAACCATGAGAGACTCTTGAATGCTGACAAAAACTGAGGACTGGTGGATGTGGGGGGGGAGGAGGGATGGGCATGGAGGAGGACACTTGTGGGGATGAGCACTGGGTGTTATGTGGAAACTAATTTGACAATAAACTATTTGTAAAAAATAAAAAATAAATAAATAAATAAATAAATAAAAAGTGAAGGAGAAATAAAGACTTTCTCAGACAAGCAAAAATTAAAAAAAAAAAAAAAAAAAAAAAATGTCTGGGCACATAGATAAAGAAATCATACATCTGAGCTCTGTACTGTTTCACTTAAAAGATAGGGTATAGGGTAGAGTTGTCACCAAGAGAAGCATCACATTAGGCCATAATCTCAGACCCAATGCACACCGTGTGTTCACTTACAGGTTCAACCACTATCAACTTCAGAGAGGTCTTATAAGGATTAAAAAAAAAATATGCTAGATGTGATGTGAGAGCTTCAAGCCTCAGGGAAAGGGTACTCTAGATAAGAGGGTATTACTTTAAAATTTAATTCCACTCCTTCTTGAATTTCCTTCTTAGCCTCTAAGTTGCAATTTCCAGCACCCACCCAACTACCCAGCAAACGACTCAGGGGTGAATGCTCACGTCAATAATAAATGAACAAACCAAAGTAATAAATTTAGGCCCATGCAACTTACTTCTTCTACTGTAAAGGCAGACAAACGTAAGAAAGTAACCCAACAAAAAGAAATATAATGATGACTTTAAAAAACGAAGAAGGTGAGGAGCTAACTTGCATGGGGGCAAGATCCAAAAAAAGTAGAATCGTGGTTGCCAGGGGTTGGGGTAGGGAGAATGGGGAGATGTTGGTCAAAGAGTACAAACTTTCAGGAACAAGATGGAGAAGTTCTGGGGGCCTAACGCAGGGTGTGGTGATCACAGCTGGTGATAATGCATTACATGCCTGAAAGTTGCTAAGAGAGATCTTAACTACTATTTCCACAAAAAAAGAAGTGCTTAATTATGTGACACAATGAAGGTATAACCTAATTCCACAGTACTAATCATTTTGCAATATACAAATGTATCAAACCAATATATCGTACACCTTAAACTTACACTTTATATGTCAATCATATCTCAATAAACCTGGAGAGCAAGTAAATAAAGGTCTGTCCCTCCCCAATTCTTCCCCCCCCACCCCCTACCCTCATGCATTAGGACCACCTGAAAGGTATAACAGAGAAACCACAGCCACTCTGCTTTTTTATTTTTTTATGTTTTTATTTTTTTCTAGGAGAGAGACAGAGAGAAAGTGTGAGCAGGGGAGGGTCAGAGAGAGGGGGAGTCACAGACTGAAACAGGCTCCAGGCTCTGAGCTGGCAGTCAGCACAGAGCCCGATGCGGGGCTCGAACCCATGAACCACGAGATCATGACCCAAGCGAAAGTTGGATGCTTAACCGACTAAGCCACCCAGGCACCCCAACCACAGCCACTCTGAAAGTGAGGCAGGGGGTTCTGAGGTTGATATCAAGGGAGGAGGTAAAGCTAGCCCTTGGAGCCTCCTCTCCCCCAGCAAGTACCCCCACCAGCTTTCCCGCGGTGCTGTAACCCATAAGGCAATGTTGGGCTGCACATATCACTGTTCTGGAAGGTGCAAGATACCTTCACAAGTGTTAGCACTACAGTGGAGTGAATGATGACCCACAGGAGACCACTAACTGTCTGTGGCTTTTCTCCTATGATCTGTGTACTCGGTGAGATAATCTGTTTCTGTTTCCTTATGTGGCACCAAAAAGGAAAACAAACCAAGGCAGAGCAATCATCCCTCAGCCTGTCTGAGACTCTGGCTGAAGAACACGGCCGATGGGTACCATATGCACAGACACTAATGGCCAGAGAGGTCATCCGACTTATGGTCCAACCCAGGACACTTGCCGAGCAGAGAGGGGCTCTGTTAATAATCATGGTGGGACCATAAGACAGACCGAATGCAGGACCTGTGGTCACTTGATTAATATCTTATACCATGTGGACAAAAGGAAAGGGCCTAGTCTGAGAACTCAAAAGTGGTTCTGTGTCTACAACATTCTTAGTTCGGGCAGGGCACAGTCAGCAAGGGGATCTATGAAGTGGATATTTAGCCAGAGGCTGCGGCCGGATGGGGCGGTGGGTATGAAAAGTGACTTCATAAATGTATTACAAGGGAGCACACTTTCAGCCATTAATGGACAGAAGGAAAGCCACAAACTCCGTGAGACAGAGAAAGGCAATTGACAAAACACATTCATTTTGACTCAAAACTGCCCCTAATGATTCAAAACCCCAACAACGGGGCAGCGCCCTCCTTCTGCGTTCTTGCACATCTGTGGCGGAAGGGCGTCAGGTAGGAAATGGAAGAAGGATATTAATTTGTTCGCCACAGTTGCTTTTTATTTCTCCTGCTTCAGAAGCAGTTCTCATAAAAATATTTCCCAGCAGGGGCGCCTGGGTGGCTTAGTCGGTTAAGCGTCCGACTTTCGCTTGGGTCATGATCTCACGGTTCGTGGGTTCGAGCCCCGCGTCGGGCTCTGTGCTGACTGCCAGCTCAGAGCCTGGAGCCTGTTTCAGTCTGTGACTCCCTCTCTCTCTGACCCTCCCCTGCTCACGCTGTCTCTCAATCTCTCTCTCCTAGAAATAAATAAAAATATTAAAAAAAAAAAAAATTTCCCAGCAGCAGAAGTGAATATGCTGGTGTGATGAGAGAGGCAGTTTTACATCCAAGGGCAAGGCCACATCACAAGATTTCAAACAGGAGGAGGGTATCAGAGAGGAGGTCTGGAGCCACCTGCCAGCAAGGCACTTCGATGTCTGATTCCAAGAAGTCTTTGCTTGAGTACAGAGGTGGAGAGTATGACCACCATCAGCTCTTATACTCACAACAGAGCAAATCTGTGCATCAAGTGGCAAATGTTCAGCCTGTATACATTACTCAGCTTCACTGAGCCTCATTTTCCTCATCTATCAAATGAGGGGCCTTTCCCTGTCAGTATTGTTTTTAAATATAATTTATTATCATGTTGGCTAACCTACAGTGTATACAGTGTGCTCTTGGTCTTTGGGGTAGATTCCCATGATTCATTGCTTACATAGAACACCCAGTGCTCATCCCAACAAGTGCCCTCCTCAATGCCCATCACCCATTTTCCCCTCTCCCCTGCCCCTCCATCATCCCTCAGCTTGCTCTTTGTATTTAAGAGTCTCTTCGGGCGCCTGGGTGGCTCAGTTGGTTAAGCGTCTGACTTCAGCTCAGGTCATGATCTCACGGTTCGTGGGTTCGAGCCCCACGTCGGGCTCTGTGCTGATAGCTAGCTCAGAGCCCGGAGCTGGCTTCTGATTCTGTGTCTCCCTCTCTCTCTGACCCTCCCCTGCTCACTCTGCCTCTCTCTCAGAAACCAAATAAATAAATAAGAGTCTCTTATGGTTTGCCTCCCTCCCTCTCTGTTTGAAACTATTATTTCCCCTTCCCTTCCCCCATGGTCTTAAGTTTCTCAAGTTCCACATATGAATGAAAATATATGATATCTGTCTTTCTCTGACTGACTTACTTCATTTAGCATAATACCTTCCAGTTCCATCCATGTTACTACAAATGGCACAATTTCATTCTTTCTCATTGCCAAGTAGAATTCCATTATATATATAAACCACATCTTCTTTATCTATTCATCAGTCGATCAACATTTAGGCTCTTTCCATAATTTGGCTATGACTAATCTTTGACAAAGCAGGAAAGAGTACCCAATGGAAAAAAAGACAGTCTCTTTAGCAAATAGTGTTGGGAGAACTGGACAGCAATGTGCAGAAAAATGAAACTAGACCACTTTCGTACACCATACACAAAAATAAACTCAAAATAGATTAAAGACCTAAGTGTGAGACAGGAAACCATCAAAACCCTAGGGGAGAAAACAGGCAACAACCTCTTTGACCTCAGCTGCAGCAATTTCTTGCTCAACACGTCTCCAAAGACAAGGGAATTAAAAGCAAAAATGAACTGTTGGGACCTCATCAAGATAAAAAGCATCTGCACAGCAAAGGAAACAATCAACAAAACTAAAAGGCAACAAACAGAATGGGAAAAGATATTTGCAAATGACATATTGAATAAAGAGTTAGTATTCAAAATCTATAAACTTAACAAACTCAACACCCATAAAACAAAAAATCCAGTGAAGAAGTGGGCAGAAGACATGAATAGACACTTTTCCAAAGAAGACATCCAGATGGCCAATAGACACATGAAAAGATGCTCAACATCACTCATCATCAGGGAAATACAAATGAAGAGCACACTGAGATACCACCTTACACCAGTCAGAGTGGCTAAAATTAATAGCTCAGAAAATAACAGATGCTGGTGAGGATGTGAAGAAATGGAAACTCTCTTGCACTGTTGGTGGGAATGCAAACTGGTACAGCCACTCTGGAAAACAGTGTGGATGTTCCTGAAAAAATTAGAAATAGAGCTACCCTATGACCCAGCAATTGCCCTACTAGGAATTTATCCAAAGGATACAGGAATGCTGATGCATAGGGGTACATGTACTCCAATGTTTATAGCAGTGCTTTCGACAATAGCCAAATTATGTAAAGAGGAGTCTTTTTTAATGTATGGAAACTTTGAACGGTGTGCCTTGTCATTTTGTATATAATAACACTAATAATAGCAGAAATCCTTTCTGAGTACATACTAGTACACAGAGTGACTCAGTTAACTGTCATGATGATACTGTGAGACAGGCATCACTACCTTCATGTGGGATACGTGAGATTTAGAGGAGTGAAGTACCTTGACCATGGTCCTACATCTAGGGCACAGCAAAACGAGCAAGCGGCTGCTATTAGAATTGTCGACAGGAGGGGCAACTGGGTGGTTCAGGTGGTTAAGCGTCCGACTTTGGCTCATGATCTCATGGTTCATGAGTTTGAGCCCCACGTTGGGCTCTGTGCTGACAGATCAGAGCGTGGAGCCTGCTTTGGATTCTGTGTTTCCCCCTCTCTGCTCCTCCCTCACTCACACTCTATCTCTCAAAAATAACCTTAAAAAAAATTTTAAGAATTGTCAACAGAATAGCTTCCTAAATGCTAGAAAGTTTCTCCCCATGCTGGACTCTCTTGGCCCAGCTCCCTGCCTTGCAGACAGCAGGCTGAACCCACCAAGGCAGGGGTCCCTAAGCATCTACGAGAGGTGGATGGAGAAGCAAAAGAGGACTCATATGCATGTGCCTTCCTCTCCCACCCGGTCGATGGCCATCCCACAGCCATACCACCTCAGCATGTTTCATAAAGAGATGTCTGCAAAAACTTTTGTTGTCCAGGCCATAAAAATAAAAGGAGAGAGGCACCTTCTGTCCCTTGTCAAATATTATGACAATGTTTATTTCCCTGCCATCCTAAATATCCATTTATGTGTAAACACCAGCCTTTCCTCGAGTCCTCAACAGCAGGCTTTCATCAAGACTTTACAGCCTGGTTATAAAACTAAAGTGAAGGCCACCTGCAGAATGGAGAGACCAGTGGAGAATCTGTTTAGAGAATAAAAGAGCAAATCTGAAGGAGCTGGACTGTACACCCAGAGCCTATGGTCTTAGACAAGTAACTTTTCTTGCTACCACTACTTAATTCTTTGGTGGGGGTAACGTTCTAAAACTCAGTTCATTAGGAGAATGTTTGACGTATGCCCCATTCTCTCTGCACTTGAGATCATTCATATCAAACATGGGTCTATCCACAATTTCAGAGGTGGGGAGGGGGTATTTATTGGGCTATAGAAGGAAGTCCAGGAATTCTAATTCACTGCAATGTGAGCTAAATCAAAGATTATTATTCCTTCCATTGCTATGGCATTCATGAGACCCTGACATTCAAGAGATGATTCATGACATCATGAAAGAGAGATGCTTCTGCTATCTCATTTTCATTGTAGCTATTGACTTAGATTCTTCCTTGTTCTTGAGTGTTCAATATGAATCCCAAATTAATACTTCATTTCCTGTGCCCCTGTAGACAATGTGTCAGCACCTACGACCAGCACCAATGTCTAATGAGCATGATTTGATCTGGGAACAAGAAGGAAGTGGAGACAGTCCCTTTGAAGGAAAGGGACTTTGAAGAAAGCCCTAGAATACTCATAAAAATAATCATAGTAGTCAGCATTTGAAATGCACCTTCTTCTCTTACTCAACGCTCACAAAAACCCTGTTATAAGAAGTCATGTTATTAACCCCATTTTATAAATGAGACAAGAGAAAAGAGAAGTAAGTTGGCCACAGTTGTAGCAGTTAGTCAGTGGCAGAGCTGGGACTGGTTAAAGGTACACTCCTTCAACTACGCCTTCTCCTGTCTCCCATAGATAGCTCTCCATCCCACGTGCAAACATTTTTCTAAAGCTCATCTGTTATGTCACTTTCTTCCACATGAAATAGGCTAATATAGAGAAGAATTTGTGATCTGGGCCTCATTTATCAAAAAAGGAAAGGTTAACTCCTCACTCACTCCATAAAGTCAACCTGCATCAGCAAGCTTGCCATCTCTTCTGTCCACTGAGAAGGAAATGAATTTCCTTGCTCTCAACAGACACTAAGAAGCTACTCTAAAAACACAGACCTGAATGACAACTCATGTACTTTGGTTTTAAACAGACAACATTGACCCAGCCTCAACACCTTTATGTGAAGGTGGTCCCACAGGTTGAGACAGAGACTCCTGCTCTGTGAATAAGGGCTTGAGTGTTTTCTTATCTTCCAACACTGGACATACTGGACCCCAACTAACTACCAAGCCAAGTTGGTCTCCCTGACCATTAGTAGAACACTATGGTTAAAAACCACAGACTCTGCAGGTGCCTGGGTGGCTTAGTTGGTTAAGTCTCTGACTTTGGCTCAAGTCATGATCTTGTAGTCTGTGGGTTCAAGCCCCACGTCAGGCTCTGTGCTGACAGCTCAGAGCCTGGAGCCTGCTTCGAATTCTGTGTCTCCCTCTCTTTCTGCCCCATTCGCACACACTCCCTCTCTCTCTCTTAAAAATAAATAAACACTAAAAAAAATTTAAGAGTGCCTGGGTGGCTCAGTCAGTTAAGCGTCCAACTTCAGCTCAGGTCATGATCTCATGGTTCATGGGTTCAAGCCCTGCATCAGGCTCTGTGCTGACAGTTCAGAGCCTGGAACCTGTCTTCAGATTCTGTATCTCCCTCTCTCTCTGACCCTCCCCTGCTCCCTCTCTGCCTCTCTCGCTCTCAAAAATAAATAAAACATAAAAAATAAATTAAAAAAAATTTTAAGGCACAGATTCTGAGGCCAGACACCCCATCTCCAGATCCCAGTTCTCCCTCTCAGTCAAACATGGGCAAGTTGCTTAACTCCTCCTTCAGTACCTTACCCCCACCTCAAAGGATCATGTCAACAGTAAATGATAAAGTATTTAGAGCAGTACCTGGCCTCAGTAAACATCATGCAAGTGTCAGCTAGTGATACAATTAATATCAGACTGGAAGCTTCTGGTGGACAAGGGATAGACATCTTGCATCTTCTGTTATTTTTTTTCCCAAAACTCCACAGAGTCTAAAACACCACCTGCTTCATGATAAGCATTCAGTAAATATTAATTATCTGAATGAACATGTCTGATTATAAATAATGAAAATAATTATATGAGCCACATACCATCAAAATCTCATTAAATAAGTTTTTCACTTCATTTAAATGAAGTTTCTGGGTTTTTGTTCTATTTTTATGGGAGGATTTTTTTTTTTTTGGAAACACGATCCTCATTTGCAAATTCATTTTTCCAGCGGCATGCCAATTTCCATTAGCTCTTTAATTTCTGGCTTAAAAGCTTTAGGACTTCACTAAACAATGATGGAATCACAACCTCAGGGCTGAGAACAATAATAATAATGAGGTGGAGGCCTGTAGAGACAGGCCAGGGGCTGCAGACCCAATCCTGCACGCACTGAACAATCTTCTGTATGACTGCCTCGCTGGTGAAAGGGCAGTGCCTGTGACTTCAGGACACCAGCCAGGAGGAGTCACTTCAGTTTGTCAGGGCTGTGTCCTTGGGTACAAAGGACTCAAACCTGCACTCAACAGAAGTCTGCTGCTGCCTCATCTGCGGCCTAAACCTATTGCCCAAAAGGCTGGTTGGAAGAAGCAATGGCCCAGGGCGGGGAAGGACAAGGCTTAGCTGGCTCTGCTCTCTGACTCACAGCAAGTATTTCCACAGACTGCTCCATCGGTGTCTCCGGGGCCATGCTTCCCTTAAACCACTGTGTTCCTAGATATGTAAAGCTTTGGAGGCTATGGACGCCAAGGGCATCTGCTCGTGCAGGGAAAAAACACAGACAGATGATTTAAGAGAAGTGCTCTTGGCAACAAGACTGAAAAGAAAGGGCTTCTGTTGCCCAGAAACAAATTCTCTGCTTCACTTCTGTGAAGGTTCGAAATGAAGGACTCTTGGTCTCCAAAACAGATATAAAAAGCGCTATTCACTCATTCCTCAAGCCTTGAGCATCTTCTGTGGGCCAGCTACCTGTGCCAGCAGGGGGGACATAAGGATCAAAGACACAGGCTCAATCTGGAAGGCCTTACAGCTATGGGAAGGAGGCGGATGAGAAAAATGATCGAGTCTGTTAAGCATGGAGGCAAATATGAGTGCTTGATGCTTGGGGCCAAGCAGAGCACCTCCCACCATAGAGGTACATGAAGGCTTCCGCGAGGACTTGAGTTTGGGCACCTCTGAAGGCAAATGATTCAGAAATCTAAAACATAACACTTCGCAGAGTGCCACAGTTGGCATTTCTTAAGCGTGTAGTTACTAGATGAATGAATCAATGAATCAATGAATCAATGATTTAAAACCAGCTCTTGACTACCACTGCTACCCTTTGGATTTACATAAGGGACCAAAATGGCAAAGTACTGACTGAGCACACCATGCCACCCTGCTGCCTGAAACACGGCCACAGCTTCCCAGTGCCCTCAGGATAAAGTCCAACATCAAGCCGCATGTGGTTTGGCCCCTGCCTGCTCCCAGCGCAACCTCCTACCAAGCTCCCCTTGCTAACTCCCTTCCAGCCATATATGCTTCTCTTCTCTCAAGTCCTCAGACACCCTGGGCATCCTTCCACCACAGGGCCTTGGCTCGCTGCTGTCCCGCCTCCTCTCCCCGTGCCCCTGCGTCAGATCCCATGCTCACATGCCCCACGGCTCCATTCTTTGCGGTTTTATTTACACTAATTTGTGTGATGACATGCACAAGGTGTGCCTCCCCTACTACCTATCAGTAGGGCAACCATATGATTTATCTTTGAAACCAGGATACTTGTGACAGAGAGAGAGACACTATTAATAGTTATTCCAGAACTATGAAAACTGGGAGGTGTGGTCATCCTGGTTATAAGCTCCAAGACGTCAGGGACTGTGTCCACCTTTTATTCACCATCATGTTCTCAGGACTTAGCACTGGAGCTGGCACACAGCAGGAAATCTGTAAATCTGTTGAGTGAATGAGTGATAAAGTGAATGAATGAATGAATGAATGAATGAGAAATCTAGTAAGGGATTTGGGGCTTGGAAGAAGAACAGAATGGTAAATGTCACAGCCTTGGGAAATGTTCGTGGCTCGTGAGAATTAACTAACAGCTCCTTGCTTCCGGAGAGAACAGTCTGGCAGCTCCAGATGTCTGGCCTTCTCTTATCTGCAGAACAGCGGCTTTGGTGACCACGGCAGCATTAAAGGTCCACGTCCAGGACACGTCACAGTGCCCTGTCCTCTCCTTATATCTTATATCTATATCTACTTATATCTTAAGTGAAATCATGTCCCATCAAATCACGGTGGAGTCAGGCCCAAAGAGCAGAGCCAGTAAAATGAGTCAGTAGGCCAGAGTACTGAGCAAAGTGTCTTAATACACATGAGGTTCAGTGTCCCTACCAAGGCTCGGGACAAAGATGCTGCTCTAGATGGCCATGGTAACACCTCTAAATAGAATAGGAAAGTGGTCCATTGCCTCCTTGTGCCCAGGCCACAGAGACACAGCCCCATCCGTGTTAGCAACCCAAGCCGGCACTCACCGAGCAATTTCTGCGAAGGCGACTTCACAGTTCAACAGTAGAAGCGCATTGAGAAATTTGTCAATGAGAAAATTTAGGACTGAAACCCCAAAGGGCATCTTAGGAGCATTCTTCTCTTCCCCCTCAGCAGGACACCAGGATGCACATACTTTAGGGGCTTTCTGGCTCTTCTCTTCCTTCCCAAAGAAATCAATAGCATCAATCACAACAATTACAAGTAACTGAACTATTTGTGTGCTATGCATATGACCCTAACAAGTGGACACTAATACCACTATCTCCATTTTATAGGCGGGAAGCTGAGGCCCAGGATGACTCCCGTATTTCCCAAGTCATCCGGCCGGGAAGCAGGAAAGAGATTTAACACAGAACTGCAGGGCCGGGGTGCTTAACGTCACGCTCAGGTGCCCACGCAGCCTCTGCTTGAACAAGCGGCGTGTGGAGCATGGAGCAGGCACTCCAGAAATCTCTGCTGAATGGGGAATGAGTCATTTGCAAGTTTCCCGCATCCAGCTCTCTTAAGCGTGGCCCCTTCTCTGTGTCTCGGCATCTCTAACCGAGATGTTAGAATGTTCTAATATTCTTCTTATAGGTCTTCCTTCCTCCAATTTCTCCTTCCACCAACCCAAAGCCCCCATTGCTAACAGACTTATTTTTCCAACAGCAGATTTTCATCATGTCACTGCCTTGCTTAAATTCTTTAGTGACTCCCCACTTCCCAGGGCAGAAAGCCCAACTCCTCAGCAAGGCTCCCTGGGCACTTCCCAGATCCAGCCCCACTCGCCTCCACAGTCTTATCTACCACCTCTCCCTACACCTCTCAGCTCAAGCCCCCCAGTGACCGCCTGCAGCTTCCTCAACGGGCCACACATGCCTTTGGGACGCCCTTTACCCGTGGCCTCGGGAATGACCTTCCCCCCACAGTCCATGTTTCTGTTTGAATGTGTGGTGGTTAACAGTCTAGGACACATGGTCAGACCGCCCAGGAGTAAATCCTAGATCTTCTGCTTACTAACCGGGTGACCTTGACCATGTACCTTCGGTGCCTGCTGCCTCTGTTTCCTCATCTATAAACAGGCACAAACGACTATCCTTGTAGAATAGTCATAGGGACTAAAAGAGATAAATAGCCATAAAATCTTCCCTCACCTCTGTTTACCTCACTGGGGCTCCCATTTTTGTGTACTTCGAATAGCTCCGCTCTGGCCATCGTAAAATGACAGAACAAATGCTGGCAAGAACGTGGAGAAAGGGGAACCCTCTTGCACGGCTGGTGGGAATGTAAATTGGTGCAGCCGCTCTGGAAAACAGTATGGAGGTTCCTCAAAAACTTAAAAATAGAACTACCATATGATCCAGCAATTCCACTTCTGGGAATACGTCCAAGAAAAACACAAAAACACTAACTTGAAAAAAATACACACAACCCTCATGCTCATAGCAGCATTATTTACAGTAGACAAGACCTAGAAACAGCTTAAGTGTCCATCGATAGAGGAGCAGATATAGGAGTTGTGGTACATAATACATACAGTGGAATATGAAGAGACCGCATTATGCTAAGTAAAATAAGTCAGACAGAGAAAGACACATATTGCATGATCTCACTTATATGTGGAATCTAAGAAAAAAAATTATAGAAAAAGAGATCAGAGGCCAAAGGTAGAGGGAGGGGGTTTGGAGGGAGGTGGTAAAAAAGTACCAGCTTCCGGTTATAAGATCTGTAAGTAGAGACACCTGGGTGGCTCAGTTGGTTAAGCATCCGACTTCAGCTCAGGTCATGAATTCACAGTTTGTGGGTTCGAGACCCACAACGGGATCTGTGCTGACAGCTCAGAGCCTGAAGCCTGCTTTAGATTCTGTGTCTCCCTCTCTCTCTGCCCCTCTCCCACTGGCACCTCTCTGTCTCTCTCCCTCTCTCTCAAAAGGAAATAAACATTAAAAAAAAATAAAAAACCTGTGGCTTTTAAAAAAATAAATACAATACAATACAATAAAAACTTTAAAGAAACAGTATCACTGCCTGAAACTCAAAGCTCCCAGAGCAAAACTACAAGCAGCAGCAGCAGCAGCAGGGATAGGAATCTTTTTTTTTTTTCTGAGCACTCACCACGTGCCAAATACTGTTCAAAGCCTTTCTCAGTGAATTATAGAGCTTAATCCTCTCAACACCTCAGGGGTGAGGGATTTTAGGCACATTCTATTGAAGATGAAACTGGATCTCAGAGAGGTTAGTAACTTGCTCAAGGTGTATTTTATTCTCATCTTTTCTATCCCCAGCACCTAGCATGTTACCTGATACAACAGGAGTTCAATAGCAACTTAAAGAATGCATGGATGAGGGATGCCTGGGTGGCTCAGTCTGTTAAGTGTCTTACTTCTGATCAGGTCATGATCTCACGTTTCGTGAGTTCAAGCCCCGCATCGGGCTCTGTGCTGACAGCTCAGAGCTGTGCTGGAGCCTGCTTTGGATTCTATGTCTCCCTCTCTTTGCCCCTCTCCCTAATTTCTCTCCTCATTCTCTTTAAATAAATAAGTACATTAAAAAAAAAAATCTTGTAGGCTCATTGTGGGAGGAAGATCACGGTCAGACAGACCTCACTTTCAATCCAAGCTTGGCCACTTTAGGGGTTGGAAAGTTATTCAACCTCTTTTAGAATCAGCTTCCTCATCTATAAAATATATGTAATTGTGCCAACTTAAGAGTGTTGTTGGAATGATGAAATGAGATAATGAATATAAGGTACCTAGCTTATGACAGGTGTCTAATAAAGGGTAGTTTTTTAAATTGTTACAAAAATGACGTAAGGATGCATATGTCTGTTCACGTGTGTATGTGCACACACACGCACACATCTCATTTCACAGAGAAACCTTTGAGGACAAAGCAGGGAATGGTTTTATTTATTTATATTTTTAATGTTCATTCATTTTTGAGAGAGAGAGCAGGAGAGGAGCAGAGAGAGAGGGAGACACAGAATCCTAAGCAGGCTCTGCACTGTCAGCACAGAGCCCAACATGGGGCTTGGACCCATGACACAAGATCATGACATGAGTCCAAGTCAGATGCTCAACCAGCTGAGCCACCCGGGTGCCCTCAGGGATCGGTTTCAATGGCAGCCCCAGAATCAGAACCTCCACACCCCTCGTCCTGTCCATTCTAGCCTCTGAGCTCTTTCATGAGATGAGAGCCAAAGAATGGGCAACACATAAATAAACAAATCCATAAATAAATTCAGATATATGGTGGCATCACCAATGTTATAGATTCAGTTTAATATCTAAATCCAAAAGGATTCTCTACTGGTCAATAAACAGATGCAAAGCAATACATAGGCTACACATTGATGCAAAGATAATGTGACATGATCTTTTTCCTCAAGATCTCACTATCTATGGGAGGAAAATTCAAGCATGAATCTAGGTTCAATTCAGACCACCTTTTATATGTATTGCAGCTAAATAAAAAGTAGCAAAAGTCATCACAACAAGTATAATTCCATCCTTACTCCAAATAACTCCAGAATTGTTTCTCCCATTTTCTATGGTATTCTAGACCTTAAATATGGCACAGATTAGTACAACATTCTCATCACCACAAACTTGACAGCGTTTTTCATAAAAGGAGAAAACAAAGACAAAGCTAGCCAAGAAAGAGTAATATGAAACACTGCCCTTAGATTTTACAGTTTTCTTTTCTCATAAAAATTGTAGAGACATAGGTATGAAATCATATTTATTCCCACAGGGATAGAGATAGAATGTGTATTTCTAATTATTGAAGAATCAAGTCAGATTACCAAAGTTTCTTTACAGGAATACAATTGCTATGAAGGTTCCAGATCATAAGTAGCCCCAAAATTCCCTTACCCTATCAGTGCTGTTTGAAATAAATAAATAAATAAATAGCCAGGACAGTCTTGCAAATCCTGCAATATCCTGGATTGCAGTAGCCATGAGAATTTAATGCAGATAATCCCAGAGCAGAAGGAGGTGAGGAACTTAATGCAGATAATCCCAGAGCAAAAGGAGTTGTGGGAACCATCTTTTCCATCCCTCTGCCTTGCAAACTTTAGAACCCCTAGAAGGATGTGACTCTCCCTTGCCTCCATGAATGTCACCGCCATGCACCGGGACCCACTCTTCCTGGTTTGGAAGGGTGTCTAGGACAGGAAATCAATTTTCAGCTTTCAAGGCAACCATCCGCCCTCCATCTCCTGCACGGTAAAGCCCTCCAATTGGGCTCCCGACCATTTCCCTTCCTCCTTCTGGGACTTGGCTCTCTGCCCTTCACAGACTTCTGATGCCTCCTGTTTCATTTCCTCCCATCATGCCACCTGAGAGGACTCTGTCTCCCATGGCCAAGTTTACCTCTGCCAAAGGCACCCTCACCCTTGCTTTCACTGCCTCGCTTCTCTAGGTCGTAGCTCCAAGTTCTCCCCCTCCATCTCTTTATGGATGCTATCTTCTTAATATCCAAGCTATGCAAGGACCTTAGCACAGTGCCTGATACAGTAACTGTTCAAAAACAGTCATCTTGATTATTGCTATTACTGCTGTCTTTATTTTATCCCCATAAACCCACCAAAATGACCCTTCCAAGTCACCAACAACCTCTCATCCCACATCTGGTGGTCTTTTACTCCATTTTCAATGACTTGGGATAGGTTAATACACCCCCTGCTTGTTGAAAATTCTTTCTGTGGCGCCCAGTGTACCCTCTTAGCCCAGCATCTTATGTGGACTTGAGAATCAGGAAGTTAATCAGCACACATAGGTGGACTTGAATTTGAAAATCCAAAGCCCATTTGCCTGCCGCTGCCTCTGGCCACCTCATCCAAAAGCAGATGATGTGAAACACAGTCCACTCCTAATGTCAAGGCGTCAAGGCTGTTGCACGCATGGCCCCTCTTCCCCCTCCTCATCATGCACCTCACTCTCTGGCTCCTTGGAGGTCTCAGCCCAAATGTCATCTCCCTGGAGAAGACCACCCTGACCATCAGGAGCATCTCAACCAGAGGCGAAACTCAGTGAGCTCCAAGGTCAAAACCGATGCTGTCCCTTCTCCCCCGTAGGCTGTGCTATGGCTGACTTGCTCCCTGCTCACCTGGATCAGCGTCTCCAGCTCCTGTGGGCTCACGCAGATATGATCCCGCAGGAATTCCGCCTTCTCCAAGGCGATGGTATTCTTCTGGCTGCTCTCGAAGGGCTGTTCCAGCGCCCGGAAGACCAGACCGCCTGTGACGAGGTAGACCACCACGACCACAAAGATCGCAACGACCGTTTTCCACTTCATGACCGTCTGCAGGCCCCCCTGGGGGGCGCCTTCCATTCTGGCTACCACCGTGGCTCGGGAGGAGATGGAGAGGCGCGGGGCCACGTAGTGCCCGTTAGTGGCACCCTTGGGCGGGCACACCGGGGGTGCTGCTGCCGGAACGGCCACTGAGAAACAGAGTGGGGGACAGGGAGAGAGAGAGAGTTTGTTTATAAATATGAGACTTGTCAGAAGCAAAGCACAGATGTCTTTCTCAAGCCAGCTTTCAAATGTGAGGATTACAAACTGGCTCACCAAGCCGCAGTGAGGGAACCTGATCGGTTCCGAGGTGCCTCTTTGAGTTCTTTAAAAATGAGCCCCAGGAGTTCTGGTTTTAAAAAAATAGTATTAATTGAGTTTGAAATACTTCTATTTCTCTACAAGGTCCAATTTTGAAAGCCAGTGATTCATCTCTTCCCATAGCTCCCTTGGTTAAACAATATATGAGATAAATGACAAACCACCATATTTCAAAAACAGATGTATTGTTCAACTTGGAGAGGAAATAAATAGGAGATGGAAGCCCAATGACTCTGTCCACATACCGAGGACCGGGTAATACCAAGAGCAGAGAAGAGATTAACATCTAGCGAGGTTCAAAGTCCCTTTCATCCAGGGTCATGGTCACAAAACAAAGAATGGTAAGCTTGGTATCAGGGAAACAAGTCAAAAATCAAACATAGTAAAAACAGGTTTGGGTTTCAGAAGACGGCCAAAGTGATTTAAAAAAAAAAAAAAGACAGATTAGGATGAGGGAAGAAATAATGAGTGATGTTTTATGCCAATTAACTTGGTTTCCAAAAAAATAAGAATAATAAATAGACTCTAAGCATATTTCTCAATAGAAAATGCAACGACTTAGATGTAATCACTCCTGATCTATTAGTAATAAAATTTTTCTTCTATTTTCCTCCAGAAAGAAGCCATTGGAAAAGAAATTTTCCCTCGTGTTGAGAACACATCAAATTCTCAAAGGTCCCTGGTCTCTGTTAGGGCAATTTCGTTACCTTGGAAATAAATATGTTAAGCTGTAGGCTTTTCTGGAATGGCAGGAAGCAGAGGCTAGTGTTGCACATGTAATGCTATCATGCATTTCAGAAATCTGCCTTGTGCAGCAGTGAGCAGCCATTGCACTTTGATTTTGTTCTGCCCTCATTATACTAACGCTCATTACAGCCTCCGCCATAGCACAGCCTGGCTGTTGTGTAAATAAGGTATTAGGAGATGACAAACCTAATTACCTAAGTGGGGCAAACAATCCCACTCAAGAGAGCTGACTGCTCAGTCTCTGCCTTGGGAAACTCAAGATAAATAAAAGCACGGCGATGTCCCTCCCTGTTCACGGCACCTATGACCCTGACGATGCCTGGCCAGAAGGGTGGCCACCTCGAGGAATCTAGGTCTGTAAACATCTGTCTTTCCTCCTGGAGCCTCAAAATCAGCTTTTCTCTTTGAAAACCAAGCAGAACAATCAGCCTTTTATTGTATATTATTCTAGCAAATGAAATCATTAGATGTCACATTTCCTTCGGATCCCACTGAACACAAAACTGTCTGGAACCTCCGACTGAAAGATTTAAGAATGAGGATCAGTACTGTGAGTATTATGTTCTTGGTAATCCTTCTCCAAAATGCTACTTCCAGGTTCCTACTATCCCTTGTTGATACTGAGGTGCGGATTGTCTTGGGCACCTTTCTTCCCCACATTTCCCCTTCATTCAACTTCCCTGCTGTATCTCAGTCCCTTGCATCTTTCATCCTTCCCAGGACCACTGACCTTATCAGGGCCTTCGTCTTGTCTGACCTGAACCAATCCAGCAGCTTCCTAAGTGACCTCCCCTGCCTCCACTCTCACCCACTTTGACAAATCTGGGGTTAAATACCACTTCCAGAAGCACCTCCTCCCCTTTTCCTCTGCCCCCCACCCCCCGTGGACTTTGGAATAATGGCTCCCAAAGATGTCCACATCCTAATCCCTGGGCCCTATGCCTATGTTACCTTACAACAGGAAAGGAACTTTGCAAATGTGATTAAGTTAAGAATCTAGAGATAGGGAATTATCCCAGATTATCTGGGTGGGCCCAATATAATCACAGATTTCAAGGGAGGCAGGACAGTCAAAGACTTGTAAGGACAGAAGTAGAGGTCACAAGCCAAGGGATGGAATCAGCTGGAAGAGACAAGGAACAGACTCTCCCCTAGAGGTTCCAGAAGGATCCAGCCCTGCCCACACCTTAATTTTGGCCCAATGAGACCGATGTGGAACTTCTGACCTCCAGAAGCATAAGATAATAAATACATATGGTTTTCAGCCACTAAGATTGTTACAGCGGCAACAGGAAACTAATACGCCCTCACCAGACTAGAACTCTCTTGGCCCACCCTCACTGTCCTGTGTTTACTTGTCATTCGACTTGAAGCTCAGGAGGGCAGGCCCCGGGTCTACCCTCTCACCTCTGTACCTCGGTGTCCTGTACGGTTCCTGCCACACAATGCGCTGATTGAATGAATGAAGAACAGAAGGAAGAGACCTGGGCGCATCCGAACCAGCAGCCTCTTCCCACCTTCACCTGCCTGGGAAACTCCCTGTCCGCCTCAATCTCAGCTCCAAGCTGCCTCCCCTGTGAAGTCCTCCTAGACTCTCCAGCCGACCTGGCATGTCCATCTCCCCACGAGCCTACAAATTCCTTGGAGTCTGAAAGCTTGTCTTTCAATTGTTGGATCTCCCTTTCATGGCATAGTGCCTGGCATAGAGCAAATGTTTGTTTTCTGTTGTTGTGGTTGTTGTTGTTGTTGTTGTTAATTCCTTCAAACCATAAACAATAGCCCCATGGGAATCACTACCACCCTCAGTAACAAGCATTTGTGTAATGCCAGTGAGCGTGAGGCACTGTGCTGTGGTGGGGATAGGTCAGAGTCCCTCCCAGCTTCGGGGGATTGACAATCTTCTTAGGGGACATCCTCCACACTGACAGGGGACATCCTCCACACTGACAGGGGACAACCATTAGGAGGAAGCTTAATGAGCCTTGAGTTCGGGGGTCATCTGTAGCTGGGACTCATTCACTGGCTTGCATCATGGATGTTTCCAGGGCTTCTAGCATCCCTGCAGCTGAGCAGAATTGGGCTTGACAAAGGTCTTTTCCAGACAAGTTCCTGATGCCAGTTTGCTACGAGACTTGTCTCTGGGAGCAGAGTCTGAACAGAATCCACCAATCCCGAGTTTCCAAAGCACCAGGAGTAAAAACCAGAACTCCAGTCTCAAATCCATCAGTGTCTGGGTGACCTTGAAACTTCCACTTAGTCTCTCTGTTCCCTTAGCTGTGAAAAGTGGATGGTAAGGACTCAGTTGGAGGGTTGCAAGGTGCATGCATGCTCACGGCCACTGCAGATGCCTGCTTTGCAGATAAAGAATCTGATACCCAGAGAGGTTACATGACTAAACCCAAGATCAAGGGGGCAGAAAGTAGGGAGCGGGGCGGGGTTAGGGGGATGGGATTAAAATCAAAATAATGAGACTTCAAAGTCAGTCCTCTTCTGGAGCACAGGAACAGAAAAATAGGAAACAAAGAAATTCCCTTGGTGGAAAGAGCCCTTTCATCTAAAATGTATCAATAATGGATGGGTCATTCAAAGCAATGATCTATCATTCTTCACGACTCCCACGGAAAAGTATCTGGCAGCAAAAGCGCTGCCAAGAATTCATGAGAAAGGAAAGGCTGGAAGACAGTATCCCTCAAGGTAATTTTCATTTTAAAATGTTTCCTCACTGGGGCGCCTGGGTGGCTTAGTCGGTTGAGCGTCCGACTTTCGCTTAGGTCATGATCTCGCGGTTCGTGGGTTCGAGCGCGGCCTCGGGCTCTGTGCTGACTGCCAGCTCAGAGCCTGGAGCCTGTTTCAGTCTGTGATTCCCTCTCTCTCTGACCCTCCCCTGCGCACGCTGTCTCTCTCTCTTTCTCTCCTAGAAATAAAAAATAAAATAAAATAAATAAAATAAAATAAAATAAAATAAATAAAATAAAATATTTCCTCACATGGGCACCTGGGTGGCGCAGTCAGTTAAGCGTCTGATTCTTGATTTTGGCTCAGATCATGATCTCATGATTCATGAGATCAAGCCCTACATCAGGTTCCATGCTGTTTGCGCATCCCTGATTGGGATTCTCTATCTCTCTCTCTCTCTCTGCCCCTCCCCCACTCTCACCCTCTCTCTTTCTCAAAATAAATAAGTACTTAGAAAAAAAAAAAAGAAAAAGAAAAGATAAAATGCTCCTTCACAAACATTAGCCCATTCCACAGTTACCTAAACGTGGGTAGATAGGGGAGCAGGTGTGGAAATCTGCTCCTTCTTGGTTGAACAGGTTGTTGGTAGTTTTGAATTTTTCAGGCTTTCCCAGGCCCTGTACTTACCGCATCACCCATTCCTGCACTCAGTCAACAAACAATTGAGTCAGCTGGGCACCGTGCTGGGTGCTGAGGACACAGAAATGAGGAAGACCCAGCCCTGCCTTCAGAGTCTGTGGGGAAATTGACAAGGATCTCAGACATGCGTGGTCCTAGTTCGTCATCACAAAACTCCCGCAGAGAGAAGTCATCCTTATCTCCCCCTCTTCACAGGTGACCCTGACCAGCCTATCACAAGCAGTGGCATCCTTGAATCTGTCCTCACACACCTAACCCCGAAAGCCTCTGCTCCTCTGTGCCACTCGAGACAAGTGACATCCGCAGGATTCAGGGTTTCTTGGAAACTTAGAATGCGGCCACCTCAGAGGTCTGCTGTCACGCAGCCACGTAACTCTGCCTATTGACCCAGGCAAAGTACAACTGATTGCAGCATACTGGTGAGAAGCACCGAACTCCGGCCCTCTCCACCCACCCCCAGCTCTCCCAGGTCTGGAATCGGTCCAGGGCCACCTGCACAGGCGGCTCAGAGCTTCCAGAGAGCTCCAGGTAGACGCTGAGTCTGGAATCCTCACAAGGCTTCCCTGGGTGCAGTGCACAGCGTGGGTATCAGAAAGAGGGAAGGAGCCATGAGGGGCCCCACCTGCCTGGAGCTGTCCCGGAGGCCGCTTTCACCTTCGCCGTCCTCTCAGAAGAGCAGAGAGAAGGCGCACGCTTGCTCTGATCCCAGACCCCCAACAGCCAAACCTCGTTCTCCCAGCTTGCGTTTGATGGCTGTGCCTTAAAGGTGATCAAGCTGGTCCTGGTAAGAACGCAGCGGCGCTCAGTCTACACGCACTAAATGAGCAAGCCGGGTACCCAAAATGCCACCACAGAAAAGGCTCTCCCTTTCGGTTTAATTATTTCTCTCTCCCAGCCCTCTTAAACCACCAGGCTTTCTTTCCAGATGGAGGAGACCAAGGCATTGGGAAATTCCTGGGGGCCTTTAGAGACAGAGCCAAGACTAGAGGAGACCAGGCTGAACGGAAGGGCAGGGAGCTGAGGACATGCTGCCACCTTGACTCACATCTGTCTTCGCCTCTCTCTTTAGGGCAAGACTCTGTCTTCTCGCACCTGCATCACTTCGAAAGCCTCCAGTCCTGTCCCCTCAAATCCATCCTCCACATGGCAGCCAGGTGGCGCTCTCACAGGTGTGAATCTGACCACCTCCACCTCCTACTTCGGCTCCTCTGAAGACACCACAATGATTCAAATAAAGCGCAGGCTCCTTCCAGGACCAGGTGGCTTGCCCGTCTCCCCAGCCCCACCTGCTGCCACGCCCTCACAGGCAACCTTCGCCCCAGCCAAACCCAGCGGCACTGGGCCCCTACACGTGAGCCACCTGCTAATGCTGCCCTTTGGGCCCTCTTGCTTCCCAGACACCTTTCTTCTCCCCACTCTTTATCTGGCTGACAACACCTCCTACTTCAAAACTCCCTTCATGTGTTACCACCTCCAGGAAGTCCTCCCTGGCTGCTCAGCTCCCAGTATAATCAGATGTCCTTTCTCTCTGCTGTGTGTCTCAGTGTGGTCTGAGGCCCTCCTACTTATAATTTTGCTCCATTCCTGAATTCATTCACTCCTCCATCCATAAATTTGCTTTGCACCAACATTTATGATATTGATGTCACATACTTGCCCAACAGAACATGTGACTGCAGAATTCACTGAATCTGGCAGTATGAGCAGCCCCAGTGCTATAGTATTTTTCTCCCCACAGACAGACATCCAAAGTCAAGGTGTTCTCAGACAATAAATAGTCCAAGGAGAGCTCTTCATGATTTGTTCAACTCCTAGGGAAGACGAGGAAGAGCTCAGGACCCAAGCTTCTCCTTGCCCCTGTGAGCTGGCCACAACAGCCCTGGCATTTCCCACCGCCTGGCTCCTCTTTCAAGATCTGGGTCTCCCCACATTGTGGTTTTGCCAACAGGCCCCACACTCCACCACTTGTCTTGACTCCAAGGTCAAGGCCTAAAGGCAGCAGCCCCAGCTGGGATTCTGTGGTCTAGTTCCAACATGCTTCATGAAGAGCATATTTTGCCTCTTGCTCTAAATTTTTTCCTCCATAATTTAAATTAACTAAAGTGCTTTTTTAAAAAAAAGATTATATTTCTCCTACCTTTTTGGATTAAAAACAATATAAGCTGTTGCAGTTCCCAAAATATCTCCTTTACCCTGGGGCCAAGGCTTCTCAATCCCATCTTCAGGGCCCATTCCTTCAAGACAGAGGTTTGCCTTTCCCCGGAGGTTTGTCAAAAGCAGCTACCTCTCCTCACTGGGCTCCACGAAGGGGACTCTTCCCAATCAGGTTGGAGCCAGGGGGTCCTTCTAAAACTCCCGTCTGCTCCTGCTTAAAACCGCACAATTACTCCCACGGCTGTTTACATGGCCTCCGATGTTCCACATGCTCAGGGCCCGTCTTCCTTCCCCAGCCCTGCCTCACCCTCCACATGCTGCACTCTGACCCCAGCAAACTGGGTATCAGCTATCTCAAGCACGTAGATCACAAGTAGTTGTGATTTACGTGCTTTTTTCCAAGAATTTCCAAGCAATTCTTTTTTCTAGATCCACAGTAGGAAAGCAAAACTAAAAAATATGTCTTAACCCATTAGGCAGAAAGGCCTTATGACTTAAGTCCATAACCCAATGCCTAATTCCCTTACCTTGGGAAATGTGTTCACTGCATCCCACCCGATGATGGTGATGGAAGTAGCTGGAGGTACTTTGATAAATTCCAAATTTATCAGATCATAAAATACAGAGGTGGTAAGTGCACTCATGTTTTATGATGATAAAAAGGGATGGGTGTTTAGAAACTTGATATGTCATTTATTCGCTTATTCAATAAATACATGCCAACTACGTGCGAAGAGGACATCACAAGATCCATACTCAGTGTCCAGGCTGCCAAACCACCATCCACCAGGAGGCTGAAGAACCCGGTTCTTTTTAAAAGAGCCAAGTAAGCCAGTGGATGTAAGCCTCCTTGTTGCTTTGATGTCCCTCAATCTAGCTTCAATCCTTCTTCTACTCTCTGCTTCGTCTGCCCTGATCCAAACTTCCCCCCTGCATCCCAAACCTTTCCAAAGACACCTCAGGACCACCAGAGCTGAAGACCTCCCCTACTTTCTCAGCATCTTCAGGGAGCCTTCCTCTACCTTCTTCAGGGACACCTGGGCTTCCCCTGAAGACACTGTCCTCTGACTGTGGCATTCAGGTAGAGGTTGTTCAATCTCCCTCACCCACAATGTCAGGGCCACACTGTCCGGGAAATATAACACTCCACACTCTTGTGCCCAAATCTGTTCCTCTGAGACCCAAACCCTCTGGTTGCTTCACTTCCTCCTCTTCCCGTGGCTGCTGGGGAAGAGCTGACTTCTCTCCTTGATTCTCTGAAGCGTCCATCCGCTTTCCTCCTGAGTTACTTCAGTTGTTCCACAGACGACCCCTCCAAGACCCACACCTCCCATTGCCTTCATTTCATCACATGACCATCATCTCGAATCCACCTCAGCCAGGTTCCTCCAGAAGCCGATCCTGAGAGGAAGGCTGGTTTGCAAGTAATCCATTTAGGAAGTGCTTCCAGAAGGCCGTAAGGACAGAGGAGGGAAGGGCAAGAAGCCACGAAATAGTATGACTCCAGGTGAAGCCCTGTCCCCTGAGCCCAGAGGAGCTCTGCAGCATCAGTTAGTTCTCCAAGTTTGTCCCACCTTGAGGCCAGGGAGCGAGGCTTTCCTTCTCTTACCCAGTGAATCATGGCTACAGAAACGCCGAGAGGGTAATAAATCCCCAGAGATATCCTGGTCAGAGGCACTAGTAGACCAAGACAAAAAATCTCCTGAAAAGGGACTCTTTGTAGGGACACGTTACAGGGGAGAAGCACACAGAGTCGGGAGGAGGGGTGCACCGGGCCAGGACAACAGACCTGGAAGAGCTGGGAAGCACCAACGGTTTCCGCTACCACTGCCTCTTCCTGTGACCACGTCCCGAACCCCGTCCTCGCAAGAAATGTCCCTGCCTCAGAAGTCCTCCAGTAAAGAAACCCACTTCTTACCTGGGCATCCTATCCACCAGGCTCTGCCCCCGTAATTACCCGCATAGCACGTCCCGCCTCTACCTTTCACCCTCTCTCGTGCGCCCCTCCCGCCCCGTGTTTTCTTCCTTTCCTGCCCAGCTTACGTGCCAGGTTTAGCACTTTGCTCTCCACTAACAGATTCAACTCCCTTTCCTTCTGCCGTTTTCCTGGAGCCACCCCCTTCTTTGTTACTCCGTCTCTCTGCTCAGAGACCACATCCAGGCTGCTGGACGCCGCTGGGAAATCGAACAGCCTTGGGGATTGCTGCCTCTCAAAACCCCACGGTTTCCTTCCCAAGCTGGCCCTCGGTGCCACATGGCAAGCTTCCCTGTCTCCCTGCTCAGAGACAGCTGTCAGGACAAATGTCATGAAGACATTAGGTGTATCTTCCTGTACATAAACCTGAAAGCGTATATAACAATCCCCTACAAGATAGCTATGTACTCTACACAGGGATTTTCTGGGGAAAGCATTTGAACGGCAAGCTCCGTGTACAGCTAGCAAGAGCTTTCATTTATATTTATATTTGTTTAAGAATGAACTGTTTATGTAGAATGAGCTGCACCCTCACTTGGCCTTGTCGCAGGGTCACTGAGATGGAGTCTCAATGCCCCAGTTCATTGTGCTTTGCAAGCAGACTCAGCCGCCTGCATTTCCAAGTGCAGCCACCCAGTACTCCCTACTCGCTTGGGAGTCACTAAAACCTACAAAAAAAAAAAAAACTTGGATGGGAAAAAATTTTCAGATGGCTCTCCCTTCACCGTGTCTCCCAAGTGGCAAAAATGAATGAGATCCATCAAAGGGAGAAAACAGTGTCTACAAAACACCCCGCAAAATGGCTTTGCCTTTTAGCATCACCCTCTGGATAATTCCCCCCTTAGAGTGGCTCCGCGAATGCAGTTATCAGTGCTGCTGACATCAGCAACATTTCGTGATTCGCCGTAAATGCAGCCATCAGAGGCTGGGAGCGAGTGCAGGCAGGAGGAAGGGAGAAATCCTAAAAGGGAAAAGAATACCCACGTTGTTCCTCATGTGGCTGGCGGGACAGTGATAGCAGTCCATTTCTCTGAAGACTGAGAAATGTTTGCAAATACTATTAATAGTTCTCATTAGTGAAGTCTTCCAGGAATCAAAGGATTTACTGAAAAATTGGGGAAGCATATCTAAAAAAACAGGGAAGGGATTCTTCAATCAACCAGCACACCTAGATCTGGGAGACAAAATGGGATCTGATGAAGCCAGAAATCCTTGCCACCACGGAGATCCGAGGGCTGACCCAGCCTCCAGGGAAATTTCCCAACCAGTGAGCTGCTGAATGTAAGCTGGACCTTTTAGCCAAACCAACACAGCACTCCATCCCCCAAACATCTGCAGTCCTTTCTCAGTAATAATGCCTCCTGCTAGAGGGTAAATCCCTCTAGATGCCCCTTTCTCTGGACTCTTTGCCTCTAAATCTTCTATAGTCCCAAACCCAGTGCAAAGCATATAATAAGAGCTCAATTAATATTCATCAAAGGGATTCAACACATGTTGGTCAAATGTCTAGTGCTTCAGGCACCGGCAGGCAAAAGGTGATGGCACAGAACTCTGGTGTTCAGGAGCTCACCAGGTAAAAAGATGGATGAATTAGGTGGGGCAATCTTCACCTCCACTCTCATGTCATGTAGAAAGGTCTAGCACTCCAGGATCAAGAGAAGGCACCTGAAATCTCAGACAGCCAACAGATCCCTGCATGGATCGTGAGGAAATCTGATATCTGCTGTGCTGGTCCCTAAACTGCCCCCCTCCTGAGAAAGAGCTCATAAAGCAGGGTGTACAGAAGTTTACTTTGGCATCATTTACAAAAGTCAAATTCCTCTTCCGTGTTACCACCTTCTCATAGATCCTTAGACCCACAGCCGTTACCCAGGCAACCTCTCTCTGTCATGTTAGTAGCAATGAAGCAGTCACCAAAATCATAATTCCTTTCAAGAAACCGCCCAGCTATAAGAACCATAGGACATGATTCAAAAACTTAACAACCAAAATACAAATTAGCGAATATTGGCACATGGTTCGGTTCAATAAACTAATGCAAAATAAAGCTTGCCATGTGAACAAATGTTAAGGAGGGATGCAAAGTCCTTGTGAATTGCAAAGCCCAGAGGGGGAAAAAAACACAAGAAGGGGGAAAAAAAAACAAACCAACATTTTCATAGACAGTTAAACCTAACCTTTGGGTTCTCAGCTTTTCATCAAGGAATATAATCTTCACAGAAAATCCTAGCTGAGGGGTGCCTATGCAGCTCAGTCGTTTAAGCGTCGGACTTCAGCTCAGGTCATAAACTCATGTTCCATGGGTTTGAGTCCTGCATCTGGCTCTGTGCTGACAGCTCAGAGCCTGGAGCCTGAATCGGATTTTGTATCTGCCTCTCTTTCTGACTCTGCCCTACTCACACTCTGTCTGTCTGTCTGTCTCTCTCTCTTAAAAATAAATGAACATAAAAAAATTTTTTTAAAGAAAAGAAAATCCTAGCTGATATGTAATGCTTCTATACTTTGGATTCAACCTGTACTTAATTGCTTTGAAGTTGCCTCTAAAGAGATCATTTGAAACAGTCTTTTGCTTATGACTCTTCTACTTCAGAGAAACGAGGAGGAAAGGGGCATAAAAAATTGTTATAATGAATTAAAAGAGCAAATGACATAACCCATATATCTTGGTATTTGTGGGCATTTCCATGAGTTCCCCACCATTTAAAGATTCTTAATGGCCCCTCAGACACGAGTTGCATTTAAGCGGCTATTACTGGGAGGTGCCAAATTCAGCAAAGCCATTTGCTCCACAGACACAGGGCTAAATTAGGTATGTCACAGAGATAGCCCTTGGTTCTTCCAGCACAGCCCAAAGTGCCACAGCACTTAACTCACCGAAAGCTTCCCCACGAGGCCCATTTCATGACATTCTCGAAGTAGTTCACAGGTACCAGGGTAGCGTCCTTCCGTTCTTCCCTACTAACAGCTAATGTTCCCCACAGCACAGAATGCGGTTTTTATCATTTGATGAGTGCGTACTATGTTCTCAGCACCCTGTAAGGTGCTCGAAGGGAACTTAACAGGAGCATTAGCTATCATCGGAAAGAAAAGTCCTTTGGGGCGCCTGGGTGGCTTAGTCGGTTAAGCGTCCGACTTTCGCTTAGGTCATGATCTCGCGGTTCGTGGGTTCGAGCCCCGCGTCGGGCCCTGTGCTGACTGCCAGCTCAGAGCCTGGAGCCTATTTCAGTCTGTGACTCCCTCTCTCTCTGACCCTCTCCTGCTCATGCTGTCTCTCTCTCTCTCCTAGAAATAAATAAAACATTAAAAAAAAAATTAAAAAAAAAAAAAAGAAAAAAGAAAAGTCCTTCAAGGTGGCATTTCTTACTGGTCCTGGTGACTCGACCCAGAAGCAGACCATATGGTAGCTTCTACATGACTATCTAGTTTGGTTAGGGTTGCTAGATTTGAGAGTACACTAAAAACTCACATCACATAAAATTCATCATTTTAACCATTTACATGGTATACATGCAATGTATACATTGCATACAACTCAATGCATGCTGCAAGATTCAGCAAACAAAAATGCAGGGCACCCAGTTAATTTTGAATTTCAGATAAAAAAATAATTTAGGATAAGTATATCCCATGCAATATCTGGGATATACTTATACTTGAAAAATTATTCTTCTGAAATTCACATTTAACTGGGTGTCCTGTACTTTATCTGGCAACCCTAACTCAGAGGGACACAAGGAACGCAACCATCAACCACCCAACACAACCAGCCAAAAGTGTAGGTGACTACTACACTGGGTAATACCAATCATAAAACCATATAAAAACAACCAGGCTCCTACCTCCGGCACCCTACCACAACTGCTCTTTGCAGGGCCCCCACCACCTCCACCTGGCCAGATCCAGGGCACACCACCGTGGCCTCATTCCACTTGGCCTCCCACAGAACTCCATGTGCAAGGCCTTGCTCCTTAAAATGCTCCCTCTTCTCGCCTCTTGACACCCCATTCTCAAGATTTTCCTCCATCCTGTCTCGTTAGGTCTTTTTAAATCCACTCTACAGATTCCTCTTCCTAAAAATGTGTAAATAACGGACCTTCATAGGGCTCATCCTGGCACCCTCTCTTCTCTGTATTCTCCCCATGACTGATCTCCTCCGGGGCCATGGTTTTAAATACCACCCACTTGCCAACGGCTCCCAGATCTTTATGCCCAGGGAAGCAGCAGGCAGAAGCCAGCAGGAGGCAACTCAGGGATCAGCGTGCAAAAGTCACGGGGGTCGCAGGCATACTGTGTTCTAGGTGATAAGCCAGGCCACCATTGGAGATGTCCAGAGCCCCTGCTGCTGAAGAACAAGGGAGCTCTGGGTGGCTGCTCAGGTTACAGGAGTACTGACACCTGGGTCACCACAGCCATCACTACAAACTCTGGGCCACTTACAGCCATAACAGAAACCAAATATTCAATGAAGACAATCTCAAATTCATCCTCATGGACTATACAAAGGGCCGTGTAGCCACTACTTGAAGGGCCAAGGTAGGCTTGGTATGTGCATATACCAAGAGAGCGTGGGCTTCGGCATACTAAAGGCCAAGGCCCAGGCCTTGATTCAGTAGCTGTGGGAGCCCTTCACCCAAATAGTGGCATCGCAATATGCATTGCTAGAAGCTGGGGTCAGAAAAGAGAGAAAAACATTTGCAAGGAGAGGGCCTCTTGGGAAAACTGTCTTGGACTGTGTGCGGAGGGGAGACTACTTCTTCCAAGAATAAACTTCAACTCCTGAAAACCTGTCCTCTGACTTCCAGCCTCACATATGCAAGTCACTGGCATATCTCAATTGTGTCTCACACTTAGTTTGTCCAAATTGTACTTGATCGCCAACCAGCCAAAAAAGAAGGCTCTTTTCCCAGGATGGCATGAACATCCACCCAGTTTGCTCAAGCCAAATGGCCAGATCCTAAGAGGCAACCTCACTTCAGCCTCCCTGTCCCTCCCACTCTCCCAGAGTTCTGTCGTTTCTACCTCCAAGGAGACCAAGAAATGACCTCTGGCCCTCCTTCCACCTCCCCCACCACCGGCCCAGGTCATCACCTCTCTGATGGACTTTGGCCATAGCTCCTCCCAGGTCTTTCTGCTCCTGTGCTCATCCTCCCGGCCATTCTCTGCACAGATGTCAGAAAACACTTTCAGTCTTTCTAATGGACATGTGTAGCAACCTGGATGGACCTTGAGGGTATTATGCTGAGCGAAATAAGTCAGGTAGAGAAGGACAGCTACCATATGTTTGCACGTATAGAAGGATTAGGAGGAATTTAATGGAGGACCATGGGGGAGAAGGAGGGGGTAAATAGTGGGGGAGAGGGAGGGAGGCAAACCATGAGAGACTCTTGAATGTTGAGAACAAACTGAGGACTGATGGGTGTTGGGGGGGAGGGGGGAGATGGGCATGGAGGAGGGCACTTGTGGGGATGAGCACTGGGTGTTACATGGAAACCAATTTGACAATAAACTATTTGTTAAATAAATAAATAAATAAATAAATAAAATAAAAATTAAAAGAAAAAAGAAAACACTTTCATGGGAACCCTTTTGCACTGCTGGTGGGAATGCAAACTGATGTAGCCCCTCTGGAAAACAGTGTAGAGGCTCCTCAAAAAAATTAACAACAGAACTCCCCTATGACCCAGCAATAGCACTGCTAGGAATTTACCCAAGGGATATAGGAGTGCTGATGCCTAGGGGCACATGTACCCCAATGTTTTAGAGCAGCGCTTTCAACAATAGCCAAAGTATGGAAAAGGCCTAAATGTCCTTCAGCTGATGAATGGGTAAAGAAGATGTGGTTTATATATACAATGGAATACTACTTGGCAATGAGAAAGAATGAAATCCTGCCATTTGCAGCAACATGGATGGAACTGGAAGGGATTAAGCTAAGTGAAATAAGTCAGTCAGAGAAAGACAGATATCATATGTTTTCACTCATATGTGGATCTTGAAAAACTTAACAGAAGACCATAGGGTAAGGGAAGGGAGTTAAAAAAAAGTTACAGAGAGGGAGGGAGGCAAATCTTAAAAGACTCTTAAATACAGGGAGCAAACTGAGGGTTGATGGGGGATGGGAGAGAGGGGAAAATGGATGATTGGCATGGAGGAGGGCACTTGTTGGGATGAGCACTGGGTGTTGTATGGAAGCCAATTAACAATAAATTATATTAAGAAAATAAATAAAGAACTTTGGGAGTTAGCATTAAAAAAAAGAAGAAAGACACTTTCAAACATAAACCATACCGCCTCCCTTCCTCTCAAACCTTTCAGTGCTCCCACCATTGCATCTAGGATAAAAGGCAGGTCCCCTAACATGGCCCCCAAGGCCTGAAAACAGACCCCCCCCCCACCTCATCCCCTTTCCCTGCCTCCCAGCCTTCCTTCCCTTTACACAGGGTCTTCTTCCCCCCGCTCTTCCCATGGCGGGCTCCTGCCCATCGTTTGGGTCTCAGTTTATTTTTTTTTTTAATTTTTTATTTTGTTTTTATTATTTATTTTTGATAGAGAGAGGGAGAGAGAGAGACAGAGCATGAGCAGAGGAGAGGCAGGGAGGGAGACACAAAATCCCAAGCAGGCTCCAGGCTCTGAGCTCTCGCCACAGAACCCAATGAAGGACTCAAACCCACAAACTGTGAGATCATGACCTGAGCCGAAGTCAGATGCTCAACCGACTGAGCCACCCAGGTGCCCCTGGGTCTCCGTTTAAATGTTACCATCTCAGAGCAGTCTTTCCTGACTACCCGAAATAGGCCCCCACCCCCACCCATCTTTCTCTAGCTTTGCAGGGATCAGATGGTAGTGACATTATTTGCTGGTTTACTGTTGATTTTAGCCATCTCCCCCAGCACTTGCCCCACTAGACCATCAACTCCGAGAGGAGAGACCTTGCTTGTTTGGTTTGCTTTGTACACCCAGTGCCGGGCACACAGCACCTGCACACAGTAGGCACTTCATAAATACTCTGAATGAATACATGAAGCCAAGGAAGAGGTTTAATGTATAACTATACCAATTTATACCAAAAACCAATAATGTAAGTTTTTTTTACCTATAGGGCATCCTAAATATCAGCCAGTCCTCTAACACCCTCAGCTAGAGGATCTAAGCACCTTGTCCAAGGCAAGCAGGGACACCAAGATACAAGCCTGGTGTCCATCTCATTCTTGTTTTTTTTAAGTTCTTTTTTAAATGTTTATTTATTTATTTTGAGAGAACAAGAGTGAGCAGACGAGCAGAGGAGGGGCTGAAAGAGAGGGAGAGAGTCAATCCGTGAAATCACGACCTGAGCCGAAATCAAGAGTCGGATGCTTAACCTACTGAGCCACCCAGACCCCCGGGTGCATCTAGAACCCATGCTCCATCAAGGCCCCCAGCTGCCTTCATGCTCAGTTACACGAAATTCTTTGAAAGAGCGGCTCAACCTGCAATTTTGTATTTACTCGAGAATTCAACTTGAGTTTCTCAGTTTGGTACTAATAAATCCCAAACCTCAAGCCTTGGTGTTCAGGATAGAATTTCACCCACTGGGAATGGAGAGCAAGAGCTGAGGCATGGGGGACGCTGACTTTGCGGGCAAACCCCAAAACAAATTGGCAAGCAGCCACCGCATAGTCACCGGTGTAAAGGTCAACTACATCTCTCCACAGGACCTTCCATTTAAGTACAGCCGCACACCATTTCAAACCAACTCCTTTCTCATTCCTAGGCACTCACCAGAAATGCCCTAAACTGAGAACACTGAAGGTACAGAGACGCACTCCTTTGCAAATGACAGCACATAATATCTTCTTTTTTTAATTTTGTTTATTTATTTTTGAGAGAGAAAGAGAGAGCATGGGAGGAGCAGAGATAGGGAGACAGAGGATCACAAGCAGTCTCCACACTGACAGCAGAAAGCCTGACGTGGGGCTCGAACCCACAAACCTCGAGATCATGACCTGAGGTGAAAATGGACATTTAACCAAGTGAGCTACCCAGGCACCCCAGTATCTTCTTATTCTTACTACCTTGAAGTGTGCCATCAAATTCCCCTGTGCTTAAGAATCAACAGAGGCTGGGGGCGCCTGGGTGGCTTAGTCGGTTAAGCGTCCGGCTTTCACTTGGGTCGTGATCTCGCGGTTCGTGGGTTCGGGCCCCGTGTCGGGCTCTGTGTTGACTGCCAGCTCAGAGCCTGGAGCCTGTTTCAGAGTCTGTCATTCCCTCTCTCTCTCTGACCCTCCCCTGCTCACGCTGTCTATCTCTTTCTCCTAGAAATAAATAAAACATTTAAAAAAATAAATCTAAAAAAAAAAAAAAGAATCAACAGAGGCTGGAATCCATGACCTCCTGACAGGACTGCCACATTACACAACTCCAGGAAATGCCATTTACAGTTGTGCAATACACAACCTGCACAGCTGTACACGGCAGCCCTACCTCTTAAGGCCTACTTCAGCTCTGTCAAGTTTGTGATGGCACTACAATTTGAACATGAGCTAAAAAAAAAAATGTTCTTGTGCCAGAAAATTCACATTTCCTTCAGCTCAAGCAAACAATCGCTAGATACTTCTATCAAACTGCAGTCTGCTAAAGAAGAAAGTGATTATCATGCTTTAAGGTTTTTAAATCACTTTCTGTCAAGAAAACTTGGTATGAAAAAGCAAATGAAAACAAAGATCACAGTAAGATCACTCTTTCTAGGACCTATTTACATACTAAATCAGTCAGAATAACAACAGATATAAGATCTAAATCAAACCAAAAGTCTTTTTTAAATGGAATAAGCCCTCTCTCTCTTTTCTACGACTTTTAGTTTTATGGATTTGCTTGCGTGGGCACATTAAAGGTTATTGCCCACAGCAGATGCTAATGCGACCTTGCCAGCATGAAGACTTTACCTAGTGACTGAGATCTTGAGGCTGGAATCAAGATAACAACAGTGGTACCACTTACACACCAAATCTGTGCACTAAAAACAGCCAAGAGCAATGTGGAATAGACCAGAGATGTTCAAAGTCTTCAAACAAAACCCTTCCTTTCAGGGAAAGGTTGTGCTCTAAAAGTTTGAGTTTTAAGTAGAAATTCAATTGAATTGAAAAAAATTTAAAAGTTAAGTGGAAATTATAGCTATACATGCAAAATTTCACTTGAAGGAAGGGGTCAGGTAAACCTTATAAACATATGATCTGAATCAAACTGAACTTCCTTCAGATGAAATGGTTTTGTTCTGCAAGTTCAAATTTTGAGCAGAAATTCAACTGAACTGAATAAAATTCAAATATTAAGTAGAAATTATATAGACACAGATAGAGATGTAAAATTCCATTTGAAGGGAGGATTTTAGGGGCAGGTGGGTGGCTCCGCCGGTTGAGCATCCAACTTAGGCTCAGGTCATGATCTTGCAGTTCATGGGTTCAAGCCCCGTGTTGGGCTCAATGCTGACAGCTCAGAGCCTGGAGCCTGCTTTGGATTCTGTCTCCCCGTCTCTCTCTGCTCCTTCCCTTTTCATGCTCTGTCTGTCTCTCTCTCTCTCCTCTCTCTCTCTCAAAAATAAATAAACATTAAAAAAAAATTTTGAAGGAAGGATTTTGTTCTAAAAGCCTGAACACCTCTCCTATTCCACACTACTCTTGGATAATGAATATTGTATATTATATTATGTAGTATAAGCATAATATGTTAAATATTAAATACATATAAATGTTATATTATTATATAGTACATTGTGTTTTATATAGTATAGTACAGTATAGTTTAGTATAGTATAAAACAATATAATATAACCTCAAAGCAAGCTGTAATGGTTGAAATTTTGACGAGGGAAGAAATTCATTTGAAGGAAGGTGTCAGGTAAACCTTCTTCAAAGTCATAGGAGATTTGCCTCCTTCTCATTCTCTAGACGTAGTGCTAAGACCTCCTGAGGACCCAGAAGGCTCTGGAACATGGGCGGAAACCATGAATCTGGAAGGAAAAGCACCAAAGGCAACATCCAGAGCGTGGACTCTAGTCCCAGCTTTCTACTAGCCTGTCCTGTCACCTTCAGCACACACTTGGGGGAAGCAGTCTGGGTACGAATGCCAGCTGGTGTCACCTAACCTCCCTACGACTCTCTCTTCTGTATGAAAAGGAAACAGTAACCTGCCGCAGGGGGCTACACTGCAAATTAAATGGTATCGTACTCATCGGGTGCTTACTATATTGAATGGAGGTAGTATTTAAGAACTGCTAGTTGAGGGGCGCCTGGGTGGCTTAGTCGGTTAAGCGTCCGACTTTCGCTTAGGTCATGATCTCGCGGTTCGTGGGTTCGAGCCCCGCGTCGGGCTCTGCGCTGACTGCAGGCTCAGAGCCTGGAGCCTGTTTCAGCCTGTGACTCCCTCTCTCTCTGACCCTCCCCTGCTCATGCTGTCTGTCTCTCTCCTAAAAATAAATAAAACATTAAAAAAAAAAAAAAAAAAAGAACTGCTAGTTGTGATAATAATTAATGCATTAGATAAGGTCTGTAAAATGGGAAATGTGTTCCTGAACATTGAATACAATGCTAACTGAATACATTTACAGTGAATGCATTTTGTGTCTTGTTTCGACTAGTTTTATTGTAACTATCATTAGGGATTGTCGCTGGCCTTCTTCCTCTCCATTGCTCAGCTGACTGAAAGCCAACGGTAATTCACATTCACCTTTTGGCTTGTAGGCTCCTTGTGGTACCTCGGTTTCCACCACCACCACCCCCCCCCACCGCCCCACAGCAATTAGGGTCTTGCACAGAGTCAGTGTTCCATCAGGGCTTCTCAAGTGAATGAGAGCTTACCAGTTCTAATAAACCAAAATTCCAGTACAACAAATGCCATGAGCAATCAAGTCCTTTAGTAAATAAATGAGACCCTCACTTCAGAGCACGTCCAAAATTTAAAAGTACACTGGATCCTTTAAGCCAACTGGCCTCATAATTGGCCTCCTGATTAAGCCTCAAGACAGACTGTATTTTCCCCAAACTGGCTACAACGTCTCTGGTCCTGCATGCTCTGCTCACCATGAGACTCTGATATTCCTCTCATGAGATGAAATCTGCTCCCTCTCCTTGAATCTGGACCGGCTTGTGACTAAGGCAGACGTGGCACTGTGTGGCCTCCAAACCTTTCATTAAAGACCACACCACTTCTTCCTGGTTCTCCTGGATCACTCACTCTTAGAACCCGCCTTGGCATGCTGTGAGGCAGCCCAAATTGGGCCATACGGAGAGGCCGCATGGCATGGTCCCGTGTTGGTGCTCTAGCCAAGGGCCAGGCTAAGACCCCAGCTGAGAGTCAGCACCAACTACATCACACGAGTGAAGATGGCCCC
Source organism: Proteles cristata cristata (assembly GCA_017311185.1). Classification (NCBI taxonomy): domain Eukaryota; kingdom Metazoa; phylum Chordata; class Mammalia; order Carnivora; family Hyaenidae; genus Proteles; species Proteles cristata. The sequence goes on from JAESUZ010001048.1 coordinate 581,090, forward strand.
AGATGATTCCACTGCTCCCCACACGCCATCAGTACCCACAGCCTTTCCAAGTGAGCACCCCCTACACCGGCTTTGTGGAGCAGAGATAAGCCATCCCTAAAGAGCCCTGCCTGATTTCCTAAACACAGAACCTATGAGTATAATAAAATACTTGCTTTATGTCAGTAAACTGGGGTGGTTTGCTATACAGCAATAGGAACAGAAACAGATTTTAATATATATTCCAGGAGAGGAATTGTTCATAAAATTGAATCATGGCACAAACCAGGAAGACAGCCCCAGCACCCTATACACTGACTAGTAAACACGTCAAAACAAGATTCTAAAACTATACTCTTATTATAACACACCTTTTTCTTTCATCTGTTGAAATGTTTGCATCACACAGAACAAATACAAGAAATAGTAACACTAAAATCGCTAGAGTGTAATGCTAAGTGAAGTCAGAGAAACACAAATACCATTATGATTTCACTCACATGTGTAATGTAAGAAACAAAACAAATAGAGCATAGGAGGAAAGAAAGGGAGAGAGGTAAACCGGAAACAGACTTTTTTTTTTTTAACGTTTTATTTATTTTTTTGAGAGAGAGAGTCAGAGACAGAGCATGAGCAACGGAGGGGCAGAGAGAGAGGGAGACAAAGAATCAGAAACAGGCTCCAGACTCTGAGCTATCTGTCAGCACAGAGCCCGACATAGGGCTCGAACCCACAAACCGTGAGGTCATGACCTGAGCCGAAGTCGGACGCTTAACCGACTGAGTCACCCAGGTGCCCCCAGAAACAGACTCTTAACACTCTTAACTGAGTGTTACTGGAGAGGTTGGGGAGGGAGTGGTTAAATGGGTGATGGTTACTAAGGAAGGCACTTACCATGAGGAGCACCAGCGTTGTATATAAGTGATGAATCACTGAAGCTAATACTACACTGTATGTTAACTAACCGGAATTTCAATTAAACCTTGGAAATAAATAAATAATAAAATCACTATCATGTGTTGAGTGCTTATTAGGCACCACGCTCTATTCCAGGTACTTCACAGGTACTAACTCATTTAAATATCCAAATAACTCTAGGTTAGGTACCAGCATTACCCTCTTTTACAGAGGAGCCAACGAAGCACAGGACTAAATGAACTTGCCCAAGGACACACCCCTAGTGACAGGCAGGGCTGGGATGTGAACCCTGCAATCTGGCCCCAAGATGGGTGACCCCTGCAGCGCACGCAGGCCACTTTCCAAGCCGTAAGCCCGGCCAAACGGACTCTGTGTGAAGCAGTTAGCACGCTGCCGGGCACAGTCAACACTCCATGTTGACATAATTTAGATCACCACATTTTCTAAAGCAAAAATGATGTCCTCCTGAAGCCACACGTACACCTCTCACATTTTGTTTCTCTCCTCATGCATCTGACAGATGGATGATTTCCACACTTTCATCCCCAGCACTGACCTTTTCCCAGAAGTTGTGGATTTAACAGTCTACCCAATTTCTTCGCTTAGACATCCAGTTAGCCTCTCAAATTTAACACGGACATAATTTAAAAGAAAAATCCTGTTCTCACTCATAGGCACACCTTGAAACTGCCTCTTTCCCAGACGTCCCCATCTCAGGGAGTGGCACTGCCTTTCGTTCACCCAGGAGCTCAGCCAAAAAGCCCAGAGCACATAGTGGTTCTGCTCTGCCCTCCTGCGCCAGCCAATCCAGCCAACCCTTCCAAGTGGATACCGATTTCCACCACTTCCGCCCACCCCCACCCTGTCCACATCCCTCCCCCTCCTTGTCCGAGCACCCCAGCTGCACCACGGTGTCCCAGCCAGCCAGCCTATTATACAAGCAGCAGCCAGCTTCACTTCTTTCTAAAATGTAAAGCCAACCCCTCCACTCTCCTGCCTCCGGAATATTTCCATTATGCTCCAAAGAGCACTCAAAGTCCCTTTCACGATGCTCAGCATCCCTCCTCATCAGGGAAATACAAACCAAAACCACACTGAGATACCACCTCACGCCAGTCAGAGTGGCTAAAATGAGCAAAACAGAGAACTCTAGATGCTGACGAGGATGTGGAGAAACGGGCACCCTCCTGCACTGTTGGTGGGAATGCAAACTGGTGCAGCCCCTCTGGAAAACAGTGTGGAGGCTCCTCAGGAAACTAACAACAGAACTCCCCTATGACCCAGCAATAGCACTGCTAGGAATTTACCCAAGGGATACAGAAATGCTGATGCATAGGAGCACATGTACCCCAATGTTCATAGCAGCACTCTCCACAATAGCTAAAACATGGAAAGAGCCTAAGTGTCCATCAACAGATGAATGGATCAAGAAGATGTGGTTTATCTGTACCACGGAATACTACATGGCAATGAGAAAGAATGAAATCTGGCCATGTGTAGCAACATGGATGGACCTTGAGGGTGTTATGCTGAGCGAAATAAGTCAGGCAGAGAAGGACAAATACCATCTGTTTGCACGTAGAGGAGGATTAGGGGGAACTTAACAGAGGACCATGGGAGAGAAGAAGGGGGGAAACAGTGGGGGAAAGGGAGAGAGGCAAACCATGAGAGACTCTTGAATGCTGACAAAAACTGAGGACTGATGGATGTGGGGGTAGGAGGGGGATGGGCATGGAGGAGGACACTTGTGGGGATGAGCACTGGGTGTTATGTGGAAACTAATTTGACAATAAACTATTTGTAAAAACAAAAACAAAAACAAAAAAACAAAAACAAAGTCCCTTTCATAGTTCTCCCCGTATTGGCCACTGGCTGCCCCTCCATCCTTAGCCCATCAATACCCTCCAGCCACACTGGTGTTCCAGTGTTTCCAAGTTAGCTCCCACCTCTGGGACTTTGCCTTTGCTGTTCCCTCTGACTGGAACAGTCTTGCCCAGATCCTTGCAGGGCAGCTCCTTACCAACACTCAGCACTCTGCTCCATGTCACCTCCTCAAAGAGGCCCCCCTCACCTCCCACCCCACTGCAGAAAGGCCAGTCCCCTGCAGTCACTCTCCAGCCCCCCGCCTGACTTTGTTTTCTTCACAGCTGAAACTGTATCATGAGCTGAAATCATCTTCTTTTTTTTTTAGTGTAAACTTTTTTTTTAATTTCTGAGAGAGAGAGACAGCTTGAGCAGAGAAGGGTCAGAGAGAGAGAGAGACAGACAGAATCTGAAACAGGGTCCAGGCTCTGAGCTAAACATCAGCACAGAGCCCAATGCGGGGCTCGAACCCATGAACTGTGAGATCATGACCTGAGCCGAAGTCAGACGCTTAACCGACTGAGCCACCCAGGCGCCCCTTTAATGTAAGTAAACCTTTTAATGTTTATTTATTTTTGAGAGGTTTTTGTAAGTAAATTTTTAATGTTTATTTTTGAGAGAGAGAGAGAACGGGGAAGGGGCAGAGAGAGAGGAGACACAAAATCTGAAGCAGGCTCCAGGGTCTGAACTGTCAGCACAAAGCCTGATGTGGGGCTCGAACTCACGAACCGAGAGGTCATGACCGGAGCTGAAGTTGGACACCCAACCGACGGAGCCACTCAGGTGCTCCGCTGAAATCATCCTCTATACTTATTTGCTCATTTACTGCGTGTCATCCCCACTGGAATCGAAACATCTAGAGTATCAGACTTAGTGTATTTTGTTCATTGCTGCATCACAGCACCCGGATGGGTGCCTGATACATCATAGATGCTTAGTAAAGATCTGTTGGATAAAATGAATGAATCCCTTTACTGGACGATAAATCTCTGGCAGTCAGGAGCTAGTAATTATTCGACTTTCTATCACAAGTTTTGAGCCCAGTTTCTATCCCCTGAAGTCTGTCTACAGGTAGTGAAAGGAAGCAGGGGGGAGGGGAAGGAGGAAAAGTGGGAAGGAGAAGGGAAGAGGAAGAGAAGAGGGAAAGCCAGCCACAGCACAGAATCAATTTGTTCTGATTTGTGGATTTTATAGATGTAGGCTCACGGATAGCCAAAAATTTAATCCCACATAGGATGCACTTAATCAGTCATCATTACTGAAAAATAATTACTTCAAATCAAGACTGTCTTAAAAAGTCAGAATGTATGGACACCTTTACTATATCTGCCCCAATTTAACAAACATCTTTCTGCTAGGCAATCTGTGAATGTGTCTAAAATGCAACATCTTCTAAGCTCAGGGGTATAGGCAAAAGGGCGGGGGGAGAGAAGTTGTCCCAGGAGGAAGGGAAAATGTAGAAATGCAAACCCTACCCCAGACAGCCCGCCCCTCCAGCAGGAAAGAATCCAGGCACATTCCTTGCTACCCTTCTGCTCAGAGCAGGGGCGGCATCAACACTTACTTACCTGCACACCTCAGCCCCATCTAAGACGCTGGGTGGACCCTCTGGAAACTTCTCCCTCTTCTCCCTGTCTCACATGGCCCAGGTGAGCTGCGGGTCCTCCTAGCGCCCAGCAGCTGGGTTAGTCTCATTATAACACCACACAGTCTGGAGGCCAACCATCCCCCTACCTGTACCCTTCATGTAAAAGGTCCATTTCAACCGAAGGAAATTCTGGCAAAGAATAACGTGGCCTTTAATATTCAAATGTATCCCTCAGATTCACTTGAATGTACCTTTTTTTTTTGCCCTTTAAAAGCACCAGGTAGTTTCTATATTAATCGCTAAAAAGGAGCTTCACTAGGCTCTTCTATTCACACACTGCCTCAGCTTGAAGCAGGACCCCATTAGCACAACGATAAATGGTCCTGGGAAGGATCAGTTCAGTGAGACAATGAACTCATGCTATTAGAGTCTCCTGAAGACAACCAGCATCTGCTCAATGGTCAGGGCCATGAACTTGCAGCTTTGGACCATGATTGGGATGGGAGAGATGTAGCATCGGCCTCCCCTGGGCACTCTGCCCGCTGGTCGTGAATTGCAGCTACCTGTCAACCTCTGTTAGGAAAAGAGCCAGAGGTACGCCCATCTACCTTACCCAGGGGCAATACATAATCCAGGAATTAGCTGTAGAGCTGAGGATCCGACAGACCTGGGCTCATGTCACTAGCTATGTGACTCTTGGCAAAAGTACATAAGCTTCCTAAGCGTCAGTATTCCTATCTTCAAAATGGTAATAAAACCTTCACCTTAATGCTATGATGACACTTCAGCAAGATTAGTCACCTGAGGTGCCTAGCATAACACATGGCATTCAGTGAATTGTGAATGTCACCTGTCATGATTATCACTACTCCCATCATTATCATTTATGTATTTTGGTATAAGCATGGTCTCTTATTCATTTTTCTATGCCCAGCCCAAAGCAAAGGGTCCAGCACACTGTGGATACTTAATTTTTAAGATAATCAGTGCGGTAGGCAGAATGATGGGTCCCTGAAGATTGTCCATGCCCTAATCCCTGGGACCTGTGGAAATATTACCCTATGTGACAAAGGGACATTGCAAATGTGATTGAGTTATGGATATGGAAAGATTAGTCTGGATTATCTGAATGGGCCCAATGTAATCATAGGGGTCTTAATAAGAGGGAGTTGGGGCGGGGGGAGACAGAGGCAGAGAAGGGGATGTTAGGATGAAAGCAAAGGTCAGGGTGGTGTGGCCATAAGCCATGAAGCTGTAGAGGAGAGGGAGAGGATGCTCCCTTAAAACCTCCAGAAGGAGGGGCACTTGGGTGGCTCAGTCGGTTAAGTGTCTGACTTCAGCTCAGGTCATGATCCCACGGTTCGTGAGTTCGAGCCCCACATCGGGCTCTGTGCTGACAGCTCAGAGCCTCAAGCCTGCTTCAGATTCTGTGTCTTCCTCTCTCTCTGACCCTCTCCTGCTCACGCTGCCTGTCTCTCTCTCTCAAAATAATAAATAAAAAAATATTAACAAATAATTTTAAAAATAAATAATTTTTTTAAAAACCTCCAGAAGGAATTCAGCCTTGCTGACACCTTGATTTTATCCCCACAAAGCCCATTCTGAAGTCTGACCTACAGAACGATATGGTAAGAAATTTGTATTTTTTTTTTTACATTTTTAATGTTTATTATTTTTGAAAGAGAGAGCGTAATGAGGGGAAGGGCAGAGGGAGAGAGAGACACAGAATCCAAAGCAGGTTCCAGGCAGTCTCTGAGCTGTCAGGACAGAGCCCAAAGTGGGGCTTGAACTTATGAACCATGAGATCATGACCTGAGCCAAAGTTGGACGCTTAACTGATTGAGCCACCCAGGTGCCCCAATTTGTATTGTTTTGAGCCATCCAGTTTAAAGTAGGTTTTCACAGCAGCAACAGGAAAGCACACAATCAGTAACAAGTCCTGGCTGCTGGCTCTGTGCCACGTGCTATGTAGGTTTCACATACACTCACATTATGTTCAGGCCAGGGTGGAGGTTTCATTCCTGCCCCAATTTTACAGATGGAGAAACCGAGGCGCAGGGAAATTGGGTAATTTGCCCAACACCCAGAAAAACATATGCAGTAGGACTGACCCACAAAACAGTATGTGCAAAGTAGAAAACCTTTACAGAAAAAACCTTAATAGAAAATTCTTAACAGGTTTTCCTGCAAGGAACAAAGCCCTAAGCTACAGGGCTGCAAGAAAATGACAGAATTATTTCGGCAGGTTGTGCCGTTGCTATTTTCAGAGGCGGATCTTTTCATTCACAGAAAAAAGGCACCCACAAAGCAAGTTTGTGCGGAAGCTTCTGGGTCAGTGTCTGGAGACCAGGATGCAGGTGACCTGGCATAACTGTGCACTAAAAAGGAGTCCATTATCTCAGCCTGAGCAGTGGAGATCCGCAGCAGAAATGGGCAGCACCGAGATTATCTTCATTCCCACATGACTTGCCCAGAGTGTTGTTTTCACCAAAAAGTCATGAACAAGCCAAACCTGGCAGAACTGTAAAAAGTGAGAACCTCTCCTTGCCCCAGACACCTTGGCTGGCTTTCCCAGGCACGGTGATTTTCGAACTGCGCCCAGGAGTCAGCCCAGGGCACACCCCCTTGCTCCCCACCTCCCCCACCACGCGTCGCCATGGCTGTCTGCTTTATACGGCAGACATTGGACTGTCCTATGAGGTTTGATTTGAAGAAAGGGCTTCTCTGCTACAATTCCACGTGAAGTGGGGCTTTTTCTGTTCCCCCGGGATTTATACTGAGACCCCAGAGCGGAAAACAGAGCATGTACTTGGGCAAAACGTGCTAAGTTGAGGTCCAACTGGTTCAGAAACCACTTGCTGCTTCCAGCCCATGTAAGAGAATTCACTGGAGAAGAGGAGTTTCATAGAGAAAACACAGCACTGGACAGCACAGCAGCAGAGAAGCAGCCAGAAAACTGCTCAGAGAGATCAGAGTGGTTGGCAGAAGAGGGTCCCGGCAGCTGGGGGTCCTGGGTACGTGCTTGCTGAGCTGCAAACTTCATAGGCCTGCCTTGCGCCGTTTCAGGCTAAAGTATGAGAGATTCATGAGCACTCAGTTCTGCTGCATTAATTGCATAACTCCAGAGTACGTGCAGAGGGAGCCCCCTGAAAGTGTGCCATGAAGACAGCCCTAGGGAAAACCAAACATAAGTCCCTACAGTTTGGCCTCGTTGGGGGACAGAGGGCAGCAGTGAGTGGCTTGCTCTTCCCAAGATGGGCAGCACAGAGTTGGGATGAGGGACAGCTAGGTTAGAGCCTTTATTAAAAGGCCTTCCCCTCCATGGGGCACCTGGGTGGCTCAGTCGGTTAAGCATCATGATCTCACGGTCTGTGAGTTCGAGCCCCGCATAGGGCTCTGTGCTGACAGCTCAGAGCTTGGAGCCTGCTTCGATTCTGTGTCTCCCCTCTGTCTGCCTCTTCCCCACTCACACCCTGTTTCTCTCAGCTTCTCAAAAATGAATAAATGTTTTTAAAAAAAAAATTTTAAAGGTCTTCCCCCCAAAGTGTGTCTACTTGAGCAAAAAAAAGCTCAGGGTGTGCTCAGGGAGAGGCTGAGGAGGACTCATAAGGGACCATCCAGGAAGGGCATCACCCATGCAGTGGGAAAAGGTTTGAAGGTGTTTACAAGGGGTCTCCCAGAACCCACGAAAGTTCCTAGATGCCTGGAAGGCTAGAGAGAACCATGAAGGATATCAGCTAAGTAGAACATTCTGGCCTTCTCCTCATCCCTCTCCCTGCCTCCTGACTCCAGAGGACCCAGAAGTTGCAAAGCAAGCAGGGTAGGCATTTGGACCCAGAGGGAAAGAGAACAAGGCCTCCCTCTTCCATTGCTGGTCTGTGGAGTCTCAGCCCAGGCGTGAACTATGGGGAAAGGAGAGCATTTACGTAGATGAGAGGCTGGCTGGTACTTGGGTTTATATTAAACTGGAGTTTAGAACACTTGAAAATAATTATTCTTATTTCTATTTTTATTTTATCTGAGAAGGACCTCGAAAGGTTGTAGAGGATTTCTGGGATATGATCCAGGGCTGGCCTAACAGAACAAGTGTGAAAGTCACGGGTGAAGAGGAAGAAAGCCATTCTTCTGTTTGTATTCCCAGTAAAGTTTAGTGTATTTAATAAACCAATTACACAACATAAAAAAAAAAAAAAACCTGCTTCAGGCATCCCCATCTCCACTGTCCTGCCTCTTATCTAAGCCCCTGCGATTCCTTGCCTGTACCTCAGTAACCTCCTAAGTAGAATCCCTGCTTTTAGTCGCATCTGCCCTCTCTCCCTGCCCCATCTATTCTCTCACTACCAGCCCTGTTGGGGCAGCAGCCTGACTCTGTTTAGAGAAACCACTCCCAGCCAATCTCAGCCCTGTGCGGCACATCACTGATCAGCACAGGCTTCACGACCCAGGCTAAGCCAATCTGCACATCTGATCCCCACCTCCCACCATGATTGGCTAAAGGATGAGGAACTGACCCTTGGACAAGCCAACCAGGACCAAGAGAATTTCACTGCAAGACTCCTGTGTGAGCCTTAGAGAATGTAGCTTATTGTGTCCTGAAGGACGTGAATCGTGAAGGATGGAGCCCTGCAGCTGCCAGCAGCCTTCAGGTAGGACCACCGGGTAGGAAGGTGCCCAAGAATAGAGCGATGCAGAATAGACGCATGAAGACATTTCCAATCCTGGATGCATCATCTGAGCCTGAGACTGGGCTCTGCATAGGCTGCTCGGCTATGAGAACCAATAATCCTCACTGGGGCTGGATCTCATTTGGACCAGGTTTTCTGTCATCAGCAAAAGAACTCATCCTAACAGATACATTGGCTGATCCAGTGACTGTGTTTAGGCTCATTGGGCTCATGTCTCCATCAGTCCAGACTTGCAAAAAGCCTCAGATTGCACCTCAGCAAAGGCCCAAAGAGGTTCTGATTGGTCTTCAGAGCACCAATCTCAGCAGCGTCATTGCCATTAGGATCAACTGCTGACCTGAAAAATTACCAGCTTTCTCTACCTCCACCTACATTTAACATGCAACTTCAAGAACACTGTCCCAACCTTCCTCTCCTGGTGTCTAACAATGTTGCTTTCTACCTTTAGAAGACATTGAAATACCATCATCATTGATACCCTGATACAGGTTATAAATTTCTCACTGTGCTTTCATTAATATCCTAACTCAGAATTCTCTAATTCTCTGCAATGCATTTCTCATATGTGTTTCTTCATCTTTTCATTCTTACATTGAAAACTCAAAAAGACAGCGACCAAGCCTCTTTGCAGGACACCTCACACAAGGCAGAGAGTAGTTAGGAATTCAATAAATGATTACCGATGACAGAGATGGTGATGACAAGGGTGATAGTGATTGTGTTACATGCCTCATTAGAAAGATGATTGTTCTCACCATTTAAGGGAAATATTTCCTCTAAATTAATAAAAAATCTACTTTGTTCTATTACCCTGGCAAGACAAATCAGAAAGGCTTAGGTGATCAACTTAGAACTCTTTCTCGTTCCCAGATTTGAATAGGCACCTTCGTTGTTTGAAAGCTTGGACTCTTCCTTAAAATACATAAAATTCCTCTTGTCTATCCAATAGCTCTAAGCAAAATAACACAGTGATTCTAAATAATGAACCAAACATTTTAAATTTCCTTGAGATATACAGGAGATCAACATCTAAAAGGAATCCATTATAGGCAGAACACCTCCCACAGATATTAACCACATAATTGAAAGTATTCATCAGCTCCCAGTGATAGACTGTGAGCTCACCCCTGTGGCAAGCTGCTCTTGAGATCACGGGCTTTATTAAAACACCCATTACTGATTTCTAGAATCTTAGCTACAATAGCACTTCTGTTCGGTGGGAGTCTGACTAGAGTAAAGTAACAAATTCTTGAATCTCAGCACTTAAGTCACCAGGCTGCCAGATACTTCCCTGGGTCTGGGAGCCTCTGCCGCCTCTCAACTTGTCCAGTCCGCGGACTTTGGCTATAGCACACAGGGACAGCACTTTAGACATGGGTGGAATTCTGCTTACTGGCTCTAAGTTTGGATTCTGATGCTACAGTATGTAACTGTCCATGTACTGCTCTGACCCTGGTGGGCTTCTGCGACCTCCCCTGATTGGACAAAGTACCTGCATGTTCTCAGACTTTGGGATGTCCTACAGGATGCTGAAAATGGAGTGGACTTTGGTCGTCCATGGACCAAAGCTGAATCCTGCTGCTACCATTAACTGTATGACTCTGGGCAAGTTACTTACCCTCCTTGAGCCCCAGGTTCACACAAAAAAACAAGGGCAATAATGATGCTCAGTGAATACTTATCTTGGAGGATTTTTTTTTTTAAGTAGCATCTTTGACTCAAAACCACAACATATCATCTCTCACTCTTAGAATACCTATTATCAAAAAGACAGCAGATTACAAATACCGTTGAGGAGGTAGAGAACAGGGAGCCTTTGTGAATTGCTGGTGGGAATGTAAATTGATGTTACGTTGGAAAATAGCTTGGACGTTCCCTAAGAAAGTAAAGCTAGAATTGCTAGGTAATCCAGCAATCCCACCCACCTCTGGGTATATCTCCAAAGGAAATGAAATCACTGTCTTGAACAGATATCTGTACCTTCATGTTCACCGCAGCACTATTCACAATAGCCATGGGAAGGAAACTATCTAAGTGCCCCCTCAATGGATAAACGGATAAAGAAAATGTGATTATAGATATATAGATATAGCTACATGGATATATAGACACACACAAATACTATTCAGCCTTTAAAAAGAAGGATATTCTGGGGGCACCTGAATGGCTCAGTCAGTTAAGCATCCGACTTCAGCTCAGGTAATGATCTCAGGGTTCATGAATTTGAGCCCTACATAGGGCTTTCTGCTCTCAGTGCAGAGCCAGCTTCAGACCCTTGGTCTCCCTCTCTCTCTGCCCCCCCCCAATTCTATCTCTCTTTCTCTCTCTCTCTCAAAAATAAATAAGCATTTAAAAAAAGTATATTCTGCCATTTGCAACAACATGGATGAAATTGGAAAGCACTGTGCTAAGTGAAATAAGCCAGACAGAGAAAGAGAAATACAGCATGGTATCATTTATATGTGGAATCTTAAAAAAAAAAAAAAAAAAAAAAACAGTAGAATGGGAATTGTCAGAGCAGAGGCAGAAGGAAATAGGGAGAGGCTACCAAAAGGTTATAAGATAAATAAGGTCTGAGGATCTAACATATTACATGGCGACAGCAGCTGATAATACTGTATTGCACAATTGAAACTTACTAAGAAAGTAGAACTTAAGTGTTCTCACCAGAAAAAAAAAAAAAGGTAAATATGTGAGGTGATGATGTCTCAGTGGTGGAAATCCTTTCACAGTGTATACGGATGTCAAACCATCACACTGTACACTTTAAATATATTTACAATCTAGGGGCGCCTGGGGGGCTCAGTTGGTGAAGCGTCCGGCTTCGGCTTAGGTCATGATTTCACTGTTCGTGGGTTCAAGCCCCGCATCGGGCTCTGTGCTGACAGCTCAGAGCCTGGAGCCTGCTTCAGATTCTGTGTCTCCCACTCTCTCTGACCCTCCCTGCTCTCTCTCTCTCTCTCTCTCTCCCCCAGAAATAAATTTTTTAAAAAGCCATTAAAATAAATAAATAAATAAGTATTTACAATTTAAATATATTACCATCTTATTGGTCAATTATGAATAAAGTTCAATAAAGCTGAAAAATAGTATTTCTGAAATGGGCAACACTGCTATCACGTTAACTGTGTTGTTCACTTTAGCACCAGGTAGGCACACTGATGTTCCTCTCCCATCTCCCACGCTGCAGCCCTGCCATTCAGTTCTCATTCCTCTTGCTCCATTCTGATGTCTGGCAGAGTCACACTGCCTGAATTTAGCAGGTAGCAGACCAGAAAGGGACAGAAGAGACAGACTGGAGAATTCTGCCCACCGTGCTATTACTGCCTATGTGGCGTTGACCACTGGCTCTCTGTCTATCTTCTGACTAACTTTTCTTGTAATCTGGACATCTGGGCATCTTAGTTCTGGCATCCCTGGACCAACCTCAGTGCCTAAAATTAGAGGCTTACCATAAGTATGAACTCCAAATGTGGCCATGATAGTGTCAAAGCATGGCACCAATAATAGTATTGGGCACACGTCTCCTATAAAATATAATACATCAACTACAAGATGCATCATTATTTTACATGTTTCTAAAAAATTAATAATGCCAACTAAACGACTGCACATCATTGGTACTAAGGCACATTCTGATTTCAGAAACGTAAAGAAAATAATGCATCTTCGAATTAATGTGGTACAAGAGAACATTTGCCTTGGCGAAATAGTTAAAAAGAACAAAACACTATTCTGACCCTTATTTGCAAGAGTCCTGCACAGAGCCTGGCAGACAGTAAAAAGAAAATTGTTAAATAAATAAACAAATATACATGAATGAATGCATTTCCTAACAGCCACATTATAATGAAGTTCCATCATTTAAAAAGAAAAATTGATGCAAGAGGAAAATCAAGCTAAAAGTTAAATACGTCATTTCACCAAACCTTCCACTTAAATCATTATAAAAAATTAGGGTGCCTGGGTGGCTCAGTCGATTAAGTGTCTGATTTCAACTCAGGTCATGATCTCACAGTTCGTGGGTTCGAGCCCCATGTCGGGCTCTGTGCTGACACCTAGCTCAGAGCCAAGAGCCTGCTTCAGATTCTGTATCTCCCTCTCTCTCTGACCCTCCCCTGCTCATGCTGTCTCTCTCTCTCTCAGAAAATAAATAAAACATTTTTTTAAAAAGACATTTATAAAAAATAAAGTTCCCTCTGAAAACTTTGTAAGTGTGTTGCCTCTTCAGCAAAATGGAAACCTAGATAACAGTAATAGATTTCCGAAAGTTTAGTGTCTATCTAATAGCCAACCTGATGCTATTTTTAAGTGTGCCGTTTCTGGGACCATAAAATGTAAGGAGCCTCTTCAGAAACATCTGGCAGCATCCTTAGGGCACACTTTGGGTTTCTATTAGCTGGGAGACAGCGTTGGCGTCTTTGATAACTGGGATTGCAGATCCATTTAACAGAGCCTTCTCCTTTCTTTGGACCACTGAATTAGCTCTAGATTTGCTGGAACTCAACCAATCCCTGCGTGATGACGGGGATGCAGGCGAGTGAGTCACAGTCCCAAAAGAAGTTCTCATTAGAAGAATTCGCCTCCACTTCCTGCCTCGAGCGGCTCCCAAGAGCTACTTTGGCCTATTCACTGCAATTAAAATTGGTACATTTCACCTCAGATACTATGGAGTCAGGCATTCCATACAATAGATAGATAAAAGAACAAGAACTATACAAGCAGACACTAAATGAAAACAAACGGATTTTGGAGATTCATTAGTTTAGACGGTGCTCCAGGAAAATCTGAGGTGACAGATGCCACCAGCATCAGAGATCCACCCTTCTCTTTACTCTGCAGTGGAAAGTCACATTTCAGACCCCGATCTTTTTAAGCCTTCATCTGCTGTTTGCTTAAATGGTTTCACATTAGACTCCTCTCTGTGTAGAAGCAGAACTGCATCCACAGTTGCTGGATGTCACGTCCATTTCAGGTGGGAAACAAGGAGTTGGAATCGAAGAATCCTGTTATGCAAGCATCCCTCAATATAGGGATATTGCAGGGGAAGGGACTATGGGTAAAAACAAGTGACTCGAATGACTTTACACAGAGTACAGCAGGCCAATTTCCCGGGATGTGGTACAAGTCAAGAGCAATAATGTCCATTTTCAGTGCAACCTAAACGCTTCTTGAGCATGCAAGTCCACACGGAAATTATACAGCCATTTATCTTTGTGTATACTTAAAGACAAAATAAAAGGAATTGACAGAGCCTGGACTACTTCTGTTCTTTCCCAGCAAAAAAATTACCTATAAGATGTCTCCTCATCCTCACCCACATATACTAGAACTGTGAACATTATCTTATTTCCCCCCCACACACAATCAACATTACCCAGTATTCCATACCTCGTGGATGACACCACTCTCCCGCCGTAATTCAAGAGAAAGGACTGACCCCGCTGTGCTGGTGGCTTGTCGATCCCCAAACCTCTGCACTGACCCTCTGTTTAGATCCTTCTTCACTCCCTCATTGGTCCGTCTAGCCCAGACCGCTGTCACGTGGCCATTCAGTATCTCATTATTCGTCACCCAGGTTACTACAGTTTCTTCCTGATAGTCCCCAGCCTGCGTCTACTGGATGTGGATTCATATCCATTAGTGGTTTCATAAAGTACAACACGTCACACATCATAGCCTTCAAGGTCTCTTCATTGCCTCCAGAAATAAATCCATGCTCAACCCAGAGTCTAGGGTGCCCACAAGACCCCAGCCTTCTTTTCCACCTTCATCTCCCCACATTTTCCACAGAAGTAGAGACTTGTTCTTCTTTCAAACAGTGTCTCAATTTCCCTCTTTGGTGCCTTGTGGATGCCCTCCCCTTTGTTGGACCCTCTCCATCACTGGCTTGGACATCATCCTTCAAAGTCCATCTTAAATCCCAGATCTTCCAGAGTTGTGGTCCCTCAGAGCTGGCTATGAACTCATCTTCTCCTGCGCCCTGAGCATACACTCACTTCATCTCTCTTGAGGTCTTCACCCCAATCTGCACCCACCACCGCCACCTCATCCTTCATTTCCTGGCTTATCACTCACTAAAACACTGTCCTCTCCTTCATATCTGCAAAAGCATCATGTAGCATGTGATAGGCACTTGCTGAAGTAAACTGAAACTAAGGGCAGCTTACCAGACCCAGTTCCATAGATGGCTCACTCAGCTGCCCAGGACAGAGCGGATGTCAGACAGCATAATGAAAGCTACTCTGACAGTTGGGGTTGGCCTCATCGAGCCTACATCTCACCTTATTGGTGTGCCATGCCCTCGCTGCCTTCCTCCAAATCCATTAAGAGCAAAGACTGCATATAATTCCTGTTTTCATCTCCTCTGGCACAGTGGTTTGCACATGGCAAGTATCTCATAAATGCAGCCGAACCCATTTACTCAATTCATCATGTCACAACCAGAGAGCTAGAACACTGCTCTAAGTGTCCGCAAGAGGGTTGTACAGGAACCATTGGTGGTACATGAGATGGCATTAGGTGACACACAGATGAGATATTTTTTAATGGCCATGGGTTTATTTTAATGAGCACTGGAAAAAATAGAAGTAGTGCAGAATACCTATAATTTCATAGGTACCACTGCTTCGTGTAAGGCTAAATTCATTTAAGTTTTTAAAACAAGGGGTCAATTGAAAGAAAAATATCAACTAAACAGTGGTAGATACTGCGTAAGGCAAAGCTAAATTTACTTAAGTTTTTGGGGTTTTTTGTTATGAGAGAGAGAGAGAGAATCCCTGCTAGACTTCATACTCAGTGTAGAGCCCAACTCAGGGCTCCACCCCCTGACCCTGGGACCATGACCTGAGTCAAAATCAAGAGTCAGAGGCTCAAATGACAGGTGCCCCTATTTAAGTTTTTAAAAGTGAAATCAATTTAATGGAAAAAATGCAAATTAAATAAATAGTGTTACAGGTGATTTTTAAATATGGTAACAATAATTTTAAGCAAAGGTGGCATAGGAAACCTTGCCCTAACTAGTATTTCCAGTTGAATCTGGTTTGTTCCCAAATGCCCTACACTCCACTGCAAGATCTATCCCTTACAAACATCCCTTCGTGTCACATCAGGTCTGGAAAACCCTAAGCAGCTCCCCACAGCCAGCTACATCTCACTTCTACTGACAGTTCTTATTTCTCAAATCCTCTTTCCAAGCCCTCCTCTGGTTTCTGGGCAAGAGGACACCGTCCTTTCTGTCCCTTGGGCAAATCTTGCAAATATGCACCGTCTTGCCTGTGCTTAGACCATTCTCCCTCCCCTTTCCTTTCCCCAGTCCGTGCACATTCATTCCCCTAATAATGGAAGCTCAAAACCATCCGCTCCTTCCATTTCTTATCCCAATCCACCTTGTACTGCACATTCTTCATCCACTCCATTAACAGGTCTTACTTGCGACCTTGCTGTCATCCACATGTGTATTTCATCACCCTGATTGGAATGTGAACTCAGCAAGAACTCAGCAAAAGCAAAGACTGTGTCCTTGATGTTGTGTGAGGTCTCCATCAGCCCACAAGAGTGCTGAGCACACAAGTACAAAACATGTGTCTCATAATGGCACAAACCAAAGCCAACACATCCAGAAAATGTCTAACACCAAGTGCTCTAGTAGCATGTCAACTATGAACTTGGCTTAGGATAGCTCACCCACAGCATCATCTATATGGGATTCTCACTGCACTCATCCCAAAGACCAAGTTTTAACAATTTTCCTGCACAATGAACCTGGATTTATCATTAGAATTTATCCTCAGAGTATACCAATAAAGAAATCACTCAATCTAGGTTCATTCCTAACACTTTTACAAACTCATCTATCCCTTCAAAAGATTTGATGGAATACAAAATTCAGAAGGCTTTTGATCTCAAAACTAATTTTACTTATGGTTTCAAAATAAATAAGAAATCACCTATCCTATATTATACTTCTTTCTCAATCTGTTAAGAGGCAATTCAGTATATCAATCATCATCTAAGGAAATATAGTCCAGTTGTTATAAACATAGACTCTGGTTTTACTCAGACCTAGGATAGACACTCAGCTGTACCATTCGCAAGCTCCAGGACCTTGGTAAAATTCATTCACTCACATAGGAAACATTAATTGAAAGCTATCAGGTCCTAGGCACTGCACCTGAACTCCCTAAGCTTCAGTGTTCTTTGTAAAATAGAAATGATGGCATTCCCCGACAAAAGACACATGCCAGGATTAAGTAAGATAATATATGCAAAATGCCTGCCACTCTTCCTGCTCAATGTTAATGAATATCAGTTGTCACTGTCCTTATATCATGATCATGATCTTCAGTCTGCAGAGCATTTAACATTGCCAATTAAGGTCCCCTTCTTAAAACTCTCTCCCACTCTCTTGGGGCACCTGGGTGGCTCAGTTGGTTAAGCGTCGGACATTGGCTCAGGTCATGATCTCACGGTTTGTGATTAGGGCCCCGAGTCGGGCTTTATGCTGACAGCTTAGGGCCTGGAGCCTGCTTCAGATTCTGTGTCTCCCTTTCTCTCTGTCCACCCCTGCTTGCCCTCTGTCTCTCTTGCTCTCAAAAATAAACAAACGTTAAAAAATTTTTTTTAACTCTCTCCTCCCTTGACTTCATGAAGAGACCATCTTTGTGGTTTTAGTTTATTAATTTAGTTTTAGCTTACTAAATTAATAAACAGAAAAGAACATTTTCAGTGAGTGACAGGCATGATGCAGACAATGACAAGTGTGCTGACAGAAGGTGACCTGCATGAGTGGGTGCACAGAAAAGCATCTGTGAGGAGGTGACATTTGGGCTGAGGTGTCAGAGGCGAGGAGGAACCAGTCACATGAAGATCCAGTGGGAGAGAATTTCAGGAGGAGAAAACGGGTCCCACAGACGGCCTAGGATAAAGAGGGGCTGGTTTGTCCAAGGAAGAGAAAAAAGCCTAGAGAGGGCAAGACTCTAGATGAGGTTTGGAGAGGAGGTAAGCAATAGCCCTCACATGGGGCTTCGTAAACCAGGATCAGAAGCTAGGAGATAATGCCAAGGGGAAAGGGGACTATTCGAGAATTGTCAGCGCTGGGTATGACAGCATCTGATATACACGTTTAAAGATCACTTTGGCTGCCCTGTGGGGAATGGATTATGGAGAACAGGAAGGAAAGCAATAAAAAGGCTGTGTCAGCTAAGAGGATGTATCAAACCAGAGTGGCAAGAGCATATCGTGGGCATGTTTCAGAGGTCACAGTTGGCAAGACTTATTGATGAAGGGATTGAAGGGTCAAGGGGCAGGAAAGAAAGGACTCGTCCATGCATCATTCCTAGATTTTTGTCTGAGCAACGGTATCCACAGTGGTGCCATTTATTGAGAAGAGGGAATCTCAGGATGAGATAGGTTTCATATAAGAGTCCACAGTCCCGATTCAGTGACTGCTGTTGGAGAGGGCCATTAGACGTGTGAGCAGAAACATCAAGGGTGCAGGTAGTTGTGCAACTCTAGAGATACACACTTGGGAGGTACTAAGGGCTGGTGACATCACCCAGGGAGAACCACAGAGATCAGAGAGACCTCAAGTCCAAGGACATGGGCATTCCACCATTTGGAAGGAGAGCATCAGTGAAGCAGCCAACAGGAAAGTGGGGAGCAGCCATGAAAACTGAAGGAAAACCCCAAGGAAATAATGTCGCAAAGCAAGTGACAGAAGTGACACACTTCAAGAAGGAGAAAGTGTTCAACTATTAAAAAGGCCTCACGTAATCAAGGATAACGCAGCAGACATTGCCTGGTGCTTCCACGTTAGCCTCTCTCCCGTCCTTGCTAACACACCCACTTTCACCCATATGTTGGCTAAATGGCAACAT